>OU860791.1:16641886-17336875 GCA_917862395.2 Heliconius sara
TGTTTGTATACCTTTAATGGCTTGATAAAAATACTTATTAAAAAAAACATACAACAAAATATTTATGTAAAATCTGTGCAATATCGAGTATATTGGCAGGGAAACATACTAATTAAGACTAGCTTCACTATTTCATAAACTCAAACTTTAAAAATTCCAAGTTTTACTTATAATCTTTATAAAGATTATAAGTAAAACTTGGAATTTTAAAATATGATTTATAATAACAATTAGATTATAATTTATAAATAATTTTCTTCCATAAGGATAAAATTCCACTGGCAATGTAACAAATTTTGCAAAGCAATATAACTACAAGAATGTCATCAGGTGTTACAAGTATCAGTTATGCGAATATCCCAATAGTGTATTACGTCATAAAGCTTCCCACCTATGCATACAAACAATAGTATACATGGTACAGCATGTGTAAACAGATAATATATTATTGCATAGCTCTCTACAGTTTTAATACAAAAATTATTACAATATTTTGAAAGTGATTTAAGCTCCACTAAGAAATAAAGATTTACTTTATTCCAAAAATAGGCATCATTCTAACTTTTTACAATTTAATTAAAAATTAAAAAAAAATATTAATTTAAAATGAACTTTTTTCTCCAGTGACTATGACCAATATTTGAAAAATATTATTATTATCATTAGTTGTACGTGGGTATAAAAAAACTTTGTGGATTTGATCTCCAACCTGAAATGTCTTGAGTCTGTACTGTCTCGGTCTAACCCATTGGTTCCCAACCAGTGGTCAGTGGCAGAAGCCTAAATATGGTCTGCAAACTATTTTAATTTTATGACTGGGCATGGTAAGGGGAAGTTTCTGTTTGATTATCACAGTTAATTTTTATTATACCTACATGCATAGTGGTCCCTGCTACCAAGAATGATATAAAATTGGTCCTTGATCAAGAAAATGTTGGGAACCCCTGGTCTAACCTGTTATATGAGGAATAAAAGACATTTTATTAATATCCTTGTACATTTATAGTAAGTTTTGTATGCAAAACTTGATCACATTCTGTTTTTGTACTAGTAGAAGCAAAGGTCTCTCTTCTTTGTATATTTAACTTAGTATATTTTACTTTCCTTGTGTTGCATTTTAATATTTAATTAATTTATAAATTAAATTTTATGATGTCAGTGTTATATTAATCTGGATATTTGCTATATTCCATAATAATGTTTTATGAAATGTGGATAGTAATGGTTTATATTATGGTGCAGCAGTAGTACCTCATTGAATACAGGATGTTTATACATTCATTTTCTATGCATTGGAATGTGTGTATTTAAAAAAATTATAAATTCCAGTCTGCTTACATAAATAGCAGAATGTCATAAAAGTACGTGAAAAATGTAAAACTGCCTGCTACCTTGCTGATACAATAGACACGCGCAGGAGAAAAAAATGGCATTAATTAATTTTTGTCACAAAATGTAAATGTAAATATAATATAATTAGTCATACACAACAAACTAGTACATTTGCGGTGTTGTGAAGTTTTGAATATAGATAATACAGTGTTATCGTTCATTAGATTATGGACGTTGTTATGAAAACTTGACGCACATGATAACATATCTATTGAATTCTATCAGTTTTAGTTTTTCCGATACACCACAGTACAGAAGTACTATATAATAAGTAGTTTTTATCCCGTTTTATACATAAATTTGTTTGGATTGCAAAATTGGTAAGTCTGTAATGGCTTCATTATGTGAGATAAAAACTTAACGAACTGCGAAAAGAGTTAGGTTGATGACCGTCAACCGCGTTCGTATTCCGTACTAAGCGCGTTACTTTAATGCTTGAAAATTAATGGAAGGTATATTTCACTCGTTCTTTTTCCAATTTCTAAAATACCTACTCTCAAAGAACATGATACTACATTTTTCAAGAATGATCAGTGTCATTAAACTATATATAGTTTTATCTCGAATCGAATCTCTTCACTTTAAAATAAATGATTGTTATCTTCCGCCTACTACTTTATTCTTTATATTTGCTCCATTTATATTTTTATGTTCAATTGATTATTTGTACAGTTATCATATAGACTAAGCGCGGCGTTGATTACCGACACTCAACACGCAATGTCTCGAAAATTGAGCGATGCGTGATGACCAGAATGTCTCACGACTAGGTTCCCTCTAAAACGGGGTAAAATCTATTGATGTTGTTAGGGTCATACGCAGGCTAACCACAATGGTCATCATTTCATTTCTCAAATTATATATTAACATTCTATTCAATTGAAACTTTCAAAACGAATCATCAACGAACATTGAAATTTTCTATCGGGAAATAAAACGAATTGAAGTTAGTGAACAGCAGGAACAGCTTACTAAAGGCTATGATTATTGAACATAGGTTGCCTCTTATATAGTCCTCGAGTATAGTGACGTACGACCTCCTCGCCTTTACATTGCTGTACTAAATGACGACGTTAAATTCAATTGTTGTCAAGAGTAAAGAATAATTATGTACCCAATTGTATTTTGTAACTAAATAAGGAGAGGTAATACCCTCTTTTGCTTAACATTAAACAAATATTAAATATATTAAATATTAATATAATATATTACAATAAAAAAATAATGTATAATAACGCATAAAAAGTATACGATAGGTATATAGTGAATAACATCAGGTATCTAAATTATTAATAATACAAATGCTATATTAAAACATAAGCTAAACGTCTACCATACCCTGGGTCTCACCTGCGCGTGAGTCAGTGTGATAAATGGTTCTTATGTAAGTTCGCTTAGGTATTCAACAACTTGATTGTTTACTATTATATATTACATATGTAATTATAATAATTTTTATTCTGTTGGCATATTTTTTTAATATCATGTACTGGACTGTGTACTAATAATATAACTTAATTTAGTCGCAAGGATGTTTATATTTATTAATAATTAATGTTATGTCTAAACGAGCGATAAGAGAACGGAGTTGCCTGTTGCTAGATCCTCCTTACAACCACGAAACGGAAGATATTAGTTACGTAATGAAAAATAAATATGAACAAACCATTTGGCGCTAGTAAGTTTATATTCAGTGGTGGGAAACACTCAGGTTTTTATAAAGTGAACTTTCTGCTCATATATCACCTTGTAAAAAGTAATAGGTTTTTATAAATTAATAATAAAATTATTAAATCCATTGTAGAATTCACGATATACAATGTTTATGAAGCTACAATATCGATACTACTTACTTAAGACAATACATTATGATTGTTTCTTGGCCCTTCCTATGTGACTAATGCATACATATAATTTTAAGTAAAGCAGGAAATTGCTAAGATAGTAACTGATTACTAAATATATATACAGGGTGGAAGTGTTAGCACCAGATTAAATGAAACCACAATTTTAACTACTCTATAAAAGCCTAATATAAATCAGAAAAAAATAAATTCGCAAAAATGGAAAAGTTATTTTTTCAAACAAAATAAATAATAAAATTGTCGTTTTAAAATAAAACGCCACTTGCAAGGATGACGCACGCACACATAAACCTATCAAAGGAACACCGCCGCACATGCCTCAATCCGAAATCGAGTCGTAGGTATTGGCGATACAGTTCAAAGTTGTTTAACCGTTAGTAGTATTTTTGTAGTAGTAAGTGTTTATGTTATTGGGATCTATACGTAATTGCGTCACACGAAATACACGTATGGATAAAAATCGTGAAATGAAAAAAAAATCTTACGTCCAAACTGTTTAGGCATCTTGATTAATTTCTTTAGGTATAGGTTTGAAATATTTTACCCTATGTGCTTCCGTAAAAGGAGCGCTCTTCCACCCTGTATATGTTTTTTCAAATTCTTTCAATTATATTATTATATAATTCAATTTTTTTCCTTCATAAAGTTTGTTCTAAATCTAAAAGAAAATTAGCTATTGTTATTTGTAATAAATCAAAAATCAAATAAATCAGCTTCACGCTGTATCCCGCACACTGCAGGGTAGGCAGAGGGAACATAGTGAAATACACTCCGTTCCCCACTTTCTGCCGAATTCCGGAGGCATTGCGTGTTAAGTGGCAGAACTCAACGCCGCGCTTAGCCTCGACACCAGAGCGAAGAAATGGAAATATAAATTTAAGTAAATATTTCATCTCCTCGAGTGGGGATCGAACCCACAACCAGTCGGTTTACAGTCACACCTTGTGCCGCTGCGCCACGACCGGCCTCAAATGTAATGTATACGAATATAATAAATTGAAAGAGTTTGTTTCTTTGTTTGTTTAAAGATCTCACGATCATTGAAAAGCTGCATTCTTTGGGAGTGCTATAGGCTGCAAAAATAGTTAAATATATGTCAGTACGTTGTATAACAAAAATATTAAATATTATTCGTTTAAAAAAATAGTCCGCGATACCATATATCTATCTTTTATAAATAAATGACAATGAGGCATTTTTTGACAAAAAAATATTGATAATTAAAAGGTGATATTTTATCGATTTTTATTTTACATGTATATTGAAAATTATGTGAACCGATGATGCCCTATCATACAACCACGTAGTGTTCATGATTAAATGTATCAATGAAGCATCATAAAAATATTATAGGTGGTAAGCAGGCGAAGCCGCGAGTGGGCTGCTAGTGTTGATATAGAAATAAAAAAAATATTGATAAGTTAGTACTAATAGATTATTAGCAAATAATGAATAATATGTGTTCAGATAATTATGACTGTGGCGCAGTAAAGCAGGCCCTCAGAATCGCGAGGAATCGTGTTTGTAGGTTCGATCCCCTCGAAGGAAAAAATTATTTTAAGTTACATTGCTCAACACGCACTCAAATTCACGCGGAAAAAAACAATAGAGTATGGTCTTCTTGACTATGCGTGACAATTCATGATCTGAAAGCAAGATGGAGAATTTTAAATTAAACCTATTATTTCATGTTAGACCGACATTAAAACCAATTCAGTAAAATGGTTTAACATCATTCGCGTAAGGTTTCCGACCTTGCTCGTAGTGTAGTATTCCCACGGTTAAATGAAAGTATATACATAACTATTACTGGTGATTTGTTACTATCACTGTGTAGGAAGGGTACGTAGTTTTCTCGTCCAAGTTTCCAACTATCATCGACTTTCCATCGCCTTTCCATTTGCTTTATTTTTGTAATTGTAATATAAAACATATTGCTAGAGCTATTAAAAGAGAAAATAAATCGTTAAGGCTTCATTCACCTAGGTCTAATTGTAAATAATGAAGTTTTTAATTTTTTTTGGTCATGCATCTCCCGCACGATGCAGCTGTGGCAGAGGAAATCTATTAAAAATCACTTCGTTGATCTGGTTCTGGTTGTGGGTTCGATCCCCGATCGAGGAAATAAATATTTATTTAAAAAAGCTGGTGTTGAGGCTAAGCGCGACGTTGAGCTCCGCCATTCAATGCGCAATGCCTCTAGATTACGGAGGAAAGTGAGAAGTGGAGTGTCATAACTGCAGTGCGGCTGTGTGAGGGATACAAAAATACAACTTTAGATATTTTGTTTAACTATTACTAGCGGTTCCGCTGGCAAACATAGGAAATAGCCCGAGGGCAATCACCGTTTACGTCCTCTTCCGCGATCACAGCGCGTCCCGTCAATGGTCTGCTAGAAGTAGAGCACAACGCTTGAACTGATAAATTATTCAGATTCAGTAAGTTTCTCGAGCTAAAAGGCAAAACGGTGCACTATTTCTTACATTTTTAAAGTGTTTATCCACACTTTGGAAATATGTTTTTTTTTTAAGAAAACAAAAATTTCGCTACGTTTATAATAATAATAATAATAATAATAGCTTCACGCTACATCCCGCACACAGCAGGGTAGACAGAGGGAACCTAGTGTTAAGACACTCCGTTCCCCACTTTCTGCCGAATTCTGGAGGCATTGCGTGTTGAGTGGCAGAACTCAACGCCGGGCTTAACCTCGACACCAGAGCGAAGAAATGGAAATATAAATTTAAGTAAATATTTCATCTCTTCGAGTGGGGATCGAACCCACAACCAGTCGGTTTTACAGTCACACTTCGTGCCGCTGCGCCACGACTGGCCTCAACGTTTATAACAATGTTTTTTTTTCACTATGTTGCATGTAGCTCTTACATTTGCTTAATAGCATAGATAAAAGGCATAATATACGGTAATTATATGCGGCGTTTTTGTTGTTGTGATATATGTAAATATAGAAAAAATTGTATAATAAAATAGATAAAATTAGAGATAGCGTTATCAACGGACGAAAAAAACGAACGTGTTCCGTTAGCGACGTTACGCATAATTTGCCGTGGCATGGCTTTTTTGTTTCGCATATTTATAACTTTTAACTTTATATTGAGGCCAGTTGAGTTACAGAGGCACAAGGTGTGACTGTAAAATATATAATTGAATTTCTTCGCTCTGGTGTCGAGGTAAAGCGTGGTTGAGTTCCGCCGCTCAATACGCAATGCCTCCAGTTAATCCGGCGGAAAGTGGGGAACGGAGTGTCTTAACACAAGGATTCCCTCTGCCTACCCTGTTGTGTGCGGTATTCAGAGTGAAGCTGATTTATTATTTTATTTGTTTTTATATTACAACCTGCAGGCAGCTGGCAGCCAACAAGTACGTAACACCGATAACATGAGAACAATCAGTGCGTGAAGTGACCACTTTTTGCACGTCAACTTTATTATGATAGACTCTTTTTATGCCTTTATCTTTATTGAATATTTTGTAATAGCTTCAATGTATATAAATAATATTTAAACCATTGTTCTTATAAGAAATATATTTTTATACAATTTATCAAGTAGGTACAGAGTATCTTGACACAATGTTCCCTCTGCCTTTCCTTCTATGTGCATGATTAAATATAGAAAAATATATAAGTAAGTGAATATAATGTAACACCTAGAGATTATTGCAAATCAAATATTCTATTGACAGTTGTTTTATTTTATATGCCTTTGCTAGAAAACATACTTTACATTTAGTAACATTTAGTAGTCACTTAATTTTTATAGACATCACTAAAAACTTAAGCTGAATGCTAATATGCTGACTGCAACTGTTTAGTTTTCCTTTACTTTTGTACGAATGAAAACAATAGGAGGTAATATAGTAAGAAACAATGTGTTTTTAAATTAAAAGTTACGTGCTATGGGAAATGAAGAAATCATTACAAAGACAATATCTTTAAAACACAATGGCTCAATGGAAAATGATTACAACTAAATGGATACTATATAATGATAATAACTAATTGACACATTTTGAAGTGTAGTATAATTCTTCTAATATTATAAATGTGAAAGTTTGTAAGGATGTATGTTTGTTGCACTTTCATGCAAAAACTACTAAACGAATTTATGTAAACTTTACAGTTATATAACTTACACATTAGAATAACACAAAGACTGCGATTTATGAAAGAATATAGATTTTGTATAACAATAACTACAAAGTTTAAGCGGCGAAGCCGCGATTGGGTTGCCAGTGTGTATATGTCAGCGTTGCCAGATTTTTTCTAGACGAAAAACGGGATTTTTGAAGATTTTTAGTAAAAAAGCGGGACTCTTTCGCCAAAAGCGGGACAACTAAATTAAATAATAAGAGTTTATTTAATTATTTATCCACTTAGTAAAGTTTTAAATATAGCTTCCAATGGTGATAGATATCAATAAAAAAGGTTTTTTTAAAATAGAATAATGTCACAACGCTTAAAAACCTTATTATATTGGTTTAACACATGTAAGGCAGTTAATTCTTGAATAACTATACATAACTTACGAATGTACTTATTTGTATTTTTATGAAGTTATTAGTAACTAATTAAAAACTTTAAAGAATATAAAAATATTTTTACAGTACGTAGAATAATCCGAGAAAAGCGAGTTAATGCCTGTTTCAATCGGGAATTCGGGACATTTAATTTTTGGTCTAAAAATCGAGAGGTCCCGCCAAAATGGGCGGGTGTGGCAACGCTGGTATATGCATATGAATATAGGAACGTTGTGGCTGTTAGAATATAAATATATTTAACAGATTTTTTTATGCAATGATTTTTGCAGAAGTTTCAATTAACCAAATGATATACCGAATTGATTTTTCGCTTGATAAATTTCAATCGTACTGTGTATTAGAGTTCTTGCAAATCTAGAAGTAACATGGAAAATATACATATATTAATTTATGTTTAAAATTTATTGAAATAAAATATTTTTTAAATATCAAAAACGCCCGATGGTTTTCCGAGTGGAGGAAATGGACACTGTGGTTTAGTTTTTCTACAAATATTTTAATTTAAAGCTATTTTAAATTTTAAGGTAAAAAAGATAATTTTAAATTATTCGTACGACTTAACATTACGTAAACAGTAATATAAGTTAAGTATGATTAATATTTTAGTATACATTTGTATGTGAAAGCGAGGTATATCATATGTATACCTACCTATAATGTACATTTACGGTCTCGGCCTACGGATGAGATCGTTATTTACCGTTTCCGGATTTACTGGCTCGTATCAACTCTGTGTTCGCCGGCTGTTATTTATGTTACAGTATCAAAACGAATCATTTTGTTAATTTTATACGATATATGTATATAATTATGTTATTATTTCGACGCCAGTTAGTCTAGCAGGGGTATAGCAGTGTGACGGGGGATCGATTCACACTCGAGGAAAATAAATATTTAATATTCATTATATTTATTTCTTCACTCTGGTGTCGAGGCAAAGCTCAGTGTTGAATTTCGCCGCTCAGAACGCTGTCTCCAGAATACGGCGGAAAAAAGGAAATGATGTGTTTTAACACTAGGTTCCCTCTGCTGTGTGCGGGCTACAGCGTGAAGCTAAATAAATAGAATGTGTTCTTAACACGTGTAACATGAATAAAACAGTAATATAAGATAAGCAAACGCTATTTACATAGCGGTGTAACCTACTAACATATTGGTATTATAATTATTGTGTATTTATATAATATAATTATTTAAACTAAAATAGATGTTCATGAAACCGTACGTCCGTAAGCGTTTGCCTACTGAATTAATTATTCTTATGTCCGTAGATTACACCATTATATAATTAATAGAACAATTCACAATTTATTAAAAAGTTTTAATATATTTTCTTTGTTACAGGTAATATTTTCTCATGTAAGAATATCCAGCCTAAATAAAGTACACTAATATTCTTTTTTTCATTCATTTACATATTTAAATCACAGGTGTATATTTATTTTGTATATTTAATTCACTTTTAATCATAACTTTTTAATAAAATAATAATATTACAGTTGTATAATATGCATGTAATTCACTTTTGTATATTTTCTTTGAATATGATAATATAATATAGTAAATAAGTGCCTAATACAAGATTCAGTGAATGCCTTCTAAAAATCCCATAACTTCCTCCCATACTGTAACTTTGCCCGCCACGTCTCATTTCAGCCGGGCACACCACTCACTAATGCATGCTGAGTTCGTGTTGCACTAACACCTTGCTATGGCCAATCCTGCAGACAAACGGTTCCATCAGCTGGTAAGTTCACAGAGATAGACTTTCCATTTTTCATCGCATTTATGATTATTTATAATTAGCGACCTGCTTCAAATTGCTTTCATGTCCTAATAACGTTATCATTGTAATGACAATATCTATGAATAAATTGAAAACTAAAGTTACAGCCAATTCAACAAGAAAATTGTAGCTATTCTGTCGTATATAATTTATTTTGATATAACTTTTTTATTTATAAATAAAATTCAAATAAAATAAACGAAATGTTGAGGGGGGCCTAACAGTGTATAGTAGTGAATGATTGCATTTAAATCGATTAAGCCGTTTCTAAGGATAGCGTGCACAAACGCACAGGCGAACAGACAAACAGACATTTTTTAAAATCATTGTTTTGGGCTCCATTCCATTGATAAATGCCTCCAATAATATATTTTCTCACATATCATCCATATACAGACACCGTTCAGTTACAATTTTATTATATGTGTATACATATACAATGCAATATAAGAATATAAAATACAGTTTGTTCATCGATGATAAAAATTTGCTTTGACTTACAAATTACTAATTAATATATATATAATGTTTTTTTTTTTTTTTCATTTTTATGCGTATTTATTTGAGAGGCAAATGTAGGTATGTGCTTAAGTAGGGTCTTGTCAATTAGGTCATTGTTTGAGGGTTTTTCCCCATTGCGAGTAAGAGGTTAATTAATAATTATACTTTTAATATGTGGTTTGTATTTAATACATTTCAGAGATTTTTCTTTGAAGCGAAATTAAATGCTGAAGAGCTGTAGTGATCATAAAGAGATGACATTCAGCAGTCGTATTTTAGTCACAAAGAGATTGCCTTTAATAAGTTCTTTGATTTTCACGATTATTACACATATTAAATGAAACTAATTTAACCGGATTAATCGCGTATATTTAAGATTTTTTTTAGATTTTTACATTTTTGAAAACCCGACGTTTCGAACACTTTACAGTAGTCCGTGGTCACGGGTAGACTGAGGTGGCATTCGTCTGTCAGTTGATATAATTATCATATCATACTACCGCCAGAGATTGCCTTTAATTATGAAAGGATTTAAGTTTGCGTAGCTTTCTGCTTCACATCGCCGTGTTTATAAACGAGCTGTTTAATAAATTACTCTTTGCACAAATCACTTGCACTCCATGGTATGCAATTATACAAAGCTACAAGATTTTTTTTTAAATATTAATTTATTTTTGCTTTACGCTGTTTCCCGCACGTAGCAGTGTAGGCAGAGGGACACTTCCCTCCTCATTTTCTGCTGAATTCTGGAGACATTGCGAGTTAAGCAGCTCAAACCAACGCAGCGCCGTGTCTTACAGCGAAGAAATGAAAATATTAAACAATTTATTTCGAGTAGGAATCGAACCCACAACCTTTCGCGTATACAGTCGCTATACTGTAATTGCTTGTGCCCCTGCGCCACGACAGGTTTCGGTTGGTTTGTTTATAAACTATCTATTTTAAAAATTACTCTGCACAAATCACTTGCACTCCAGTGGATGCAGCTATGCATAAGTGAATAACAGACCATCGTTAACCATAATTATGCTTTACATACTGTATAAAAAATAACTTTATCTAATACATTTTTTTCTTATAAAAAATAATTATTTACCAGTTCATTATAAAAGTAGTACAAGGTTACTCCTTTTAGGTTACTATTAGCGTGTCTACATTAAACGTTAACAATTTATGTCACTGGGGCAGCCCTTAGCAAAGCTCATGTTTAATCATGACAGCCAACAAGTGTATAATAAACACGTGAACTTTGACGTCATTGTTTCAGTCATTTATTCTAGCGTTAATATCAATTAAAATTAATTTAAGATTGTATTCAACAATATGTGCTGAGTAAAATAAGAATAACATCTAAGTAAAATAAATAATCAAACAAGTAAATAATTAAAATTGTAAATCAAAGAGTCACATGGCAGATGAGTCACTACGGTAGTGAGCGTAGTGTTAGGTATTTAAGTATAAGGAATATTCTCAGAATCACATCAGCATTTTATTTACTCACATTATGTAAAAATGTAAGTTAAACCTTGGTCCTGAAATCGAATATTATTCATTATTAAATGTCTTAAGTGATTCTTTTCTATCTGTTTTAAAAATTATTTTCAATATCTATAGTGTTATAGTGCTGCTAAAAGAAAAATCTAAGCTGAGCGTAAGTAAAAGATAGAAATTTTGTATATGTATGAGTGTATGTAGAGATTACTGTCGAAGAGTCGTGGTCATCTTGAAGATAGCTGTAGATTTCATATTAGATTCTTTCTTAGTTTTGATCATTTTCTTCCTGGGTGAATAATGCGCAGAAGTTAAAAAAATCCAACTACAAGACAGCCATGACTCTTTGACCGTACTACACAATTTTCTGTCAGTCTGCTTCTGTTTTATGAATATCAAAATTTCACACTTATGTTGAGTTCCAAGAGAAATTATAAAGTCTTGATATAAAATGTATTATTATTTATTTTCTATAATCTTAATGCATGATACTACACTATAGAACCCCATATTTTTTTAGAATATTGTAAATAATGCTTTTTTGAAGTACTGTTCTCAGTGGACGTGCATTTTATAATACGTATATTATGTAAATGTCACTAATATAATTAAAATTGGTGTGTAAAAATACTATATAAATAGCTTTATATTATACTAATTAGGTAATTACTGGACTGTTTGATACTTTTTTACTTTCGTTGTTAGTACTACGACGTCAGGTCAATGAACAACGATTCTGTTTACAAACACTGTCTATATTATTTTGTTCCAAAAATACAGAGCGCGCTCAAAGCAGCGAAACATACGTTTTATATGTTTGTTTCCATTCGAACATACTTGATTCATGGGCGTATTTAGGTTTATCCCGTTTTAGATTTTATGTCTTCCTCTTTTTTTGTTTTGTAGGGTACACGCAGGAGATGTGTCACGATCTAAAATAAATCGATAGTAAATATATTGAACTTGACTTTGAATATGTTGTTCTCTGATAGCCATTTCGGAAAAATATTTTAAAAAACTATTATTCCTTATATTTTTCCTTTTTTATTTTATCTTTATAGGTAGGTTTACTGAATAAGATGTTGTAAATGTTCACATTGTTTTTTCTTGTTTATTTACGAGGCATTTTATTTTTTTTTAATAAATTTTAGGTTAGTAATCACTGGGGCTTTAATTTAATATATTTAAAAAAAATTAAAATATTTCTATACAATATTGTTCGTTTACTTATATTTACTTTATTTGCAGACATTAGCAATTCAAAAAGCCATAAACGCGATCGAAACGCCAGTTAAAGAGAAACATGTACGAAGCACCATCATTGGGACTTTCCGGGAGCAGAGTGCGATCACGTATTGGGTAAACCGAAATTACAAACATTATTTCACTATAATTTTATAATAAATAATTAATTTTAAAACTAATATTAACAGAAAAATAATATTTTTTAAGCTTTATCTTAAAGTCGCAAAAAAATAATATTTATACTATTGAATTTTATTTTATTTTACGAAATGAAATTTCTTACTCGTATAAGCAGGCTAGGGAGAAAGATCTCTTATTGTTAAAACATTTGTTATTCACATTTAGTCCTAGTTTAAGACATTGTGTGCACTGTGGCGGGACTCAAAACTGCGTTTTGTCACCACCATGCATACAAATTATTTAAACATAAATCATTTTCCCAAATTGGAATCGAATCCACAACTGCCTATAGACATAGAATCACGCTCCCCCACTGCGTCTGGATGGCTTAATTTGTTTTAACTACATGTATACATTTATATATTTTAAAAATTTTTAAAGTTAACTTAAAGCTGTCCCCCATCAGATGGTGGCCCTCCGTCAGCCGTTACAAGACGACAGGATCGTGGCATGGAAGTTTTGCCACGTGACGCACAAGCTGCTCCGTGAAGGTCACGCCGCGTGCCTCGATGACTCGCAGCGGCACATCGGCATGATCAAGGAACTTGGCAAATTATGGGTACAATTAGTTTATTGATTTTAATATGTTTTCAGAGAAAGTTAACATTTTTGTGGTTTCTTTTAAAAAATATTTAATAGTATTAAAAATTTAACAATAATCTCCTACCAAATAAATAATTACACCGATATATTTTTTAAATAACATTATATTATTACCCCATTTCAAAAGTTTTACACAAAGAAGCCTTTACAGTGTAGTTAATTTGATCTCGATTAGTTCACAATTGACTAGTTATTGCTAATTTTCTCGCCGTAGGTGCATCTACGTGAAGGCTACGGACGCCTGATCCACTTATACTGTAACTTATTGGTAACGAAATTAACGTTTCACGCGAGAAATCCTAGAATACCCGGCAACATGCAACTGACGGCCGACGAGTTAGACAACATAGCTGAGAACGACGTTAATAATTAGTTAGTATATTTTATATGTATAATATGATTTGTTCTTCTTTGTTCTTCTTAAGGAACAACATCTTTTATATGTTGAATTTTCGACACACACGCCACATTCTAAGTGCTCTAGGTACAGTCGGTATATCAAAACGATTCCTTTGACGCAATATAGCCTTTGAAGCCACGTTACGGTGCAGGGGCAAAAGCGTGTGATTGTAGACGGGTTAGGGATACAATTCCCATTCGGGCAAATTAAATATTTGTAGTCCTGAGCTCTGGTGTCGATCCAAAAGCGTGGCATTGATTTCCTGCCACTGCCACTCATCACGCAATGACTCCAGATTTCGCCAGAAAGTGCAGAGCGAATTGTCATACTAGGCCCACACTGTCTATTCTGTTACATGTGGGATACAGCGTGAAGCCTTTCTTACTAAATAGACTATTCAATATAACTTTTTTTTTTCAATTCGAGCCAGTAGTCAACAAACAAACTCATTAGCTTTACAATATTAGTACAGATTTTCTTCATAAATCTTAGTAATTTTTTTAGTAAACTCAATTATTTTTTTCAGTTTCCAATTGTGCGTGGAACTGTTTGACTATATGGATGATATACTAAGTTTACAAGCGGCAGGTAATAAATTAATCTTTAATTTGAATTTTGTTAGATTATTTGTATGGCAACTGTACAAGAGGATTACATATGTAATCTTTTGATGCGTGGCCAGCGTGTGTGCATAGCCTCTAAGGGTTTGTAAAATATAAATAAATGTTCTAAGGGCATCGCTCACGAAATTACGGGTTATTAAATTTAAATAATGTGTCTAGATCGAGAATGGAATGTCTTAACATTCTCTCTGTATGACTATATTAGGCATAAATTGAAAAGAAAATAAACTAGATACTACTGTAAGATGAAGGTGTGACTGTAAACGCGACGATTGGCGGTTCAATTTCCACTAGCACTAGCGAAATGATTTCCATTTCGAATGCGCAGTGTTCGACAGCCTGGGCAACGCGCGCGCCAACTCGATGACGGCGAGCGGGCAGTGCCGGCTGGCGGCGCTCATCCCGTGCGCGCAGGACGCGTCGCGCATCTGCGACTGCAACGTGCGCCTGCTGTTCCGCCTGCACGCCGCGCTGCCGCCCGACGTGCTGGCCGGCCACCGCGAGCGGTACTCCAATGGAAACATTTCATTTTTTATTCTATTCGAATAATAAAATCTGTTACGTTGTATTACATAACAGGTAGGCAACGGTGGGGGTAATCGAAGGTACTCGTGGAAACCTTTCAGTAAAACCTAAAGTATTAACAATAAATATCCAATTTAATTGAATATCCATTAAACTTCAGCTGCGTAAATAAAATTCCTGAAAGTTATATAAAGACCGTAGCGTTTGCCGCTCCGTTCCGTTCTCTGACTACCCCGCTAGGGATTTATCCCTAGCCCCTATATCTCCGTAGCGGGGATCCACGCTTTAGCGTGAAGCTAAGTTAAGTTAAAGTTATATAAATATAAGTAAAAGTACCATATTTTATTATTTTCGCGATTATTGTATATCTCGATTATTAAATTAAATTATTCATAACTATTTTTAAGATACAAAATTAATACTTTATACGTTTATCTTTAAGTGTCTCTATCCTGCCGCAGTTGGACTATGGGTCACTGTGCACGTAACTGTAGTAGGCTTAATATTTATTTATATAGATATAGATAATAATAGATTTCATTTGCAAAAAAATATTAAAACATTTTTTTCTATGAACCACGTGACTTAACACTGGGTTACACAGATTATAGAAAATTCATATTGGCGAAAATATATAAATTATCATTTGTCATTTAAATTTCCAATCTTACAAATTAATTTAGGTTTCGGGTGCAGTTCAAACAGCTGAGTTCATTCTACAAGCACGCGAGCAGCTTTGCAGTATTACAGAAACTTGCTCTCACTGCCCGTACTACCCTCCGATCCACCTAACTTCTTGTTACAGGTAAAATTTTACAAATTTATACTTTATATTTTGTATGAATCTTCATTTTTATAATATATATTTTACACCTTATTACTAGCAATGTAGTCGGAAAGAATGTTGAACTCTAGGGTCCCTGCATAATACCTCTTTGGTCTGTACTTTGTACTGCCCGATAATGAAGTGTCACGGAAAATTTGATATTTTAAATTTTATACAATTACTTAATTTTTTAGTATAGCTGGTCTAATATAGTACACACCAAATGAAACGGTTACCATTCTATACCAAAGTATTACCGTTTACAAGCCATCCAGGAACCTGTTAAAATATGAACACAATTTTTTATTCAAAACAAACCGAGTTCAGTGGTTTAGAATGTGACAAACAGACGGACAGTAGAATTATGTATCTGTATCTGTCTGTCTGTACAAATGTATATCTGAAAAAATAACAATAGTAAAATTAAAATATATAATAGTTCATTATAAATGATACAACAACCATCTTTGATTTTACAGAGTGATTTCGGTACGTATGTGACGCCCGTAGTATCAATCCCGAAACCGCCGCCCGATGAGCCTGATGCAGTGGGCTCTTTGATCGACACTTCAGATACCATGAGCCAGGTATTATGTTTGAATTTACTTTTATTATTATATTATTTAAGACACAGTTCATCGTGGCGTATTGCGGCGTTAAGTTCCCCCACTGTGTTGAATTCGGGTGGATTGAAATGATGAATGAAAAGTGTCACTTTGCATATATGATGATTTTAAAACTATAATTTATTATTATACAAATAATAATTTAAAAAAAAACAACTCGCTAAATTCGATTAATAAATTTTAAAAGATATTTACTATATTTCAATATATGTAAGTCAGAGTTCCAATTAAGTGTTTTAATATTAAGTCCTGAAGTTGGCTGTAGATAGCCGCGCACTTCGATTTTAGGACTTGTACTTTATGTATATGAAAATATTATTAATAGTAATGTCTTTGCTTATACTAAACATGAATTTCGCCTTTCACACGTACAGGCAACTACCCCAGACCATCTGGACATGGACACGCGCACCACCCCCTCCCCCATACCCGACCCCATTCTGGAGCGAGACAGGCTCATTGAACACCTACAGAACGAGTTAAAGAGAATGAGGTAGGTGTTTAAAGTTGTTTATGGTTATTAGAGATCAGACTTTTTGCTATTTTTACACATTTTTAAATAAACAGAATAATAAAGCACTTTACGGTAGTCTGTGGTCACGGATAGTTGACAAAATTATTATATCAAAATGAGGGATTGTATCTTGTCCTCTCTCAATTGTAAATTTTTCTAATTTCATAATTCTCTAGTGCATTTTATATTCATAGGCTGCCACAATAAATATATGGGGTAAATCAGAATGTGGTTGCCAACTATCAATGATTGCCACATTTAAGGAAAATATTATCAGTTATTAACTTTCTATAATTTAAGTTTGATAATAATTTGTGGGATGATTTTGTAACTTATTTATTAATAGAATTTAAGTTCACAGCTTGGCAACATTTAAAAATGAAAAAAGGTTATACAGGATGTAGATGAATAACCCTATGTTCGATTTTTTGTCGCAATCACTGCACTTCTATAGTTTTTTTTTATTTCCTTTATATCGCATAGTCCTTATGAAAATGGATTTGAAATCTTTAAGGAGAAATGATTTATCCTGTATACAATTATATATGTTGTTTTTTGCACTTTTCCTTAGATCAACAGTGTCACATGTAACACAAGAACGAAACACAATGATAGGATCTATGCAAGAAAATTATATAAGAATGGAATCACAATTGCAAGCCGCGAAGGTAAGTAAAGAAATGAGGAATAGTTTAGCAGTAGTCTCATCGTATTAATTTTTAGCTTCACGTTGCATATATCAGGATAGGCGAAAAGCACCCCCACTAAACAAAATTTCCGGACACGTTGTGTGTACAGTGGCCACGTTTCATACTGTTACCAGAATGAAAAATTTTCTTCGAGAGGTAATCGAACCCACAACCGTCGCATTTACATGTAAAAAATGTGCCAATGCACCATGATATTGCTTATTTTTAATTTATGACTATAAAATTAAATGAACTATGGGGTTCTATATATATTTAATAGCTTATTATTTTTATTTCAAACAAATAAATCTTATTAATTTGTTTCAGTATGAACTTGAAGAAGAGAAACAAAAAGCCGAAATCTTGTCAATTGAAACACCAGAAATCAAAAGTAAGATATGATTTACCTTTATGTTTTTCTTTGATATAGCACAGTTGGCCTCTGCTGTAGGTATAAAGCATATTATTAAGACACTCCATGTTAAGTTAGACCAATTTTCGAAATATTGTTAGTGGTAGACTTCTACGTCGCGCTCTATCTTGTGTCCCGCTGCACAAGCGGAGATTGGTCCTCTACTGAGCCTCTGCCAAATCCTATGTAATTTTTTTCGGCTTCTATAAACCGATTGTAGATTATTGGGCAAAGTTGGAGTACGGGATGACACTGGCGGGGGGGTTCCGGGCTTGCTTTCTATAGCGATCCCTTATCCTCATTTCTGCCTCAGTAATGTTCTGCAACAGGTGCTTATTTTGTGCTTTCGTACAGTCTACCAACTCTTCGTTGATGAGGCAGTTGAGGACTCCTCTACGTCGCGCTCTATCGAGTAGGAATTCGAACATACAACACTTTTCCAGCCAGATGATGTATCGCTGCGCCATGACGACCTCATGTTATTTTTATTTAATAATATGCATTTATTATAGGAAAACTAAGCCAAACTGAAGAGAGAGCCAAAGTGTTAGATGAAAAATTCCAAAAATTAAAGGGAGCGTACACACAGCTACGAGAAGAACACATTACTCTAATTAGACAGGTTAAAGAGATATATTTTATTTAAAAAAACCGGACAAGCGCGAGTCTGATATTTGTTTCATCTGATACCTTACTTAGAATAGTGGCTTAGAATGGCTTTAATACCAAACTTTGCCCCCCTTTTAAAGCTATTATTTTTTAGGATTTAACTTTAAATGTATAGATTTTTTCCTTAAATTAGTACTATCTGTAGATGCGAGCTGTCAAATTTTATAATGCTAGGTCGACCGGAACTACCCTATTAATTTTGATCGCCTTTTTAGTGTCGTAAGACGCGTTTTTTGCGATATGAAAGGCCACAACCGGTGTTGGTGGAGAGATAAAGTGATGTTAAGATCCTTCCTTCTCCAATTTCAAAGTAATTTAAGAATCAATTTTGTGTTCATTACAAATAAAAAAGTTATTTTCCCACGCACAGTTATTTTCGCACGCAAATAAAGTGGCAGCCATAGTTAGTAAATAATAAACACTAATAAATATTGATGCAGAAGGCGGAAGTGGACAAACTCTCCGCTAATCTGCGAGCAGCCGCCGCTCAACACGAAAATGCCAAGACAATGCTTCAACAGCAATTGAATGACAGAATGAAGTATTATTTTTTAATTTCTTTATTATTATGTTATAATTATGGTCCTTAATAATCGTAAATTATAAATATTCTTCTTTGGACGACATATAAGGGTTTTGTTATATATCTATGTATAAAATTTAATTTGAAACTTTGGTTTTTTCTTAATTATTTTTTTAAGTGTACTAGACGTTTTGGTTACTTAATAAAATATATCATTGTTTGTATAGAGACGTTGAACTACTTCAACAAAGTGCATCGTCAAGTGAAGAAGTCGAAGCCTACAAAACAGAGCTCACTAATCTTAGAACTGAATTAGAACAATCTAGACAAAAGGAGGCTGAGCTAGAGGCGCTAAAAGCCTCAATGGAAGCCCTAGAAATTGAACATAAAACCGCAACAACGGAACAAGAAGAAAAACTAATGGTAATCGCCAACGAATTGAAAGAAGCGACAGAAAATATTGACAGGTTGAAACAAGAAATGAATGAAAAGGATTCAGAGTTAAATAGAGCTAAGGAGGAATTGATAGTTTTAAGGCAAAAAAGTGGGGATGAGTATAAAAAAGCTGTGGAACAAAAGGAGGAAGCCCTAAAGGAATTGTTAGAACTTAAACAGAAATATCAACATGAAAAAGAGGTTAGTAATTTTCTATTTTTTTTGTCCTACATGTTAAAATGTGCATGATAATGTAAATAAAAAAAAAATATTATAGAATAATTTAATTGTGTACTCTGCGGTATGTGATTAACAAAAGCTATTTTGTAAATGATTTTAATTTTTGAAGCTTCGGACATTTAAAAATGATCTTGTGAGTAATAATTATTTATCTGATGGCATTGTGCTAACTAGGATTATATCTGTGTATTGCCTTACTAATTTTATTCGTATATGTAGATATTGATAAAAGGTTTATTTTTATTAGGAGCAAATCCATTATACTAATAATTTGAAAGCTGATTTAGAATCTTTTCAAATCAAATTAACTGATGCGCAAAGTAATTTTGAAACCAAATGTAATCAGTTAAATGAAGAGTTTTCGTTGAAAACTCAAGAATTTGATAGTGTCTTGAGTGAGAAAGATTCTGAACTAAAAGAAGCTCTAGATACGCTTGTGCTCTTGCAAGATCAGATAGAAAGTATCAAAAATAACGATGAAAAGTTAATTAATGATAAAACAAAAGAAGTCAATGACTTATCATCAAATATATCTGAATTGCAAAATGCTATATGTTCGAAAGAACAAATGTTGCAACATTTAAATAATATATGTACGGAAAAAGAAAACAAAATAACATCTCTTACATTGGAATTCGAAAAGTTAAAAGAAAACGTTACAATTTTGACGGAACAATTGCAAGAATGTAGAGTTAATTTGGAAAGCGCTCAACGTGAACTTACAAGTTTAAAAAAGCAGCATGAAGCTTTAATAACTACATCTGAGTCAACCATATCAGCAAATAATCTCGAAGCTCAAGAACTTAAGCAAAATATTAAAGAAATTACTAACTTGAAAGACGAGTTATGCACTGAAAGGGATACTTTACTTATAAATAAACAGGTTTGTTTAAGTAGAATTTCTTAGGATTTAACTGTAACATGATTTGTTAATGTTTTGGTGATATTTATGAAATAACTATATTTTGATAGGATCTTGAGCATACAGTAGAAGAATTACGAGCTGTAACAAATTAAATTAAATGCTGACGTAGAAGTAACCGCCAAAGAGAAAAAATATATAGAACACAATTTAAACCTAGAGATAGCTGATTTAACGGAAAAATGTACCCAATTAGCTGCTGATAGAGATGTCCATGTACAATCGTTACATGAACGAATACAAAAAAAAGAAGAAGAAATAAAAGAAATTGTAACAGAAAAGGAAAATGAGTTAAATCATTCTGAATCAATAATAGCGGACTTAAAAGCTCAAATATCAGAGCTGGAGCAGTGTAAGGCTAAAGAAATAGATGAACTAAAAGTTGCATTATCTGAAAAAAATTCTGAGGCTCAGGTTAGACTAACACGGGGTTCTGGTGGTGGTTTACTTTGAGAACATTGCTGATTTCGCGATAAATATTAAAAAAAAAACATTTATTCTATTAATATCTCTATAAAATATAAAATTCTATATATTCTATATAAAATTCTCTTATGCTATTAATTTATGCTTATAAATGTTATAACATCAATGAATAATTTCTTATTTTAATAAACCTTTTGTCATTTAAGTGTCGATGCTTTTCGAACCTAAATAAACTTGTTATCTTAACTTACGTACGAACTAGCATGATATCTAATGGCATGTTTTTATTTCCAACGCTCTGCATCTACTGTTCTGCATGCGGATACCTTCATGTGGTCTATATATTTTACGCTT
The DNA here is from genome assembly GCA_917862395.2 of Heliconius sara. Taxonomy (NCBI): domain Eukaryota; kingdom Metazoa; phylum Arthropoda; class Insecta; order Lepidoptera; family Nymphalidae; genus Heliconius; species Heliconius sara. The sequence goes on from OU860791.1 coordinate 16,663,694, forward strand.
TGGACCTCTTCGCCGGCGTTATGTTACGTTAAGTATATTTCTATGATGGTGATATAGTTGCTTGAGGCTAGATTAGAACACACGGAAAACGAGCGATTGACCGCTGAGTGTGAATTACAGGACTTGTTGCAACAAAACACCATACTGGAAGCGGATATGGGCTCTCTCAAAATACAATTGGATGAGGCGAACGCCGTAATTAAGAAACGTAAGTGTATTTTGATTTTAAATGTACATAATTCTTGATTTTTCTTCTTTTAGTATGTTTTTGATTTTGCGCTTCTCTTATTGATCTTAAAAATTATTTTGGAAGTATTTCGAAGTTTATTTATTAGATGTTCAAGTTTGAAGAGTTGATAGAAAATAATTGTGAAAATTTATTGGATTTAATTGACATATTTTTTTTTAATTTCTTATTAATGTTTAATGTATGGTATGAGTTAATGTATGGATGTAGGTATGAGTTAAAATTCTGAAAATAATATTTATAAGACAAAAAAAAAAAAAATATGATTTTTAAATGAATTATTTAAATAATTCATTTAAAAATCATAATTTTTTTTTTATAATAAAATTTAAACATTTAGTAGCAACATAAAAAGATTAATAAAGGGTATAATTAATATATATACATAACACCCTACTAATGAAAGGTAAAAAAAAACAATAAAAACAGTGTAATCCCAATTATTAACTGCTATAACTAAGAGTTTCACGTCTTATTTCAAACAGAAACGAATAAGTTGGTTACTTGTGCTACCGAGTCTGCATTGGACATGACGAACGTGGCGATAGTTAAATTCGACAATACAAGCACTGAAGACGCGGCTGCCGAGTTAGCAGCTAAAGCTTTTGAAGAACTTGCGAGAAAATCACAGGTATTTTTTATTCTTTACGTCCGATCTGCATTTATTTTAAGTATATTTTAACTAACATATTATTAATGTGCTATTCCAATTGTAAATTTGTTTAAGATTGAAGGCCACGAAGAGGTGATCGCGAAAGCAGCTTTGTCTGCGGCGCACAACGCCGCCCAGCTGTCGGCTTATATTGCAGAACTTTCTAATATTACTACTGATATTAAACTCAGTGATAGTAAGTTCACATTGTTGTTGTTGGAGGATTAAGAAAATAAAATTTTCGTATAAATTAAGTTTAATTATTATAAAAATACAAATTGAATGTAATATAATTTATTATATATTATAAATATTATAAATTTATTATATATATAATATACAATAAATTAGATTACATTCAATTTGTATTTATTCGCCAAAATGTAAAAAAAAACTACTGCTACTTTTGAATAGGTAAAGTAACAAAAAATTCCAAAAAGAAGTAGAGCGTTTGTAGAGCTTCTACTACTCGTTCTTTTTCTTTCTAAAGATCCCGAAAATGTATTCAACATATTATGCTGTCTTAGTATATTTTTAATCTTCTCAAAAAATACATAATCAATATCATTTATAAAGACATTACAACAAACACAATTCATTACAGAGCTGAAAGACGAGTGTCGCACAATGCTGACATCCAGCAAGCAGTGTCTAGAGCAAGTCGGCGTCGGTACACTCGACACGGCCGCCCTCGCGGCTGTGCGCGCTCTGGTGCAGCGCGTGTGGGCCACTGCGGCCGCGGCTGACAAGCACGAGGGCAGTAATGCGGTGGACGACGAACTAGCTGATATGGATAGAGCTATTGAGGATGCTGCTGGGCAGATTGAGGTGAGAATTGAGATATCATATTGTCAGAATCAAATTAATTTATTTATGGATTTTTTTATAGTAGGATTTGAATTTGTGGTGGTCTTTGAGGTGGTCTGAGGCCATCGTGGTGCAGGAACACAAGTGTGTGACTGTACACGTGACGATGGTGGGTTCATTCATTGTGTTTCATTCATTCACCTTCAGACGCAATCTCTCAAGAATTCGGTTGCAGGCAGGGGACGGAGGTTTTTAACACTAAGTTCCCTTCTCTTTGTACCCCGCCATGCACTGCGGATGTAGCGTGAAGCTGATGTGGGTTGGATCCCCACTCGAGGAAATGAAATATTTATTTACATTTATATTTTAATTTCTTCGCTTTGGTGTCGTGGCAAAGCGCGGCGTTGAGTTCCTTTCGTCGAGTCTTGAGAAGTGGGGAACGGAGTGTCTTAACACTAACTTCCCTCTGCCTATCCTGCTATGTGCAGGATACATCGTGAAGCTAAAAAAATAGAAAAGTAAGCAAGTACATTTCTTTATTAGATTCACTTTATATAGTAAATTTATGTTTTATAGCCGACTTCTATAAGAAAAGGAGGTTATCAATTGGACTGGTTTTTTTTACATTTTATTACACTTAATATGAACTTAATATGAAAGCTTAACTTTTTACTTAACTTTTAAACTTTTAAAGTCTACTTTGAATATTTAACTAGTAATGAAGTATCAATTCTATAATTAAATATTTTTTTTAATTGTCTTATATAAGATTAAGATGACATTCTCATTATTACTATACAGGAAATGCTAGCGGCAAGCAGAGCAGGCGACAAAGGTGTTAAACTAGAAGTAAATGAGAAAATACTGGACGCTTGTACTACACTAATGGGTGCAGTGAAAGTCTTGGTCCAGGATAGTAGACGTTTACAAACCGAACTGGGAGACCCTAAGACGCGTTTGAAATTGTATAGGAAAAACCCCGTGTGGTCAGATGGACTTATATCTGCGTCGAAATCGGTGGTCTTTGCTGCTAAGTTGTTGGTGTGAGTTGTTTTTTGTTATTTATTTATACTTTTTTTACATTACATCTTATTAAATGAACATGACTATTTATCATTATAAAACACATAAAAAAAACTACATGGCTATTTATGATTATAAAATATTTTTTCTTAGACAATGTATAAAGACGGGGGAAAGATTAGATCAGATTATTTTTTTTCATTTTACCGCTCTGATAGCATAGGGTTTTGTGTGAAGCTCCACAACGTTTATGCAATATTTCGAGAAATGGACAGGAAGTGAGGAATGGAGTGCTTTGTTTACTTTGCTATATATATGTGGGGAAATCGTTGGCGTAATGCAGTTAAAAAGATAACTTCTTTTACCATTTTAATTATCATTATAATTTTATCAATATCTTGAAAAACAGGTGGAAAATGCGAAACCTAGTATCTTAAAATGAATTTCCTTAATGATCCCTGCCCTACCCTACCTAGCACGTCAGCCGACGAAGCAGTGGCGTCGTCGGGGCGGCTGGAGGGCGTGTCGGTGGCGGCGCACGAGGTGGCGGGCAGCACGGCGCTGCTGGTGGCGGCCTCGCGCGCCAAGGCGCCGCCCGCCTCGTCCGGCCTCGCGCGCCTCACCGCGGCCTCGCGCGGCGTCACCGGCGCCACCGCCGCGCTCGTGGCCGCCGTGCGCGCCGCCTCCGCGCTCGTGCGCGACCACGGTGACTGCTCGTTGCTCTTTTTTACCCGCGCTCGCGCTCTAGTGCTCGCGGTGTGCGTGTTCTTAAATTGTTGGGTTATTGAAATTCTATATATTTGTGATAATTCATCTAATCATCTTGAACGCGGCACGATGGGTTACTCGTTTGTGACACTACGCGGAGTTAATCACAACATTTGATCACTTAAACATGTAAATAATATGTCTGTGAGTCCAAAAAAATATTTTATAATTTCTAATATATCATTTAACGATTTATCGTTAAAGAAACAATTTGAATAACCCAATTGTCTATTATAGGCGATTTGTTTTTGCAGAATAGTCCTTTTTATTAATTTCATGTAAAAAATTGAAAAATACATTAACATTTATGTGTTATTAAGTTTTTTAGTATATATAAGTTAAATAGCAAAATTAACTTACTTTATTTTGTAAATACATCTACATCCATAACCGGCAAACCTTCAACAAAAAATATATATTTTTGCTAAAAAGCTTGAAAACACACATCCATACTAAGCCGCACCGCACCGCACGCGCGTCGCACGTATCGCAGTAGTAGTGGTAGTAAGCTAGAGCGCGCTCGTCCGCAGAGGCGCTGGACACGTCGGCGCTGTCGCTGACGGCCACGCGCCGCCTCGAGATCGAGAGCAAGATGCGCGCGCTGCAGCTGGAGACGCAGCTGGAGGCCGAGCGCGTGCGCCTCGCCGCGCTGCACAAGCGCCACTACCAGCTCGCCCAGCACGAGGTGACCGCGAGATATTGTACTGTTGTATTTACGAATATTTATTATCTTTCTTAACAGACAAACATGTATATTTTACAGAAGTGGGTGCTAGTGTTACATATTGTTTTATGTAGTTTATGTAAAGAAACTATAGTTAATCACGATATAGGTATATTATTAAGGAACGTTTCACAATTCTAAATAAATGTCGAAAAGATGTTGAAGCTGGACCAAAGTGAACATAAATTAAGATCCAGTCGTGACGCAGAGGCACAAAGTGTGACTGCAAAATCGACTGGATGTGGGTCCGATCCCCACCCGAGGAGATGAAATATTTATTTAAATTTATATTTCCATTTCTTCGCTCGGTTCTTGGTATCGGGGCAAACTTTGAGTTCCGCCACTCAACGCGCAATGCCTCTAGAATTCGGCGGTAAGTAGGGAACGGAGTGTCTTAACACTAAGTTCCCTCTGCCTAGCCTGCTATGAAAAAAAATATATATATTCTCTCTTAACTTATTATAGCAAGGTAGAGATATTATTATAGCGATTAAATAATCGTACTAATTATATCTAACTTTTAATTTCTTTCACAGAACGGGAACATGACAAATGGAGAAGAGTGAACTTGTCTTTGGAGACACAATAGAATGTTTTAATAAACATGGATTTATTTGTGATGCAGTCTTGATTTACTTTGAAAGCACGAGTATACTTTTTACTCTATCAGTTATTGGAAAGGATTTTATTTTTACATCCCTATTCCAAAATTGCATTTAAAATGTTTACAACGAAATTAATTCCATTATAAGATTACTTATTAATGCTCATGCATAGAAAGAAAGTTCTTTCAAAATTTTCAAAATTGTACTCTTATTAGGATAAAAAGTTAACACCTAGAAATTAGCTAAAAATTTTAGATGTTTCCAGAAGTTTAGATTCCCAAAAATTTTGGATGATCTTGAGTAAACCTTTTTTACATTGCAAAGTATATTTGTAGAATAATTTCTATTAAGACTGCCACTTTCAAAGAAACATATGCAATTATGTTATTGAAAAAATATAAATGTATAGATTTATGTTACAAAATGACATTCAATAAATAAACACTAGCATACACAAGAGGTTAGTAAATTGTCAAATTAAAAACATTTTTAAATAAAATGATTAAGATACAAGATATTCTAAAAACTGTAATAATTATTGTTTCTATTTTCTATCAATTGGATGTAAGCTTTAACACAGGACTAGCAGTAGGATATATAATTAATTTTTTTATGTATATTTACATATAATCTACATTGAAACAATTTTATATAATTAAGTATTATCATAATCAGTTGATTTATTTACACTTCTTGTCAACAACTTATTAGGCTTACCATTACTTCTATGGTAAATATTATATTCTATATATTTTAAGTGTAAGAAAGCAGTTGATATATTAATTATATTTTGTAACCTTTAGTGATTTCTAATATTTATATATTGTGTTTATTAATAAACTATATACAACACACTAAATGTTTTATTGTTCTTTAATTACCTTCAAACTGACAGCATCAAGGGAAAATTGAAACACCAGAGACTGCTGATACAACTTTATCATACATACATTAGTTATACATCTATAATCACAAAAAAACATGACAAGCATAGCATAATGCCAAAAATTCTGTAAAACATTTCATGTTTATAAAAATAATTCAATAACATTAAACATCTTTATACAGTGAAATGCAAGATAATACCTAAAGCAAGTAATTACAATAAACTTATGCCTACAGGCAATAAAAATTCCTAAAAATAATTTGTGTAAACTTATTTGTGCATATACTATTCGTAACTAAATAGTGACAATGAGCGTTGTTTCAAAATTCCTAAAATTAGGCCATCAAAGGAGTGTTTTTGTTAAAATGTATATATATAAATATATATTATATTTGTATTACAAGCCCTTCATCAATGTTTGCATCAACTTAAATGGCTATCAAAACTTACAGATGGTAAATCCTTCAAAAATTTAGCACCACATATCATAATCTTACTTTAGAAGTATGGAATACTGTTGAATACAAGCTTCTGTATTCATACCAATAATACTTGAAATTGATGCACTTAACACAAATCATATTAGAGGTTAGGTCTTAAGGGTAATCAAGACATTAAAAGTTAATATTATAGTTGCAAAAGACGCTAATAATTAAGTACTTTTAGAGCAATTTACATTTGGGGTTCATGCCATTTCAAGTGCCTTTCGTGTACGAGTTGTATAATTTTGACATGAACAGCTTGGTACTTTTCAAATTTGGGTGGAATTGGGCACAGTCTATAAGTTACTTCATCCCCTGGCAGTGGCACATATTCTCCTTCAATACTGAAACAATAAACATATTTTGAGTATTATTGAAATTAATGTTAATTCAAATGCACAAAAAATAGTTTAAGTAAAAAGCAAAAATATTTTATTGTAAAAAAGCTCATCGTTATTGCGGCAATAGAATAAACAAAATAACGAACATAATAATAATTATACACAAATATACTAAGTAATAATTAATTAACTTACTCGGAAATGTGGACAAATATATCCTCGCCGCCTTTTTGAGGAATTATAAAACCGTGGCCTTTTTCCCGACAAAACTTTTTAATTTTGCCATATTCAATGGGATTTTGAAGAGCTCTTTCAGAACTAAAATAAAAATCTGATTATGTTAAATAATACAGTATCATAACTAGCATTCTTAACAATCTATTAAATATTAAATAACTTACGTTGAAGCTGTTCGATTTCTTCTTGTTATAATAGGGCTCGGTAATTGAAGATGGGTTAAAGTTTTATTGGGAGAATCGTCATTGTTGAAACCGTTGTCACTAGACATTTTCGGATTAAAAGAAATTTGCAAAGTATATGGAAAAGTCACTTAAAATATAAAGACAAAAAATTATACCGTTTTAAGTAAAATCAATTATAAGAAGTTGAATTGGTTAATTGAAAATAAATGTTTGCCAAGGAGAGGGCGTTAATGTAGAGTAATTGTTAATTGACATTTGACTAGATTTTGTTTGACAGCGATATTGACATTTCATACATTGTATATTCTACCGTAACGTGAATTAAGTTAGGTTGTCAACGTTAATATCTAAAAAAAACCGTAACTTTTAATCTATCCTAGCTAAAAACTAATTTACTTAAATTATTAAATTATTTTTTTTAACAGATGATAAATTAAGAAAAAAAATTATAAAACTGCAAAATATTATGAGCTGGTAGCATAGTAATATTATTTTATATGCTTTGAAAAATGTTAATGTAGGATAATAAATATTGCAAACATTATTATAACACACAGTAGATACACATTTATCAAATTGCATTTTTTTAATTTTTTTATCGAAGTATAATTTAAACAAAAAAAAAATTCTGAATATTTCCTTTTATACCTTTAAAAGATTTTGAAGTAAAAAGATCTTTGTTTTTTAATAATTTTAACTCTTTGCAAAATACTGTTAAAAATTGAACTAAGCATATAAATAAATGAAAAAAACAAATTTTACTATACTTACAACCAGTGGGCATATTGTCAAAAAGAAAAATAATAAATAGATCGCCAATTATACTATAGGCGATCAATTTATTATTTTTCTCGTGAAGCTCTCGTCGAAGTTGATAGCAGTGCGAAGACCACACACTCTTGCAACCTCGCAGAAAGTTCAGCCAAATTTCGCGAAGTACTTTGATTTGGACGTAAAAACCGACACCGAGTGGAAGTCGCCCGAGATGAACGAAAGTGTTATTAGGTGAAGCACAATATCTGCCCACGCAGCCCGTCTCGTCCAACCTCGGTCAACTTTACGAGTAGTGTAGTGGGTGCTTAAGTTTGTCGGGCGGGGTATCTTTAATGTGATCGAAAATAACAGAATTGATTTTTGGACTGTCCACAAAAAATCAAAAGCTCTCAACAATTTTGTCAATTATACCTAAAACCAAAAAAAATGAAAGTAACAACTCAAACAGCTGAAAAAATAAACGCAAACGTCTAAAAAACATGAAAAACTAAAATGTTACTTTTAACGCATAAACTAAAAATCGAAGTTAATAATAACCAAAACTGCTAATTAACGAAAGAAAAGATATCACATTTTGAGCCAAAAAAGAAAAGTCGAGAAGGTTAGGTATCATTAAATAAACTTTGAAAAACAACAAGGCGAGGCCAGTCGTGGTATAACGGCACGAAGTGTGATTGTAAGTAAAATCGACCGGTTTAGTAACTATTTAAAGACGAAAACTAGTGATCAGCTTGTTTTTATTTCTTGTATTAATTAATATTCCTCATTAACAATTAAGCCTCGTTCACTTTTGATGTGCCAATAGCTTTTGGATGTCTTTGTTTAACCCTTCGGACATATGATCCGTTTCTTTTTTTCATTCCATATTTTTTTTACTTTTTTTTAAATTTTAAGCATTTACTCCAAGCCTAATGCAAAATAATGCCTAAATAGGAAAATTTTTACATATCTTAATTTTATAAATTACTTATTTTTACACATACATATTTGTTAATTATAATAAAATCTCAAATCTAGTCTCGTTGTACTAGATGGTACTAGGCACTAGCTATTGTGGACATAACTGCAATGTTCTGGTCATTTCACGGCGTTTTTTTAAGTGGTGCTCCATAATTTCTTGTCAGTGCTGCTCCCATAGCGTTTTTAGATGTCAGTATATTTGAGATTAGAATAATCGTATTGTTTCTGTAAATATTTTACAAAGTCCTTCCTGCTATCTATCAAAAAATTTCTTTCATCTAATTATAGTAAATTTGCATTTACTGTATTTTATGATTACTGTATCTACATTTTTTTAAACACATCTTAGGTAGCTTACTTTGTGTTCGTTCTGAATTCCCTGTGTGCTGAATTCCCAGGTTGTTCTAACGAAAAGCCTAATAAAAACCATAAAGACCGGAAATATAAATATTTAGCCAGTCACGACACACGACCTAAAAAATTCAAACATAAAATCTTTGACTCTGGACGGCGGACTCTGAAAGCAAAGGTTCAAATATCAACGATATTACTTCCTTTATTTTTTGTGTTACCTAATCATACTAACGTAGCTCTTATTAATAAAACCTGTAAGAATGTAACTATCGACCATTCTTCAATTTTGCAATTTTTTTTGATCGAGATCGATGAGATCGATCGATCATTATTATGATGCTCATCGATCGATGATTATTTTTTCTTTTTTATTAATATCTTATAGAATCATAGAGTTCTAAATAAGCATTACCGATGTCGACATATTAGTTCCATAAAAAAAACAATAGAAACATTTTTAATACATTTATTAATGATTTTCTTAAATTTAACAGATAAATAATCTTTAACGGTATGATAGTATTAACAATAATATATTAATTTTAAAATCAGGATTAGGTAATTATTATCACAGGTAAATTATTAAAGCATTATTTAACATTTGCTCAATGCAGTTATCGATTTATTTATAGGATTCTTAACGTTTTTTTTATTTTATTGATTAATCTTGTTATGTAGTTGATACTCTTTTAGTCATAGGAAATACAATCAATATCTTATTACATTACGCAACGTACAAGTTCTTAATTTTTCTGGAAGCGGTACCTTGATTTTTGGTATTTTGATACCTTCCCAATCACCCTGAAAATTTTAATGTAAATATTATATCAGGTAATAATCATAATTCAATAGAGGCCAGTCCTGGCGCAGGGGCACAAAGTGTAACTGTAAAAGCGGCAAGTTTTGGATTTCCACTCGAGGAGATAAAATATTTATTTACATTTATATTCACCTACATTTCTTTGCACTGGTGTCGAGGCAAAGCGCAGCGTTGAGTTTCAATAATATATTTATCTAAAAAGAGTAGGGTCTGGTACCCTACTTTTCTTATTTATTATGAATTGACTTAATACTCATGTAATACGATAGTTGTCGGTTTGGATTCTCATGTTTTTAATTTATGTATATTTTAGGTATATTTTTCCAATATCTTTAGACAAAGAAGCTCAGTTCAAACTAACTAGTAAGTTATGTTCCTAAAACTGGCTTAAGTAGAGGTAGACTAAACAGATGCGTACTATTAATATAAATAATTTTGAAAAAAGTATAATAAACTACCTGGAATCTATTTCCATCAGATTTATTGCATTGCATAGAAATAGGTGATTCTGTGTACAGTGTATGTAATGCCTTAGCCCTTAGAGGGGTCCATGGTTTGATCGCCAAGTAGTTCGCGCGGGGTGCCGATGAAAATGATATAGGCATATTGTCCCATCTGTAATAAACAAATATATTATATTTCAGGAAGTTCTTAAAAAAGGAAGGATTCTCATATAGAAGTTATATATTCTGTGCCTTAAATTAGTGAAATATTTCACAAAAAAAAAAAACAAGAGATCACAGCTTTTGACCTGTAATAGTATTGTATAATAAATTAAATTCATAAATATTCATTTTCATAAATTATTCTATTTTCATAAATAAATCAATCAATTATTCTATTTTCATAAATAAATATGAAAAAAAATATATAATTATATAAACTATTTATGTTTTTTTTGTTGTACATTCTAACCTCTTTTCAAATTTAAAATAATCTTCCAAAGCTTTATTAGATACAGCGCTCTTGCACACTTCCAGTGCAGTGGCTGGGTAATAGTGCATATAGTTGACGCACATCTCGTCGGTGATGGCGTGACCGCCGATAGTCGCGGTCTCCTTGTCCTCCGTGTTGTAAATGCATGTTGTTTCCAAGTAGTCCCCCTTAAAAATAATAGTTTTTATTATAAAGTCTTTGTAATATTATACATATTTAACAATTTTAGAATAAACCGATAAAAATATGAATAGAAAGTATAAACACAGTTATCTTACGGGAAGCACTTTAACTGGACGATGGAGTATCCTGATCTCTTGGAAATGAGTGGAATAATGCATATCCCTATTTAGCTCGGGCAGCTCTACACCTTGCCGAGAGTGGCGAGTCCACACCGCAACACCAGTTAAATGAGTGTGTAGTTGACTGCCAAATACTACTATACCTTCTTCAGGTAGACCCTGTAAATCATTTTAAGTAATAATATTTGTCATATTATAAGAAGAGAAAATAGCGGTTTTTAAAATTAATTTGAAATTAACTTAAACCAATTATATATAAACCATAATATTAATCGATAAAGACAAGGTGATATTTATCTCTTTTAATAATAAATTATTCGATAATTTACCACTCCTGTGCATTGTGGTATGCAGTAGCCGGTCAGTGGGAAGGCGGTTTGTCCTCCCGGAATCGCCATTTTATCAGTATACTCTAAGCCTAACTCCATAATGGCAGCATCATATTTTCGCCGGTTTGCTGTGATGTGAAGAATTATACCAGAACTATCAACCCAATCTGAAAAATTATTTAATATGTAGCTCTAAATACTTTTATATAATAAAAACATATTTCTATTAAATACTGTTTAGAAAACATATAATAAATCTTGACTGTGAAATAACATTTTAAAATAGTAAAAAAATATTCTTCCTATTTAAGCATTGTTAATATATTATTCGTATTTTACTAAACTATTAGTCTAAATATGATTATATTTACCCTTCTTCATTTCCGGATTGTTATAATGTACTTCAAGCATAACGTATTTATTCGCCTTTGGTCCTCCCAGAGGGAGTCCTGCTTCGTCTGGATATGTAAATGGAGGAGCTCCCATGGCCCATGCTGCTTTTACCTATAAAAAATATTATAAAATAGTAAAATTAGAATGTTTGTAGAAGCGCGTCTTCATTATAATTTATTTAGCTGCTTAATTCAGTGAAGGACATCAGGTATAATTAATTTTGTAATATGGTACATTATATCAACGTGAACAACGATGCTTACTTCTACAATAGGTGCATAATACTAGTTTCATTATCGTTAGAAATGTAAATAAAAAGTATATTATGTATTTTACCTTTGAACAAACTTTAGTGGATTCAGGTCTATTCGGAGAAAAGCAGTTGCCTTCGTAAATCGGTATCTCCTTATTGGGATCAGCATCACAGTAAAATACTTCCATATGGTGCACCAGCCCCTCGTTACCTTTTGTTATTGTTGATTCAAACTAATACAAAACATTTTTTTTATGAAATCACTCGTTTAATTTATAATATCTTATTAGAATTTATATTTTGGACATAGACCTTAATAATATGATGTACAGTTTCCGTAATAAAGTCTGGAAGTCTGACGACCTTGCACCAATACGTGGTGTCGCTTCCTGGAACCTTTACATCTTTGCTGGTTATACGCAACTGCTGCGACGGTTGCTGTGGCGTCGAAGGTGGAGTTAAGAGCCTCACGCGTATGAAACCGTGGTCGTGAGGAGATGTACAAGATAAACAAAGACCTTGAGATGAAAATAGTTTATCACTTCCTCTGGCCCACACTACGTGAACAGTCTCATCCTAGAACGTTATATTTATAATAGTATTATATATATATAATATTTAGTAAACCACTCTAATGACACTCTACTATATGAAATAAAGTATGTTATTCGGCAGGGTAACTATAAAAATAAAGGTAATATTTTGGGGAAGTATCCCAAATTTATCAAAATAACTAACTTACTTCAATGATGTAATCGTCTTTATCACAGGTGTCAAATGAGCGTTGAAATACTATACTTTTCGATTTTGAATCCACATGAAAAGCGTCACAATTTTGATGAACATCTCGAAACAGTTTACCGTCATTGTCAGCATGCATATCCTAAAATATCACCATTTCGTTGAAATCTGATTATGAATAAAAAGAAACTAAAAAATATATCACTATGAGCTTTAAATCGGTATTTCAATTGGCTACTGAAAAAAATTAAATTAAATTAGCTTCACGCTATATCCCGCACACAGCAGGGTAGGCAGATTGGCTACTGGCTGCCAATTATCTACGCTGCTTTTTTCACACATTATATTACCACATCGAAATTTTCTCATACGTAATTATTACAATTTTATTTTTATCGAAACTGAAAAGACACGAGTAAGTACAAATTTCATTACTTCGTATGTAAATTTAAATTTTCCTTTTTATAACGAATGCCATATTATGATTTACCTCAAAGTGGTCCCGCCCAGTGTAGTCCGTCCATACCAGGCACACATCAGAATTTTCAAAATCTCCTCTATCAGAAAAACCTAGAGCGAACCAGTTCACAGATGGTGCCTTAACGGAAAATTCAATGCGAAAATGTATCTTTTCAGCTGCGTAGTCCACTCGCCATTTGAGAGTGAGTAGGCCTTTTGGATCTAGTGCTGATTGACTTTCAGCAAATTCTTTGGCTACTTTAAAAAATATTTTTATGTAAGACATAAACATTTTTGTAAAAGTGAAAAAAGTAAAAACTAAAAGAGTGGCCGTTGTGGCGGTTGGGTATAAGCGTGTGGCTGTAAATATGGCGGTTTAGATTTGATGCCCGCTCAGGGAAATGATTTCTTTAATATTTTCATTTCCTTCTTGTAAAAAGGAAAAAGCGCGGCATTGAGTTCCGCCACTCAACACGCAATGCCTTGAGATTTCGGCGGAAAGTGGAGAACAGAGTGCTATGTTGATTCAAATTTCAAACCTAGTGTAAAAACTCTCCTCTGCCTCCCCTGATATATGCGTACAGCGTGAAGCTGATTTTTTTTGTGTAAAAAACACGTCAAGTAAAAAAATAAATTCTTTTAATAACTATATACTTATTTAAATATACTTACCTCTTTTGTGATGAATAGAAAAAGAATAATGATAATAAATTAAAGTGGTAAATAATATAAGTAACACACATTTTCCTTTCATGATTTAATTGTTTATTATAGGTACGTTAATTTTAGTATATCCAAATATAGTCTAGATCTGATAGAGACTAACACTGATCTAACCGCTATCCTCGAACGCCGGAGGATTAATGGGAAGGCTTTGCCTCGAGCAATGAGGACGCCTCACACCGTCCTCCCTGCCATACGATTCATAATATTGCTAAGGATATTTAAAGTACAATCGAAGACAGAACTAGGTTATTGTCATTATACGAGGACGCGTGTTTTTTTCTTCTATATTTATTTATTAATCTAGCTATGATTATATTTATTATAATTTATATTTCTGTATTATATGAAATAATCTCTCAAGAGTTAATGTTTTCTAGGTTTTTGCGCAAAATAAAATTTGCTATTATTGTATTGTTTTATTTTACTACATATAAAATACAGGACCCTTGTTATGTGATGTTACCATGTCATGTACTGTATATATATCGAAGTATGTATAAAACATTTTTAGAGTTCCGTATCTTTTAAGGAAAAGATCTTATAAAATCGCTTCGATGGCCGTCTGTCTGTCAAGAGCCTTTATCTAAGGAATATTTGGCGATTCTTTTTCTTCCTGACATTCACTGACATCCCGGCTATTGCCAGGCCCCAAAACTACACCTACTCTACTTACGGTTTTTAGCGTCCTATTCCGAGGGTGCCCTAGCTTCGACTAGGGCGTTGCACGACGACGTCCTACACGACGCGTAGGCACATCGTCCTACACCTACGGATAATTAGGCAAGGGTTATCATGTCAATTACCGGGGCTAAAGAAGCAAGAAACATGATTTCCTTTTAAATAAATATTTTACATTTACTTTAAAAAAGACATGGATAGAGAAAAAACGCGTATTTCGACACTATCAAGGGAATCAATATTCATAGGGTACTTCCGGTTGACCTAGACTTATGAAATTCAGCAGCTAGCACTAATTAGTGCTAGCCTATTTATATGTAAACTGTAAATTGTTTTTTTTTTTGGATAAAATTATAAGTAGAGTCATGAAGTATGTACTTTCATTTGCCTTTTGTTAAATAAACAAAGAATAATCATAAATTAAAATAAAACAAAATAATAAATTGAAGGTGAAATTGACAGTACTTGAAATTTTTTCATGATCGGTAAATACATGGGAAAATTTGCGGCTTTCCATAGAGCGGTGCAAGAAGAGGAATGCGAGAAGACGCGATGGAGTCTTTATTAAATTCCTACTGAATTACGTCGCCGCCGTTAGAACGGTCTTTAGGGTGAATTCTATTAATTTCATCATTAATCGTGATAAGTTAATTAAATTTGTCACATTTTTTATTTTCATTATTATGAAAAAACGTGATCATTAATAGATATATTTAGAGGCTTTTTTTAAACACTATAAAGAGTACGAAGTGTGAACACTAGGTTCCCTCTGCCTTTCCTGCTGTTTGCGGCATACAGCGTGAATCTGATTTTTATGATTAGTCACTATAATAAGCCGTATACTTAAATTATACACACATATTTAGTTGCAATTGTGAAATTAATTAGAGACTCTACAAAGTGCTTATTTGTTTATATTTATAAGAAGGCGTTACAAAATTTTTTGGAACTAAATGCGATATTTGTATTTGCTCAGAACAATACTATTATATTATTCTATCTATATATTTTGTAGAACGTCGGATTAACTCAATTCACTGCTAGAAAAAACAATGACTTATATACTAATAATATTAATAAATTAACACAGTGAAAAAGATACATAAAATAGAAACCGTTAGCCGTTGCGTTTTCTCTCCGTTCTCTCTAACTAACCCGCTAGGCATACGGCGTGAAGCTATGTTAAAAAAGAAACAGTCAATAATATAAAACAGAAATATGTTATTAATAAATTTAAGGAATTTTGTTTTGTAAAAATTTAAATTTGATAAAAAAAATTGGTACCTAAATATTCATATCATAAATTAACATTTAATAAAGCTTCACGCTGTATCCCGCACACAGCAGAGTAGGCCGAGGGAACCTAGTGTTTTAGACACTCCGTTCCCCACTTTCTGCCGAATTCTGGAGGCATTGCGTGTTAAGTGGCAGAAATTAACGCCGCGTTTTGCCTCGACACCAGAGCGAAGAAATGGAAATATAAATTTAAGTAAATATTTCATCTCTTCGAGTGGGGATCGAACCCACAACCGACTGATTGTGGGTTCGATCCCCACTCGAAGAGATGAAATATTTAGTCACATTTCGTGCTGCAGCAATCACACTTCGTGCCGCTGCGCTACGACTGGCCTCAACATTTAAGGTTGAGATACATAAATATAGAGTAGGCAAAGATTAAATTTAAATGTGTAAAGGTACAAAACATATAAGCATTGATTGTGAGCTGGATTTTCTTTCGGCTAAAATAAATACTATTTTGTTCACAACACGCAATGTTTCCAATATTCTATAAATTAAACTAAACTAACCCTGGCGGGGTAGTCAGAGAGAACGGGGCGCCACACGCTACGGTTCCAATATACTCGTGCTGTTGAAAAATAAAAATAAAAGGCTTTTTTAAAATAACATGATTTATTCTTTATATTTAAAATATAATAACACGCTAGTAAATATTATTCTATACTTTTTTCTGTTTCTTGTGCGGGTGGTGATTTGCTTTCCGCTTCTTCTTGTTCCATTACAGGAACATTGGCCTCCGCCTCACTGGAAGTAACCTGCTAAAGAGTAAAAGTATGTCATATTTTTAATCTATATAATAGAAGTCGTCCGTAAATTACGTCACACGACTTTTATTAACATATAGTAAGGTCGAAGAGTCGTGGTCGCTGTATGATGATGATATAGATTTTATTTTAGGATTTTTCTTGCTTTTCATTATATTCTCCACGAGTTAAAGATATGCAAACGTCCAGAAAGCCTAACTTCAGGGCGGACACGACTCGGCGACCGTACTGTCCTTTTGTCGCCTCCCCGTCTTTGAACCCGTGACCAGCTGGTCACATTTCTGAGGCACCCTACCGAGTGTCAAGTCATATATTCGCACTAACTAACCTAAAAGTTATTAATTAAAAATAGTAGTTTCGAAATTATTTGTGCTCAAACAAATTACCAGTTTTAAAAAAGTAGATATGACGTCACGTAATTAAGACCCAACTCATGGTCATACGTTAATACATTTCATTGATCGCATCTACAGTTAATTTGTGACGTAATTTATGGATGGCTCCAAAGTATTAGATCCCATGAAATAATAAAAATAATAATATTACACTAATTTTTAATATTTTATTTAAGTATAAAAGGCTTTTCTCGATTTGATGTAACCGTATAAATATGATTCATATAAATGAGGGTTTTAAGCCCTTTGTTCCACTTTCGGTGTATTCCAGACTACTTTACAATAAATAATAGTTTAAAGAAACTTGAAAAGACAAAAAATGAAGTAAATGTAGCTAAAGTAAATTATTTTTAAAAACATATTTAAGTTTTTTTTATTATTATTTATTTTGAATAATTATTTATATTATGCGTTCTATTTTCTTTAATACAAAGTCATCGGTCCTTGATAAGTATGCAAAGTTTCAAATTAATTCGACGTTTTGAAGTCGGTCGAAGTCACGTTAATAGTTTCAGTTACAGACACAAACATACATACAGAGTTGCCCGTGTCTGCTCAAACGAACTGGTTTTGTTCGAATTCCACTCGGAGAAGTGAACTATTTTCATTTCCTCACTCCGGTAACAAAATAAAGCGTGGCGTTGAGTTTCACCGAGTGTCTACCTACAGTTTACCCAGCATGAGACAAAAATATACTTAAAAATACCTCTCTTTCAAACAACACAGCCAATTCCATATGTTTCGTATGCGGAAACATGTCCACTGGAACAGCCCGGGATGGTGCGAAGGGAGCACCGCGGAGCGTCTTGGAGGAGGGTCGGGCGAGGTCCACAAAGTTCTTGATGGCGGACGCCGGGCTGCACGATATGTATATCAAGCGCTTTACTTTCTTTGTGTTCCTGAGTTGAGTTATAGCTCGCATATCTGTTTCGAGATAAATAAATTAATAAGACTCGCATTAGGTATAGGTTTGAGGTCAGTTGTGGCACAAGGGCACAAGTTCACGAGTTTGATTACCACTCGAGGAAATTAAATATTTATTATTATTATTTCCTCGCTCTGGTAACGAGACAATACGACAATAAGCGTTGAGTTCCGCCACACAACACGCAATGCAATGTAACGCAATGGAACGGAGTGTCATAAGTATATAAATATGATAAATCGTATAGAAGACATCGTGACGTGTCTCTAACTCAGGAAACAAAATGTTCTTACAAAAGGTTACTTCTATAAATTGTAACAATATCAATATGA
The DNA here is from genome assembly GCA_917862395.2 of Heliconius sara. Classification (NCBI taxonomy): domain Eukaryota; kingdom Metazoa; phylum Arthropoda; class Insecta; order Lepidoptera; family Nymphalidae; genus Heliconius; species Heliconius sara. The sequence continues at coordinate 16,682,091 of OU860791.1, forward strand.
ACGATTATCTTAAGGTATTTAAAAATGAGTTGTTAAGTGCTCATTGCGTTTCTTTCTTGTATTCTCAATTTACACGTACATCATAAGGGTCCAATCAGGAGCCATATCTAAAATTGAGATTTTTTTTCTCAAACTCCCCTCCTCTTTACCCCCCAAAGGCCCTTCCAAGCAATATGTCTTCAGCTGTACCGATGAAACATTCTGTTCCTAACTTTCTGCCGAATTTTCGATACATTGCGTATTAAGTGGCGAAATTCAACGCCGCGCATTTTTTACGAAAGATAAATATATAATAATCCACTCACCCAAATGGAAATCAAACCCATGACTGCCGCTGCAAGTAAAAAATATGCATATATAATATCACTTACGTAATCCCGCTCTTGGAGGGTCTACAATAGCAATGATGTCCTCCCCGGAGGCCCTCGCGAGGACCATGGACAGTATGTCTTCAGCTTTGCCAGTGAAAAATTCACAATTCTCTATTTTATTCACATCTGCATTTGTTTTGGCATCTTTGACCGCTTCCGCTATCAGTTCTAGGCCGAGGACTTTATCACAGTGCTGTTAAAAAAATATTTTATTCATTAATTATTAAAAGAATAGAAAATGCCCGACATTGAAAACGAAAAACAGCCAAGTTGAATAGTGCAGTTGTAACTATAAACATATACATATGAAGCACGTACCTTAGCAAAACACAACCCGATGGTGCCGGTCCCGCAGCATATATCAATAACGGTGGAGTCTCCCTTCACCTCGCTCATATCAATTGCACTTTGGTACAGGATGCCCGCGGCTGCTGTGTTTATCTGAAAAACCATACTATAAATAATATAAACCATGCATTATATATATTTTTAGGTCTAAAAATTATAAGATCCAATTCCTTTCTTGAGCCAAAAAATAGTTCAATTTTATTTCCACTAAAATTTTGAATACCATGTGCTACACCTTAAATGTTTTATACATACTTATATAGTAATAGTATGTACAATTATGGAGTCTTTTTAAATTCAAATTGCGTTTTTTAAATTAATTATTCTATTATTATTATATTTATAAAAATATAAAAATAAATCAGCTTCACTCTGTATCCCGCACACAGCAGGGTAGGCAGAGGGAACCTAGTGTTAAGACACTCCGTTCCCCACTTTCCGTCGAATGCTGGAGGCATTGCTTGCTGAGTGGCGGAACGCAACGCCGCGTTTTGTTTCAACACCAGAGCAAAGAAATGAAAATATAAATGTAAATGTAATAAATAAATATTTCAATTCCTCGACCGGGGATCGAACCTACAACCAGTCGATTTTACAGTCACACTTTGTGCCTCTGCACCACGACCGGCCTCAATAATATAATAAAAACGAGGTAAAATAACTATCTTTCATAGGGAATTTATTAGCTTTGAATCTAAATAAAACGAATAAATCTACTCACCTGGAAAAATGCTTCAGCAGATATCCTGAACTGTCTGCCCAGTATTGTGTCTACTATATGAGTGTCGCCCATTAGATGCTCAGGTTTGGATCCATCTTCACCTACCCTCCTAGAATATAAGCAAATATATATATTTTCATTTTTAATATTAAATAATTATAATGTACTACAGTAACCCTTTTTTTTTATGGAAAAGACACGGCAAACGAGCGTGAGGGTCACCTGATGGTAAGTGATTACCGCCGCCCACGACCCCGTGCAACCCCAGAGGAGTTACAGGTGCGTTGCCGGCCTTTAAGATGGGTTGGGCGCCGGGGCCCGGCATTACCTGATGCGGAACGCAGTGGCATAAAGCCACTACTTCACGCCGGTTTTAAATGCCGGGGGTGGTAATGATCCGGTCGAGTCTGCCCATGCGTGTTGCCATTGCTGGCGACGTGACTCTACCACACGTACTTTAGTCGCCTCTTACGACACCACCAGTACCAGGATGATCCTATTCTAGGCCGGGATCACACGGCACAAAAGCCTCCCTTACACTTAATGAATTTTTGCGCATTGTTCTTCCCAAGTGGAAGAAAATAAACAAAAGTAAGAAAACTCTTAAAATCAAATCTGCACAGCCATAGTTAACTTCACGACTCGTCGACTGTACTATACATGGCCATAATAATTTTTTCCTTTTTTTCAGCTGTATTTCATATGCAGTAGGGTAGACAGGGATAACCTGGTGTCAGTGTAGTGATTTCGAGATATTGCCTCTCGAGTGGCAGAGCAGAGTTGAACCCAACGCCACGACGGCCCCAAGGAAATATCTCTTTATTTTAAAAAAGATAACAGATATTAATTTAAAATTTAAAACTTACTTTTTAGTTAATAGCTGAAAGTATAACGATTTGATGCCAACTTTAACCGATTCTTCAGAACTAAAATATTCAACCAGTTGCTTCTTTAAGTCCGCTAATTTTTCTTCTGTAAAATCCTTAAAAAAGTTATAAATATCATTTGTTTATTGTCACAATGAATTGGAATAAATGAAAAAGTTCTGAATTTATTAAGTTATTGGAGGTTAATCTAAATATTTTTCAACATCACACTGCTTTCCTTACATTTAACAATTTAGGTGAATTTCTGATGTTGCCTCTTGAATAGCAGAACTCAACACCGTGCTTCAATAGAGCGGCAAAATGAAAATAATTTGAATCCACAATTATTGTATTTACAGACATTACATTTATTTTACTATATGTGGGGAAGAAGTGTTAATCTATTTTTTTTTATAATATTCAAATAAGATTAAAACTTATACATTTTCGGATTATTTTGATTATTTAGGTTTATTATTTTCTTAATAATCCTATTAAAAACTGAAAATAATTTTATAATATTTTATAAATATATTTAATAAATATTTGTATAGTTTAAGCAGGTGAAGATGCAAGGGTACACTAGTATAACAATATGTAAATATATACCTGTGGATGCATTGCAATGATTAACATCAAGTCACCATTATATGAAGATTCCCTCACAGTAAGATACCTCCAGAAACCAGAATAATCAGCTGGAGAAAATGGTGCCATCTCTGATTTACGGACAAATTCTTGGAATATCTGAAAGTTAAGTTTTCGATTATATAATTGTATGTAAATGTATTTTAAATTAAAGACAATATTTACTGTATAATTCATTTTTGTATTGTAAAACAAAAGTACAATAAGCAAAAGACTTATATGTAAAAGGTAAATAAAACAATTATAAAATGATTTAACAACAAATACTTACAAGTACAGCCTGCTTAGTTTTACCAGGAATATGTTTCATTCCAGCGACTGGGGCTACACCCACAGTTCCAGTCACATAACTGCCAAGCCTAAATCCAACCGTAGCCATTTTTGTTTCTTCATCTATTCCAACAGTAAATTCACACTTGTTTCTATAACCTTCAGTTATAGGGGACTTTTGTATAGGCTTGACTTCAAAGCTCACACCATTATATAATTTACGATTAGTTTCAATTGTGGTCCGTTTCTCTTTGTAAATCTTCCACACTTCATTGTCAAATTTCATTAGCAAATCTTTGACTTCTTTTTCTTTAATTTTCAACTGAAGTGACAAAAAATATGTAAAAAATAAGTTTTTTAATTAAAATTTTTGCATAAATTTTACATGTATATATTAATATTAAAAATGTTATGTTAGAAATATTATGGTACTAATAAAGGAAATATTTCACTTTAATTCAGCTATTATAAATATACACATAGGTAAATATACACTAGGTTAGTTTTAACACTCCATTTCCTACTTCCTGCCAATTTTTTGAAAAATTGCTTATCAAGTGAAATAATCATTCCCTGGAGTGGGGATTAAACGCACAATAATCATGTAGCCGGAAGCTATACTAATGCTACATCAGGTCTTTATTACCATTACAAGTACTTTATTACCTGTTCATCATAAGGCATTTTCCAATATGGTATAACGGCATCTTTAAGTCTTTCTTCCTGGCTTTTACCTTCATCTTCTTTCTTTTTTTTATTTTGAACTGATTCTTCTTCTTGCTTTCTCTTTCTCACAAGTGGATCAGGCGCTGGTTTTGCTATCTCCGCTATTAATGTCTTTCCTTGAAGTAATTATGAAGAATCATCATTTATTTTAACATATTTGAAATATTCATTTGAAATTATACTACAGTACAAGATACTTTTATGTGAAAATTTTTACTTACCTTTCCATGAATATCCATTTAACGCTGTAATAGCTTTAGTTCGTTCTTCATCATTTTGAAAACATGCAAACAACCAGTGACTACCATTTTTTGGTCTCTTAATCTTACTTGTGTTTAAGCCCAGCTTATTATTCATTAACTTTTTCAATTCCTATAAGTATCACATGTTAATTAAAAAGTATTTAATAACTTCAAGATGTATAGATAATAATAAATATATTCTTAGTTAGTAAATTATATATGTATATAATAATTCTTACAGCAATTCCATAAAACTTAGGTAGCCCCCGAACTTCTATTTTAAATTTCTCCGATGAAAAGCCGCCACGATCTAAATAAGCGTATTCCTCACTATTATTTGCATTTGGAACATTTTCAGCATTACTATCATTTATATTTTCACTATCTTCTGACATTATAATTAAATGTTATAATTTATTAATTTTTTCCCACGTCTTTTAAACTAAATAAACAAATTTATAGGTTATATACTTTTTGAACCAACGTGACATTGACACAAGTGAACAAAACATAAGTTACGTCGATTGTTGTCAACTGTGAATTGTAAGCAATTGAACAAAAAATTATGAAATAAATTATAGCTATTTTTAAGAAATTTTACTGTTCTTTTATGGTAATCTAATGAGTAATATTGGTTGCTTTAAATTAACCAATCCTTGTCTTTAAGTCGATCTGTACTATTGTAGTAAGCACTAAGCAATGTACTATTTTATTTTAAAAAATCTATATTTTATTACATTAAAAAATATATATATATAAAATTATACTCTCCTTATGAGTTTAAAATTATATTTATCTATCATGGAACAGTGGTTAGATTGTAAGCCAAGGAACATAGACTTTATCAATAGAGTAGAAGTTTTGCGTGTTGTTATATACAACGGTAATAATTTGGGAACGCAGCTTATAGGTAGGTACTTTTTGTCTGTCTGTTTTCCTGTTTATGTGAACACGCATCACGTGAGAAGTACACAATATATTTAAGCAAGTTTTATACGTAAAAATTACCAGTAAATCAAGGTAACATTTAGTGTTTATTTCATTGTAATAGCTTCACTCTATCAAAAGATATAAGTATTTAAGTATCCAAGAAGCTTATATTTGAGATAGTAGAACTCGATACTAGAAACGCTATCTATTTTATAGTTTCGAAAGGCAACCGCTAACAGGTAGGTAGGTAGGTAGGTAGGTAGGTAGGTAGGTAGGTAGGTAGGTAGGTAGGTAGGTAGGTAGGTAGGTAGGTAGGTAGGTAGGTAGGTAGGTAGGTAGGTAGGTAGGTAGGTAGGTAGGTAGGTAGGTAGGTAGGTAGGTAGGTAGGTAGGTAGGTAGGTAGGTAGGTAGGTAGGTAGGTAGGTAGGTAGGTAGGTAGGTAGGTAGGTAGGTAGGTAGGTAGGTAGGTAGGTAGGTAGGTAGGTAGGTAGGTAGGTAGGTAGGTATGGATGTATCGATGTATGGATGTATGGATGTATGGATATTCTACATTATATCATAATAAAACAGTACATATAAAGGTATCCTCCTGCAGTATTATTATTTTCAATCAACATTTTTGAACTTTTAAAATTATATATAATTTGAAAAAATAAATAAATATATATAATTTGAAACAAATAATTTATTAACGATAAGAATGTTGGTAGTTTTTCAAAAGGTATAAGAATTTAAAAAATGTCTAAAATATGCTTTCTTCGCAAGTATTGTAATAACTATTAGTTCTATTCACTAAAAAATCGCTATAAATATTAAATATGCTCAATTTGTGTTTTTGTCAGCACCACTTTAAATGAAACCATAGTTAATCACTCTATAAAAGCCTAATACAATAAAAAAAATCCCAAAAGTGAAAAAGTTATTTTTCATACAATATAAATTATATATTATCGTTGATATTAAAATAAAAGGCTATTTGTCATTAAACACGCAAACAGGCATAAGCCTATCAAGGGAAACCGCCGCATACGCCTCATTCCAAAATCGAGTCGTAGGTATTGGCGACAAAGTTCAAAGTTGCTTAGCCTTTAGTAATACTTTTGTAGTAGTATGTGTTAACGTTATTGGTATCCATGCGTAACTGCGTCACACGAAATACAGATATGGATAAACATCGATCGTGAAATGAAAAAAAAAGTCTATGTCTAAACTGTTGAGGTATCTTGATTAATTTCTTTAGGTATGGGCTTAAAATATTTTATCCTATATATTGCCCCCGTAAAAGGAGCGCTGACGCTTCCATTCTGTATCAATATTAAAGGCCATCGCGGCGCAGGGGCACAAAGCAAAAACAAAATGTATCTTCCACGTACAGACACCGATGAGTTAGGATTTTATTGTAAGTAGCGATATTACTATAACTATATAGCTATAACTATAACTTAGGTCCTAAAGACTCCTTAAGGCAAAAGTTTAAAGAAATTAATATATTGACAGTTGCATCTCTCTTATGGGAGGTACGAAAATGCGACTTGCGGGCGTTGCAAACATACATTATAGGTATATTAAAACACGAACATAATTTTAGTGTATTAAGCAAATAATTCTGTGGTTTAAGCGGGCGAAGCCGCGAGCGGGCCGCTAGTATTTAATAAAATTTTTATAAGTGATGCGTGCGAAGCAACGTGGGTTTTTGCAAAGCAAAGTTTGATATCCTATTGAGACAATGAATTATCTGATTTCGGAAATTTATAAATAAAAATAAGAAATATTATACTTTTTATTAATAAATACTGTGCACATTACTTGAAATACATTATAGCACTGCACTGCAGTAAAAAATATTTGTTTATAAGCTATCTGGGGTTGGCATGTTCCCATGAAGACACTTCCGTTGGCCACATACCGTCGAATTATCAAGGCATTAAGTACAATGAATAAAATGCATTAAATAAAATGTTGAGTGGTTTCTACTACGCTTTGCTTGAAAGAAATTTCAGTGAAAGCCTCGAGTTCTTTGTTTTCGTTACAGTAAGCCTGAGCTGCATATAGTTTAAAATAAATATAATAAATTACTGCCAAAAACTATTTCTAAAACGTTATATCACACACAGATAAAAAATAGAAGGTTTGTAAAAATTAGTATTAGTTTACTAAACATAGCGCGACCATTTAACTGGCGATATACTATAGGATACAAGAGTGCAGGAATAACTCAAAATTGGGCGACTCCCTGTTAGAGATGTGCGTTAATCGCTCACTGTGGCTACTATTGTTTTGCACGTAGAGCCGTGGGAATCAAAATATAAAGTTTTCGAGGATTCCAAACACGCGACAAAGCCGCATAAATTTGACGGTTTGAAAAATAGCTAATAGACCGTCTCGTCATATGTGTTGTGTCATTGATGATTCTGTGCAACATATATTTGTTCCTGCCTTCCTGGGTCCACTCGGTCACTGTGACCAATCTCAACTAGCAAATCATCTCCGTATCTCTTTTGCATAGGAGCAAAACCCCTGCGCATTTTTGTTGCCACCGAATCACACGCGCATATTGTCGAATGCATAGGAATAATGCATTGTCCCAAATGAAATTAAATTAGAACCAGTCTAGAACTCTTTAGACTGGCTCTAATTTCATCAGCCCTTATTACATGTGGTATAACAAGCAGTCTGGCTGAAATTCACCAAAATATTTGCTGTGATACCACTACGCCACCCATTGATTGGTATCAAGTAACGTTTTATCTGCTGCTTTAACTGATATAGTACGGTTTGCCAATGTATATTCATTCCATATAACAAGATTACAGTCATGTCAAAACCTAAGCTTTATCCCGTTTCTAGAAATATTAACAACAGGGATCTCGGTGCGGTCTAAGTCTATTAGAATTTTAAACATAGTGTGGATAATTTTTCTTCTATTACTAATCTTTCGAAGGCCGGCAAAAGAAAGAGAGAAGTGGATAACAGGATATCTCTCATATTATATTAGAAAGTTTTCCTTCAGAAGAGCTAATATATCGGGCAAACTGAAATTTCGTAACTTCATCATAATTATATTGAGCCCCATCGTTGCTGGGTCACTGCCTTTATTTACATATTTGTAAATATATCTAATGAATTCAGTACTATTACACATTTCGATGTAGATGCCCTTGGAACGTTCGATATAATACCGATGTATTAGTAGGTACCATCTATCTTGACCATGTACTTTTAGCTGTAGAACCACCTTGTTGGGGTGATTTTCAGCAATATAGCGGCTAGGGCTAACGCTATCCGCTGATCCGATTTCCACGAATATTATCGTTTACGTGAGTGCTCGAGGGTATTTTTTTAGAGCAACAACTGTCTTGCATTCTGGGAGAATTTTGATTAAAAATGAGCTTTTACGATATAGGATCTTTTATGAATTAAATTTATATCGTCATGTCTTTTTTCTTTTTCAAATAACAGTAGTGTATAGGAAAGCCTTATTTTTGCCACTCTACATTGTACATATAACAAAGTGATCCGATTTTTCTGTAGTAATAAGATAATCATTGGCTTTAGTTTAAGGTGAAAATCCCGGGCTATTTTGTCATGTTTGTTGTATGATTCCACTTTGGTAAATGGTAAACGTTATGAAAAGATCAGGGCGCTTCCAAACAAGAGAAGGCGTTCATGCTGGTATGCATATAACGCGGACCTGCAGTAAAACTTGACGGTAAAGTAACTTCGTACCATGTCCAACACTTTCTTATCTTGTTGCATGGCGTCACAAAAGTGTACATAATCCTCTGGTACGTATGTAGACTAATCTTTCAGTTTTGTACGTGTGGTAGTCACGTCGCCAGCAATGGCTGCACGCATGGGCAGACTCGACCGGATCATTACCACCCCCGGCATTTAAAACTGGCGTGAAGTAGTGGCTTTATGCCACTGCGTTTCGCATCATGTAATGCCGGGCCCCGGCGCCCAACCCACCTTAAAGGCCGGCAACGCACCTGTAACTCCTCTGGGGCTGCACGGGGCCGTGGGCGGCGGTAGTTACTTATCATCAGGTGACCTGCACGCTCGTTTGCCGTGTCTTTTCCATAAAAAAAAAATCTTTCAGTTTAGAATTTTGCATACATTTCGTTATACATTATAATTTGTTGCTCTTCTGGTTGGATTAACTTGGTAAAGTCCAAAGTTGTACCCGTACTTACCATGGCAATATATAATATATTGTAGGGCATCATAACCTAGACGTGTTTCGGAAATACGTTGTAAGCGTCCATCGTGAGTGGGCAATACAATGAGCGAGTTACAAAGTCGAGGAAAGTTTTGATTCCGTATATTGGCCTGTTCATTGTAATTGGTTACAAAATAAATCTGTAGACATATTATCTCATTTTCGGAAAGCTAAGATCGAATAAGGTGATAAACTTTGCTTTGCACCTTAAAAGTGGGCGTGTTCTGAATTTATCTGGATCCGAAAGAAGTCATTGGAAATGAAATGGCACTATTATATAAACGGATATTGTCTAAAAATGTCTAGACTGAGGGAGCTCACCATGTGGTCAAGATTTAACAAGGTCTGGGGGTTCACCAAATTTTTCAATGACAGCAATCGACCTGACCAAAATACTCCGTTTGGTTCCTTTCTCTATTTTAGAGCGTTACAAAAATGGTACCATACTACCATTGCTTCTATAGATGCGGAGATTCAGAGTACTTAGGAAAAATATATGGCTGTTTGTATCGTAAAATACGCGGAATATTTCGACACTATCAAAGGAATCAAAATTCATAGGGTAGTTCTAGTTGGCATAGAATTATAAAGGCGCCTATAGGTAGTACTAACTCAGAAAAAAATATAAATTTGTGGTTAAATCTAAAAAATAATAATCTTAAATAGCAAGAAACGCGTATTTTGATTCTATAAACAAAATCAATATTAATAGGGCACTTCCAGTTAACACAGAATTATGAAATTTGGAAATAAAAATTATAATATAATACTGATAAAGAAATTATACATTTGTGCTTAAATTTTAAAAAATAATAGCTTTAAAAAGGGAGAAAAATTCGGTATTAAAGCCGCTAGTTCAAGTGAAAGGGCTCTGGCTAAGCTAAGCTTGAATTTCAGAAGAAGCAAATTGAAGATCTTATGAAAATTTTTTTACGGAACTCTCGGTGGCGAGGCGAGCCCGAATTTTTATATCGCGATATATAATCTTAACATTTTCTATCATCATACAAATAATAACAGCAACAATATAATTTCAAACAATATCATGCAACAAAACATTGAACAATGAACATTTGTAAAAATAACTGATTTAGCAATGACCAATTCAGTTTTTTTTTGTTTTTATTTCCGATTGTAATAAAACAAATAACAAATGTTGAGGTAAGCTTGCCAGAATTTAATAGTAAAAACTGCATTTAATGCGTTTCTGAGATTACCGTGAACAAGCGCACAGATAAACAGAAAAATAGACAACATTTTTAAAAGAAGGGTTCTATTAAATTAATAAATTATATATTTTTTGACATATAGGAAAATATAAATGAAATTTTTAATATTTTATTTTTTTATAACTGAGTTCTGCCACGTAACACACAGTGCTTCCAGCCAGGGGGAAAGTAGAGAGCGGAGTGTCTTAACACTAGGCTCCCTCTGCTTAAATGCAGGATGCAGCATGAAGCTGAAAAAAATCTAATATAATTTTTAATTTGTACTATTAAATAATTTTTAAGTAATTCTTCATATTTAGTCTAAAATAAATATTTTATTTTATTATAAACTACCATAAATACTGCTATGAACTGTCATTGTCTGAAGCAAATAATTTTTTAAGGTTTTGTTTATCTTGTTCAGTTTTCTGTCGTCTCAATTGTTTGATATTTTCTAATTCTTTGTCTATAATAATTTCCATGGTAGGATCGAGGGACTTCAACTTTTTAAAATCTTCTTCGGCTGCATCTGGATTCCAAGCTCCCACATGAGCTTTAGCTCTCCTATATAATGCTTTTTCATTATCTAAAATAAACATTGTATTAAAAATATTTTTTTAGCTTAACATAGTATCCTGTATACAGCAAGGGACATTCTGTTTCCTATGCTCCACTCTAAATTTAAGCCATTGGCTATTCAGAGGTGGACTACAACACAGAGGTTTGCTTTATCAAAGTGTGGAAATAAAAAAAAATCTAGTGGTATTCAAATTGAACTAACAACCTTACAGTCAAACATTGTCTCAATTTAATCATTTTTTTAATAATATAATTGAACATGTAATATTAATAATTTTAAAAAATAAACAATACCTTGATCATATTCAAGGACAGTGTTGCAGTGTTCTATAACAGCGTAGTATTCACCTTTAACTAATTTACATTGAGCGTAATTTAGAAGAATTGGAAGTTTCAATTTATTCAGTTCTATCCATTCATCATCACATTTTCGTTCCCTGTAAAGTATTATTGACTACACTATTCTTCTACTGCTTAGCTCAGAAATTCATATTTTCTATAAATTACATACCTAAATCATAACTAGCTCAGTTATGATTTTAAAAATTTACATAATGTTTTAAACCCAACTAGCTGTTCATTAAGATTAAAAATAAGAATTTGCTAATTCTAATGATAAGATGTATTTAGTCTATAAATAAAGCAATCCTAATGCGAAGTATGTTTTGTGCTGGTTTGTGTCTATTGTTGGGTTTTGTGGTTGTGATTATGGTGCAGTTAATTAGTTAGGTAATATTGTTATAGGAGGGATTCTCCTCTCTGTAGGAAATAGACATTTTAATGTTGTATTCCACTATACAGCCATGGAAGTGTAGTGTAGTAAATGAATCCTTCTCTTCCTTGTTAAGGTTATGCAATGTGATATGCTGTTGTATATGGCGCTTTTAATGGCGTTAGTTTGGATGATTACTATCGGACTTGTATGTAAGTCTCTGAGATTGGTAGATGAATATTATTTAAGTTAACAAGGGTTTCACCCATACTTGCTTTTGTTGCAGTAATGATTAAAATAAAATTCAACATGACAAAAATTTTTTTTATATAATAGAAAGATATATTTGCACTTCATTATTAAGCCTGCCTTTTGTACCTGCTTGTGTTCATTAAAAAAACATAAATAATTAAAAAAAGATTTGCTAAACAGACCTTATCATCAGTTGTTCACATATAGCTAAAGCCTGGTTGTAAGCATCTTCAGCTTTATCATACAATTTCTGTCCATATAACTTGTTACCTTTTTCTTTTAGTCCAGGTACTAATTTTAATCTCTCTTCACTGCTAAGTTGCCATAATTCTTTTTCATATTCATTAGATGTTTCAACTTTTAATAGTTCTGTTGAAAATATACAATTTTTAATTGTTGATATCCACTAGGTTTATAATTTTTTTATAACTGTTATTTTAAACTGAGGATAAAAAAAATTTTTAGAAAATATGTTAAATTTTGAAGGTAGCAAGACCCTTCAAAGGCTTTCAAATCCTGCTATGTTCATAAAAATCACATTTAATAATCTATTTTTGTAGCTTCATGCTGTACCCCATATAGCAGGGTATGCAGAGGGAACGTAGTATTAAAATACTCAGTTTCCCATTAAGACACTTTCATCGCCATCCAAAATGTAACTCAATGCCACACCTTGTTTCATTACCTGAGTGAAACAATGACAATATTAAATGTTTGATTGTTCCAAGTAGCATGTCAGTCCCAAAAATTATATGTACATTATTAAAAAAATTATGTACCTATATTTCCATAAATATATTTATACAAATTTTATTTACCTATAATAAAATCTAAATCACAAGGATTGTTAATAAAATCGTCTAAATCAGCATATCCAATACCCTCAGTATGCAAAGTCATAGTGCAGGTATGTTTCCTTTTTTGCTCTTGACCTAATTCACGAAGTGTTTTTGACACAAATGGATAGGCATATACTAACTGTAAAATATCAAAATGAGTGTGTAATTTGATACAAATTTTATATTACATTTATACATGTCTACGTCTCATACCTCTTTTTTTACTTTAAAACTTGCTACCTCTCCAACAGCCATCATTTTAACTATAGTCTCCCAAACTTCTAATTTGAACTTGTGTCCTATAACGAGGAGCATGGGTTCTTTCTTACCAATACATTTGCTATCATCTAATAAAACTCTTGTTTTACCCAACTTCCATGTTTGGAAATGAAAATGTACCTGGTTTAAATAAAATATTAAAAGGTTTCACATGTTTTTTCTTATTATGTGTATGTATTATTTCAAAAATGTACCTTACTTCCATTAGCTATTGGCACATATTTTTGGCCTTTATGTATTATCTTTTTTACTATTGGTGCGGATTTATCCATTGTATCAGACAAAGTACACAATTTAATAGATTAGAATAGAAACACTATTATCACTTTAACTGTAGATATCAAGGAACATACGTCCACTATGCAAAATTAATATTGAAATAGACACATAGATAAACAGATTATTGTTTATATATTTTTTTAGTGACTTGCTGCCTGTGGTAAAATAACGAATAAATGATGTCAGAAAAAATAGTGATAAAATATCAATGTTGCCGATATTTAAAATCCATGTGCATTGAAAAATAATATTATACCGATCTTATATATTGTAATCATAATTATAATACATACGATGACTATATAAATAAAATCAAAATGTTGTTTTTAATTATTAATGTATCATCATAGCTTAGAATATTTATGCAGATAATAAATGATAATAGCCAATTTTTAAATGGCAATATTAAAAACATATATATTTGTCTATGTTGCGACTTTTAGTGATTTCTAATCGTAGGCTTTCTTTTCTCATTTATATTTAGTAGTATTAAACTTTTTAATTTAGAATTAGCTTTAATTTAAGACGAACTTTAGTTTTTAAGTAGGCATGGCTGACTTTTTGGAATCTGAAGCCGAAGAAAGCGAGGTTAGTACAAGAAAAACAATGCACGTATTTCATATTTGATTACGACTACAAATTACTGTAATTATCTGACAAAGAACGATTAAAGTGTTATAATTAACAATAATATTTTAAGGTTGAGTCTGAAGATGATCAACCAGTAGAACGCAAAAAACTCAAACGTAAAGCGGCTGTGCAGAGCGACGACGAAGATGATGAAGAAGAAGGTTTGATTCTATTTATTTCGAACGCATTTTGAAGCAGTATTTAATATATAATATTACAATTTTGCATTGCATTCCATTGTATTTGCTTAAATTACGCTTCTATTGACTTTTCTTCTAATTATGTCAAGGTAAGTAGGGCACCCTAGAGTTTGCAAATTATGAAGTTATAAATTGAATATCATGCTATTTTTGTAGTATTATATTGGTTATAATACGTTTACTATGAAATTTGTTATTAAAGCACATGTTTTATTCATCATCCATTTATTTGTTATTGTTTATACTTGTGCACTCTCATAGATGATGAAGAGCGTCTTCGCGAAGAACTAAAAGATTTAATTGATGATGCACCTATAGAAGAGTCTGGTAGTGACGGGGAGGATTCAGACGCAAGTGCAGGTCCTAAGAAACGAAAAAAAAGCGATGATGAATTAGATGATAGATTGGAAGATGAGGACTATGACCTCATTGAAGAAAATTTAGGTGTGAAAGTAGCTAGGGTATGTGAAACTTGAAATTCACTACAAACAGATTAAAGTTAGTAAATAGTTTTTAGTAATGAGTAACGTTGAGCCTTAATCTAAATGAATTTCTGAGGAACATAACCTATGTAGATAAGATGTTAAAAGAAATGTTTGTTCATGTTATTTTATTTATAATATTACAATAAAAATGTATTTAAATGAAAAAAAATTTTTGGTTATTGACAGAACAAGTTCAAAAGATTACGTCGATTAGAAGATGATGATAGTGACAATGAAGGTAATGATGATCCGGATTTGGAGAGAGAGGTTATTGCAGAAAAACTATTTGTTGGTGGATCTGATGAGGTAATTTATTTAACAATAATATTTTAATTTTAATATTTTTATCTTGTTTTATTGATGTTTTTGCTATTCTATATATATTGTTGTCACACCTTCTATGTACTTTAATCACTTTTAAATGTCTTTCAAATGTTATGGATGGATAGATGATGGAACTTTTAATATTGTAACATGTAGAGATACCGATAGTCAAAAAAAAATGTAATTTGAAGTTGCGGGCAGTAGTAGCTTATCAAGTTCTGGAATTTCACAACCATACTTTGTTAATATATCTGCTAGAGTTAAAAATGAAATAATTAAAAGCAAGCAACATCAATAATTATAAGTGAAAAAACTTTTTTAGGAAGATGAAAACAGGTCAGAATCAGCCGCACCCCGAGAAGTTGACTATGATGATGAAAATGATGATATGGAATCTGATGCAGATGACTTTATAGTAGATGGTGACGGTAGACCTATTGCAGAAAGGAAGAAAAAAAGGAAACCTATATTTACTGATGCGTAAGTTGTTCATTATTAAAAGAAACATTTAATGAAATTTAACTGCATACAAAGCATTATACATAGTTTTAAAATAATATAAAGTTTTGACGGTAGATCAATATATTAGTTATTTTAAAATGGTTACTTAATTTTTAACTAAGACCTAAAATATTAAATAAGCATTTTATTTAAGTAATTTGACAACTGTACAAATCAAAATAAAAGTAATAGTCAGTTGCTCTTATTAGTAATATAATCTTATGACATCAACTTTGTAATCTATATCTATACTTATATATAATCAATATCTAATAAAATTGTAAAGAAATCAGTGTCTGTACTTGGAAGATTTACAATGTGTCTGTGCTTTTTTATCACTTATCTCAAAATGAGCTTAGCTGATTTAAATGTGGTTTTCACTATTGAATTCTGGCAAGCTTCTGTTAACATACAGTTAACAGAAGCTTGCCAGAACTGTTAACTTAATGTGCTTAGTTGTACAAATTTACTAATTGCTATACGGTTATTTTATACAACTGTTTTACTGAATTGACTGAATCATTAAAATGACAAAAGTAACTTAAATTACTTAATGACGCCATTGTGGCCCGCTAGTTTTAAAATAAAACGGTAAATGTCTTTAAATTTTGAAAATAAAACTGAAGAATTCTAATTAAATTTATAATTTATAATGAAGTTTATGTATCAGTGGGAGTTAGTATATATATCAAAATCAAATATATCAAAATTTAATCTACAGGTCATTACAAGAAGGTCAAGATATTTTTGGTGTTGATTTTGATTATGATGAGTTTGAAAAATATGGTGATGAGTATGAAGATGAAGAGGAAGAAGATTTAGATGAATATATGGAAGATGAGGAAGAGGAAGGTAAGCTTACATCAGAGTACATATAATAAGCAATAAAAAAATCAGAGCTAATATCTTGATACTTACATGACATACTTGGAATTAAATAGAGATTTTTTATCAAAGGAGAAAGAAGAAGAACCAAAAAGGGTAAAGCAAAAAGGCCAAGCAAGAAATCTATCTTCGAGATATATGAGCCCAGTGAATTGAAGAGAAGTCATTTTACTGATTTGGACAATGAGGTATGCAATTATGCTTCATAATTTTTTGTCTAACAACATATGAAAACTTCAGAAAATTAAGTAAAAAATTGACATAACATTTTTTTTTTTGGGAGAGTAAGTTATTTTTATTTCCTTGCTCTGGTAACAAGAGACTTGTAATAACTCGAAAATTAGTGGATGCACGGGGAACGGAGTGTCTTAACTCTAGAGCCCTACTGCCAACCCTACTATATGTGGTATACATTGTGAACTTCAAAACAAAATTATAACTTCATATTTAATAGATACGTAAAACCGACGTCCCTGAGCGTATGCAAATCAGAGAAGTGCCTATCACACCAGTGGAGGAAGGCAGCACGGAACTAGAGGATGAAGCTGAATGGATATATAAACAAGCCTTCTTAAAACCTCCCGTGTCTAAAGCTGACGCTCAAGAGGCAAGAGAACGTTCTAGACGGTTGGTTTATTTTTTTTCTCAAATTAGAACTGCATTTAGAAAATATAATTGTTAATGTAGTAATACTAAGTGGCACAAATGAAATGCAACTGTGTTATTATAAAACTGTGTAAACCATATCTATTTATGTGTAGTAGTTATTGAATTATGTGGCAAAACTTACAGAGAGCTATAAACTAGTGGATTCCATTGTTCTTGTGTAGACAGGCAGACTATATATTTATTTATTTAAATATCTATATTTTATATCTACAAACCATTTTCAGTTCCAGAACTGTCGAAAATGTAAGTTTATTAACAAAATATTTTTTTTTAGTGGTTCAAGTACAGTAGTGAAAATTCGTCAAGCGTTGGACTTCATGAGAAACCAGACTCTAGAAGTACCTTTTATAGCATTCTATCGTAAGGAGTATGTGCAGCCTGAACTCAGTATCAATGATCTGTGGAAAGTTTATAAATATGATGCAAAGGTAATTATTTATATGAATTTATTTTAGTTTTTCATTTATTTAGTAATCCATACTTTAGTTAATTTATATTTAAGTATTATTATTTGTGGGATTGGATGTGATACTGGGCTGCTGGTATCTTAGTTTTATTTATCAAAATTGCTTCACTTTGAATAACAAATCTTACTATTTCACTTATTGGATCCTTTTATGCAACATCTTAACAGAAAACGAAAAAAAAGTGTTACATGTAACTCTTTCTCACTCTATGTCTTTCTAAATTAACTAATTTTATTTGACACAATAATATTACTTCTTAGATTCATTACTTTGTAAACTAACCTTATTATACGTTTATTTCAGTGGTGTCAATTAAAGCAACGAAAAGAGAATTTGTTACGGCTAGTAGAAAATATGAGGGAATTCCAGTTGGATAAGGTAATGGCGGACCCCGACGCACCGATTCCAGAAAACATGCGACTTATAAGAGATGAAGATATTGAAAGGTACTACTGAGTGTTATATTATTTTTAAGAATATTTTTTTATCTGTAAAATTAATTGAAATTTGTCTTCTTTTTATCTGTAAAATGAATTGAAACTTAATAATACGTATTTTAATATGTGAAACTAAACCCACAACTTTTATAAACTGATATTTTGCTTACAGCCATTTAGCATAGTTTGAATATTTTTTGTGTATTGACTGACACTTGTTGATATTTAATACATACATAGTATCTATACTTATTATTATGAAGCTGAAGAGTGTGTTTGACTGAACGCGGTAACCTCAGAAAGTACTGGTTCAAATTAAAAAAAATGGCTTGTAATAGCTAATTGTTGAGGAAGGAATGAAAGTCGATTAATAATTAAAAATATTGCAAAAATGGGAGTCCCTGAGGGCTTTTCTGTTACATGCTGTGTACCTAAACCTAAACTTAGTTAGGAGGTTAGTTAAAGTTAATGTGAATTTGCGATGCGAATCCCACTAAAATACCAAATATGTCCTCCATAATGTTGCATTATAATATGGCACATAACATTTTTATCTAAATTAATTTAGGGTTTGTATTCCAGAATGAAAAATGTACAGACACCAGAAGAACTACGTGACGTTCACACACACTTTCTACTGTACTATTCTACTGACTTACCAGAAATGCAGAGATTACAGCGCACTAAAGAGAAAAAAAGGGAACTCGAGGATAAGAAGTAAGTGATTTTTATAATGAATTTATTGTTATTCATAACTATATATATAACATATTTACGTTTTGAGTTATCTTTTTACTTTATATTATTGAAATATAAAAGCTAAAATATAATTTTTCGCCGTGGTGGAGCGGCACAGTGGCAAAGCGTCTGACTAAACGTGACTAAATGTGAAAGCAGTCTTCATTTGCGGGAATAAATTACTTATATTTCCTCGCATTTTTAAACAATACTAGATGTAGCGTTAGGTTTCGCAACTCAACATACTAAGTCTCGAAAATTGCGCAAAAAGTGGGAAATATAGTGTCTTAACAAAGTTTTTTTTTTCTCCCTAACTTGCTAGATTGCAAATATAGTGTGAAATAAAAAAAATAAGAAAACAGATTTAATTGTCTTTTTTAACAGAAAACAAGCACGCGAAGACGCTGAAAGGAACGGTGAAGATCCTGATGAAGCTGTAGCCGCGGTAGACGCAGCACAACCAGACGAAGAAGAGCCCACTGAAGTTAAATATGCTGTGCGATCTGGGCCCTATGAACTTTGTAGGAAGGCTGGGATTGGTTAGTTTGAAATTTGCTTTCTTTATACGTTGTAATTTGATCTTGTTTAGATAGTCAGTTTTTTAAAAATTAAATCATCTTCACGCTGTATCTCGCACACGGCAGGTTAGGTAGAGTGATCCCATTGTTAAGACACTTTGTTCCCCACTTTCTGCTGAGTTTTGGAGGCATTGCATGTTGAGTGTCGGAGACTCAACACCGCACTTTGACCGACATCAGAGCGAAGCGAATGGAAATATAAATTTAAATAATTATTTCTTCGAGTGGTGATCGAACCCACAACGAGTCGATTTTACAGTCACACTTTACCTGCGCCAAGATTGGCCACTGTAGTCTGTTTATTGTTAAAACAAAAGTTGGATGAGGATTTTAGGTTTTTACTTTATTGATATGTTCCATAACATTATATATCACATTATGTACTTAACAAATTATTTAACTTATGTGTAATACGAAAGCAGATATTAAACTATTATTTAAAAAAAAATACTTTGCATATGGACGTGTAATTTTCAATCTGTCATATTTTAGTATATTTTAGTAACTAATGAATTTTTTTTTCTTATTCTTAATTTCTCCTCTTCAACAGAGCCTTTAGTAAAAAAATTTGGTCTGAGCCCCGAGCAGTTTGCGGAGAACGTGCGGGATAATTACCAACGACACGAAGTGGAACAGCCACCCGTGCCGCCTCTGGAGGCTGCCGAATCGCTGGTATGTTTGTTTTTATTAATAGTATTCGAAAACTGTTGTTCTGTCGAACATTTGTAAAGTAATGAAATCCCAAATGGCCGCCAGGCGCAGGCGGCGGGCGGCGGCGCGCCGGAGGCGGTGCGGCGCGCGGTGTACATGTGCGGCGTGCAGCTGGCGCGCGAGCCGCTGCTGCGCGCCACGCTGCGCGACGCGCTGCGCGAGCGCGCCACGCTCAGCGTGCGCCCCACGCCGCGCGGCCTCAAGGAGATCGACGAGGGGCACGCCTGCTTTAGGTGAGAACACATTTTTAAGGTTCCGTGAAAAAAATATTTTTACTTATGCAAATTACATTTTGTACAAATGTCCAGTGTAAAAAATATAAAAACTAATTAACATACCTTAATCTCACAGAGTTATAAAATACTAAGCTATGTTTGAGGCAAATTTTTAAATTTTATTATTTACAGTATGAAATATTTGAAAAAGAAGCCTGTCCGCGATCTCACCGGGGATCAATTCTTAAAGCTTTCTATAGCTGCAGAAGATAAGTTATTAGAAATCAGCATCAGCGAACAAATTGAAGGCAATACCGGACCTAGTTATTTAGAAGAGTTGAAACAGTTGTATCAGAAAGTAAGTTTAAATAAAAAATATTTTTCCCTACATTTTATATGAAAACAATCTCGAATGTGGTTTAAATGGGCACTTAGTTATATAAACTTAATAGGTTGTTATTTAAATTTTTGTTTGTTTTAATAATGAATGCTCAATTTTGAAGCCAATTGTAGCGCTATTATAGTTAGCTAAATAAAAATTAAATCCATTAACTACACTTATTTAAATAGTTGTCTCAAATGTATATAGTAAAATTGTAATTCCAGAGATATTATTAAATTTAATTAGCGTTTTTGAATTACATTTAAAACATTTTAGGATGAATTTGCTGCGACTGTACAAGCGTGGAACGAATTACGGGCGGAGGCGGTCACTCTGGCGCTCGTTAAGATTGTCATGCCTGAACTAAGGAGAGAGTTACATGCAGTACTTTTACAGGAGTCCAAGGAATATGTGTTGAAGTAAGTTGCATTTATTACTGTGAACATTCTTAAAGTGGTATATAGTAGTGGTAATTAATTTGTTAACATTAAGGACATTTTGAAATTATTAACAGTGAATTTTCGTTTTATTTTAAAAGTTTCATTTAGAATAGATTTAAGAAAAAAAAAATTATTAAAAAATATTTAATTTTTTCATTGGTCTTTTCCTGTTTTACAAATATTAAAACAAATCTATCTCTTCCAGGTGCTGTCGTCGTAAGCTGTACGATTGGTTAAAGGTAGCCCCGTATGAGTCCAGAGTGTCTGACGATGATGATGAAGAATGGGACACAACCAACGGTAACAATATGATTATTTAATTAACACAAAACGGAAACTTAAATAACATTGCGAAATCTATATATTTTTAAATAATCATACAGAAGTTTAAGATATTAAGATTTCTACTAATAGCAGTACTAAATACTCATCTGCGAAACAAATTTAGTATACACTAACCGTACTAGAATGAATCCCTGGTGTGGCGGCAGGTCTGCGCGTGATGTCGCTGGCGTACATCCCGGACCGCGCGCACTGCGCCTTCGCGTGCGTGGCGGCGGGCGCGGAGGTGGCCGACCACCTGCGCCTGCCGCACCTGCTGTGCCGCCGCAACGCCTGGGACGCCGCGGAGCGCCGCAACAAGGAGGCCGACATGGCCGCGCTACGGCGGTGAGATTGACTACCTAGTGATGTAACTAAATTTGCAATTATACCCCTGCTAGATAATTGAGTCCTAGGTGTTGGCGGTGAAGTTAAATGTTATTTAGATTTATTATAGAAAATTGGTAATTGCATGAAATAAAACGAGAGATATCCGTATCTCCTTTGGGTGTATTTTTTGGGAATTAAATTTTGAATTAAACATTTTATTTCTTTTTCATACATAACTGCAGGAAATAAAAATATTTTTTACTCTTCTCTTTTGCACTCTTCATATTTTGTTAAAAAGTGATGCCTGTTAAATAAAAGCTAAACTATTTATAAAAATGATATTATTAGTAGTACGAAAAAATCAACCCTGTTTTATATAATTCAACTCAATTATTATTAACTATAGTATAATATATTACAGATTCATATTACGCAAGAGGCCACACGTTATAGTGATTGGCGGCGAGTCCCGTGAGGCACTCAACATAAAATCCGATGTCGCCGAGTGTGTCCAACAATTGGTGGAAGATGAACAGTTCCCACGAATCCCCGTTGAAATAGCTGATAATACCATTAGTAAAATATACAGCAATAGTATTAAAGGACGAGTGAGTTTTAAATTATTTTATAATTTTATATAGCAAAATTTATAGATCATATTCTAAAATACAAAAAAAAACAATAAATATAATTAAAAAGAGTTTTAATTTTACCCTAATTCATAATAACATTACACGTTAAACCTAAGGCGGCTTATTAACTAGTTAAAAATTAAACAAAATATTTGTTATTACAGAACGACTTTAGAGAATATCCAGACACGCTACGTCAGGCTATTTGTCAAGCTCGTCTTTTACAAGATCCCCTTATGGAAATATCTCAGCTTTGTGGACCAGATGAGGAAATATTATGTCTAAGATACCACCCCTTACAAGACCATATAGCCAAAGAGGATTTACTAGAAGGCATTGAATTAGAATTTGTGAACAGAGTGAATGAAGTTGGTGTAGACGTAAACGAGGCAGTGCTGACGGGTCGGGGGACTGAGTTATTACAATTTGTATGCGGCTTGGGTCCAAGAAAAGCTCAAGCGTTAATAAAACTATTTAAACAAACCAATCAGAAATTAGAAAACAGAACGCAATTGGTCACTTTGTGTCACATGGGTCCTAAAGTGTTTATAAATTGTTCAGGTTTCATCAAAATCGATACAAGTAGTTTGGGTGATGGTACTGAAGCGTATATAGAAGTGTTAGATGGATCTCGTGTTCACCCTGAAACTTACGAGTGGGCGAGGAAAATGGCGGTGGACGCCTTGGAGTATGAGGAT
Source organism: Heliconius sara (assembly GCA_917862395.2). Lineage (NCBI taxonomy): Eukaryota > Metazoa > Arthropoda > Insecta > Lepidoptera > Nymphalidae > Heliconius > Heliconius sara. The sequence goes on from OU860791.1 coordinate 16,705,223, forward strand.
GAAGATGCAAATCCTGCGGGAGCGTTAGAAGAAATTTTAGAAGCACCAGAGAGATTGAAGGACCTTGATCTAGATGCGTTTGCTGAAGAATTAGAGAGACAAGGCTTTGGTAATAAAAGTATAACTTTATATGACATTCGTGCAGAATTGAACTCTAGGTACAAGGACCTTAGGGTACCTTACCGATCAGCAACCGCTGAGGAGTTATTCGATATGCTAACAAAAGAATCGCCCGAAACGTTTTTCGTGGGAAAAATGGTTTTGGCAAGTGTAATAGGCATTACTCATAGGAAACCCCAAAGAGAAATGTTGGACCAAGCAAATCCTGTGAGAAATGATGAGACTGGCTTGTGGGAGTGCCCATTCTGTCATAAAAATGACTTTCCTGAGTTATCAGAGGTAAGCTCGATATTTAATTACTGTTAATGTTTCGACGCTTTGGTGAATTTTAATCTTAGTTTAAACATCTATAACTTATTTTGATTGTATTAATGAACTATTTGACTATCAGCAAATTATCGATTTTTTTAAATTATTAGCTTTTAAATATATTTTTATATGATATCATGCTATTATGCCAAAAAAAGTGAAAAATAGAAATATTATTATATTATTAAATTATGAAATGAAAATAAATCACATTCCACGTTTCCTTGTTAAACTACAACATTAGCATAAATGTATAAGACATAAAAATAAAAAATATTTTTTTATATTATTATTAAAGGTATGGAACCACTTCGACGCCGGGGCATGCCCTGGACAAGCGACCGGCGTCCGTATCCGCCTAGACAATGGTCTGTCCGGCTACATACACATAAAGAATCTGTCAGATAGACATGTCACGGATCCCACGGAGAGAGTGAGGATAGGGCAGACAATACATTGTAGGATATTGAAAGTGGACGTGGAACGTTTCTCCGTCGATTGTTCGTCGAAATCTTCGGATTTGTCGGATAAGAATAATGAGTGGAGGTTAGTTTTTAGATGTTTTTTTGTATTTGAATATATATTTTTATCATAATTTTATATGTTGTTAATTGTGTATTTACAAGAAAATAAGATTATTTAATTGTGTACTATAAATGTTTCGCGTGGGGTTCCGCCATTCAACAATGCCACTTTTGGCCTAATTCTGGCGGATAGTAGAGAACGGAAGAACTTGACTACACTCTTGTCTCTCTGGCTACCTTGCTATATGAACAAAAGGCTGATCTATATATTATATGTTTTATATTTAAGGATGAAAAATAATATTAACAACTTTTAAAACATTTTTAGACCATCTAAAGATCCTTATTACGATCAAGAAACTGAGGATAAAGACGTACGTAAAGATACAGAGGCGAAACAAACTAAAGAACGAATGCAATATGTAAAGAGGGTCATAGTACATCCAGCTTTCCATAATATTAGTTTTGCTGAAGCAGAGAAACTCATGGAGAACATGGCTCAAGGAGAAGTTATTGTTAGGCCTAGTAGTAAGGTATGTGTATAGATGGAGTTGTTTTTAAATATTATCGTAGCATTGTTAGTAAACAATTCCAATATTGTCGTTATCTTTCTTCTACAAAATTTTAGAGACATTGTTGAGTGACGGTGTTTAACACCGCGCTTTATCTTGATTATTAGAGAGAATAAATAAAAAAATAATTCATTTTCCTGCTCAGGAGTAGCTGTGACTCTGCTAAAATTTCACAGATTTTATTTATGATTTTTTTAGTAGTTTTTTTGTATAGAATATATTATATATGTAGAATGGCATTAATACAAAACCTTATTATTACAGGGTTCTGATCACCTCACTGTGACATGGAAGGTGGCAGAGGGCATATGCCAACATATTGATGTAAGAGAGGAGGGTAAAGAAAACGCTTTCTCTTTAGGTTTGTATTTCATTTTATTTGAAATGTTCGTATTGTTATAGCAAAAGTTATATATAAATTACAAATTACGTTTGTCTGAATTAGGTCGGAGTCTATGGATACAAGGATCAGAATTTGAAGACTTGGATGAAATTATTGCTCGGTACGTAACACCCATGGCGGGACACGCTCGGGATCTCATCGCATACAAGTATTACAAGAACCTCGGCGGCATGAGGGATAAAGCCGAAGAGATTCTTAAAGAGGAAAAAGGAAAGAATCCTAATAAAATTCACTATGTAATATCCGCAGCGAAAAATCATCCCGGCAGGTTCCTGCTATCTTATCTACCCAGGTCTCGGTGTACCCACGAGTACGTATCCGTGACGCCCGACGGGTACAAGTTCAGGCAGAGAATGTTCGACTCGTTGGGAGGATTGCTCAAGTGGTTCAAGGAGCACTTCCGCGACCCGCCGCCCTCCGGCACGCCCGTGCAGCGCACGCCCGCGCTGCGCACGCCGCACGGCCTCGCCTCCTCCGCCTACCACACGCCGGCGCTGCACACGCCCGCGCCCGCCTACCTCAACACGCCCTACACGCCCTCCGCGCAGACGCCCTACATGACGCCCTTCGCCGCCACGCCGCGCCAGCCCGACTTCCTGGCGCCCGCCGCGCCGCGCCCCCTGCCGCTGCCCCTCTACGCCGAGCCCTCCGACTGGCAGAAGGCGGCCGAGGACTGGGTGCGCCACCGCTCCGTGCGCGACACGCCCGCCACGCCCGCCTCGCCCGCCACGCCCGCCACGCCGCGCACGGACTCCGGCCGCGCCTCGCGCCACGACGCGCGCGCCACCCCGCGCCACGACGCCCGAAGCACGCCGCGCCACGACGCGCGCAGCACGCCGCGCCACGACGCGCGCGGTACCCCACACAGCCACAGCAGTCATGGCCACGGACACGGCCACGGCCACGGGCACGGACATGGACATGGACATGGCCACGGGCACGGCCACGGACACAGCTCGGGGCGGTCGTCGCGCGCGCACTCTGTGCGCTCGACGCCGCACACTAACACGTCGCCGCGCTCCATGTCGCTGGGCGACGCGACGCCGCTCTACGACGAGAACTAGATCAAGACTGAACGTTCATCGGATACGTTTTTATTTTTATACCAATGGGAGCTCTCGCTCCTCGCGTGGCTTGCGCTTAGGATTTAACACAAGATCTTCCTTTCGACCTCATGTTAGTGCCGTGTACGAAAGCATTCACTTGTATGGTTATGACGCAAGTTCAGCGTTAACTGCGATCAAGCGTGCTGTGTATATATATTTACGGGAGTAATCGTTTTATATTAATTAGACATACTGTATTCTCTTTCTATACTCTTTCATGTTCTTCTTTGTGTGAAACTCCGATTTTCTATAAAATGAGTGTAACTTCCTGAATTAGCTAAATCAATTGACACAGAGGCCTCAATAGATAGCAAAGGTTATGTAGAAGATTTTAATAAATCAATGTAGTGCGATCGAGCACGTTTATTCAGTTTTGTCCATAATGTTATACAATTATGAAACTATTTATTATTTTCAATTTAAATGTAGGCAATAACGATTGTATCTCTATATTTTTTTAATCTACCAATCAGTTGGTAGCATGCTTATCTTTCTGAATACGTAAGTAAGAAGTAACCAGAATGATATTACAGCTCATAATGAAAACAATAGAAATGCCTTACAGATGGTTAGTGACAACAGATGCGTGGTGTACTCTGCGTTGACTTGCGGGAAATTAATAAAATATTATGACAAACTATATATGAATTTTGAATATTATACTTCCCTACTTTATCCTTCTTTATAGTAAAACTTAGCTTAACGCTGTACCCCTAGCGGGGTAGTCAGGAAGAACAGGGCGCCAAACGCTACGGTCTCTGCATACCTCTTTCGCCTGATATCTTTCGCCATGTATGATGAGATTGATGACAGTGGACGTCAGATAGAGTGCGATTATTGACAAGGTGATCATCATTATGCTGTTAACGTAAAGTGAATAATAGACCGTGATAGTTATAGTCAAATTGACAATGGAAATAGACATTCCCAAAATGGATTTTTATATAGGATTTTTGTTTTCAAAATATATTTTTTACTGCGCGTTCAAATTATTTTGTATAAAAAATTTAACAATAAGACTTATCCACCTGTTTATTGATATTACGAACGTAATATCGAATTTTAATTAGACGTGGATACGGCACTATTTTTTAAACGATATATATATAATTTATAAGCATATCATATAGTACTTGAACGATCAACACTTTCTGGTCATAATATATCAAGATATATATGAGAGATCGCACATAAGATCTTTCTATAAATTAGCCTAAAAAATTAGGTAATAAGTAGGTGCATAATTTTCTATTGTTTAAATACAAGATAGTTTTAATTATTTTCTGCCACGCTCCTTAAGATATTTTGTTATTAAGGTGACGAGTTAAGATTTAATCTATTTATAAATGTACACCACAATATAAGATAATCTACGGCAATATAAGTCGCGATAGCCGATTGCATATAGCTTCACGCACTACTGGATGTATTGTACAATAGGATTTGTTATATACTTTTAAATTAAATGAATTGAATGATTATCTCAAATTGCATTAGCATTTATAAACATTTTAACAAATGGGATGTGTTTCCTTTAACTTCACACTGTCTCCTGCATGTAACCGAGAGGCCTAGTTTTTGACATTCCGCTCCCCCCTTTTCGCAGAATTCTGGAAGCATTATGTGTTGAGTGGTGGAACTCAACGCAACGTTTTATCTCGACACCACAGCAAAGAAATGAAAATAATTCATATTTCACAGCTTGCTTCTGCGGCACAATTGGTCTCAATGGGAAAAGGATTGTTCTTCAGAATAAATGTTATATACTTACTAAGAGTATTATCATGAATTCCGTGGTGCGTTTGTATAAATTGTCCTTTGATTTATTATCAATTAGTAGGCACTATGTTTCTGAAGTGTTTATTTATTTATTATATTAAGTGAAATCTCGAGTAAGATGGTGGACAATGACTCTTCACCTTTTCTAACAGGTTATGAGAACGAGTAAGTTTATTTAAATTACAAACATTTTCACATTTAAAGTCACGTGTGGGTGTGAGGTATAATCAGAATCCAGATAAATGTTATAACCAACTGCATCTCACTAGCATTTATTAGCCGAATATTTCAGAAACACCAGGTATAATAATAATAAAAATAAATTTAAAATCACATAAATCGAATAATGTAATTGCTGTATGCGAGAACAATTTGAATTTTCAATTAAACTTAAATAGTTTTGATCTTCGTAATGTCCTAACATTATTGTTGAATTACTTTAGGCTGTAATGATCGTATATAATTATTATTGTCAATAATATTACAACAATACAACAGCCTACCTCCAACTCAGTAGTGCGTAGCGTAATGTAACTAACTATAGGTCCTGAGAATTGAGATTTAAGAGATCAGTCGACATTGCGCCGGCACACTCGCAAGCCGTGGAAACGCGCGCGCAAATTACCCGCCATTTTAGTGTTGTTCTGTATCACATAAGGGGTATATTTAAAATCTTAATTATTTTTATGTTCTTGTGTTAGCTTATGTAATATTTTGTTTATATTCAAACAAAATAAATATACCTACGTTATTATAATTTTAATCACGTGTAACAAAATTATATGTCGTCTTTTTTAATATTTTTTAAATTTTGTTTATTTATATGGATTTTCTTGTCTAAATGTAAATAAAATAATTAGCAGAGTAAAAATTTATTGTGATTTTAGTTCTATTACACAAAATAACTCCTAATTTCAACTAAAAAAAATAATATGTACATTTCAAACTATAGAAAGCGTGTTTATTCGATGTGATAAGCCTTATAATTGCAAAAAAAAAAAAAATAAACAGGATTTTGGTTAAAAACCTCGTATAATTATTATTAAATAATTAAAAGAACGTTGTCAAATGTATGCATTATAAAAGATGCGCCAGTGAGTTTAACATATTGTTCCATACCTTTCTTTAATAATACTATATCTGAAGTAGAGCACTTATGTAAGTAATTTTGTATCGTAAAAGTAGTGTAAGATATGATTTTATGAACATGATAATTAAAATTATAAAAGATAAAAATATGCATGAAAAATGCATTTCATTATTATAATAAAAAGAGGAGGAATTTTTATTTTTAACTGTGTTAGAATCACGTAACACGTGGTCTATATACAACACAATCTAATTCAACACAACATAGTCTTTTAAATTAATAGTATTTTAATTTTTTTTAGTTTAAATCAGCTTCACACTGTATCCCGCACACAGCAGGGTAGGCAGAGGGAGCCTAGTGTTAAGGCACTCCGTTCCCCACTTTCTGACGAATTCTGGAGGCATTGCGTGTTGAGTGGCATAATTCAACGCCGCGCTTAGCCTTGACACCAGAGCGAAGAAATGGAAATAAAAAATTAAGTAAATACTTCATGTCTTCGAGTGGGATCGAGCCCACAACCAGTCGGTTTAACAGTCACACTTCGCGCCGCTGCGCCGCCACTGGCCTCAAACTCTTTTATGTTTTACATTAAAAATCAATAAATAGGTACAGGAAATGCGAAGGCGATCTATGCTTTATCTTGGAAAATCAAGTCCTGCTAGCGATAATAGATTTTTTTTAATTATTAGTCGTTTTCAAAAGAAATCCGCGAAGTTCGTCCGTTTGTTGGGTGTTTGTTATAATTTGACATTTAATGCTATTTAAAAAATATTGAAAATTACCCACGTATAATAAATAATTTGCTTTATGTATATTCCATAAGTGTCACATTGGTCTTATTTTTTAATTCATAACAATCGGAAAGATTTAGATTTTTTGATTATAGAAAAAAATATAATACAAAAAAAATACGATAAATATAATAAATATAATAAAAACGAAAAATATAATAAAAAAATCATATTAGAAGTTATTAGAGTTGTCATTCAATTCTGTTTAGTAAATCAATAATCACGGAGTTAAAGCGGGAGAAGCCGCGGGCGGGCCGTCACTTTACATAATACGTAGATACTTATATATTGCTCTAACATGTATAGTATCTATGTTAAATATAAAAATATAACTGGTTTGTTCAGGTTCCTTGAACTTGAACAAAATTTGGAGTAATTTACAAATTAATAAATTCAGTCAGGCCAGGAGCCCCTGCGCCAATCGTGGGGCTCAAAGTGTGACTGTAAAATGGACTGGTTGTGGGTCACTCACCCGAGGAGATAAAATATTTACTTATCTCTTTTTATATTTTCATTTCTTCGCTCTGGTGTCGAGGCAAAGCGCGGCGTTGAATTATGTCTCCAGAACTCGGCGGATAGTGGGGAACGGTGTGTCTTAACACTAGGATCCCTCCGCCTATCCTGCTGTGTGCGGGATACAGCGAGAAGCTGATTTAAAGTAATCAAATCAGCAAAACAATATATATAATTTTAGTTAAAATATACTAAGTTACTAACAATTTTAAAGTTGGTCAGTATTAGGTAGCTATATAGATATCTACAAATGTGTTTTTTACTAGCTTTTACCTACAGTTTCGTCCGCATCGTCAAATGTAAATAACTAAGAGCTACATCTACATCGAAGAATTAACGATTTTTTCAATTTGACTCAGTAGTTTCTGAAGGCAGCGAGCTCTACTAAAACTCTTTAGGTTTATTCTTCTTCTTCTCTTGTCAGAGCGGTCGTGGTGATCACAAAGTGACATTAGGGGCAGATGTCGTACGCCTCACAAACATTCGCCACTTATGTCTACTGGCTGAAAGCCTGGTACACTCATGTAAGAGACCCCTACTGCAACTATAATTTGGTCGGTCCAACGCATCTTCCTCACCCTCTAGTGCCTTCCACTCTGCCCTGCACGACAAGGCCGTCGATGGAGCCACTTCCCTTCTGGAGACATGTCCAAAGAACTTTAGTATGCGATTTTGTACTAACGTCGACAGACGTTGTTTATTGCTGATTTCGAGGAGAATACAGACGTCGGTGCGAAACTCGGTCCATGATACTCCCAGCATCCAGCACGACATCTCCAGAGCAATATTTTTTTTCTTCTCGACTTTTTGCAGGCTCCATGTCTCCGCAGCGTAAAGAAAAATGGGCAAAACAAGCGTCTGCACAAGCCTGATCTTAGTGGCTTTTGTAACATTTTTGTTTTGCCATATATTTTCAAATATTTTCTTGAGTCTGTCAATGTAATGTACTTAATGTGTAATGACGTATGGCGATGGCAGTTCTAGCCATCGCCATACGTCTCCTTACATCTTCTACGCAACCTCAACTGTTTGTGATTAAAGTTCCTAGATAGATGTAGGATTGGACAAGATCTGTGTGACTTCGGGCGAGTTATTATTTGCTCGGTCTATAATGATAATTTTTGTTTAATGCGGTTGATCTTTAATCCAAATTCGAAGCTTGCGCGTTCCACTTTCAGAAATAGTTCTTCTAAATGGCGTGCACTGGTCGCAAACGAAGAAGTGTCAGGTTTGTTATAACAAACTAGGACTATAATAGACTATAAAAAAAATTGAATTGGGTTTATTATATAACAGACTAAAAGATTTTATTTGCAATTTGCAAGCTTTTAGTGTCACATTATAATTATTTTATCCATCTTACATAAGTTTTGTAATACTTATTGAAATTTGATGTGTACCAATAGTTTCTTAACTTATAAGTACAATGTATTTATAAATCGTACATTAGGCTTGCTATATTCACTTAATTTAGTAGGATTGCGCGTTTTATTTTTGATTTAATGGAATTTGGCTTTGGCTAACCAAACTAAAAAAGTAATATCGTTTAAAAAAACGAAAACATTTATATATTGAGCGAGAGTCAAACCTCCGACCACCGTGATCGTGTCAGATACTTCTTAACTATGCCTAAATAGCTTCAACTAGAATACATTAAAATTTTAACTCTACTATAAATAACTTTCACTTTGTATTCATTGCAAAACTCACTTCGAAGTCGCTATTTCAATAAATAGTAATAATTATAATCAAAGAGTACTTATAAAATATTGATTACAAGAGATCTACGAAAATTCAATACTAATTTTTCTTTTTTATATAAAATCTTGAACTTGTTATTTGAAGGTTGTTTACATTATGTTAACACGCTTTTATTAGCTGCAGTCGTTTTTCTTAGTGAGTTTGGTTGGCTTTGAAATATTTGTATTAGTTTTTTGTTAATATTCTCGTCTCATCAATTTGGTACAATATTTTTTTTTGTCTGGATGATTCTTTAAGATCAAGGATTTTTCTGCTTCCATTAGTTATCATTATATCAAAATAATTATAAAACCATCTACGCAATTTAAAATTATATAAAAAAAAATGGTTCATTATTTTGGAAAAGAGACACACTGCTAGACCGATTTTCAATAAACGTCGCTGAGAATCACCACAAGAAAACTGACTTTCGAATGAAAAAATTGGAACAAGCCGACGCACACACAAACTCACAACAACTTTAGACTTATAACATTCTTCTTTTGGTGTCAGGGTTAAAACGGTTGTGGGTTCTATTCTCAATCGGGTGAATTAATTACTTTCATTATCTTGCTCTGATATACAAACAGCGTTAATTTTCTCCATTCAACACACATTTCTTGAAAATTTGAAAATTAAAAATAAGCGGAAAGTGAGGAACCTAGTGTTTTAGCTGTAGTTTATTCTGCTTACCCTGTTATGGATTCAACAAAAAAATTAATAAAAGTAACTACGACATTACGAAGCCATAGCCGCTATGGTGCATTTGTCTGGCTGTCCCTATACCACCTATAAACCTAGATAGATTCATAAATGCTTAAAGACGTATCTATAAAAAAATCCACGATCAGGCTATGTAGGCCCCGATAGAAATTTGGGTTGTAACTGAACTACAACGCTGGCAAGATGCTCAAAAAAGTTTATAAAAACAACCTCATTTGATTAATTTTATGCATTTAATAAAATAAAGCATTGGTCGTTAACCATTTTTTATGTATATGTAAAAGAGTTGTATTATTTCGAAATGTAAAATGACTTAAATATGTTATTTTTCTTGAAACTGTTAAAATTATTAGCATTTGTCCTTTATGCAAGATTCGAAATGGGAAACATTTGTACAATATAAAGTACCACTTTGAAAATTGTTAGTTGTGCAAACCTTTAAACGGCTTTGTGGTCATGGATACAATATGTGGCTAATAACAGTGAAGAAGGCATGCCGCTAGAAACGACCTTGAGTTTGTATCCGTTTTATTTTTTATCTACATGTGTCAGATATACCAAAAAGTCATAACATAATTTAAAGCTTTAAAAAAAATAATCACTTTGTTAACTATTTTAACCGGTTTAATCGCGTATATTTTGTATTTTTATACATTTTTGGACGGTCACGGTCACGGGTAGACCGTGACCACGGACTACTGCAAAGTGTTCGAAACGTCGGGTTTCCAAAAATGAATAAAAATACAAAATATACGCCATTAAACCGGTTAAAATAGCTTTATTTAAAATGTGTAATAATCGTGAAAATCAAAGAACTTATTAATCACTTTGTTAGTCTGTCTGTCATACTGTATTATCAATTACTAAAATTTCGTATCTATGGATGTATCTAGATACATTTTCCTGTGGTGATCTGGACTTTAGGTTTGAATACTTGTGCTCGTGTAAAAGGTTTTTTTTTAATTTTTCAGACTTAATTATTTGTCAGCAAGGTTTGTGGGGTAGGCCCAGGGTTATTCTGGGGGTCCACCCCATACAAGTGAAACTTGAAAATGGATTGAGTCATAAAGTATACAATTAAAACTTTCATGAAAAACAATGTCAATTATGGTAATTGGCATTGTTCTTCTTATACCATTTCTTGTACCTACTGCATATTAAAAATGGGTTTTTATAAAAATTTTGCACTTAATAATGATACCATGACACAAATCGAACCGATCGTGGTATTAATAATTCAAAAAAAATATTTAAAGTACGGTTTTTAACTTATTAACTGAAATTAGTTAATCTATAAACATTACATATGTACATTAAAATAACAATTTTTACTTTAGTAAAATAGAAATACCAGGACGTGTAGTTTTTAATTTAGATTTCTTAAACGTTTAAAGATGAAATCAAAACATTTATTTTCGTTATTAGTTGTTATTTTGTATTTTTGAAAAGGAGGAATTTTATATTCGTTGATTATGTTTTTTTTTTCGCTCTGGTGTCGAGATAAAAGATATTTATTTTGTTTGTCCATCAACTTCTCCGTCATTTCTGGACCGATTTTGAATATTTTTTTTATTTGAAAGGTAAAGGGAATTCTTTGTAGCATCGTTGACAGCCAAGAAAATAAATAACACAAAGCAGATAACTACTAAATATAGCGAACGAGAGCTAGAGACATATTTAAAAAATACCCATGATGGCACCGACTTCAAAAATAACGAATGTTAAATAGTAAATTTTATTTACTTTTAAGTACAAAATAAATAAATAAAAATAAATAAAATATTATTTTCAACAATTTAATCTAAATTTGTACCTACATTTGAATTCGGCTTCTATTTTTTTTCTTTTTTTTTATAATTAAGCTTGTATAAGATATACAAGGTATCTATAAGGCGAGTATAATAGTGTTGGAAGTAAAACGATATGTAGACAATGTCATGGACATGTCTGTATAATGTATATGTATTATAGATACATATAAGCAATGACCTACTGAGTGTTGGTACTTAAATGTTATACCTACATATGTATATGTATTCCTTATCAAACGAAATCCTTGATAAAGGACACATTCTCATTTTGCTAAGCTTATTGACGCAAGAATAGAGAGGATTACTTAAACAAATTTACCTCCTTAATGATTTGACTAGCAGAGTTTTCATAGGTACCTAGTGTTAAGACATTTCGCTTTTCGCATTTAATCTAGTGGGGAACGGAGTGCCTTAGCATTAGGTTCCCTCTACCCACCCTGCTGTGTGCGGGAAATATTTCATTTCCTCCAGTGGCAAACGAACCCACAACGAACGCTTATGCTCCTGCGCCACAACGGGAGTTAAAATTTATATAATATTCACAACCAAAAGAATATGTTGTCAGTAAAATTTTATTACATAAAGGAAAAAAAAATAACTTATATTCTCAGAAGAGTCTTTAAAGTTATTGTTTTTAGGTCGTAGCCCCAAAACTCTTTTCATAAAATACTAAATACATTTTAAAGACTTTAGATATTTAAATTCTATTATTAAGTTTATTGTCGAGAGTAATTATCTACATAAAACAATATAATTTAGCGTATATTTTTTGCTCATTTATCTATACTAATATAATAAAGCGAAAGAGTTTGTTTGTTTGTTTGTTTGTTGGCTTAAACGCTAAGATCTCTGGATTTACTGGTCGGATTCACTTTGTTTTTGCTTTATATGAAAGCTGGAGTACATTACGCATATACACATATATATGTAATGTAATCCAGCTTACACAATAACATTATATTACACATATATTCTAAATATGTTAAAATACTTTCTAATTTGACACGCCATTTATTCTGCCATGTTAATAACAACCAACCGTTGCTAAGCAATGGCTTACAAAGTTTGTTGTTTTAACAAAAGGTCACCCAAAATGAACTTGCTTGCTTGATATTCATCCTTCTATACATAAATATATTCATTTTTAGCATTTTATCCAGATTGAAATTATAGTTTACTGTATAACATTCTAATAAATAATTAGGGAGATGTCACTGATTTGAAATAACCTAGCCTTCGGGCGGCATAGTATGACCGACGCGAATGGGCAGAAATTTTCATATATTTACGAAATATTGTTAATTTTTATGTAATTGCCCGCTACTTTTTATTTAATGTGTACTATTGAAAATATATTTATATTGAAAACTTAGGATCGAAAGTTATTTCATCATCAAATTTAATAAAGATAATTTTCGGCATTTACCTATACTAATATAATAAAGTGGAAAAGTTTGTTTGTTTGTTTGTTTGTTTAAACGCTAAGATCTCTGAATCTACTGGTCCGAATTACTTATTTTTGGACTTTAGCTTGCAAGGACGAATCGGTGGAAAGGGCGCCTTTCGCCGATTTCGTCCTCGCAAGCGGCTTGCAGTTTCTCAAAATTATTGAATGTATAAATTATATTAATTATATAATTTATATTGATTATCTTATGGAAAATGCAGGATAATAAAACAATTATAAATGGTATGCGTGCGAAGCCGCGAATGGGCCACTAGTACATATATATAATAGAGGACACGTTGACGCGTAAATAATACGCGTAAATGATAATAATAATATAATAATAATAATAATATAATAATATATTTACGTGCTATTCCCGAAAACGGGACATTTGTACGTCCCGGCAACATGTCGTCCCGTTCAGTCCCGTTCAAACGGGACTGAACGGGACGTCTGATCACGTTACCCTTATAGCATAAAAATCAAAGAAATTTAAGCAAATATTCCTAGAAAAAATATCTGACATATATTTATTTTTATAGAAGAATAAAAAAAATAAATGAAAATATATATTTATTTTAAATTTTCCTCGATCCAAATTGCAAGCTCATAAAATATACAATGTAATTTTATATTCTGTTGCATGTTACAATTGATTTTCCTTATATTTAAATTTGGAAGCAACTGGTCTTGAGATTATATTATGGTTGTTGTCCTTCTAAAAACAATTTTAAAAAGTTTTGTGATACATTTTTTTGAATTTCAACTCACTGCTAATAATTGAACAATGTCCACTGTGCTGCAGAGGTCACGGAATGCGTAACTGTTTTTTTATCATTTATCTTATAATTTCACATGAATTTATAATAACGTATTTGTATTTGTAATGAAAGCCTTACCTTTCGCTAAAATATAGTTTACTGAAGTGTCTTAGACGTTGGTACTTTAGTACACCAAAAATATGTAGGGTTTTTGAATTATTATAACCAATAGTGAAGAGGCGGAACGTCTAACATGTTTCGTACTTAAACTAAAGTATGCTTTAAGATACCGCTAATGCAATTTTCTTATCTTTGTATTTTCACTTCAATTTAATATACTTAGCATAAGTGAGCGATAGGTATTTTTTAATTGTTATTTTTTATTTCGTAATTTAAAAATATTTTTGCAGCTCTTATGCACATTTTATTATATCTATTAATAGCCTATATATACAATACACGCTTAAAAACTTTTTAAAAATATTTTATAGCATTTAGTGCCAAAAAGATTGAATTACATATGTTAAGATTGAATTACATTTGTTTCAGGGTTCCGGTAAAATCCTTAAAAGATTTACTTCGTTGACCATGTTTCCGTCTGCCAAGACCATTCATTTATGTATAACGAGATCACGCGGAGATGTCAACTTGAAATTAATATGTATAGGTGTATTTCCCATGAAGTGCAGAAAAAAATCAACTAAGTTTAAGTCAAAGCAATCAAAAGATGTGAGCATTTATTTATGCGTTTTTGTTGCTTTTTTTTTATGAAATTCGCCGCGTAATCAAAACCTATAGGGTCCCGTGAACCTATACCTAATTAAAATTTATAGGTATTTCATAGGCCTAATCTAAGGCCTAGTGAGCTATGAATAAAAATCATAGCAAATTTTTATTCATAGCTCATTTAATACAAAATGAGTGCATATGATCGTAAACTTAAGTTTGTCAACTTTTATAAGTTGTACTTCCCGTCAACTTATACTCCTGAAATCGGCGGGGGAGTCCGACTAGGACTTAACCGGTTTTTTAATATATTAAAAAAATATTATTTTATTAAAAAAAATCTCAGATTTGTTAGATAATGTAAAAAGTAACTAAAATAAAATATTTTACTAGCCTTTGTGACCAATACGTGACACTTTAAAACATTGTATATGTATTTACGTTTTATTTTATGGATACAGTCACGTTTTAATCTTAGTTATTTACATTTTGAATTCGTTTACAAGAATGTAAATTAAAACTGGTGATAATCTTAACATTGTACTACATGCTAGGCGTTTATTTGTAAGATGCAATTAAATTAATGTATTGCATGACGCATATTCCAATAAAATAATTTAATATTTTGTCCGAATTCAAAAGCGAGCAATTGTGTTACACTCAACATAATGTCTCGCGGAGTTCGACGCCGGGCTTAGTTTTGTCAATGCGAAGGAATGTTTATTGGATGCGGAAGGAATGTACACACATTGAATTCGATCGACCCGATGATAGAATTGACATTCAGACACTATTTATTTCGTGTATTTATAAATAAATAAATTTTGCTTATATAAATTACTCACAAGAGGCCAGTCGTGGAGCAGGGAGGCCAGTCGTGGCGCAGGGAGGCCAGTCGTGATGCAGAAATGTGACTTTAAAATAGACTGGTTGTGGGTTCGATCCCCACTCGAGGAGGTGAAATAGTTAACTTAAATTTATATTTCCATTTCTACCCTCTGGTGTCGAGACAAAGCGCGGCGTTGAGTTCTGCCACTTAACACACAATGCCTCCAGAATTCAGCAGAAAGTGGGGAGCGGAGTGTCTTATCACTAGGTTCCCTCCGTGAAAAAAATACTTAAGTTCCTTATTTCATATTGTTAACAAATTTAAAATTTGAAAATTTTTAAGATTATTTCTATAGAAAAGAATGTCTATTTGAGTGTAACTGATTCAAGATCGGCACTTTTATACTGATTTAAATACAGATTTAATAATATGCTATATTTATTGTCATTAAGTATATGATACTTTTATGCTAATTTATAAATATTATATCATAATATACTAAAAAAAACAAGCATATTTAAATTTTCATTTATTGAGTGCAACATTGTAATACGTGAATGTTTATCTCACTTACATACTCGTTGAGTCTATTCAATTCTTTTTAGATTTTTTTTTAAAAACTTAAGAATTAATAGATAGAATTCGAAATTTAAATGAACGAAGTTTGAAATTCGAGTGGATGAATTCAATGCGTTTAGATTTTTATTAGTTTTGATTGATTTATAAAATTAGTATTATTGCTTTATAGACTAAGATACTAGCGCTCCCAGACCTAACTCGTTTTCAGTAAAGCTGAAATTGTGAGGGTTAATTGTCTAATATGCAGCAAGCAAGCAAATCAAACCGTAGATTAAATTATCATAGAAGCTAAAAGAAGCGACTTTAAAACGAAAACGCTATCCGCTACAAAAACAATGTTAGCGACAGAATTCGTGAAGAGATTTTTTTGATTGTTTATTATATATAATGTTTCACGTTCATTATTATATATTTGTTTATTAGATCAATCGGAACAACAGAAGTACCGAATAGATATATATCTATTATTATAATTTGATAAGCTATTATAAATAGATTAGTGAACTAATATAATTTACGATTGAAGTTAATAATTTCATATATAATTATTAACAGTTTTCGCATTGAGCCCCAGGTAATGGCAGGTTGTGGTTTATTCTTGCTATTTATATAGTTTTTTTATTATCTTAATTTTTTTATTTGGAAATTAAATGCAAGGGGTTGAAATGGATATTTAATAAATTTAATATTTTTTAAATATATTACGGCAAATTATATTCTGGATATAGGTGTTATGGATTCGGTTGTGCTTAATTACATTCTCGCAAAGTTCGTACAAAAAGTACTTATGTAAATTTATAGGAAATATATAAAAAAATACATTATTTGCATATAATTTTGTAATTACTCCTTAATTAGAACAGCTATTAAAATGACGTCATTAATACAAGTTAAATTATTTAAGTGACATTAGTGTTCGCTGTTAGTGTGAAATTGTGGTTTGTTGGAACAGTAAGTGTCTTTAAGTGAAAATGAAGGATCAAGAAGCGAATTTCAAGCCTACGGAGACGTGGAGGATTATGAAAAATGTAGTCATCATCAGCCTAGCCTTTATGGTGCAATTCACTGCTTACAGTGTGGGTATAAAACTTAAAAGATTTTTAATTTTTATTATTTGTTTACGCAATTCTCATATGTTATTTTTATATTAATTTTCTCATTTGTAATATAGTAAATCAAACAACTTCCTAAGCATATTTTATAAATTGAAGACTCTATGTTCCCCATTAAGAACCTCCGTTTTCCATCGAACTGCATTATCCGCAGTTATTGAGATATTGCATATAAATGGCGAAACAAAACGCCGTGCTTTGCCTCATAACTAGAGCGAGAAAATGAAAATATTAAATAATTTATTCTCCTGAAAGGGCGCCGACCTCATAACCGTCGCGTTTACACGTTTCGTTCGTGAGGCCGTTGTGGCGCAGGGGCACGCCTGTATCACTACGCAACGATTACGAAAACGCTGAACACAAATTATTTTTGTATTTCAGGGAGCAGCAAATCTCCAGAGTTCTATCAATGCTGAAGAAGGTTTGGGCACAGCGTCGCTAGCCGCTGTATACGCTGGGCTTATCTTCTCAAATATATTTTTACCTGTTGTGATCATTAAGTGAGTAAAGTAATTGATAAAAATATTATAGATAGATAGTCAGGTTCGCGATTGAACGAAGGCGCTAGTTATTTTGCTATATAGGTTATTCCACGCAGATATCACTTGAATTATAGGTAAAAAAAAATTAATCAGCTTCACCCTAGCTAGAGGGAACCTAGTGTACACACCGTTGTTCCTCACTTACCGCTGAGTTCTTGAGGCTTTGCGTGTTGAGTGGCGGAACTCAACGCAGCACTTCGCTTCGATACCAGAGCAAAGAAATGAAAATATAAATGTAAATAAATATTTCATTTAATCGATGGGGGTCGAACCCACAACTAGTCGTTCATTACTAGTTTATTACTGGCCTCAAATTATAGGTAACTGTAAATATTTTAGTTAGTAAGCAAAGTTTTTATGTATTGAGTAAGAGATTTCGCTCCCTGCACGATTCGCTCCCCAAAATCATCGTCTTCTTTTAAAACTTTTTTTACTACGTTATTTCTTAGCATTACATGATGTTCTAAATTTTCTTTTTATTACTTGCTTTGTATTTATAAAGCAAGCAATATATTTTTATAATTTTGTAACAATTATTCACAAATACTACTTTTAAATAATATAAAATAATCATTTACCCGACATCCTTTCACCCACCATATGTCTCCCATCATCATTCATACGTCGTCTGCCAGAATGAAATGATTAGAAGGAAACACGATTTTACACTACAATAAATTTTTAAACCTCTCAGGCAATAGTTTTATATAATAAAAAAATAATAAAATTATCATAAATTAATACAAATTCAAATATTCTTATTGTAAGATAGTTGTTTTATCCTATTTCACTCTGTTGCATATAAATTGTGCATACGTTTGATATTTTCCTTATAAAGTGGTAATACTAGTAAAGATTTGTATAGAGTTCCAGTTTTAAGATGCTAGTTACTCTTCGTTCGTTTTATCTTGTACCAAACAATTCTCTGAGTCTGCGTTCATTTTCCCTATTTTGCAAAATTATTACATTTTGCTTGCTTATTCGTATAATAATGGACCTTTGCAGGTAATTTCACATGAGTTTTTTTTTTAAACATTTGCTGTTTATTTTGGTCTTCTATAATAACTCAATATATAATAAAAGCACAGCAAAGTCAATTCTGTACACGAAAAATATAAAAAAAAGCAAAATTATCGGTTAACATATCGATTATAAAAGCTAAAAAATATTAAATTAAATAAACGGTAAGCTCTAGTGGTCTTACGATAACTTTCTTTATTCACAATGACAACGAAGGAAAGAACAATAACCGAATGTTATTTAAATAAACATTGAGAATTGATTAGTAAATTCGTTTGATCTGAGTTTCAAGGTTTTATATTTGAACTCTTTTCAGATGGCTCGGTACAAAATGGGCGATGTCTTTATCATTCATCACGTACATGCCGTATATCGCTGCTCAGCTGTACCCTCGCTTCTACACTCTGATACCAGCAGGACTTATTGTGGGGTTGGGTGGCGGCCCACTTTGGTGTTCGAAGTGCACTTATTTATCTGTGGTATGGTTATATATATATATATATATATATATATATATATATATATATATATATATATATATATATATATATATATATATATATATATATATACATTTATCCACTAATAATTCATTAAGAATTAATTATTATACGATATTATTATTACATATATTGTACATGTAAGTCTGTCTTAAATTGTAGTTGAGGCCAGTCGTGTCGCAGCGGCACGAGATGTGACTGTAAAACCGACTGGTTGTGGGTTCGATCTCCACTTGGGGGGATGAAATACTTACTTCAATATTTCCATTTCTTCGCTCTGGTGTCGAGGCAAAGCGCGGCGTTGAGTTCTGCCATTCAATACGCAATGCCTCCAGAATTCGGCAGAAAGTGGAGAACGAAGTGTCTTAACACTAGGTTCCCTCTGCCTACCCTGCTGTGTGCGGGATGCAGCGTGAAACTGATTTTTTAAAATGATTAATGCCATTGATTACTGACATTAGTCAGTCAGTGGATAATTAATTTTATAATTTAATTTATTATTGTGTAACTTTAATATAATTAAAAGTAAACTGAAATTAATACTATTTTCCAGGTATCAGACGCTCACAGTAAGATATCCAACATATCAGCGGAGGCGTTGTTGGTGCGGTTCTTGGGGCTGTTCTTTATGATCTTCCAGTTAAATCAAGTTTGGGGAAATTTAATTTCTTCCTTAGGTAATATTCTTCGTAGTTATGCATTTTACAAGAAAATATGTAAAGTGTAATAACAAACGTACCTATGTAATTATTAAAAAAAACGACATTAGGCTAATTATATCAAGAAACAGGAAATCAATTCACATAATGCAAAAGGATATTAAAGATACAACATTCTGTTAGAAAATATATAGATATTTGTAAATATAGTAATTACGTTTGGTAATTTCAAAGTTTTTGAATACCTTTGATTATTGATTTACTTATTTTTTATTACACGCACTTATTATATAATGGTTAATTAACCATTTCATTCCAGTCCTCTCGTCCGGCGACAACATGGCCGCAGTGACGTCAGTCAACGCGACGATGATCCCCAAACTGTGCGGCGGCAACTTCCTCCCGAGCGCGGACGCGGGGGAGGCGCTACCACAACAACCACCGGAGAAAATTCAGATGATCGCAGGTATGATAGCTTAAAATTATACATAGAGTACGGTCGACGTGTCTTGGCCATTCTTGACATTGCTTTCTCGGGTACAAAGTAAGAAAAATTGTAAAATCACTTGACTTTACGGCGGCCACGACTCGTGGACCGTACTGTACATAATTGTATTTAACAGGTATAGGTGGATTTGTTAAATAAAATTGAAGAAGATAGCCCAAAAATATAAAAATATTATTTTTTTTCTTTCCAATTTTAATATTTATACATGACATGAGTTTTGTTCATTTATTTGCTTATTGCAGGTATATATTTGGCATGTATGGCTGGTGCTGCTCTTATTGTAGCGGTAGGAGTCGATTCGATGAAGAGGTAGGAAATGTTAATTAGTCATTATTTAAAAATGTATTTACAAATCGCATACTATAAGTACACTTAATGTACTCATTGAATGTAAAAGCAACGGTTGTGGGTTCAGTCTGTACTCGGGGAAGGAACATATAGAAAATATTTTCACTTCCCTTTCTGGTAGACAAATTGCGGCGTCGAATTCCGTCCCTACGTATTCCATGACTAACATTGCGCGGTGCGTGCATAGCGAAGGGTTTGCCAGAGGGAACCTAATTAGGTTCCCTCAGGCTCGGGAGAAAGTCTAAGGTGCTATTTTGTAAAGAGAAATATATTATAATTCCCTTTATTTAAATATAATTTTATTCCCTTTCCAGATACAACACAGGCCGTAACGACACCGGCTCCGGTCTCTCCGGCATTGCATTACTAGTTGTGACACTAAAACTTCTGATTGAACCCAATCAGCTAATGTTGGTCATTATCAACGTGTTTGTGGGTATGCAACAAGCATTTTTCGGAGCTGATTTTACTGCGGTAATTTCCATGTATTTTAATATATATTTAAAAAAGATTATTAAAATATTTTTAAACTAAAGGCCGATGCCGTCAACCGCCGACCGGCCCAGGGGCACAAGGGTGTGCCTGTAACGCGACGGTTGTGGGTTCGATCCCCACTCGAGGAAATGAAATATTTATTTAAAATAATATTTGCATTTTCTTCGCTCTGGTATGAGGCAAAGAGCGGTGTTGATTTCCGCCACTCAACACGCAATACCTCCCAAATTCTGCGGAAAGTAGGGAACGGAGTGTCCTTATACTAGGTTCCGTCTGTCTACCCTGCTGTGTGCGGGATACAGCGTGAAGACGTTTTTTTTTTTCAATTAGAATAAGAAGCGCGCCTTATGATTTTGAATATGTAGTGTAGAATGGGAAAGTGACATTTTTTAAATAGTATTTTTCTATGCTTTTCTCGTTGTAGTTCGCTTTGGCATGTTTTTAGAGAATGGAATCTTTGGAATCTTTTTTCAATAATATTAGAATAGAAATAAATCGGTTAAATTTCGTTACGAACTGGACCTATTAAATTATAAATATGTATATAATGCAACATTACTTCAATTTACTTATTTAGTATTGTAGTTATATTAGGCGTTAGTTATCATATTTATTTTGTTATTTACAGGCGTTCGTGTCGTGCTCTATCGGCACTGGCACTGTGGGGTTCGTGATGATGACGTACGGGATGGCTGACGCTATAGGGTGTGTCGTCACTGGATATCTAGCTAAAGTAAGTTATTGACGTCGTTTCGCTATATTAAGTGATGTATTTCTTTCGAAGGTCCCTTTAGAGTACTCAGATTATTTAATTAATTTATTGAAACCCATATAGGATTATGAGGCCAGTCATGACGGAGGAACAATAAATTTAATATTTTAATTTCCTCGCTCTGGTAACGAGGCAAAGCTCTGCTTCATAATTTGGCGGAAAGGTGGAACCGAAAGTGTCTTATTCGGAATTAAGTGTCTTAATACTAGGTTCCCGTGTTCCCTCTGTCTACCTTGCTATACGTGCGGGATACAGTGAAGCTTAGAACAAATATTTTAAAAATACCAAAAAACATTTAAGTGAACAATATATTGATTATCATATATTTTGCGTTAAAAAATTGTACTTTAGAAATGACAATCAAAACAAAAATTAAATTATTTCCACGATGATACAAATAAATTTAATATAAAGTCTTAATATTAAATTATAGGTAACAGGCCGTTTATCGCTGATGTGCGTAGCTTTCATAATACACCTTGGCTTATTCACGTCACTGCTAATATGGCGGCCGCAGCACGATCAATCCTACGTCGTATTTATCATCGCCATATTGTGGGGACTGTGCGATTCCATATGGCTTGTGCAGATAAATGGTAGGACTTTTTACTATTATCATTTGAATTAATCTTATATATATTATATTATCATTTGATTGTACACCGTTCCATCATTTATTTTCCATTATGGTATGGGGAACTAAAAAGTAGTAGAGAACTACATCTTTGTCTACTAGAGCGGGCAAATGAAAATCATTTTAATTATAATAAATAGGAATCGAAGCCACAATCATCGCGTTTATAGTCAGATGCCGTCCAACTGCGCAACGACGCCAAGAAATGCTTTTTTAAGTCGATTTTTTTGACTTTCTCCCGTAACTTTGATATATCATTTTGTGAACTGAAACCTAAAAATTGAAGTGAAGGAAGTCTCTTCTTTATATTATCTTTAATAATTTGTCAGGGGCACAAAGTGTAACTGTTAAGCCGACTGGTTATGGATTCGATCCCCACTCGAGGAGAAATTTAAGAAAATATTTCAATATTTACTTAAATTTCTTTACTCTGGTGTCGAGGCAAAGTGCGGCGTTGAGTTCTGCCCCTCAACACGCAATGTATCCGGAGTTCAGCAAAAAGTGGGGAACGGAGTGTCTTAACACTAGGTTCCCTCTGTTTGTGGGATACAGCGTGAAGCTGATAATAATTTTATTCTTTTTTAAAGCGTACTATGGAATCCTGTTTCCGGGTAGAGAAGAAGCGGCATTTTCTAATTTCAGATTATGGGAATCAGTTGGATATATAATCGCCTACGTTATATCTCCAATTTTAAGGACAAGTGCCAAGACTTATATTTTACTGGCCAGTATGATTGTTGGCAGCTTCTTTTACTCCATTGTCGAATATAGAGACAGAAAATCTAAGAAATGCGAAATAAAACCGTCTAAATATGTCGGTGGATTGGATAATACTGCGTATTTGCACGCAGAATAATAACTTTGTCTATAATAATCTACTTTTTATTAATATATAAAGCGAAATCTCTGTATTTTCTTTTATGAAAATTATGACGCCGGAGTATGAAACTTGGCACAGTCGTAGTTTATATAGAGAAGGCCTGCAGAATGCTATTTTTTGTTTAAATGATGCATAAAAGATATTTTAAATTTATTAAATAAATATAAAACACAATACCATATATTTGAAAATATTTTCACTTTTATAAAGTGTGATACGTTGCTATGGCAAGGCTGCCACGGGTCCAAAATCCTTGTTAGTGGGTCTATAAAATTTAAAGAGTTCCCTCGATTTCTCTAGGGTCCCATCATCAGATTTTGACATGGTAACGATGGGACCACCTGTGAGGTGTACCTTTTCAAACAAAAAAAGAATTATCCAAATCGATTCAGGAGTCATCGAATAATTGGTACATACATAAAAAAAATATTTCGACGAATTGAGATCCTCCTCTTTTTCTTGAAAGTCGGTTAAAAAATAATATTTATTAAATATACATTTAAAATAAATGTTTAATTTTGTTATATATATATATATATATACATATATGTGTAGTTGATAAGGTGTAAGTGAAAAGGGCGTAGTATTAGACAGTCCATTCCGAACTTTATGTTCAATTTCGATTTCGAGACATTGGATGGAACTCAACATTGCTCTTTATCTTACCATGTTAAGAAAATATAGCAATATACAATTGTTTCTATTAATTAAAAATTTAATTAGCACGACTAGACACTTTTCGACCGATTGTGTAAAATATATTTTGTTAGTTTGTCAATTATTGTTAACTATAAACTGTGATATGAAATGGAACTTTAACATAACAAAATATACATATATATATACAGCTTCAAGCTCTAAACCGCATGTAATAGGGTAGGTAGAGGTAAGTCTAGTGTTAACACACTCCGTTTCTCTTTTTCCACCGAAATCTAGATGCGGAAGCGGCACAAAGTTTGACTGTAAAACCGACTGGTTGTGGGTTCGATCCCCACTCGAGGAGATGAAATATTTACTTAAATTTATATTTCTTTTTCTTCGCTCTGGTGTCGAGGCTAAGCGCGGCGTTGAGTTCTGCCACTCAACACGCAATGCCTCCAGAATTCGGCAGAAAGTGGGGAACGGAGTGTCTTAACACTAGGTTCCCTCTGCCTACCCTGCTGTGCGCGGGATACAGCGTGAAGCTGATTTATTTATTTTATTTTATGAAATCTAGTTATAATTAATTGTAAAATAAATTTAACTAACTTTAAAATTAAATTTTATATTGCTATTAAATTTACCACATTAATTGAATATAAGTAAATAAATGTTAAAATGTAAAATTAAGCTTGTTTTTAATTTTCCTACCTTTTAAACGACTCAAGGCTTACAATGTATCCTCAAATCCCTTATGTTGGAGATGTTCATGGGCGAAGTTAACCTGAGGCAGTCTGCAGTTCTGCTCGTTTTTAAAATAAAATACCAGGATCTCGCAAGAGGGCGCATTTGAACGACTCTTACACTTCATTCGATATGAATAAAACACCGACTCTTGAATTAACGGATTTTTAATAGTCTAAAGTTGTAGAAATCTCCCTACAGATGTGTTAAGAACATAATTAAGTAGCAAGCGTAAAAGAACTTCGACCTGGCTCGATGAGAACGTACGGCTTAGTGGTCAGAGCGCTTGGACGGTTTCCAACAGGCGCGGGTTCAAATCCCGCTACGTTAAAATTTTTATATGTTTTCTAAATGCGTATTTTTTTCTTAAGTATGGAATAACTGTTTTAAGACGTTAAAACCACTTTAAAAATGTAACAAATATTTAATAAATTCTCCCTAGCTTAATGATAAGCAATTGTCTCTGGGTAGCGGGTGTTTGTAAAAATCTCCCTACAAAGATACTAATACAAATAACTTATTACAAGCATATAAGAATTTCAACGTAGTCCGATGATAACTTAGTTGGTCAAAGTGCTTGGATGGTTTCCAAGAGGTGCAGGTTGAAATCCCGCTACGTTAAAATTTTTAAGTTTTCTAAAAAAATATTTTTCTTTCTTAAGTGTGGAATAATACTTTTAAAATGAGTGAGGAAAATACTAAATACCTTGTTCAACCGAATGGGACTCGAACTTCTAACCGTGTACATACACTATATACTGCACATACAGTGTAAACCTAAACAAGATAATTAAAAAAAATTACTTCTTACTTCAAACTGGTATAAAATACAAAACAGCCGTGAATACATTTCAAAGCAAAAAAAATGGAAATTGGAAAGTAAGAAAAATGGAGCTTCCACTTTCTATGTGTTTTTAATATCCCACTTCTCTGTAACTACTGAAGTGAAATGAAATTTATACTGTTCTCTAAGTATCATAGTATGTATTATATTTCGATGGGAGTTTTAGTTTTAGAGTGGACTTCGTGGACAAACATACAAACAAACATACACTTATCAAATTAAGCACACGTGGCTTCGAAGCCTAAAAGGATCATGATACTCAAATATTATTCAATTCCAACAATATAACATACTTACATAATGAATTGAACTTTTTTTGCAATCGGTTAAAAAAAACACAAGCGCTAGTGGCGACGTGACATGACGTTGCGATGAGAACTATGACAGGCGTTTTACAAATCTTATTGAACTCAAAATTTTTCATTATTCCATTCTATAATAAATGATAAAAATATAAATTTAATTGAAAATGCACTTGTCATATTTTAGATAAGCTAAGCCAGAGGTCGCGTGAACAATTTGTATCAAGGATTTATATGATAAACATTCTAGTATTCTGTATTGGGGGATCAAGCTATCTGATGTTTAGCGTAGTAAATATAAATGATTAATTAATTAGTTTCATAATCTGATGATACTTTGATCCCTGAATTCAGCGGATAGCAGTGAGCGGAGTGTCTTAACACTAGGCTTCCACTTCCTATCTTGCTACGTGCGGGATACAGCGTGAAGATGACCCTTGCACTCAGCCCAATTTGGTTTGATGAGCATTTTTCATTGAAATGTCTTTCGAGCATTTGATGGGTGACCATATAAATTATGTAAACTAAAGAAGTTGCACTTTAGCAAATATTGTTCAGTTTGAGTGCGATCTTTTTGTTAAAATCGAGATCAAACAAGAAACCATCAATAAATAAAACTAAACTAGCTTCACGCTTTATCCCTAGCGGGGTAGTCAGAGAGAACGGAGCGCCACACGCTTCGGAAAAAACTATCACATCAGTTTATTTATCGATTTACCAATAACTCTGTATCATGATAACCACCCAATATGCCAATCGTGGCACAAGCAAGTGACTGTAAACGCAATAGTTTGGGGTTCCTTTTACAACTAATATATTTATATATGGAAATAAAATATTTAACATTTTCATTTCTTCGCTCTGGTGTTGAGGTGGAAGCGCGGTGTTGAGTAGCGCCAAAACTCAGCGAAAAGTGGGGAGTGAAGTGTCTTTAAACTAGGCTTCCTCTGCTTACTCTGCTTCATAAGTTATACAGCGTAAAAAAAAGAAAACAGACAAGATGTCTGTATGATATATGCTTTAGTAACGTATATATGTACATAGGTATACTAAGTTAATATGCAACAATTGAAAGTTATTGCAAATTGTGCTATTATTGTTTCTCATTTATTTTGACTATATCATTTATTTTAACTCAAATTAAACAATTGATTCAATATAATCGAACGGCATTCTCGTTAGAATACTTCCATTACGATTGACGTTTGTTTCCACGTTACACATGTTAGAAGTCAATTTTATTTTTTACCTCGGATCTTCTGAGCCAAAAGTAGCATTTTCAAAAAAAATCGATGTCAATCGAGGGAGAGGGTTATTTGACAATGTACTCCAATGCCGCAGTGAACAATTTCGAAAAAAATATATATCTCATACATCGTTGTAGTATAATAGGATTAGGTTTCTGATTCTGTAATTTTGTTGTTGATATAATATATGTTCGCGAAAATATACGTTTTTTAAAAATATAATTAAATTTTATATCAAAATACAAAATTTTATGTAAATGAAAAAAAAAAGTAATTATTTTTAATTAATTGACTAATGATAAAAAATTAAAAATTACGAACTTAGAGGACTTACGATGTGATAACAAATTAACTATCAAATTGCTCTAACTTCTCATATGTTTATATTTATTAATGTACGTATTAATTCCTTTACATACCTGTCGCGTTTACAGTCGGACGCTTGTGCCGTTATGCCACGAATGGCGCAAGTTGTGGGTTGAATTCCCATTCGAAAAAATAAAATATTTAATACTATCATTTTCTCTCTCTGGTAATTAGGCAAAGTGCAGCATTCGGTTCCGTTTCATGAACGTTACGTAACATAACAAGAAAATTATAACTTCTAATAAAAGGGGATTTTGCAAAAATTACCTCCCATCTGGAAAGGAGCTCGAGGTCGAAAAGAACTACCTACGAAAGCCACACCCGTCAACACTATTGAGTTCGAGTTTTTTTTTAACATTTTTAAAGTGTTATTCCACATTTAGGAAAGAAAAATGCGTATTTAGAAAACGTATAAAAATTTGACCGTAGCGGGAGTACAAGGCGCACCTCATGGAAACCGAAAAGGAGTAATAATAATGTAATTTTATATATTTGTTAAGAAATTTACATATAATAATAAGGTAAAAAAAGGGTACGAACGGAAGGTCCTATAGTGCTGAAATAATAACAATAAAAAAACTCCTAATATATCATAAATAAAATATATTTCTCATATAGAGGACAAATATACTATTTATAGTATATTTGTATTTTATATAACAATAAATATAAGTATATTATCTCTAACATTGACAGGACGAAGGTGTTTTGAAAGGTGTGCAATGGAAACACGCAGATGCTTGCAGGTCCGGGCGCCTCTAGTCGTTGTTCAGTTAGGGTCCCATTATCTCATAGTTCGGTATCGTTCAAAAACTATTACAATACAAAAATAATACAAAATAAGAATATTAAAAATATTCATTAATTTATAATATACTAAATTATATTATGATTGTATAAATTGTCGTCGTTTTTGGTTATATTTTTATAAGTGAAAGGTTTATAAGGAAAAGCTCTTAAAAGGTAAGTTTTTTGTTTTGATTATAATCACTTTAAATAATCTTTTTGTTTTACTAATAGGTTGATAATAAACAAAAAAAAACAACGGGCATTATTAATTTAAATAGTATATTGAATTTTAATCTAAAATTTTATTGTTATCGGATTCTTTACATATTTATATCATATTTTATAATAAAGTACATAAGTGACTGTATTGTAATAAAATACAAAATATCTAAATAGATTTGAACCAACAACCATTGCGTTTACTTTGATGAACCTCCGACTACTTCGATTTTAAACGAAAAAATGCTTCACTCTCCATGTATATGATTGTATTCCTTAAATGTCAGCTTCACGCCGTATCCCGCACATTGCAGGGTAGGCAGAGAGAACCTAGGAATCTCATGTTGAGACACTTAGTTTCCATTAAGATACTTCCGTTACCCACTTGCCGCTGAATTCTGCCATCAGACAGCAGACACCAGAGCGATGAAATTAAAATATTAAATATTATATTTCTTGAAGTGGGAATCGAACCTGTCGTGTTTACAGTCCCACACACGCTTGTGCTCTCTGCGCCACAACTGGCCTCACCTAAACATTACATACGTAAACAAAAATTGTTTTTTTTGTCTTTATATCAAGATTTTTATTTTAATTATAAAATTAGATAATAAAGATATATTATTGTATATATACTGTTTTAAAAATATATTTAAAATAGTAAATTTCTTTCATGTCTGCCTTGTTATATATGCGATATGAGTAATTATATTTCAAATTAAAACTGCAAATTAGTTCTAAATGTTTCCGCGTCGAAAATCAGTGGAGCGTGGACAATTGGTATATTACAGCCGGTTCGTATTTTTTTTAATAAGAACAAAAGAATAACAAAAATATCCTTCTTAGATACTCGGTATGTGTTTAACCTGAATAAATATTTGTATTTTGCGTGATTCTTTTTAAATAATGCAAAACGTTATAGGCACATTAGTTAAACATAATACACATTGTTTATACGGACGTAATAAATATAAACCTAACATTATTTATGCAATGATTTGATTGTTGTGACTATAGAAAAAATGTTTGGACAACATAAGAACACAAATACAAATGGAAAACGATAATGATATGAAATTTTATAATATTGTTCTTAAAAGCAAAAAGTGAAATGGAGTTGAAGCCGTTGTGGTGCGGCGACAAATCATCTAACTGAGACTGGTTTTGGGTTCGATGCTTACTAGGGAATGAAGTATCCATGGCCTTCTCGTCGTTCTGGCAAGAACTAAGCGCTGCATTGAGTTCCACCATTGCATACACAACGTCTCTTAAATTGTGTGTGAAGCTCAAAAGCAGTGGAAAACAGAGTGAAATGTCAAAGATTCAAGGAAAGGTAGTAAATTATTACAAGCGTAAAAAAAGGCCTTGGTATGGAGAGATTAATAAAATCAAAACACGATTACAAATTTGTGAAAGTTTATATAAGGTATTTACAATTTTATTTTCGAAATATTTTTTGTTTACTTGATATTAATAATAATACGGTTTCCGCAACTCAAGAACTTTCAATGTCGGAATAGTTATTTTTTGTATTAACTAGCTACATTTGATATATTAAAAAAAAAAGAAATTACTGGTTGAAAAAAATATTTTATCCAGTAGGTAGTATAAATGTGACAATGTCTTTATTTAATGATCAAAAAAAATAGAGCAATAAATTTTAAAATTATAAAATGTATAAAACGTATGTAATTTGATTTGAAGGAAATGTGAAAGCATATAGTAGATATATAGTAGATATATATAAAATAAAAATAGATAATTATAAAAAAAAAAGCAATTTAATAAAAATCCTACTAATAATGTTAATTTTAATAACAGTTATTTGACCATGCAAGACTTAAAATTGTGTTATTGAATTGCCTTCTACTGATTTGTACGCGCTACCATTGAAGGCGTTTGCAGGTACGCTTGCTGTTATGCCATGTCGACTGTGAATAATTAAATCACGTCTAGATTAATGAAGAAAATGAATAGATCCGTGTCGTTTATTATTTATTAAGTGAATATACATTTAAGTTTACCTCCTCGTGTGTTTGTACTATTAAAATGTATATAGTATTGTTGGTCGATATTTTCCTTAATAAACGTATGCCATAGTTAGAATGTATCTAATTTACTAAAAAAATTGAATATTATATATTTCATTTTACTTATGCTCGAGGCCAGTCGTGGCGCAGGGGCACAAAGTGTGACCGTAAAATCGACTGGTTGTGGGTTCGATCCCAACTCAGGCAAATGAAATATTTACTTACATTTATATTTTGCAATGCCTCCAGTATTCGGCAGAAACTGGGGAACGGAGTGTCTAAACACTAGGCTCACACTGCCTATGTGCGGGATACAGCGTGAAGCTGATTTATTTTGATTTATTTATTTACATAAAAGTAATGAAATTAATTATATCAATAAAACACCATGGGACACACCACGGTTGCGTCAAAAAATTCTGCAGCAAATATCTTGAATTAACTTTATGGTAAGTATGGTTTTTGTTTATAAATTGTAGGTACATGTACTTGCTGATATTATATAGGTAAATAAAGTAAGTATTCACTGGTTTATACATAGAAAAGCATAATGCTTGGAAATATTTTATATTCATAGTAGAAAAATTAAATAAACGCTATCATGACTTGTCCTTGTCGAGCTAAAGTAGTCAATTCATTTTGACATGAGATAAAATATAAACAAAGAAATACTGTTTCTAAGACTTTTATGTAACTTTTTAATTTCTATTTAATTAAAAAATAATAAAAAAAGCAATATAACAAAAATAAAATAATTAGAAAACTACTTTACACTTCTTAAAAAAAGAATCTTAATAAAAACAACAAAATTAATAATTAAAGTACTCCCTTAATCCCTTATGAACAGATTGACCCATAGTAAAATGGCGGACATAAACTGACCGATGACAAATCCTCACATTTCAATGTAAAATGCCCGCAGTGCCTGCGCTCTATAATTTATTATAGTAGTTGTATATATTTAATTTTATTATACAATAGAACTAAATTTTACAATAACAGAAATCACTCTTCCGATGGTGGGACAAGGGTTAAAGTATTAAAAGGTATATCCTAAAGGTAAAGTAAATATAAATTCATCGATGGCCTAAAAATTTTATGGGTTTTTCATCCATTCATTTATTTGCTTCAATTGTTTTTTAATATATAAATGTAAAATATATTTAAAAATATATAAATAAATGTAATATAATATGTTAAAGAATAATTGTAGAGTTTCTTAACGTTTCTTCTAAGCAAAACTGTCACTCATGTTGTAGCATTACACCACCGGCATCAACAATACTGTAATTTTTTATTAAATGATTTAAAAGCGCTTTCTTTAAATGCCTATTTAAAAAAATTCACAAAAATTATCATATTACTATTAACATCAAGAAATGCAAACAATTTTTATTCCTAAATTAAAGGCAAAAAAAACTAGTTAGTAGTTAATTATCTATCTCCAGTATGTTTATAAAGAAATAAAATAAAAAATGACGTACACCATATCATTATCAAGCTTGTGAAGTAGTTCACAAACTAAAATATTAGGTAACAATTTAGTGTCAGGGTCACTCAATTTAGGTATCTAATTAAGACTTATTAACAAGTAAACAACAAGTTTTTGTTCTTTGTATAATCATATTAATAGTGAGATTTATCTCTTTATTATGTGAACAGCATAATATAATACCAAATTTCTCGTTATTTATTTCTGTACAATTGATCTATATAAATATTTATTTATATGTTTTTTTAACTTAAAATCTGCTATTATTTACCTCCATCACCCACCATCTCTTTTATGCAACTCCAACTCCAACTCCAACCAAAGGTTGCCTTAGTGCTTGCACTTATTCAAAATAAAAAAACAAGTTGCTCATGATTGAATGTATCAATCCGTTGGCAAATGCAGCATAATAAATGGATTATAGGTGGTATGCGGGCGAAGTCGCGAGTGGGCCGCTAGTTTTGTATATAAATTGTGTTTATGTCGTTATAAATTGTTTTGTGTGTCAGTGGCAGAACTTGCAGGCTTTTACATTGGTGCCAGAGCGAAAAAATTAAAATTCGTTCCCGCGAGTAGAGATCTAACCCATAACCATCGCGTTACAGTTACACCCCTCTGCCACGACATCTTCAATATTTTATTAATTAAATAAAAATATATTTTTCGCTTTTGATCCCTAGTCCACTTAGAGGCGGCTGAGAGCTAGATATATGTACAAAGTAATTTAAAATGCAAATTTTACATATGTTATGTACATATGTAAAATTTGAAAAAGGGAAAATATTTATTCATTGTTGTAATCAGTTTTTTCTTTCAGCTTCACGCTGTATTCCGCATGTAGCATGGTAGGCTGAGGAATGCGGGTGATAAGGCACTCCGCTTCCCACTTTTCTGAACGAATTCTGGAGCCGATTCGTGTTGAGTAGCGGAACTCAACACCGCACTTTGCCTCGACACTACATCAAAGTCTAAATGAAAATATTAAATATTTAATTACTTCAAATAGAAACAGTTTACAGTTTACAAATCGCGTTAATGCGTAAAATTAATTTTATCACCTTTAAGACCGTATTAAGCGCCAACCATGTAAGGCACACAGTCCTGTCCACTTAGCGGAACAATCGAATTAAAAAAAAATACATTTTCTACAATCAACTATCAATCCGAATAAGTATCCTATTTATAGTAGTTTTTATTCCGGAAGTCCTATTTGAAAACCGGAAAGAGTATATTACAATTAAAAATAAATTTATATCTAATTGCAATGGCTGTATAAGGCTCGCCCTAAGCCTTTACATGTCACGTTTTTATAATCAATTGTCTTGACATTGTATTGTTTGATATATCTTGAGATTGCGGGTCGCGGCAATAAATTATTTATTTTATTTGCACTATTATACCAACTTATTTAATTATAAGGCTTGTTTATTGGAAATTATCTCATTCATTTAATAAGGCTAACGGCAAGACAATATTTATCAGAAGCTGGTAGTCGCCCGCTACGTCGTTTACTTGGACTTTAGGTCGTAACTTGGAAACTTGTATTCCATGGAAATTTGTAGGAATACTCTCTATATTCCCTCCTACCTCTACAACCTACCTACATGACAACGGATGAAATGTCTATTAAATATTTTAAAAATTGCATATTTTTTTATTTTCTCGCTCTAGTAACATTGCAAAGCGTAGCCGCCACTCAATACGTAATATCAAAAATTCAAAGTCGTGAAAGTTACTAAAAGCGACAATAAGAGGGATACAGCGTGAGGCTAATAAAATATTTATCCGTTCTTTGCAGGGGTATTTCTTCCCAAAAATGAGAGTTAACTAGTCAATATAGGATTGACATTTTAGATATTACATCTAAAATAATGTTAAATCTTATCGCACATGACATATTAGACGTTATTATGTGTTAGGATTTTACATTTACATACATATAGACTAAAGTACTGTTGCTAATATTGTTAAATATTACACCAGTGGCCCACTCCTTGGCCTTTGTTGTTTGAAGGGCAACCAATTGTTTTACGTTTACTTTGTTATCGAAGTAAAATAGAGATAGCTTTTGTTTTCAATTTATTATTTTATGCTGTTCATTTTTTAATTTCATGGCATAACCTTCATATATATGTAATATATGCTACTTTTTACTTCGCTATCTGCATGAATTTGAGACATTGTGTGTTGAGTGACATAACTCAACGCGGTACTGTATCTGACCTACCAATACTTATGTAGCGGGAAATGAAAAAAAAAAATCCTGGATAAAAATCACTGTGCCAAAATTGTCTTCTATTTTTATTCTCAGTATGTTTGTTGTGTCTAAGACATATCAGTAAAGATTTTTTCTACCTTCTTTTCTGTCATATACATCATTTTCGTCAAATATGTACATTGTCGTTGTCAACAATATCAATAATGGAAATTCATAGCGATTATAACTTTTCCTTTTTCTCGTACTGCTTGGGTACTCTACTAGTACTCTAGTTTCCTTTCATTTGAAAATGTTTTATTCGTCATTGTATTACGTAGGACGTCTATAGGAACCAAGTGATTAACTTATTAATACCTAGCCACGAAGGCATATGTATGACAAGATTTTCCTCTTTTTTTTTTTAGTTTGAAGTTGTTATGTTAAATTTAACCTTGAACATACATACATACTCGTAGTATGTGTGTTTGTAATATTGTCAGCTAGTTAATTATATTTTCTTTTAATTCTGGTAATATTTTTTTTATTGACCAATTAAATTTGTATTTTATTATAATTAATATAAATTATCTACATAATCAGAAAAATATTATAAGTATTTACGAAAAATTACGGGTTCGCAATTGGGGCAAAGTTAGAAATTATTAAAGTCTACATACGTTGATTGTGGGATCGATTTTAAATATAAAATATGGTTGTTTCTATAAATATAATATGGTCAAATCTTTTAGTAAACACAAAATTACACAAAAAATTAAGTTTTTCAGCTTTTCATTGATTGTCTGGATATGAGAGATACATTACTTACAAAATTGCGTGCACATTAAGTAATAAATAATCATAAATAAAGATATAAGTATTAACAACGTTAAGTGATCAACACCAAGATTGCAGACTATCTTGATCTACGGATGGCTACGCTTTTCTAGGGGTTAACCTTAAACCGCCACTTGCTGAACCAATAGCATAGGGCATCGGAAGCTCGATGTAGTTTTTCAAGTAGGATCCAAGCGAAGCGATCCGTGGTGTAAAGGGCGGTGTCGTCGGCACACATTGCATCAACTTTATCTGTATGCGGATTGTCGCTGGTGTAAAGTACATATAAAATTGATGAAAGAGTAGAGCCTTGCGGAACTCCGGCGCTAACTGGTCTAAAAAACGATAGTGTCCCTTCTAATCTATATCGGAACGTGGGATTCGTCAGATATTCCAGAATTATGTGAACGAGAGCGTCTGGCAGAGCTATACGGCGGAGCTTGAAGAGCAGGCCATTTTGTCAAACCTTGTCCAAGGCTACGTCTAGAAAAATGGCAGCCGTGTCGCTGCGAATAGATCTAAGAAGAGCGAACACGAATACACGCTAACTTTTATAAATATCAACACGGTGATGGTGGGTGTCGATACTCTTTTAACACAGGAAGAGTCCTGCTCGCACGCAGGATATCCTTTCGCACATTAGATATTCCGCTCACAATGTTACATTACGTTACAATATTTCGTTTAGTAGTAAAACTTTTTGTAGCTGCACACTCTATCCCGCACATAGCATAGGTATCTGTAGTGTTAGGACACTCCTCACTTTTTGTCTAATTCTGGAGGCACTGCGCGTTAAGTGGCGCACCTCAACGCCGGGCTTTGCGAGTTAATAGAGCGAACAAGGCAAAGCGCGGCGAGTCGAGCTAAGCGAGTAAACTTCAGATTTTTATATTTGTTAATAAGTAAGAAAGAAATTTAACGTATAATTATATCTATTATATAAAAATTGCTACATATCATTGCACATTGTAAGCAATAAAATAATTATAGTATTACCATATAAATAAATATTCAACAGCTGCTATTGACATTGAGCCACAATTTTTTTGTGTTAAATGGAGTCTAAATTATTTCTTATAACATATGCTTAGAATATATTACGCTTAGTTTATCTCTGTATATAATTAAATAAATAAAAGTCAATGTCAACATAAAAGATATTAAAAAAAAATTTGGTCGATTAACATATCGACCATGGAAGCTAAAAAACTACTTAGTAGAAGTCTTATCTGCCTGTCTGTCTGTTTGTTCTCCAATCATGCAAAAACTATCGGACAGAAAGTGATGTATTTGTATATATATGTGACAGCCTTAGACCTGAAAGTACATCTTTTTTTTTCATCCCGGATTTCATTAGTTTGTTTAAAAAATTAAATCGAAAATAATAAATCACTTAAAATACCAAATGCTAGGAAGTAAATTAATGAGTTTTTGGCATGGTTCAAAGCCTAAGGCAACTTATAGGATAATTTTTACTATAGAGTATACAGCAATTTTAATAGGAAAAATAAAAATCTAGCACAATCAAATTACAATGTAAATCGACTGGTTCTGGGTTCGATCCCCACTCGAGGAAATGAAATATTTAATTAAAATTTATATTCGCTCGCTTCGCTTTGGTGTTGAGGCAAAGGCCGGCGTTGAGTTCCGCCACTCAACATGCAATACCTCCAGAATTCGGCGGAGAGTGAACGGAGCGTCTTAACACTAGGTTCCCTCTGTTCATTTGTTAGTATACTATAATAAAACGTTTTATATAATTTATCGAAAGTTTTGATTTATCCATTTACCTATTACATGTTTTAAGTAATTTGCATTATATGAAAACGAAATATTATCAGTAAAGAATGCTAAATAGTTCAACCTCAATAAAATTCCTAAGGGATATTAGCAACCTTATTGTGGTTAATATCGTTACGTGACGCGACGCCTGATAGTAGAGATTATGATATAATATATTTATTACTATATCTATTTGCCGTGTGATCGGCCTAGAATAGGATCATCCTGGTACTGGTGGTGTCGTAAGAGGCGACTAAAGTTCGTGTGGTAGAGTCACGTCGCCAGCAATGGCAACAGGCATGGACAAACTCGACCGGATCATTACCACCCCCGGCATTTAAAACCGGCGTGAAGTAGTGGCTTTATGCCACTGCGTTTCGCATCAGGTAATGCCGGGCTCCGGCGCTCAACCCAACTTAAAGGCCGGCAACGCACCTGTAACTCCTCTGGTGTTGCATGGGGTCGTGGGCGGCGGTAATCACTTACCATCGGGTAACCCGAACGCTCGTTTGCCTTGTCTTTAACCATAAAGAAAATTAAAAAATCTATATGTGTAAATATGAACGTTTATCTGTATGTTATTTATAGAATCGTAAACTATGCCTTTGATCATGTGATGATCTTTAGCAAAATTGTTGTGTATGAGCCCACGAAGGTTTCTGTGTTGGTACGTTGAGTTGGTTGATGGCGTGTGTAATTCCAATGAATTTCGTATATTTAAAATCAATAAAATTACTTGAAATGAAAAATGAATTGAATATTTATGCAATGGGGGCCAGTAAAAAGTGTGACTGTAAAATCGACTGGTTGTGGGTTCGTTATTTATTTACATTGATATTTTCATTTCTTCGCTCTGGGGTCAGAGCGAAGCGCGGCGCTGAGTTGCGCCACTCAACATGCAATGCCTCCATAATTCGGCGGAAAGTGGGGAACAGAGTATCGTAACACTAGGTTCTCTCTGCCTACCCAGCTGTAAGCCAGCTGTATGCGGGATACAGCGTGATGCTGATATTTTTTTAATTTTATTTATGTACATAATGTCTTTTCTTCAAATGTATTTTTTGTTGGTGACTTAGCAAAGCGCACATGATACAGCTAGTTCTCAATAAAAACAATAAATTAAGAATATAGCAATTTATGGCTATGATTTCTCTGCCTCTATGTAAAGACGCGGCAGAAGCCTGAATCTAGCATCTAGAATATAAATTTAATTAGGGATTTCAAAGCAATTTGATAAATATATACGTACCTCATATTGTAAATATAGAGTTAAGATTCATATAACTAACCCTCGTGTCGAAGGTCTCGTACAAACTAAATCTTCAATTGCTAAATGTGATAAATATTACAAACAACATTAGATTTAGTATAATCTAGTATAATTTCCACATTACAAAGAAAAATATATTTTTTCTATGTTTATTTTTCTTAAAAGATATTATAAATAGCATTTTTATTAAATGTTATCTTATTGTTTACAGATGCCTACCTCAGTGGTCTTCGGTAATAACGAAAAATGGCGAATAAACAGGAATATTCTGGTGCTAGGATTTGCTTTTATGGTTCAATTTACCGCTTTCCACGGCGCCGCGAATTTACAGAGCTCTGTCAACACTGACGCATCAGCAGGGATCTTCACACTGGCAGCTATATACTTTTCCCTGATTTTGTCGAATATATTTCTACCTGCTATCGTTATAAAGTAAGCTCAATTCAAATATAGTAATTAATTTAATAAACGTAATACAAGATTTAGTTATATGTATATAAAAACCCAGCATCCAACCATCTAGTTAATTTTTTCATTGTGAACTTTTAAGTAGTGTCACTATGACATCGGACGCCAGAACGTCAGAATCATAAATGTTCTTCTATAGATAAAATTTCTATAAATAATCTATACTAATATTATAAGACAAAAAAGTTTGTTTGCTTGAACACGCTAATCTCAAGAACTACGCGTTCATATTGAAATATAAGATTTACACGGGGAAGTCAATTTTTTTATAAGCCTATAACAATATTATTAACGTTATATTGCCTTTATTGAACAACGTTAATAATGTGTATGTGGCCGACTGTATTTGCGGTCGTAGTTACCTCGGAACCACTGCACCATTATGTGATGATACATGACAAATGTGACACAAAAATGTGATACGTGTAAATACAACTCTTACTTGTAACTTGTAGCTCATGACAACGGAAGCGAAGCCGCGAGCTAAAGCTAGTATTTCTATAAATAAGATTTATGTGAAGTTATTGTATTGTATCTAATGTTAAATCAGCATTAAACCAAAGGCCAATCGGCTTTATTAATATCATTAAGAATTTATTTTCAAAATAAGATTTAACCGAATGCAAAGTACTTAAAGTGGAGAGGTCAAGTTTTCAATGTTACTGTAGGTGAAAGGTAAAGTTACCGATATCAAATTGTGCTACACAATAAATAGCTTGTACAATATATGGTACGAGGCTATAGTCCCGGAATATAGACATACTTTTTTTTTATCAGCTTCACGCTGTATCCCGCACACAGCAGGGTAGGCAGAGGGAACCTAGTGTTAAAACATTCCGTTCCCCACTCTCTGCCGAAATATAAATTTAAGTAAATATTTCATCTCCGTCGGTCGTACAGTCACACTTCGTGCCACTGCGCTACGACGGCCTCCATAATATTATAATAAGAAATATATTAATAATTATGTTTTTTTTTCCAGATGGCTAGGCTGTAAATGGACGGTGGCAGTCTCTTTCATCGCATACATGCCATTCATCGCGGCTCAGTTCTATCCATACCTCCATACATTGGTTCCTGCAGGGATGATGGTGGGGTTTGGAGGAGGGCCACTCTGGTGCGCTAAATGCACTTATTTGTCCGTGGTACGATATTGTAATCTGAGAGGTCTAATACATTTTTTTATATTTATAAAATATCTATACCTACTAATGTATGCTAATATTATAAAGCTGACGTGTGTGTTTGCTTGAACACGCTCATCTCAGAACCCGTTGTTTCAAATTGAAAAATTAATTTTGCGATGGAGTTTTAGTATTTATCGAGGACGACATAAAGCTATATGATAGGCTGTGTCACGTAAATGGTTTCAGTGTAATTCACTGTAATTTCAGTAAGAACTAACTCGGGTGCCTTGTTGCTGTTGACTACACGGCGAAGCCGAAAAAAAAAATTGTAGAGTAAAAGCTAGGTTATAATATATATAAGTTACCTTTGCAAACTAAGATATATTCGGTCAAGTTTAGAGTGTAAAATATATTTATATATAAATGTCTAAGCAATAAAAAATTTTGTAAAAAAGATTTCTTATACAGTGCTAGTTATATTAGTTTTAGGCATGTATATTTACTTATAGGAACTTATTTATTCCTTTCAACGCGACATTGGCGAAATTATAGGTGATCGACGGGCACGGTTACAGACCATAAATGAAACAATTGAATTGGATTAGCAAAGGGTGAGAAGGTCGCGTGTTCGATTTCCGTTCGAAGCAATAATGTAGTTATTCTGTCAGGAGATTTGTTACGCTTTGAAATAATGTAAAGGCAATAATAATAAATTATTGTAACATTATATAAGTATAAATGCAGCTTTACGTTTCTTCCCGCGGGGAACCCAGTGTCTTAATATTAGGCTCCTTCTGCCTACCAGAAAGAGCCTAATATTAAGACACTGGGTTCCCCGCTTTCTGCTCAGTTTTACAGATATTGAGTGCTGATTGACTGAATATTGCCGCGTTTTGTCGTGTTACAAAAATAAAGAAATAAAAATAGTTCAATCTCAATGACGCCCTAAAAAACATTAAAGTTAGTTGGAAATTTGAAGGACATTTTGCATCTGGTGGATTCCTTTGCGTATTTCTAAATAAGGTGGTTTGCATATTAACATAAGATGTATTATTATTCATAAGAAAAAAAAAATTAAACGCGTGCTCAACTTAAGAATGGACGTTTTAAAAATTATAGGTACGTTCGTTGTTGTTAAGTCGTGATTGATTTAATAATATTGTTTCTTTAATACCTTGCTCCTAGTAAGCAACTAGATTGTATGACAAAATGTTATTCCCTAGTAGTTATGACCAGATTCTTTAAAGTTTTGATTATAATTTTTAATTACGTAGGTTTTAATAACAGGGAGAAATCTGGAGTGATTGTGAGTTCCGCCACTCAACACGCAATGTTTCCAGAATTCGGAGGAAAGTGGGGAACGATAGTGTCTGAACACTAAGATTTCAAGTTCCCTTTCTGTACCCTACTTTGTGTAGAATATATTCTACACATATATTCTACACATCCAGAAGCTAAAGAAAACACTAAAAATAAAATAGATTCAGCACGGTTATATTAATATACACAGAAATCTTCAAAAAGCGCGTTTAAAAGTCACTACTTAACGCCGGTTTTAAATGCCGTGGTAATAATCCGGTCGAGTCTACCCATGCGTGATGCCATTGCTGGCGAAGTTACTCTACCACCCGTACTTTACTCACCATCAGTACCAGGGTGATCCTATTCTAGGCCGACATTGCAGAGCTAAAGGATTTAGTTATTTGGTGACTCAGTGCAGAGCACAAAACCATAGGGTTTTATTCGAAATTTGGCATGTATTATCTAGTTTAGTATAGAAGATAGACGGAGTGTCCTGACACTAGGTTCACTCTGCCTACCCTGCTATGTACGGGATACAGCGCCAAGCCGATTATCCATGTATAAACGTAAGCAAACATAAGCATTGTATATATATTATCAGTTGAACGATAACTTGTATAATTAAAGCAATTTATAATATCTATGACTTATGAGTTGTGAGACAAATGAAATTTGTATTATAAAGTTATTTGATTCATATTTATGTTTGTTTATTAATTGGATGCCTAGATCAATATTGTGAGCAATTGTGACGTACAACATATTTATATAAAGAGAACACGTGTCTGTTTAGATTTAAAATGTTATTATTTTCGTTTGTAGTCTCTTAAATAGACAGGAAAAAAAATGTGATCTGTAAAATGTGTGTCGTATGGAGTTTAAGGTGACTTGTAGATTTTTTTGTTAGCTCTACTGGCTTTTACAGCGATCCTGAATAGGTAGAGAAGAGGGTACTCTCTGTCCCTGGAAAAATGGAAGCACTATGTAGTCCTCTATATCCCTCTATATAGGATCGGTGTATGAGAGGTTAATTCAATGTAAACACTGAATAGTATAACAATATCTTTTTTATAATCTAAGATAAATGACACCAGATCTTTTTTGTTCGTTTTGTGATGAAGAGGCAAAAATAAAAATAAATCAATTAGGAAATACAGTTGCTTTTACTTATAAATATCTATCACATATTCTCTTTTAAATTAATTGTAAAAGTGACAAATATTATAACAAAATTGCAGTTAAACGCACAATAATATAAATTTATTTTAATTTTCTAAATTTTATAATTATAATTGAAGCTATTGGAAGATTCATTTAAACTTTTTCCGCCAATTAATAATATCAGATTGTTAATATCAGCTTTATTAATTAGAGGAAATACTTTATTTATTTCATAATTAATTTTATTTAATTTTTATTTTTTTGGTAATCAAATTTAATTATAATTTTATATTCCTTAATTAAATAATGTATGGAAGTATACTAAAACAACAAAATCCGGTTTATCATATAATATCATGTTGGGAAAAATGTCTTGTCAGTTGTACAAAGCTCCTTAAGAGATTTAAGTGTTAGTGTGTTTTTAAAAAAGAGATTACATACCTGTCAGAATAAGCAGCAGCAATTTTGACACCAGATTCTCTTATATATAATGTGGTTCAAATTTTTTTACAAATATATTTTTTTCTTATTTATATTTTTAGGTTGCAGAACCGTATGCAAAACTTTCGGGAGTGTCGGCAGAGGTACTGGTGGTACGATTTTTTGGCCTCTTCTTCATGTTCTACCAGATGGCACAGATTTGGGGCAACCTGGTCTCTTCTGCAAGTAAGATTCAATCAATAAAATAAATATACATTTTCTGCTTGTGATCGAATTTGTTACGTCCGCTTTCAAGAATATAGTTTATAATATATAAATTTTATATATCTTAAGATAAAGCAATCAATTTTAAGAAAATCATTCTATCGCTTTCAGTTTTATCGTCATCTCTAGGCGAAATATCCACATATGTCAATGAAACTTTACAAGACACGCCTAGGGCGGCGGCTCTTGCAAGCAACTTTTCCATGCCGACACCAGATTATGGCAGCACCTGTGGAGTTAATTTCTGTAGTGGCAGCGCTGCTCATGATGTGAGATATTTTTTATTGGAAATATATTATAATATACCTAATATACACAGTGTAATGCAATTTTGAAATTTATATTTGAGACACTATTAATTTTAAAGGAATTTAAAGAAACTTATTACTTAAACCACCAAAGTTGCAGTTATATTTGAAAACATTATAAGTCTATATTTTTTTTAGGCAACGAATTCGAACTTGGCACCTCCATCAACACTCAAAATTCAAGTGATAGCAGGCGTGTACCTCGCGTGTATGGCAACAGCTATTTTGCTTGTTGTGATTGGAGTAGATTCTCTTACCAGGTACATTTTTTTAATTACCCTTTTTAGGTAATTTGTCTAAACTGTAGTGTGCAGTTTAATTTCTATTGTATGTATTATGCAGTTTAAATGCTATATTTAGTTCTTAGAAAAAACATAATTTTAATAGAAAAGATAACTTGCAATTGTTGTTTTCCTTTGATTTTTTAAAATTATAGTGCCAAGAAATTATTTTTTTAATAGTATTAGGGCTTTAGATAAATACTAACTAACTTAAAAAGGTTAAAAAAGTTAAAAAAGGTTAAAGTAAATATTTTATAACCTTTTTAACAGACTAATACGTAGCCCAAAAGGATAGTTTTGTTTTTATTTAAAACAGTGGACTGATTATGATAATGAGACGCTGAAATGCTATTGGTTAATTTCGTTTAGTTTAGTTGAGTTAGTTTTTGTTTTATTTATAACTAGCCGCCCACTTGCGGCTTCGCCTGCATATCATCTATAGTACTTTAATTATGCTGTATTTGCCAACTGACTGATACATACAATCATAAACTTGTTTTCATAATTCTAAAAAAGTGCAAACACCATGTGGCTGCTTCATGTCATTGGCGGCAAGGGCGCCCCCTGCGCTTCTAGGCTTGCGGCCGTAAATAGAACGTTGTATTATTTTAATTTAACATTTTTCGAAAAATATACATCCAAATTATAATCTTTAAAAGCCGAAGATTATATTCATAAAATTTCCTTGATGATGGTATAAGACTCGTTCGTAAATTTCAATATAAAAGTCAAATAAACATTTTTGAAATATCACCTCGAAATTTACAATTATTTTTTGTCTCAAAATGCCTTATTAGATACAACGAGAATGTAGCTTTCACACAAAACAAGAAAAAATAAATCAGATCCAGAGATCTTAGCGTTTAAGCAAACAA
The DNA here is from genome assembly GCA_917862395.2 of Heliconius sara. Classification (NCBI taxonomy): domain Eukaryota; kingdom Metazoa; phylum Arthropoda; class Insecta; order Lepidoptera; family Nymphalidae; genus Heliconius; species Heliconius sara. The sequence goes on from OU860791.1 coordinate 16,749,501, forward strand.
ACAAACTCTTCTGCTTTTTTATATTAGTATAGATTCACTTGTTAATATAGAAACTTATTTACAGATATGACACGGGAAGAAAATCGATTACAGAGAACAAATCCGGCTTGAGTCTACTAGCGGTGACTTTGCGGCAACTTAGACACAAGTATCAATTGTTGTTGTTACCTGTCATTGGTTACATTGGGGCAGAACAGGCTTTTATGGCTGCTGACTTTACTCAGGTGAAAAAAGAAGTTTTCGCCTAAATAATTGTATATTCATTTTTCTTAAGATGAATTTTGAAGTTATTGGATGATATTTCTACTTTATAAAATTTAAATATAGAGGCCGTCGTGGCGCAGTGGCACAAGTGAGTGACTGTAAGTGCGACGGCTGTGATTAGAGAGAGAACATTAATTATTATTTACTAATATTTTTCTTTCTTCGCTCTGGTCATTTTGCGTTAAGCTGTTTTGTAAATGGTAATAAAGATAGTAATTACCCTTACGAAATTTCATATGACCATCATTGTTATTTATTTAAAATGTGCTTAAAAAAATCAAACAAGAATAAAAAGAAATCAATAACAATCTATTTCTTGATAAGTTGAATTAGATTGTTTTGTTTGATTATTTATGAAGTTAAAAAAATATTCTCCAAAGTCCCACTTCGACTCCGAGCTTTTCAAATCAGACATTTTTAACATCTGTCAGTAACAGGACCACTTCTTGGCTTGAAACATTGTGTTAATTAATTTTGCCTTAGCAACTTCCTGTTTGCGGTTACCACTGTGGGTTGAAGGTCGCTCCAGTGCCCGCGACCACCTTTCACTCTGTTATTGTTGTGACAACTACATGACCACGTTTAAATACATCCAAATAGTTGTATCGAGTATGGTAGTTATGTTAGATTGTTGTATTCCAACTTCATTTTATTAAATGTATGGTGAAGTATGAGTATATAAATAAATATATAACGAATACAATTTGGCATACACAACATATCGTTGAGTGCGGAATTTAATTTTCTTCAACCAAACTAAAGTAAATACCTTTATTTTTCCTTGTCTAATTTATGAAAGTTCACTTATAGACATATTTATTAATATATTTTAAAGTACCAAATTTATAAATATATACATAGACAGTAGGAGTTTTTTGATGATGATGGGTCTCTATCTATTTTATCCACACATCTCAGCATAAGCAGCAACAATTTTGTTATCAATAATGGAATTGTTATTTATTTTTATATCACCGCCCCATTGTCGCGCAGGGGCACAATTTTGTGAAACGCACGTTAACGTTTGTGGATTCGATCCTTGTTCGAGGAAATTAAATATTGCAGAGTTGAATTCCGCCACTCAATATGCAATGCCTCCAGAGTTCGGCGTAAAAGTAGGAACCGAGTTTCTCATCACTAGGTTTCCTCTGCCTACCCTAGTGCATGTGAAGGTTATTTATTTTTTATTGATTTTCATATTGAAAATAGAATTTTGATCAAAAGTACTCGCAAAAGTTCCTATTTATATATTTCTTATTATAAAATTGTCAATTCTCCTAATTAAAATAATGTAAACGTTACATACAGGCTTTCGTGACTTGTGCTTACGGCATCAGCAACATCGGCTTCGTGATGATTTGTTTCGGCGTGTTCAACGCGTTGGCCGCACCAGTGGCTGGTGCCGTTGTCAAGGTGACTGGGCGGTTTCCTGTTATGGTTACGGCTCTCGTAAGTTTTTTTATTTACAAGTCTAAGTAAATAAAATAAAAGGGGATCGTGTTTCAATTTGAAATAATCTTTTAAAAAAATCATTTTTTTATTTTTTAGCGTCACGCTGTATTCCCCAGACAGGCAGAGGGAAACCAGTGTGATACTCTAAGACACTCCGTTCTCCATTTTCCGCGGAATTTTGGAGACATTGTGTTTATAGTGACGGAACTCAGTGCCGCGCTTTGTCTTGAACCCAGAGTGAAGTGAAAATGGAAATATTTAATATTTCTTTTTCCTGAGTGAGAATCGAACCCACCTCCTGTCGCGTTTACAGTCACACCTTGTGACCCTGAGGCCACCACTGGCCTCCTCGTTTTTGTATTATTTTTTTTGTTTATATATTATTAATCTGTCACACGTAGAGTGGAAGTGGCTTATTTACTCAATTATGGGATGACGTCACTCATTTGGTGCATAAATTACGTAATTGCTATTTTACCAACTTTAATACTGTGAAAACACGGATAGAAATAATTCACCAAGACGAAAATTTGTTATTGTTGCACCAAATAAGAAATGTGGGTAAACTTAGCGCCGCAAATTGTTTAACTAGAGCAGGATTATCCTCAAAGGGCAATAAAGTGTTTCAAACATTAAGCGCAGTCAAACGCTGACAAACTGCGTCGTGAATCATGATAGCGTAATTGTTAATAGTTGTCATATAAAGGAATACCTTTGTATTATTATTAATGATTGATGTCCTTTATCGAACTCTTAATTTGCATACATATTATATTTAACTTGTCATTTCAATCAATCATAAATAATGGTGAGGCCAGTCGAGGCTAGTCGTAGTGCAAGGGCGTGCGACTATGAGCGCGTTAGGTTGTGGGTTGGGTGCTTAGTTGAGGAAATTCAATATTTAATATATTTCATTTCCTCACTCTGGTAACGAGGCAAAGCGCATTCCATCACTCAATACCTAGAATTCGATGCAGAATTCGGGAGGAAAGTGGGCATCGGAAGTGTCTTAACACTAGGTTCACAGGTTGCATACAGGAGAGTAGGCTCTGACTTCTCTGCTGTATGCAAAAAAAATATGTTGTAAATTACAGCAATCATAGTAACAATTCAGTCCACTATAGTGTAAAATGTCAAAGATCTTGTAGCATAGAGTATTAGGCTTTGATGTGGATTGAAATAATTTTTAAAAACATAATCTTTTTTAATTTTATTGAGATTTTTACATTATAAAATCCGACATAAAAGATAATCATTTTGCTGAAAATCGAGTTTTTACCACACCACGTACTAGTTAGTATGATTTTATTTAATTAATGATAATTCAATTTTATGAAGGTGAGATAAAACAATTTAAAAATTGGAAAAAAAAACCTTAAAACGTATTATGTTTATGTTGTTTATGTATCATTATTTTCATTAAAACAAACTTAAAAAAGTACTTCAAGCCTCAAAACATTGTATTTTCAAAATTTTCAAACGAAGGTATTGCTACTTTTTATAAGCAGGGGCTAAATTTTTTGTTATTACATTTTTTATTCAAAATTAATAGTTTTAACAATATTTTAACAAGACTATATAATTTCAGATATTGAACCTATGTCTTTTAACTTCATTGCTGCTATGGAGACCAAATCCCGAGCAATGGTTCATTTTTTACGGTTTAGCAGCCATATGGGGAACTGCAGATGCGGTTTGGCTTGTCCAAGTAAACGGTGCGTATTTTCTTATCTTATTATTTTAAAATCTCCATTTTTTACCGAATTGTAAACATACGGATCATAGGTTGACATTTAAAATAATTTTAATTAGTTTTTTCCTATAGTAAACAACCGATGTACAATGAACCAACAATAAACTTTTATTTGCTTTAATCTCGTTAGTTGGTTGTAGTCTATCAACTCAAAATTAAAGCGACCTTTTTATTTTTCTTTAGAGGAGAAAGTTACTATTGTAGTACGGTAGTTATACTTATATATATATATATATAAAGTAGAGAGTGAACACCGAGAACAATCCCGGTCATACACTCGGTTTCAACGACATACACTTAAAAATAGCTAACGAGATTTGAATTTTTATTACTAATATAATAATATTTACTTATTTGATTTTACTAAATGCAGTTATGTTTTATTTATAACAATCTATTTTAATATTTCAGCTCTCTCCGGGATATTGTTCCCTGGTAGCGAGGAGGCAGCATATTCCAATTTCCGCTTGTGGGAAGCGACTGGCAGTGTTCTTTCCTATGCGACCGCACCTTACCTTTGTGTTAGAACTAGGTAATATAAAACTAATGATATTATTTTTGAGTCGTAAAATAGAGGTGATCGTGGCACTACAGGCGTGTGTCTAATTGTGAACGCGACGTTTGTGGGTTCGACTATTGTACTTTCGTTGCTCTGATAAGACATTTTGTTCCGCTTCTTATTATCATAAGTTTCGAATTATTTAATTAATTTATCTGAAATTAACTAAGTTCTAACTAAATTAGGTACTAGTATACCCAGTGTGTACTTGTGGGAAGCTGAAAAGAAACTAAGAAACATGTTTATTGCGATGCGATTCTTTTTGATTTAGATGTACTTACTTAAGAGAGTAAAATTATGTTTTCTATCTCTTCTATATCTTTGGTTCAAACGCATGACTTAAAAAAAAATATTTTAACAATAAGCGACTTAAAAAATATATTTCCAATATCATATTTTAAGTCCACAGTTAAAATATTGTTTTATTGCGTGTAGTGTAGTGTTGACCGAAGACAGACAGAATAGACATTTAACTTTTTTTCAGGTTCCCACATGCAGTGTTGAGACATTCCGTTTTTCCACCGAATTCTGCAGGCTTTGGCTGGCTACCAGAGCGAAAAAAATGAAAATAATAAATATTTCATTTCCTCGAGTAAGAATCGAACCCACAACTTGTCCGGTTTACAGTTAATACTTAGTTTGTTACCTGCGACAAATGGCCTTAATATAAGTAAAAATATTTGTGTTTTTAAATATGAAGCTTATAATACTATTTAATAAATTTAATATTTTTATTTCAGATTGTACATTTTGGCGGGTCTCCTCATTTTAGGCTTTTCTGGTTATTCAACAATCGAACTCATGGAATACCGGGTAAAGCGTCGTCATCACCAAGAGAGAAACTTCGAACTAGTTTCAAAAAAACCTACAGAGGAATAAAACAATTAGGCATTTTTTTAACGGAATGACGAACATAAAGATCGCAGATCACTGCGTTGGTTTTCCGATTCATTTTTGTTTGCTTCCACCTGTTACTGGGTAGTCACGAGTTTATGTAGTTAATTTTTTATAATGTTATTTCACACAATGAAAAGAGAAATAAGAATAATAATATAAAACATAAGAATTTGAACTTAACGGGATCCGAACCCGCGATTGTTAACATCTCCGTAGGGAGTTTTATACAAATGTACCTTTTGTTAATATGTAAAAATATGTAATTTTTAATTAACCTTTACCTATTATATTATTTAAATAACAACGACAAAAGAAAAAAAATCACTGCATAAGTAAAAAAAATATTATTTATATTTTATTTAAATTATAGGTAATGTTATAAATAATAATTTACTTATGTAAATAATGTAGTAAATGAAAAATCAACCTTTTGAATAAATCATTGTTTTATTCTCTTCCACATAAATACTTAAAGTCGGATGCAACTTTATCCGGAACTATAACTAAAAAGCTTAAAATAAACTAAGTACTTAATATTTTCAAGGAAATTAACAAGTGACTAAAACCTTGTTACACATAAAAATGTTATACACAAAATCCAAACACGCCATATTGATTGATGTAGATTAAATATTGTCATAGATAATTTATTCTAAATTAAATAACTATAATTTGGTCACAGATAATATAAGTATTACGCCAAATGACAAGTGAAGTGTGCTTTTTTTAATTATTACTAAATTTTTGTAATCTATGACAAATGGCGTATCACTTTTATTATCATAAAAAAATATAAGCCAAACAGAAAATTACATCAAAACAATATAAAATTCACATGAATTTTTCAAACACTCAACATACAGAAATAAAAACATTAAGGTACACGAAATCTATACAAAAGTAAGTCACTGGTCCACATAGAATAACGTGAATATTAAAAAGTTCTTTGATTTTCACGATTATTACACATTGTAAATGAAACTATTTTTACCGGATTAATCGCGTATATTTTGTATTTTATACATTTTTGGGGAACCCGACGTTTCAAACACTTTACAGTAGTACGTCTGTCAGTAGTGTCTACCCGTGACCACGGACTACTGTAAAGTGTTCGAAACGTCGGGTTCCCCCAAAAAGTATAAAATACAAAATATACGCGATTAATCCGGTAAAAATAGTTTCATTTACAATGAATATTAAAATTTGCCGTACTATTTATTATAATTAGCTAGTTACAAATTCGTAATATCCTTATATGCTATTATAAGTGTATTATGATCCGATTAAAGCGTACAACCGTAATACTTTTGAAAAAAAAAATGTATATAATATCTGATATACGAAACAGGAAGACATTGGATAAGGCACGATTCTTTCGTACAGAAGTTTTTAGCACCTTTCATTTATGGATACGTTAAAATGGATTATTATTAATATTAAATAACTGAGACACTGAATATTTATTCCAACTGTCCCTAAATGTAATACGGAATAATTAAATATGTTAATTTGAAAAAAAAAATATTAAAATTGAATTAAAATTGAAATATGTATATTGTTACAAATATACTATTTTGGCAATTAAGGAGATTACCACAGACACAAATTGTATTCCTCTAAAGTATCCTTGTAATAATCTATATCTTATACAGTTTAAAATAATAATAATTATTATAAAACAATAAAAATTGGCCATATTTACAAAACTGTATATGTTTATAGGAATTAAAATGTGTTATGCAATATATGAAATAATCAGTTTATTTTTTATATAATATATATCAACTAACCGTAATCTCTACTGGAAATTACTTTACACGGTATTATAATGAGCTTTATTCAGGTGTGGTGTAAGTAAATGCTATTTATATATGTAACAATGTATGAATTATATATACAAAATGATTGCAACTTTGAGACCCTGTGGTAGAGTTAAGAATTAATCAGCCTCAAATTTAGATATTTTTACAAAAAGGCCATTTATTTACAAATTAATTCTTTATAATATAATCAAATATTTATGACAGGGTCCTTTAGCACCCAAATCACTACTTTTATAAGTTTTTTGTATGTTTAATCGTACAATTAGAAAAAAAACAGATACCTACAGTAAGCAAAAACAATGTTTAACCGCATATCCGGAACGTCATCATATTCTTATACAAAAACATACAAAAATCTTTTCTTATTATAATTAAAACGACACAACTCATTTGGACGGCAACAACTTATTTACAACCCTTAGCCGCTAAGGCACACCCCTCTCTACCGCCTCGTACAACGTAACTAAATGCAAAACTATAATAGCAGGAAGACTAAAACAATCAAAATGACTAATTTAATTACGGTGTTATAACTAGTATAAAAGGTGAATTGATTATATATCAATGGAGAAGAAATTTAACTAGTATATATAAGTAAGATAATCATTGGACCCGATACGACAGTCTTGGTAACGTTCTCGAAATTACAACATTTTTTTAATTTTGATCTGATAACAAAATAAAACTTCGTAGCTTTACGCATTTATTATTCTCATGTAATCAAATATCTCAGGATAGGCAGAAGGAACCCTGTGAAAGATACTCCGTTCCAAGAAGTTTTGAAAATGTAATTTTTATATTGAATCATTTCAGTAGATCATTTTATATAAAGTACGATGTTTTATCAATACAAGTTCTTATTTTTAATAAAATGGATCACATTCATAATCGTGCATCGTATATTATATAATTAAGAGCTACTGCGTGAAGTGAAGCATGTTACAAGGCATTTACAAATTGTAAAACTACAAAACTAATGTATACAAATACAACCTTTGCTATAGTATATCTTAGATTGCCTGACGTTCAGTCTAATATTAAATCTAGAAAGTTCTAACTGGGGCTCGTAGTGTTGCTTCTTGGTTCTGATTTGAGCGATGTACCGTTAACTTTAGGCGGGACGGGCGGGGCTGGTACTGCAGCGGCTGGTGGTGACGCCGTCTGACACTGGACACAAGGCTCTAACCTCCGTGCCACCACTGCTCGTAATTTGAGTGCGGGCCCTAACTTCATTTTAAGCATTCCAGTCAGGTGCTCCTCAGTTAGAAGAGGCAGACCAGCTCCATCAATTCTTTGCTCGCGGAAATTCTGTAAAGAAAAAAAAGATTTTGTTAAATTGTAAGGGCCTTAAAAAGGAAAAAAATATATATATATAATAAAGAACACTAAAAATAACTTAAAATTACAATTGTAAGAACTAAATAGTCGCACCGTTTACTATTAAAAGTTCGTCAAAACATGTCATACACGTTCAACTCTGAATAAAGCCTGCGCGAAAGGCAACAACTTTTTATATTAATCGGTGGCCATCAAAATTACAATGCAAAAACGAATTATTTATTGTCCCACAGAGCAAGTCAAGTTTATCTCGTAAATGTTTTCGTATAATAATTTGCAAAGCAAATGGCCGCCGATAAAAAAAAGGCCTAAGTTCGTTTGGCAGGTTGTGGGAAGCTCCACTGGGCTTAAGAGTTTATTAGTGACCGGTTGGAGCCGGTGCACCTGTCGCCGTGTCACGCAGCAATATGACGCGAACGCTTGTTCTTGAGACTTGAAATGTATATAATAAAATATATTATAATAAGAACAATATTCGGGTCTATTTTTAATGTATATTTTTTAGGTATCACCGTACAAACATCAAACATCAAAATATATTCCACCTTCATACATATTAAGAAAAGCATATCCAAGTCTGTCAGTTTATAGGGGTTACACCGCTAGCGTTTGGGGTAAAATGATTTCACGGCGTCTAACAATCGCGCTGTCAACTAGGCGCTGCGAATTGCAAGTATCAAAACGAATCGTCACCGCCGGCCCGGGTCGCGGGCGCAGCGTCCAGCGACCTGTCATCTCCGCGGGAACGTTGACAAAAAGCGAGCCGCCTACGTGACGTCCTGCGCACCCTCCCCCTCCTCCATGCTCCTCCACCTCCCCTGCCTCCCGCAGCCTCGACCGAACGTCCGACCACTTTTTACCGCGCGACATTTGCCCGGAGTTCGATCCGTGTCATGCGACTTACTCCTTTTTTTTTTTCATAATACACCTAGCCTTCAATTATTTTTATTTTTTAATTTTATACAGCTTCGAGAGATGAGCGGGCGGCCGTCGAGCGGTAAAAAGTGATGGCGCATAAAAAAGCCTATGAATAATTAAAGTGAGATAGCTGGTAGCTAGTTCATGGGAACGGAATTATTTAGTGGCGGCGGCAGCGACAGCTCGCCGGCGCGCGGCGCCCGCTGCTCGCGTTGAAGGACAGGTCAATTTGCAGGCGTCATTTTGCCCCCGTAGAGTCTACTTTTAACGTTTTAAATAAAATAGCAAAGTATTTTTTAAACATGTTTTAAAAAGTCCAATAGAAACAATCGACTGGCTCGGTTAACCTTGACGCGGATAGTACAGACAAGGTTTAAGGGCATATTTAACCTTAATTGGGGTTAAGAAGACGTAAAATCGTTTCGGGTCTCTAATGCCCATGCCCCGGGGTCAGAAGTGACCTGTGGTCGACTAAAGGAACTGAAATGATATCAGAGAAAATTGTTTAATTGGGGATCAAATTGGCGGTTCCAGGAACAGTCTTGGCCTAAATTTGTATCGGTTGGAAGAAAATAAAAACTATGTATGTACCTACTACCTATGTTGTGTAAAAGTGTTATATAACTTTTAAATTTTAGAAGATTATTATAAAACAACAAAAGTTGTAAGAATTAATCATTAGCATTATACAAAATTACAGCCCGTTTAAGCAGTAAAGATATGGAGGTTCCTTGAACTGCTTCGTAATAAACTAACCAGATCGTATTTGAGTTATATTGCAAAATAATACCCTTTAAAATAGCAAACCATTAATAGAAAAATGTTGCCCTTCATCTTCCAATAACATAGTAAATAATTGCCTTCGCCAGTAATTTCCATCCCTGACGGCGAGCCATAAGTTAAAACACATGGGAGAAGCGGTGCACTTACGAAGGCCGTATAGTTAGCGAAGTATAGGCGGCCGTATCGCCCGTGGCCGTGAACCGATGTTTAAATTGCGCCGTGAAGGCACAGCAGCCGCATCCCGCGAACAGGTTGTGAGGGAGCAAAAAAGGTTAAAGTATGTTCCTGGAGGTCGGGCGGGGGTCGGGCGGGGGTCGGCGGGGGTCGGGCGGCGCGCGGGGTAATGACAGGGGCGGCGGCGCCCGCGGCGGCTACCGCGCAAATTGATGCTTGCGCCCTCTGTGAAACCTTTGCTCCCGGCTAGTGATGTGCCACTCGATAATTTAAGCTGCTCCAAGCTCGTTTGTGGGCAGGTGCACGAGGTAGGGTCTCCAAGCGCACGATTTTTATTGATAAATACATGCATTATGCACAGTTGTAAGCACTTTTAATGGACACCGTAATAAAAACAGATAAATAATGGTTCGGGGCTTAAATTTCATACTTCCATTAAATTTTTAGAACGGAAACAGTTCAAAAAACATTAAATAATTTTACGTAATTGATAAATTTACAAGAGAGTGTGCACAAAAAAGGAGAGCAACTTCTAATTATGATTTAGATTCGCACAAAGCACCAATTATAATAATGGTTATCGATATCGATATAAAAATAGAACGCATCACTACGGCACGCATTACACCATAAAGATTGCTATTAAGTTTAAAGCATGAACGTAGCTTATATTTAGAGCTGACGGTTGGCGGCTGTACGCTCTTTCGATAATAATTACGTCCGAGATGGTCGCCATTCCTCGTCTTTTTTTTTAAAAGATGGTTTTAAGGGGTCACGGGAGGTACAAAGTTATGGTTCTTTTTGAATTTTTGTTGCGCTTTCTAACTTTTACTCGCCTTTCTATTAAAAGTTCGGTTTATACAGCCACACGCCGCTACCGATTGAAGTTGATAAGCTATTAAACAAAATTACCTACGAAGTACTTGTTCTAGAATGTGCTGTATCATGCTGTTACTTTTTCTTATAATGAAACTTGAAAGCCGGTGTGTACCTGTAACTAACAACTTGCCGCTACCATAAGGACCTTAGATATAAAGAGTCTCTTGAGTTGATTTAAATTATGTTCCATACATACTCGTACACTATATGTATTTGTAAAGTGAGGTTAGTAAAATGAAGCAGTACAGTAGGTTCATCAGGCTACATTTTTCAAAGAGTTAATGTTATGTAATTTTTATATATTACTAAAATGTATTTAAGCATGTGGTGCAATTAACATTATAATTTTGTTTTTCTTTTAACACCATAGGGAATCTGATGTCAAGTCACTCTTTCCCCATTTTCCGCCGAACTCTCTAGACATTACATGTTGAGCGATACTCATCGCCGCGTCTTGCCTAGTTACCAAAGCATTAAAATGAAAATAATTCATTCCCCTCGAGTGGGAATCAAACCTAGAACCTGTCACGTTAATAGTCACAATAGCCTGTACCACTGCGCCATGACGGTCATATTTTTGTAATTTACACGTCTTGTCACGTTTTATCCTTTTACAAAACCAAATAGAAAATTGGTTGAAAACTCTTCATGGTAGTACTTTTGTTAATGATATTATAATTAAAACTAACAGTATCACTATTTTGGTTATTATTTATGATGATAAATTAAAAAGTATTTGATAATAACTATTTAGGTAACATTACCAAATTATATTTATGATATAAAAGTTAAAATACAATTATTTTGAGGCCAGTCTTGGCGCAGTGGCACAAGGTGTGACTGTAAAACCCACTGGTTGTGGGTTCGATCGCTACTCGAGAAGATGAAATATTTACTTAAAAATTATACTTCCATTTTATCGCTCTGGTGTCGAGGTAAAGCGCGGCGTTGAGTTCTGCCATTCAACCCACAATGTCTCCAAAATTCGGCAGAAAGTGGGGAATGAAGTGTCTTAACACTAGGTTCCCTCTGCCTACCCGGCTGTGTGCGGGATACAGCGTGAAGCTAATTTAATTTACAATTTCTATAGTTATCGTATCATAACCATTAGTACATTCTTGAGACATTGTTGCAGTCAGTAATAGCAGCTGTAATAAAAATATAACAAGAGCCTGTTACCATGACCCGAGATACGTCTTACCTCATTCCTTTTATAATAGAAAGCTTATCTTGGGCATGAAGAAGCAAAAAGCTTCTACATAATTGGAAAATAGCCCGCCACCGATCGGTGGGTGTGGCGTGCGCATCTAACGGAGGCACGAGACGGAATGAGGGAAAGCCGCGTGAGTGACAGAGATGGGGATATGCGCACACGCAGGTGGGCGGGGCCTCTGCACCCGAGGGGCAACGATTTCGCCCGAACGCGCATTCCGAGTCCGCCCAGTGGATGTGCACATCGAGGCATTTTATTTGACCTCCAAGCTATTTCCTCGACGCTATCGACGACAATGTTTCGATAGGTCAAAGTATTTTGGTCGATAGACAATAAAGTTTGAAATAGAATGGTTATTTCTTTTGATACGATTTAGGCGTTGTTTACGATCCGATAGTGGGTGGTTGAGAATTTCATATTGTGCTCCATTACGCTGTTGTGCTAATAAATACGAATTAAGATAAATATTTGTCGTTTGATTCACAAATATTATGTAGAGTATATTTGAAACCTTGTTTGTAATTATTAAATACTGCATAATATTAAATGGTTATAATAGGTAAAAATAGAAAAAGTGTTTATAAGTTCAGTTGGTTAGTGACCCTGACAATGTAGATTGGGGATTGTGGGTTCAATTTTATTTCGTTATTTTAATAGATATTTTTTTGAATTACCTATTAAGGCATTAATTGTTTATTTTTTATGCTTTCATTTTAAATGAGAAGTATATTTTATCGCTCCAATTAAAATTAGAAAATCTCATACAAGGATTAGTATCCACAAAAATTGCGTTCATATTAAATAAAAAAATAAAATAAAAATCAAAACTGCTTTCTCCATACATTTACAACAAACCTACGCACCCACAAGGCAGGCACCTAATTGATTTAGCCCGCCGAAGTTCAAATTAACCGCTGGGTCAGTTTATTTAGTGCGCACGGTTAATAGCCTGCATTCGCGTTAGATACCTTTTGGTTACATCGTTTGCGGTACAAGATCACATTATTTATAATTGAAATATTATTCTTGATATTAAGTGCTGATAGGAACTGTGAAATAACACGTGCAAGGGAGTGTCTCTGGTAATTGAGAGAGGCAATTATAATATTTGCGTTTGGTTGAGAGTAATTAAACGGAGAGATAGATTTTATTTTTCGTATGACTATTATTTTTAAAAAATACGAAAAATACTAAGTACTAATAAAATTACAGATTTTTTTGAAAGATAATGCTATTTATTTATTAAAATTAATAATCTACAATATAAATACGATACAATTGAAAATACACTATTTATTCCCATTTCACACCTCCCAGTAAAAGTATAAACCGTTATTTAAGTAAACAGTGCGTCTAGCCGTAGGCCAAGTTGAGATCAATAGTTTATTGCTGACGCTACACAGTTATTTCTGCGAAGAAATGATTTGTAATGGTTATGATAATACTGTGTGTAATTCTCTCCATCGTGAATATATGTATATAATAATGTAATATACATTTAACTAATTTTATTTTTTTAGCTTTATGTTATATTTTGCACATAGTGGGGTAGGCAGAGGGGACCTGGGAAAGTAGGGTGAACACTCCGTCCCTATAATGACACTTCCGTCCTAATTAATATTTAATAACGAAATAATGAACGATATTTATGGGTTTCGTAACATTCTTAATTTTTCCTTTTTAAGTGCGAAAAACGCAATGAAGTTAATGTTAGTCTGTTCGATCTTTCCTGCTAAGATGATATATCAACAGACGAATAAAACCAGAAATACAAAGTAGTGTACCATAATAGCTGAATAAGCAATCACTTTAAGCGATTTACTTATAAAATAATAAATTCGTTTTGAAGTTATCAAGATAATATTATATTACGTGAATATAAATTTTATATAAAATAAGGTATAACTTACTTTATAAATGGTATCATTAATAGCAATATCAAAAAATATATCGATTAAGAAATCGATTATAATGAAATAAACAAAATATCGGTATTTTGTAAGACTTTGTGAAGCGTCTAGGGCGTGCCGGAAAACAATCTTCGCATCATCGTCTAGATGTTATCATGGCTCGTGCTAGGCTGCTTTTAACTGGTAATAGTGATGCGCTTTGTTGAAGAAATATATTAAGAAAAAAGATATTAATCACGACAATGAATTTACTTATAACTTAAATTAACCTTAAAAAAATCGTTACAACATTTTAATTATACTAATACAAATTAAATCACAATAGAGACAAAAATTTAACAACTATATTTGCTAGAACCAAAACAATAATACCCAAATATACCAAAATAATACATTCCTTTTTCAATTTCTAGTCCCTGACATTTACAACATCGACCTGCAATCGTATAAACGACCGCACCACTAGTGCTGAGCAGCGGTCGCGTGCCGCCGCCCGGCTCTCGTGAGTCGAGGAGCGCTCAGACACTTGATACCGCGCCGCACGACCGATCATTATCACGCCCAACTTTGCCATATTTCCTTACTAAACATACATTACGTAAAGAAATTGTAGTAATTTGTGTTTTTTTTTATCTATATAATTATCACTTTTTAAGTTTAATAATAAACAGAGACAGTTTACTATAAGGTTAATCACTTAAAATTTATCTACAGGGTTCCTCTCACTTAGAGTTCTTCCATAACCAGTTTTTAAAAGAACCTTTTAAAGTATGATGTTAATTTTTTAATTGTGAGCAGAATTAATATAAATTTAATTGCTTCTAATTTAATTTTCTTAGTGACATTTCTAAAATCGATTAAATCTAAAGACGTATTATTGGTCGCGTGCCGCGGTGATGGCGGGAAGGAAGCGCGCTCACCCGATATGACGCGGCACGAGCGATCTTTATCTAGTTCGTTTTGCCATAATTCTTTATGAGATATGATAGCACTATTATTCAATGTTGTACGTGAAAATTTTATTTATTAAAATATTAAGAAATATAAAAACATATTATAGTATTAGAGTTTTAGGTTCACAATATTCATATTATCTACTAGCGGGCGCGCGCGGCTTCGCCCGCTTATTTGCACCCTTAGGGGTGAATTCTAAAAAAACCACGAAACACGTGTTCAATAAAATATTTGTAATAGTCTGAATTTAAATTTCTATAACAATCGGTGGTGATTTAAAGATTTTTCCATATAAACTTTCAACCCCTTATTTGAACGCTTAGGGGGTGAATTCCAAAAAACCATGAAACACGTATTCAATATTTTTACACAACAATTTAAATATTTTTAAGACTCTGAATTTTAAATTTTATAAAAATCAATGACGATTTAATTTTTTTTTCATACAAACTTACAACTCCTATTTTATCCCTTTAGAGTTAAAATTTTTCAAAATCCCTTCTTAGTGGATGTCCAGATTACAAAAATCTGTCCAAATTTCACGTTTCTACCATCAGCGGTTACGGCTGTGCGTGCGTCTTAACTCAGTCAGTCAGAACAATATATATATGTATATATGTATATATATATATATATATATATATATATATATATATATATCTATATATATATATATATATATATATATAGATTATATATATTACCGCTTCTTTTTTTTGTTAATGCATAAAATGTTCTATGTATTAATTATAAATTAACAATAAAATACAGAAATTTCGACAAGATTTCCTTTCATAATTGTTAATAAAATACACCAAAACCTTAACAAATAAATACATAAGACAATAAAATGAACAACCTTTATTTACACTTCATTCTTATGCAAAATATAGAACAAAATCAAACCTAACCAAACCTACAGCACAGATTGGGCACGCCGAACGAGCAATTTACCATTGACGCACATACGCAGGCCACTACTGCCTATAGTTTATAGAGGCTGTTAGAAACTTGTAAGGCAGTGTTCTACCTCAGCTATCCGATATTCCCATTACTGAGCGAATGTTCTACATTGATGGGGTAAGCTAACATTGATAGCGATTTAGTAAACAATTTTCTCTGAAATCCCTTAGCCGGTAGAGTTGCGAGTGGTATGTGGATGCGTGTTGACCAGCGTCTGGTGGGAACGTATGTGTTAGACCTCAAGCTCCAAGCATCTAAAGCGATTTCTTTGGATAAATATACTTTACTATTATACGTATAAAAGATAATCCTACAATTTATTCTAATCAAAGCGTAGACCATTATGCGAAATAAAATAAATAGCTAACGGTACACAAGGCCATTTGTCTGCGCTGGTCTTATCGGTATAACTTCCAAGCTATCTGATGGAAGCAGCTGAAACAATAGCACCGGCGTACGCTGAACGGTGAGCAAGAACACTATCAGGGAATTTATTCGCAGATTTAGATAACGTGTTTATCTTTATTAAGAGCATGTTAAGTAAGACAATAAATTAGTACCGAGTATAGATTGCATTATAAGCAGGGGTTATTAGAGCCTGCTTTTATACGATAAGTGGTGGTGAGGGGGGATTCGCGGGCCTTATAAGGTGTATGCGGATACGCTTCTAAGGTGGCCGTGGTCGTAATAAACATTCGAAACGAGGTCCTATCGCATACGACACGTTTACGAATGAACTATACCTATTGTTTTATGACTAGAAATTAGACATACTTTGAATATTTTGTAGTTATTGGAATTACAGAAACATACAATACAAAATAACACAGAATATCATATAATTATAATCCGTGCATATAAAATAATAAAAGTTTGAATGTAAAAAATACCTAAACAATAAGATCAACAAAAATACCATTTAAAAATAATCATAGTATATTTTGATATTTAATATTGTTAATTAGTTATAAATAATAGTTAAATCCTTTTCTGTAATACTACCAGTATGGTCCTGGTCACTGTACAACGTACAGCCAGATATGGTTAGTTAGTCATACCTCAGAGCTCCAACATAATTATGTGTACGTTTGTCTGTTCGTTCGTTTGTTTACAAATCGTGAATATGCATGAACTGCGGAGCTATCGCGACTCTTGTCCTACGCGGTTACGACTGTTACATTGTGTTATGACAACGTACTTTTATTTATATAGGTTTGTGCGGATGCTGGCCAGTTTCTGAATTAATCTTATAACTAATTATACCGTATCTCGCACACAGCAGGGTAGACAGAGGGAACCTACTGCCAATTCTTTGCGTATTTTGTCGCCAGAGCGAAGAAATAAAGACATTAATAAATAATAATTCATTCCGTCGAGTGGGGATCGAACCCACAACCACCACGTTATAGTCACATCCTTGTGCCCCTGCACCACGACGGCCTCTAAACTAAAACTTGGTAAAAATATCATAACTCAATGAATTATCAAAGATCGAACCCGTTGATGTCTAATGCAAAGAGAAAATGAATTAAATTTTGTAATTTTAGAAGTAACAGTGGCCAGAGGTTCAATTTAGTCGTGAAAGTATTACTATTATCGCTCATATTTCTTATCTGTCCTAATCTATAACTACTCTACGATCAGGCAATGGTCGTTAAGTCGCGGGCTCTCGGAGCTGACAGCCAGGAAATATTACGAATCACCTTTTAGGGGTGAAACAGTCTCTAAATCTGGTCGCTCCACCCACTACAGAAACCCACCACGCACATCGTATTTTAGACTCTATGATTAAGATGTGATAGAGCTATAGATGTTAGGTCCCGGTGAGTCGGTGAACTGATATTATCACCACATTGGACTCTTTGTGGTGTCGCGGACGGTAAATGAGGTGCAGTCGGCCAGTTTGATTGTGGAACGCTGATAATTGGTATCGTTTTACAATTTCAAATTACGGTGAAGGTAGATTGCTCTGTTGTTGGGTCAAAGGCTTAAGTGATGGACGACAAAGTTTATACTCAAAATTACTAGAATGTACACATTTATAATGGAAAATCTAAAAAAAGAAAAGTTTATAACTATCGTGGAATGATAGTACTGATATTTTTTTTAGTTTTTTTTTTATATTTTCCTTAGCTTCATGCTGTATTCTACATGTAGCAGAGTAGGCAGAAGGAGCCTAGTATTAAGACACTCCGCTTCCCATTTTCCGCCGAATTATTATTAAATCTTTATCAAAGAGCCTATACAAACAAACAAACATTGTTGATCTCAATCACATCCAATTATAATGGGAGTCATCACAACTCCATCAGACCAAACCGCAGCTCGCGACGCAAAAACCATTAGAAACCAACGGAAAACCACACGAGCGCCGCGCGGCGGTCGAACAACGAAACCTATTACCTATACACGTGGTGCCACAATCTCGGCGTTTCCTTTTACGGTCGACATCCGGCCAGTAAACGGAATCGAGTAGGCCAACTAAACATCGTAGCCGAGATCTCTCTTTAATTATATTGTTATGTCGATCGGGCGAGGTCGTGAGGTTACATAAAATAGATTATCTTTATACGATGCAAGCTGCCGCTCTGTGAATAGCCCCTTTCATATCTGCTATATCGAATTCTTTTTTTGTTTTTTTTTGGGAACCGAAACGCCCGCGGTCATTATCGCCGGAGCACGGTTGATTGCTTTTTTGTAATTTCTTAAACATTTGCCTTGTAGATCTTGAATTGATTTTCTTTTATTGTCATTGAACTTTTAGAATCATGTTAAAACTAAACATATCTTTCATTTCTAGGTATTGTAATACCAATTGCAAGCAATTTCAATACATAGAATTAGATTTTGTGATATGTTATAGGACTTTTTTTAATGAGAATAATTATATATATTACAGAATATTTGAGTTATTGCAAAAGTAGTAGTTATTTACAAGACTTGTTTAAGCTTAAAAATTATAAAATATAATTACAACTTGCATTAGGTGAACGAATTTGACCCCTACTAATATAAACCTTACCATAAAATAATATCGTCTATCGTCAGTAACATAATTGAGGCCTATCGTACCTCAGGAAGTACAAGTGTAAGCGCGATAGGTTGTGGATTCGAGTGAATTCTTCCACTCGGGGAATGCTTGATATTTTATTCGCTCAACCCGATATTCCGCTAAATTCGGCGGAAAGTAGAGAACAAAAGTGTCTTAAAGAGAACGGAATGTCTTAACGCTAAGTTACCAAGAACAATATGCCTACCCTTCTATGTGCGGGAAACGGCGTGACTAAAATAGAATGAACTAAAATAAAACAAATACTTAATAAATATAGATATATTAATGCTACAAAAAAAAAGTAACACAAAACCAATTGGCCTACAAAACATAACTTACTCCATAACTATTACCTAAAATAGAGTTTAATTAAACATTAGAACGGCGCCCATTACCTGAAACACGGTTTGGGGGTATTACAAAATTGATCTAACAGAGACCGATGTCGTCAACCATTTGTTCTGCTCGTGATGATGCCATTATCTCACTTTCGACTTGTGACGACATAATTGTATCTTTCTCGTGTGTCTAAAGTACCTATCTATAATGAAACATCTCTATCTATGTCTATCTATCAAGTTATATGTGAACTGAGTGGAAAATCGGATTACATATTTTGAACTGTCCAAAATATGTAAAAAAAGACTTGACAAGATAAAATGACGTGCAACGGAACGAAAAATAAACTTAAACTTATAATTACGTATGACAGTAAAAAATATTATATGAAATTTTATTATTTATCTTTACTTTTCCAATTATGTAAAGTAGCCAGAATTTAAATATTTTTAGTCATCTGTCTGTGCCATCAACGATCGAGCAGAAGATAGTAAACAAACAATTTATTCAATATGTCGACCACAGATCAACACTTGCCCGCACATGGACCACACGAGACGAGATGTCGAGAGTGACAGCAGGTATGAAAACAAACTCGTTCTAAGTGCGGTCACTAATCCCGCCAACAGTTTCAATCCGAGGCGCGAAAATAGCAAAATATTATATAATTATTTTTCTCCCCCTGTGCGGAAAGTGGAGAACTGTTCATCCAAGTGAGACATCTTTCCAAGTAGTGAAATATAGAGAACAGAATGTTTTTTTTATATTTATAAAAAAAGTATAAAAACAACGAACGTAGCGGGATTTGAATCCGCGCCTCTTGGAAAACGTTCTGAGCATTAAGCTAAGTGTTAGCAATTCTGTAGGGAGATTTTTACAAATTTCCACTACTCAAAGAAATACATGCTATGCTACCCAAAGAATTATTATTTGTCAAGAGAAAACTACCTATTTATTTTTTTACTTCACGCTTATGCCTTAACCTAATCTTAGGAAACTCTGTTCCCATAAAGACATTTATTTATTATATAATATATGAATCCACCCACGCCTTTACAAATCCTGCTACGCTAAAATTTTTATACGCTTTCAAAAAAAAAAACAACTTTTCTTGCGTGTTGAAAACACTCTGGAGTTGTTTTTTTTAACTTTCTAAAAGAACTAAAAAAAAAATTACAGGCTTAACAGCCATCTACCTACCATATAAAAATATTTCGAAAGATGAGTAAAAAAAAGGAAAAGAAAAAAAAACAAACAACCTATAATTTGCCGATTGTTTATCTGCGGTCCGTTGATCTACAATTGAGTGCCGGGGGGCAGCGGCGCGGCGACCTCGCATACTTCTATTTGACATTTAGACCTGGACGACCTTTCATCTATTTCGGGGTCCGCCCGACTCCTACGATGAATTATTATTCATCACATTAGATAGATACCTCTGGCCCGAGACCTACCCACGTTTCACCCACACCCACAACAACAAAGCACCAGACGAACTAGATCTCTCGTTCGTTCCTCACATTATTGTCGCAATATTGCGAATGATTTTAGTATAATCGATTTATTTGTATGAGTTTTTTATGGTTCGATCGTAGATCTAGGTATGATGTACAAAATGATCTAGGGAGTCTTTAAACTTTAATGCATTTAGTTATATATTATAAAACAATGTTATGGATAAACAACAAAAGCATAACATTTTGATAGTTCTAGTACCAACAGAATAAATATCAGCGTCTTGCTCACAAATGATTTTTTACCGCTCAAATGGTAATCTAATATTAATGTATATCCCTTATTTTGGCGGCAACTAATCTTAAATAATGAGTCTTTTATAAATTATATTACATTTAGAGTCCCAGTCGTGGCGCAGTAGCACAAGCGTGCGGCTGTGAACGCGACAGGTTTTTAAAAAAATATTTCCTACCGCTGCTAACGCGGCAAAACGCCACGTTAACGCAATGTCTCAGAATTCAAAATTGTCTTAACACTAGCTTGTCCACCCTGCCATGGCCATAGCCATCACGGCAACAGCACCACAACATAAAGCTACAATAAAAATTGAGACTCTATTTTTCGAAAAAAAAAACCAATAGTTTAATCAATTTATCATCTCCACAATGTTGTGTTAAGTCAAATTGCCTTTGAACGAAAGTCACCTATGAGTGCTTGAGTGCGTACTTCAGTAAAATGATTATTTAACGACACCACGATACGTTTGATAATGTAATGACTTCATTCTTGCCACAAATGTGTTACGTGCATGGCTCACCTCTTTTACTTTCTCTCCGGAGCCATTATATTAGCCCTAATTACTATGAAATTGATAAAAAAAATCATTTTACAAAATAAATAATGTTGTAGTTACTGTTGTCAGAATGTAAGTACGACATAAATAAAAGCAACTAGAACGACTGCTTTCATATAAAGGGTTTCCCATGTGATTAAGATTGAAAAATTTTTTCTTTTTTATTCAAGTTCCACTTTAATTGTTGATATAAGCCTATACCAAAAAAAATATGAACGTTTTATTTATGTATAAACTGCCAATAATATCATCAATAATGAAAAGCGACTGACTGGCTAAATGATAAGCACATTAAGATAATCTAAGTTGATTATGCAAAACAAGCAAAAACCCGGGAAGCCGTTGACATTTGATTATAACGACGTACCAGTGTACAGTTAGTATCCCCGAGTTTAAATTAAGTAAGAAAATTAAAAATATTAATGTCGGAGACAGTTTATTATTTATTATGATAGGAAGTCTAGGCAATAAATTATGAAGTAGCATGGCTGGGGGGTTAGAAAGCAATCCGTCTATTAGTGGTGCCGGTGTGTCGTTAGTCGGCTGTATATATATATATGTATATATTTACCCGTTAGTCCCGTTCAACTTGACGGAAAAATATCCTAAACGAGGATATTTTTCAGACTTCAATAAGACGACCAGAAGCTAGTCTTTAATGAAATTGTATATTTTTTTTCGTAATTTTACATTATATATATAGGTAATAAAACTGACGAGGCACTTGTCATGACAATTAAATTTTTATTATTTCGCGTATTAAATCTTAACCACTTTAGTCTAATTAAATAATTATAGAATTATTATTATTATTAATTTTCTTTTATATTATTAATTAATTTTCCTTTCCGCAAAAGGAAAAAAGAACAAAAACATAACACTTTTTATACTATTTCAATATATATATATATACGTACATATATAACAATATATATCTATTCGAAGTGTACAAACCAGTGCACCGCCGGCGGGCGCACGCGCCGATGTTAGATTAGGTACCAATAAACGTGCCCGCTGCAACCTATAACGGCACGCTTTATTGCCTGCTAAGGTCGCTGTAGCTCATCGCACGCTCACTGTGTCTGGATGTCTAGTATACTAGATATATAGTAGACTCACTACTAGTATACTAGTATAACGACTTGAAACTGGAGTTAGTGTCCAACCTATTGATAACTCTGTGTTAATGTGCAGAGGCTGGGGCTTAAGACTAGTAATTTTATAGAGAAAGTTTTGTTTGTGAAATTAATGCTTGGAGTTACTGTGTATCTGATACTAGGTAAAAATAACTAAAATATATATACATACATTGAAATGAAGGCAGTTATGGTGTTGATATAGTATGTATTTTGTACGGGAAGAGCATAAAAATAATATAAACAACTACTAATTATTTTTATAATGATATTAATCGAAATAATAGTGTTTATATTAAAATTTAAAAAAAATATCAATATTTTATACTAAATAACACGTTTCAAATATGAAGAACTCTACAAAACATTAAAAACAGCAATTATTGAAACTAAAATTAACATTTTTGCTACAATTTCCGGTTTTTTATCAATCCACTACCGCTTCTTAATGCAGTAGTCGATTTTGTAGTTTCTTGTATAATAATTTAAATGTAATCTAGATGAAAGTAACACCTTTCATTTACGATTGTATAATAAAGGGCAAATATAGTAAGTTCATAATTTCCATACTAAAATGCTATAATTTTTTATGTTATTTAGATTTTGCAAGATAAATAGCGGAACAAAATGTCTGGTTACTAAGTATCAGCTAATATTAAGATGATCAGGAAAACAACAAAATATACAAAAAAGAAACATATTTTTAACTAATAATTGAATCTACAACCACCAATTAGACACTGTCCAAATGCGCCAAAACGTAAATCCCAAACTACACACCAAAACACGGCGACGACGAGACGACGCGGGTTCAAATCCCGCTCCCCTAAAAATCTCTATATATTTTCTAAGAAAAAAAAAGAAAACAACATTCATATAAAACTATGTACACAGTTACACCTTTCACCGAGGACTCCAATCCTCAATTAAGGGCCGGCAGTATCGCAACAGATCTATCGCGAACAACCGTCTTTTAACCAACACCGAGAGTAATCAGGGACATTTTACTGACGATATTATACTAGTTTACTATTATAAATTATTTGGATTGCCCCGCGCCGGTACCATTACGCTTGGTGGGTGGTTCGAGCTGAGAGTTAATGATGACTGTCGGTTCGTGTCGTAATTTCATTAGAAATAGATCTTGACATAGATAAACATGGAGTATTTAATAAATTTAATACTTTTATAGTGTAAACAAAGAGTTTGATTACGAATGATAGAATGATGAAAGTATGTTATTATTTCATATTATTTTTAATTAATGCGTCATTTATATTTAAATATGTTAGAAATATAAAATTTCATTCTCTATTAAGAATATCTATATCATAGGCACAAATAATATTAAAGTAAATCAGCTTCACGCTATATTCCGCACACAGCAGGGTAGGCAGAGGGAACCTAGTATTAAGAACAAACCGTTCCCCATTTTCCGCCGAGTTCTGGAGGCATTGCTTGTTTAGTGGCGGAACTCAACGCCGTTTAATTTAAAGTAGTTATCTAAAATTTTTAAAATAGCGTATATTTTTTTATAATCGCATTTGAGTACTATAGATGTATAAATGTCGCGGCACCTATTTAAGTAAAGTGTAAATTAAAATTTCATATATTATTACTAGTGGGCGCGCGCGACTTCTCCCGCTTATTTGCATCCTTAGGGGTGAATTAAAAAAAAACCACGAAACACGTGTTCAATAAAATATTTTTAATTTAAATTTTTATAAAATCGGTGGCGATTTAAAGATTTTTCCATATAAAGTTTCAACCCCTTATTTGAACGCTCAGGGGGTGAATTCTAAAAAACCATGAAACACGTGTTCAATGAAATATTTTAAAGAGCCTGAATTTAGAATTTTATAAAAATCGGTTCTGTTTTAAAAAAAAATCCATACAAACTTTCAATCCCTATTTCATCCCTTTATGGTTAAAATTTTTCAAAATCCCTTCTTTGTGGATGTCCAGATTACAAAAATCTGTCCAAATTTCACGTTTCTGTTATCTGCGGTTAGCGGCTGTGCGTGCGTCTTACCTCAGTCAGTCAGGTTCATGTCTTTTTATATATATAGATAGATTATTCTGCTAATTAAAATTGTGTCTATTTGGAAGGCACTGAACACAGTATATAGTTTCCTTAATCTGTATACTTTTAATTTTATGCTGTATCCTGCAGCATGGTAGGCAGAGGTAATCTGGAAACCTAGCGTTACGACACTCTGTTCTTATTAATACAATCCGTTTTCCAGTTTCCGCCGAATTCTACAGCTATTGCGTGTTCAGTGGCGGAATAATAATATATAAGTAATGAAAAACATAATGAAATACATAATACTTATGTATATAAAAAATACTTGAATATTATACTTTACAAATCACATCTAAAATAAATTTAAGTCGACCGAGCAATTTTCAAAGACAAATGCATAAGGGTATATCGAAAGGGAATGTCGATTGCTGTGGAATATCATAAGTCAGGTAGACCCACCCACCCACAGCGGTGCGTGCGCGGTCGACTGTAAAATTGGATTTAAAATTATTGTAATATCAACGAGAATGTGAACAGTTTCAGGTTCTTCTATTTTATATGAAATATAAAAAAAAACAATAGGAAAATAATCTTAGAACTACTAAAAATAAAGGATATTTTCTCAATAATATCTTACATAACCGCATTTGGACTAAAAATATATACTACATTGTAATTAAACAGGTATACGAGTATACCTGAAATTTATAAACAAACAATCAAGTAATATTGCACTATATCTAATCATCATCGACACACAACTTTAAGTTGCTTGAAAATCATGATCCTAAATCCATTTCGTATTTCCATAAAATCATAAAATTATTATATCAATTGCATCACATTCTGTGACAGACATAGCGATCTGAAATAATTGACAGTCGAGTACACGCGGCGCACTTGTTACGTACGAGAGCAGAATCCGAGTGCGGCGAGGACTCCGAGTGGTTTTGCAACGACATGCAAATCTCACCGCTACCGCTGGTTCTCGATCGCTTTGACACTTTTCACTTTCATAATGATATACTGTGTGATTTATGAAAGTGGGAATTAGTTCGATCGGTTCAAGCTTCGGTTAACACGGTTTTATTACAAAATAAAAAAAAGGATAAATAATGTATTATTTGAGAATCACTTCCTCGGTTAAAGAGATACACTAAAAAACAGTTAAGTTTTTTAAGAGTATGTACTAAATTAGAGCAAAGTAACTCCTTTGCTTCTACATAGTAATTTGATCAGATCAGCGTTGCCTAACCTGTGACTCTCGTTTCAGGTAGTAGCAGTTTATTTTAATAAATAGCATCAAACATTAATCTTTACCCGTTAATTAATATGTACGATGGCCGCTATCCACGTCGGCTTAATTAAATATCGGCGACTGTTAGATTTAATTATGTAATCGCTAAAGAAAATCCAGGCTTTGATAGCCAGATAGCTTGCCGTCCGATAGGTGATCGTGACAAGTTCCTATATAAATAATACAGTTTATAACTATTACTACAAACTGCTCACGTGAATTTAAAAATATAGATAGCTATATAAATAAAAGATTGCTCAACCTTCTTGATTGCATAATAAAAATGATGCTCATTAAACATTTATATTAAATTTAATTATTTTTCGAAAGTCATTATTACACAAGTGATAGCATTTAAAAGGTCACATCAGTAAATAAAATATATTCATTTGGTCTAGTTGAACTGATAAATGGTTTGAATAACGAGCTGGTTCGAGATAAACTCGTCTCACCGGCGACAGATGTCACGACGCGGACAAATGATAGTGGTACTGATACCGGCTCTAAGGATTATCATACGCTCAGTCAAACGTGTTTACGCTATATGTATCTCCTAAGTTAATATGAAATATTAAAGAGGTGATCTAAATATGGTCAGAATTGTAAGGAAATATCAATATGCTTATCGTTGAATATATCGAATTCTTTTTAGTTCCGCCACTCAACTTGAAATACCTCAATTATTTAACGGAAAGTGGTGATCGGAAGAATCTTAAGGAGTTTTTAACCACTATTTTCCCAGGTTCCCTTTCATTTAAAGTCATCTATTATTAATATTGAATTATAATATGCTATAATACTTAATTTTACTAAACGACAATAAGTAGCAATCACTTAAAACTTAAAAAATATCAAAGCAAGATGACGAAGCATATAAAATATCTTTGATGAATACTTTAAAAAAACGAGTTAACTCCAAGTCGCAATGACATAATAAAAATAAATGCATGCATTCATACAGCAACGCGAAAGACGGTGCAGGATGCTAGCAGTCAAAATTAACGGACATTACATATACACTTCGAGGAACAACGGTTAGTGTCGAAAAAACTTGGAGCCTACCAACGGGTTTCTTCTTCAAACGACAATTGTTATTTCTTCATAGAATTTTTGTCAGTGTTTCAGGATGGAGGTAAATGGAGAATGTGACATTTAAATTACAGCAATAGTAACTAGGCGTTCGCGGAAGGAATTGGCTAGGAATGCTTTATAGCGTGACATCTCACCTGACAAACACGTTGATGTTATCAGAACTTTTATATTTTACATAATAGATACTCCTAGAATTGGTTTCTTAGGAATTTTCGAATATTGATAACAACAACATTACAAGAACGAGCTTCGATGTTCATTCTAACCGTATATAGTCCAATATTTGATTTAAATGGGATGTAATAATATCCCATCTTAGAACATCAATGATTGAAATTGCTTCAGTTTCCAAAACTACATCTCACAACAACAACAGTTCCAACCAACTCTGACCACCTACAAACACTTAGATTCGCATTGAATCGGTTTAAAATCGTAATCACTGCAACAATCGAGCGGACCTCGCAGATAGTCTACAATAAAAAAAAACAGCACCAGGAAACGAACGACAAAGACATTACGCTACGTACCGGTGGCGAGCGGTAGAAGCGGCCTTATACCTACAGCACTAAGGCGACACCGCGTCGCATACTATCGAGTCTAGCTGTACTTTCGACGTTGACATTCTTAGATTGAAAGGTCGCAAACTGGTCCACAACCATTACTTGTGATTGCGGTAGATGGCGGCGGATTGGCCATCCGTTGGGATTGGCATCCATTACGGCACGCGTCCTGCAGTATCCACGCGTCGCGTGTAATTTCCTCTCGATGATTGTGAACAGCGTGAAATGACACAGTCATCAGGCGCGTGGTGGTGTTGATGGATTTAGGTTTTGCATTTTGATTTCGTTATGTTCGTGATTAGATAGATGGAGGCAAGTAAATAATTTTGATGTAATGGACAGTTACAGCGCTGAGGTGCAACTGTGGGTTATTTTATTTTGTAAAATGTAGAGTGGGACACAAGATTGCATTCAATATCAGTAAAATTATTACTGACTATTTGAGTAAAATAATACTCAGAAGATTAATAAATTTATTTGTATATTACAATACGTGACAATACTAGGCAGAGTATTGAATCCCGTTATCAAAACAGAGCTAAGCAGATAAGTAGTATAGAGTAAACTGGGATTTCAGTTTAATGAATAATTTTCAATTCTCAATACTATTGTATAATTAAAAAATATAATGTTATCCACTATTGTGGATAGAAAGCATGATGCAATATTGTAAATTAATGTTAGTTATTATAAAACATCTTGAAAAATATCAACTAAACACCACATACCCGCTAAGCAAACATCTGAAACTTAAAAGCCATTTAAAATATAACATATTGAACATGATAAAGTAGGAGACAGTCGAATGCATCGACCATTGGCAATACTGGCCATAGAAAACGAGGTTCGGAACGTGATACCATCTCGCAGCTATCTTCTCATCTAGACAACTCAATTTAAATAGGCGCTGCTTGCAATGAACTATATTAAAGGATTCGAACTCTTACATTCAACAAAGTGCAAGTAAAAAATATATATATGATAAAAAATTGTACGCACGGACAAGACAATGAAGTCGCTATTGCCAATTGTCGTAGCGATAACTATGAAAAATGAATTAAGTCTTTTCGAGCGTGCATTAGATATTAATCATGTCGCTTCCTGACATACACCGAAACATACAAACTAAAAATAAATAATCTTTTTTGTATATAACAGTGAAATAAAATATATTGATATATTTCTTGAACTTGAATCTATCAAAAAAAAATCAATTTTAAATAACAAATTGAACACAATTAAAAATGAAACTAATGAGCGAAACCCGCATAATTTATATGCGATATTGGCAAAACGAACAGGGGCGAAGAGTCAGAGAGAGATAGCATCTGGCCGCTATCTGCTCATCTCGACATCTCTATTTAAATCCAGCTCCCAGTGAGCTAAATTAAATGCTCCGTAACAAAATTAAACTCCACCCGTTTTGTATATAAATTGACAGGCAACGCTATATAACCTAACGCGGTCGCTTTATATGGCCGGCCACTCAATTATGTTATATACCGATATTGCTTTGTGTATGTTGTTTGTATGGAAATCTGTTTCGTAATGTGTACGAAGGAAGTGGGCAAGGTGGTTATGTTGAATGGATATATTAAGACTTGCGTTGTTGTAGCTGATGCTGTTTTGGTTAAGTGGTGTGTGTGTTTGGCTGGACGCGATAGTTGTATGTTTAAATCATAATTTGGATAACTATTCGAAATATACATAAGTGATATTCCGTCTAATTTAGGCGGTATGTTCCACTTGATCCCTTATCACTGCTTTAAACAAAATTTCTTAAGATATTAACAACAACGTTACTTAAGGTATTCCTGTCCGCTACCGCCATTAAATATATTATGTTCATAGGATAGCGTTACGCCTTTTCAGTGTAATCTTTATTCACTATTTTACTCAGCAAAGTTTTGATAACCATTAAATCCAACTTCTAAGGAAATTTTTAGAGCTTTCTTTAAATAATCTATAAGAAATAAATAAAACCAAAATTGTATACATTTTCACTCTATCCCTTTCAGTCTTCTAATAGAATATAGAGTAACGAGAGACCCGCTATCCGATACAAACATGTATTAATACATCTAAAAAATATTATTACTTTAATATTTCAACACGCAACGCCTTAAAAATATGGTGGAAAGTGGGGAACGAAGTCTCTAAGCTTAAGCTCCTTCTGCCTACCCAGATACATGAAAGAAAAAAGAACCCCAGATTAAGATTTAATTAAGAATTAAGAAGATTAAGAATAATTAACATTATTTGTCTCTTCAAAATCATGATACCATTCAACGTGAAATAGATCCGTAGTCTTAGATCCATGTCGTAAATTGCAAAGCTCGTAAAACGCTAACAGACGCTTGGAAAGCACTAAACCAATATTTACTGAAACTGTACTAATATTATTCTAACAAATACAAATATTTTCATGAATATCTTAGCGTTTCGTGACCGGGACTTATGGCTGAATGGCCCTTTGTGTTTGTGTCCATTGTGTACGCGATTTCTATATTATAATAAAATGATAAATTAGTCATTTGCGTGTAATTTATGAACTTTTCGCAGTAAATTAACTTTAACTGATAAGTTCATATATTATCTCACATTTTTAAATACCTTTTTAAGTCGTTAAGTACGTTATATCTCTTAGTTTTTACTTTATTATCAAGTAGGTTTTTGTTAAAGACAACAATATATTTTATTCATTATTTAAACTATTATAACCCACGTTAAAAAAGATCCATGGATAGATAAGTAGATAATGAAAATTTCAAATTTTAAAAAAGAAAGTTAAGCACACATTACTACACTTAAAAGTAACAATTGAGACTTTTGTAATTTAAAACTAACTACTATTAATTAAAAACCTCAACAGTTTACTCATTAATCCCCCTGCACACACGACTACCTACCCGCTAGCATTTAAAATATGTATCGATTAAATGGTCAAAGCACGAAAGGCACATCCAACAAATAGTACTACCGGTGGTCTGTTACCTATTAGCCCGGACTTATCTACAGCATCGGCACACACGCTCGGGGTCCCGCGCCGCCTTCTCTCCGCCAGTTTACTGTATTGCCGTGGAAATTACTGTATCTGGACGGTTGGAGTGCATATAATTATGTGCTTGAAAGCTTGTTAATGATAACATATCTTATTAAGGAATAACGATATTATAATATAAATTTACATTAGCGTGTACTCTGGACCCCAACGACTAGCTATGCTATTTTAGTGTGCTAAAATTTATGAGGATACTTTGAAGTATAAGCGTTCGAATCCGCAACCATTGCTTCCATCCGCAACCATTCCGATAGACCCGATATCGGAATGGTTGCGGATCGGGTCTATCGGAAGCTCAGGAATAAATGCGACGATTTTGGGTTCCATTCTCAGTCAGGAGAATAAAATATTTAATATTTTCGTTTTCTCACTCTGGTAAGGTTTGATTTTCCCGTTACGTAAGGTGGTGATTTTGCCACTAAATACGCAGTGTCTCGATATCAGGCAGAAAGAGGCAAACAGAGTGTGTTCTCTTCTTATTTTTGCCTGTGTTGCTCTCTTACTTATATATGAGTGGCATAGCGTAAAAACATATTATAAATTATTATTTACTTGTCGTCGTATAAATGTATATATACGACGTGGTTACTCTACATACATATATGTACGTCTCTATAACCAGTTCATTTTGTTTAACGGCTCGCGGACAGACGGACGGACTACGTTGTTAGTTAGATAGAGGTCTTGTTAAGTCTCTAGCAATAAACGACCGTTGACAGGCCCTGAGAACGTCAGTTTGTTTAAATAAAATCATTAAGTTTATGAGGAAACCCTTATGGCAACTTTTAATCTTTTAGCTTAGAATCAATTATAAGAGTTGAATATATCGACTGTATGTAACAATTTATTCATGAAAAAATAATGTAAATATATCATAACTGTCTCAAGACAAGAAAAAAGTTTTATTTATTTTAATACTAATTTTTTTTTCAGCTTCACGCTGTATTCCGCACAAAGCAGGGCAGGCAGAGGTAACCTAATAATAAGACACTCCGCTCCCCAATTCCGCCGAGTTCTGGAGGCTTTACTTGTTGAGTGGCGGAACTCAACGCCGCGCTTTGCCTCGACATACATTCCTCGTAAATATATATTTCATTTCCTCGACTGGAGATCGAACCCACAACCAGTCGATTTTACAAACACACTTTCCGCCCCTGCGCCACGAGTGGCCTCTCCCGATTAATATACATATTAAAACATATTTAATTCTTATTAATATCAAAAAAGGATTTTTTTTAAATAGTCTCACCAATATCATTAGGCAATATTGATATATATTGTTCTATTGTTACAGATACTCATCTGGCCGATAGTGTTTCACAAGTGGTTTTTAGAATTAAAAATATTAATCTCTCATCAGCTTTTGACAGGTGTCACGTGCAAAATAAATCCGTATGCATTAATGTCAGCGAAACGGACAATACTAGTTATCAAAACCAAAAGTCATTTATCAATGGTAGCTTAGCTTACTAATATAATCATAACAAGGAGTAAAATTAATATATAATATTATATATATAATATATATATATATATATATATATATATATATATATATATATATATATATATATATATATATACACAGACTGTTGTGCAGCATTAAAACAACGTCTGACTATAACCGCGAAGGATGTGGGTTCGATCTCCACACAGGGGCGAAGTCTCTTTAAATAATTTTCATCTTCTCGGTTTTACCACGTACGGAAAGTTCAGCGATAAGTTCCACCACTCAAAACAATGGTTTGAAAATTGGGCAACTGACTGTCTTAATACTACTGTCTTATACTATACTAATATCTGCTTTTTAGGAGAGGGCTAGAAGCTGCTTTTTATGAATGCATGTACACGAGTATAATTCTATAAATTCAATAAAAATAGAGTAACTGTTAAAAAACCCGATCTTTTTTTGTTTTTAAAAGACAAAAGTAAGTTTTAAAATAATGCGTTAGTAAATAATTAAAAAGATTAACTTTAAGTGGATTTCTTTGCTTTAGTTAAATAATTTATTTAAATTAATCAAATATAATATAATTTATAGTACCTAATAGCAATACAAATTAATAACTATTAACATAATAAGTTATCAGTAAACAGTATTAGTGTATTAGTTAAATTAATAGACGACGGTGCTTCCGTGTATCTCTGTGCTCTAGTTTCGTAACAACGATGTACTAAATCTTCTACGCAACTTGAAAGCATTACATTGAGTAAACTGTTAAAATCTTAAATATGTTAAACTATATTTCTATCAGTTGTTTAACGTGTCGTGTTTAGTCCTTTTTTCCATCTTTACATTTCCAGGCTAGTGTGAAGACACTCCGCTCCTCACTTTCCGTCGAATTCTAGAGGCATTGCATGTTGAGTGGCAGAACTCAACGCGGCGCTTTTGCCTCGACACCAGAGCAAAGAAATAATGTCAATTCAAATGTGAATTGAACTCATAACCTGTCGCGTTTACAGTTATTTATACGCTTGTGCCCCTTCGCCACGATTAATTGACGCATACGATCAATTGTCATTAACATTTCTTCTCCAATCCAGCCAAAACTACTAAACCATTAATATAATTCATTAAAGAAATACCAAAATAAGGATTTATACAATATATCAAATAAATAGCGAAGATTATTACATTTCGAAATAGAAAATCGCGTTAAATCGAGTGGCCCGCTTATCAAGCCGTAAATATATCCATCCCGCCGTTCTAACGACAGCACGAGCCGGTGTCGGCCGAATTAGCCGTAACTAACGCAAATGAGCTACAATTTATTCGGCGACAGAACAACGTGTTCTAATAGAGACGGTTTTTATGTTTATTGCGTTGTTCGTTTAAAAATAAGCACATTTTTTTTTATATGAGGCCGATTGCCTCAAGCGTTACGACGTAGAGTTGTAAAAGCTTTCTTACTCTACTTTTCTGTTGGTGTTGGTGTTTTTTTTTTGCAGCTTCACACTATTTCCTGTAGAGAAGGCAGAGGCAATCTAATGTTAAAACAATCGATTTCTCTCTCATCTCTCGTTTAATTTTAGAGACTTGAAATGTGGAACTCAACGCCACATTTTGTTTATATTTTCCTTATAAAGAAAGATATCTCAAAATATTTTAAAAAGTTTAAAGTCAAAGTAGTACGATGATGCCAATCAAGTCGCTTTCATAAAATGACTTACTATGAAAATATTTTAGAAAAAACTAATATTTCTTAATTTTACCTTAAAAGGCAACAAAGCTAAAATGAAGATTCGTCAGTTTGGTAGGTCTATATTAAGAAACATTTTCCTCAATTTGCTTAACCTAAAGTGAAATTGAAATATAATAATAAAATATGTTTAAAAAAAGATGCCATGTTTTTAACAAAACAAACGGCCATTTTTATATCATCGTTACATAAAACAAAAACAACTACATACATTGAAAAAGGCAACTATTGCGATAGAATCGTAAATCTCTCATCATTTCTACTTTCTTGCGCTATTATAAAACTTTTTGATTGTTATTTAAATACATTTATATTATTTTTATTGGTGATTCTGACATTTAGTTACCAATATTTTATATTTAAAAAGTTGTTATTCTCGCTATTACGGATCGTTTAAGTGTTAAAATTTATTTTTTTTTTGTTTTTATAGACTCATTTCGTAGAGTTTCTAAGCAAATACTGTAAAGCATAAAAATGTAAATGACAAATCCATAGTAAGCGATATTTTTTTTATAATATATGCTCCTTTAAAAATAAATAATAAATTCTCATTTAAGAAACGTATTTTTTATATATTTCCTCATAAGATACGCATTTCCTTTTGCAAGTATGGAGTAACACTATAATAAATATCAAATAATAATTAATAACTATTACCAAACAAGACTTTCAAACTTTCTTACGTACATAGATATATCCCCATTCATCATATACGTTCTATAAAAAGAGATTAATTGACCTTCTGCCAAATTACCATTCTATTCGATAATAAATAAAATATTAATTTTGAACGGAGAGCAAGCACTAAACATAATATAATAAATTGAATCTATTTAGCACTCACGACCGAGGCGAGGCGTCAAAACGAAAGTACGGCAAGTAGCCAAGTGATAAACAGCCAGACAAATGTTACAATGTACAACACATTAGGGAACAGAAATAATCATTACCGCAGTCGTTTCGTACGTTTTGAAATTGTTGTACTTAAGTTATCGTATTAAAATATATAGTTCGGATACATAGTTCTATTTATTAAAAGCGTCTTTGATATGCGATTGGATGATTTACAATTTTGGTTGATAAACACATTTTGGAATATTATTTTAGTTGAATACGTATAGATTATATAATAAATTGATAGAATATACATAGATTAAACAAACAATATATTCGTTTTTTTGTTTATTATGTAACTTTAGGAGTTGTTTTTCGTACCGTTTTGCGCTTCGTCCTCTCGGACCTCTCGGACCACCCGACCCGCTAGGGGTAAAGCGTTAAGTTTAGTTAAATCAATAAATTTTTAAAACGACATTTAGTTACTTCTTCACTGTGACAGAGTTTTGAGGGGATTTTAAAATAAAGAGATAATATCTACGTCTTTACTAAATGTTATCGAAACAAAAATATAAACACACTAAGGATCTGGGTGATCCACATGTGTAATAATCAATTGCACCGAAGTTTTTAGGTGCTTATCGAGATACTAAATTAGAATTTTATTAGTTAGCTTAAACAAATATTGTAGACTTACATATATTAAATATGCTGTTCTCAACGACAATTTAAATCAAGTACAATAAACATAAAACAAGACAAATAATAATAATAACATTATTGATAACTCTATACTTCTTCCATAACACCATATAATTTAACGCCAAATAAAATATTATTAAAACTTTCATATAAAATATGTGAACTTGTTTACATCGCGACGTAAACATAATTCCATAAGAAAGTTGGCAACATATGAAAGAAGAAAAAAATGCCGTGACAAAATCTAATGAAAAAGAGAGACGTAAAGATAAAATAAAACTAAAAGCAGGGAAAGTGAAATCGAGTCAGCAATTGCTGTACGCAACGAAATCGAGATGAACTGAGAGCCATCAAAATTATAACATTGATTTCGATCGTCATCACCATAATTATTTTGTCAGAACTCAATCTTATTTGACGATTATAGAGTGCTGATTATAGTATAGGAGCCTGTGTATTATTTGTTCAAGTATTTTGAGACACGTTCACTTATGAAATAAGGCATACGTCGAAATTATCATTTTCAAAAATAATATAGTAATTTATTATTTCATATTTTTGACGTGATATAAAAAGTGTAGAATATTCTAAAATATTTTTAATGAATAAATAATAATAGCTTCAATTTAAAATTTAGGCTTAAGTATTATAATACGAATAAATTCCAATAAATTCGAATAAAATTGCTTCAATCTTTTACTCTTTTAAATAAAGTATATATATAAAAAAAGTAAGAAAGTAAGTTGATGCCAGTAGTGGCGCAGCGGCTCGAAACTGACTGTGTGACTGTAAAAATCGACTAGTTGTGGGTTCGATCCCCACTAGAGGAGATGAAATATTTACTTAAATTTATATTTCCATTTTTTCGCTCTGGTGTCGAGGCAAAGCGCGGCGTTGAGTTCTGCCACTCAACACGCAATGCCTCCAAAATTCGGCAGAAAGTGGGGAACGGAGTGTCTTAACACTGTTCCCTACGGTGTGCGGGATACAGCGTGAAGCTGATTATAAAAAAAGTAGTTTTCTTTATTTGAACATTTTGTTCATTGTTGTAATTAATTATTACACCTAATCAAAAACTATTAATATGAGAATAAAATATCAAAAAGCACAGTTAGTGCAATTTGTCGGTGCACCGTTAATTACCGACATAGAGTTTGTAAGATAAAATGCTAAATCATAAACAAACATTTATTTATTAGATCAAATTTCGTAGTCGTGTATGGCTCGAGGTGGTGTTGTGTGGACGTTGAATGGTAAATAAAATTATAGTGTCTTCATTCACTGCCGTGTGCGGCATTTTGATTGGCGCGACGCGTGACTTGCTTTAGTTTTGTATTGATCAATTGTTTCCGTATGCTTCTACGTATTGATACACATATTATAATCGACTTAAAGAGATTTTCCAATATTTACTGTGTTGTCGAATAAGGCTATATTCCAAAACGTGAACATATGTATACGAATTCTAGAATAAATAATGTCTAGAAATTTGTTAATTATCTGTAAAGAATTTTATTTATAGCTTGCTCTATCCCGCACATAGCAGAGTAGGCAAAGGGAAACTAGGAACCTAGTGTGAAGACAATCCGTTCCCTTCAAGACATTTCCGTCTCACAACCTTTCTCGTTTACAGTCACATCCTTGTGCCCCTGCACCACGACTGGCCCCAACAAAGAATATTTTTTAAATAATTTTATATAAAGAAAACAGTTTTAAAATACTGCCTTCGCCTCGAAAATTTATATAAACCTGTCTGACATACTTTAGCTAAGTACACTGGATCACTATCTACAAAAACATACAAGCTACATTACGGATATTACTCTGATACTTTCTAGGGACAATGCAATAAGTGCACAGTCGGTTTACACAATCGCCACCACAAAGGACAGGTGCGTTGACGGTTGCACAACATATTTTAATAATATAATTGGATATGACTTGATAAGTTTCGCTGTGATATGGACGAGATTGCATCTAATATCGTCTATAGTATTAATATTTCATACGTAAAATGTCATTTAAATAACTATTAGAGATACATTCATGCATAAAATCAGTGTATCAATTCGGTTATTTTAAATTGCAAATTAAAATTAAATCAGCTTCATTATGTATCCTGCCCACAGCAGGGTAGACATAGGGAACCTTCTGTAAAGACACACCATTCCCCTTTTTTCGCAAAATTCTTGAGGCCTGGCGTTTTTATTGGCAGACACAACGGTACGGCTTTGCTTAGACAGCAAAGTGAAGAAAATGGAAATATCTCCCTCCTCAATTAGGTATCGAACCCACAACCAATCGCGTTTACAGTCACACAGTTATTTTAAATGGTAAAATTTAAAATGTAATCCTTATGTTAATAGTATTGAGCATAAATCAATTGCCGCTGGAAGGGTCGTGAGTCGTGCGGCTCAAGTCCTACCTTAACTTGCTAATTGTAACGTATTAACCAACGCTATTCATTTCTCTTCCAAATGATATTAGGCTGCGTATCGTCGTGAATAGAATTACAATATCTGCAAATTAGATAGCTAAATTGAAACTATATTTGGTTTAGAATTATAAGTTCATTCATTCTAACCTAAGATGATTAATAGAATGTCAGTTCTGTTATTCGTTTTCGTTAACGTAGATCAGTTATATTTTTGTGATGTCACACGTATACGCATCAACAACAATTAGAACTTGAAAAATAAAATAACATAAGCGTAATTCATGATATTATTTCTATTACTCAATACTTAATTTATTTGATTGTGAACTTTGATTCTAAACAAAATACTCTACATACTAAAACACAACTCAAACTGACTGTACTAATATGTCGTTGAGAAGATTGCACTACAATTTATACGTCTTATATCGGTCATATATTGGGTATAATTTATATAAACCACGCGTTGCGCAGGCGCAGCTCACGAGCGCACGAGCGATGCGCTTACCTCGGTGACAATGCGCAATTAGGATTAAGTGCATCTAGATTTTAGATCGCAATACGATAACTTGTGATCATAAGACATAGAGGTGGATGTGACATTAGATTTTATATTTTTTAATTATTTAGAAAAATACTGAGAAATTATTAATATGTTTATGCGAATCTAAAGTATTGTAATAAAATCTCTGTAAAAAATATATAAATATTTTTTGTAATTACAATTGTGATAAAATGTATTTATTATTAGAAGTAAATATTGCATGTAAAATTAACCGACATTTATAAACATATATTGATTTTGTATGAGTTGGATCTCTTCGACAATAGTAGTTACTTATGAAGTGGTATGAGCCGCACGAACTCTTGCGCAAGCCTGCGCAGGCGCAAGTTTTGACGCAGACAGGGATCGATGGCGTTGTTACAATTTATGGTTAGGTCAGATGAAATCACGAGTTTCGGTGAAAAATGATCCTAACTGCTGAATTATATGACGTGGGTGCTATAATTTTCGGAAATAGGATATTAGGTCAAGTTGCTCAACTGAAAGCAACTTGCAATATAGTTTATGTTAAGTATCAAATGTATATCCTTGTAACTTTGAAAATGCTTTATTGAATATATTGTTTACGTAAGTAATAGAAGTTAAAAATATTTAAAAAAAAATACGAGTACGAGTATTGTTAATGAAATAAAAAAATAAATGTATTTAAATATATCAAAAAGTTATTTAACTATTAAATTTTAGATTTTTTTCCACAATTTTCCAAAATTTTCACAATGAAAGATAAAAATCTTATAAAGTTATTTAAAACCCAATGTATAAAAAACTTAGTTATAGTTGTTATAAACAGAAATTTAGCATTGGTATAAATTTAATTGATCCACAGCACTACAAAGTGAAATGATAAAAATACTAAATTTGATCTAAATTATGCTGAAATGAAGCATTTTAACGCTTACAAAATTCTCAAAGCTCACCTCAACTTATGCAAATTTCCTTGGCAATTACTGTTAATTGTGAGTAACCGACGTTTAAGGTAATCTAATTTAGTGGAGTAATATCGGTACATTAATCATTCATATTAAGTGAAATTATTAATTATTACAACCACTATTAACCACTTGATGCAATGCAGTGCGACACCTCTGCTATAAATACAACGAGTAACGCGATATCAAGACTAATGCTGTGGTGTAAGACATACAGTACCAAAAAAATACGAAACCTACAGATTATTATAGATTATTTGGAGACTCGTGTTTTATTATCCATGTACAGCTAATGGCGATTTTATTATCTATGAAACCTGTTTAATACAATATGAAGTTTTTTATTTAACATATAAGGAGGCTACAGTCAGTTTTCTTTTCGCACCCACGGAAATCCTAACTATATTACTAAATCTAGTCTTACGAGATCAAAATTAACTACTATAATGTAATTTTGTCAACATTATAATATATTCAGAGCATTCCACGACTTACATTTCCTCGCCGTGTGTATCGCGACACCTGAGCTCCCGTAGGCCGTTGCGCGATCCACTCTCCTTTCCATTTTGCAATTTTGATATATAAATGTTATGGAAATTTTAAATCCTTGTCTCTTTCCCACGTCAGTTGGACCAGATTATGTACGTAGTAGCATTGTGTAAGGGCTATTATGGCGGTTCGCATCACGGCGCGCTTTGTTGTGCCAAAAGCGTTGCGTTGCCTAATAATGCTTATGGATAAAAGACTATGATATACTATTTATTATGACTATAAACTGTTGCTTTGACTCTTGGTTGTAAATATAGTATTGTAAATTATAAACTTATGCTTTAAATACTGTATTAAAGCCCAAATACTTGATAAAAATCAAATTATCTATAACGCAAAAGTAATATAGAGAAAAAGTCTCATTTCAATTATATCTTGAAACCTGTAGAATATCTAGAGCTAGTATCTATACCTGTAGAATATCTAGAGCTAGTATCTATACCTGTAGAATATCTAGAGTATATTATTTCCAATGTAATGAATAATAATTTTAACATGAATTTTAATATATATGAAAACTGTGATGATCATAAATTATTAATTTTATTGATGCTAATGTAAATGGTAGCGATCTGCTCTAGCGGGATGCAGCCGCCCGGGCGTCTCGCTCCGATAACATTATGCATTATATTCAAATACTAACTATGTACCGTGAAAGAGTTTTTATTTAATTTTTCAGGAATTATGTATATTAAGTTTATATAGCAGACTCCACTCATATTCAATTTGATATATTGTTCATAGTTTTAAGGGCCAGAATAATGTTATTTATTATCTAAAATATATTGAAACAGTAAAAAAAAGTATTCGTACATTTTTTATTTAAAGAATTAGGATAATGTAATAACAGAACATAAATATATGATTTTTTTATGTTTTATTTGTACGTGCGCATCTTTGGGACGGGTGGAATTTATTTTATTTTTTCATCAACAGTTTCTTTGACTGTGGAAATGACCAACTAAAGCTCATAAACTCCACGCAAACGAAGTAGCGAGCGGCCTGTAGTACATTTATAGCTTTACTAACCAAAGAAACAACAATCCAGACCGAATCACGGTATTAGCACAGACCTTTTAAAAACCATAATTTAAATAGCTTCTATACAAATCAAGGCTCATTTCATTTATATTCAATACGATACACATTTTACTACCGGCTTTGCTTCAACTAATAGGACATCCAACCAATACAACGAGGCCAGACGAATAAAATACTTAGAGGACACTGTCGAAGGCTTAATGCTTTAAAATATAATACTATTACTTTGCATCTCACGTTGTGCTCTACAACTGGCATATTGTCTTTCATTTAAAAAAAAACATAAAAAAATATAATATAATATGTTACTTTCTGGTGTTAAGTTACGTTGTTTTATGAATATAAAAAAAACATAGGTATTTTCTTACTCAGGCCGTAAAATGTAGGACGTGCGTGAAGATAAAAAAAAATAACAAGAAATATAATCATGATTAAGTTTATAATTGTTGATGTAACGCTAGAGAAGAATCAGAATCCAATTTAATTAAATTAATGGATGTACAAACTGACTGTTACACATCTGGCTCCCTTTCACTCGAAAATCGAATTAAAACATTGTGTGTAAACAATTATATGTGGCAACGTAATCGAAATAACTCATAAATTTTGATATGTTCTCGTTTTCCAAGGAGGTATTTTTAGGAGCCATTCGTTAAATTTCATTGATTTTACAAAAAACAATTGTATAACTAGATTCTAGAGTATAAAGTCATATTATTTTTACCATTTTTTTTGCCAAAGTCAATGAAAACAATTAGAATCGATGATAATTTCATCTATATTATAAAGTTACAGCAAATCTTTTTGGTAGGGAAGACAGTCTTCTTGAATGTAGTATGAAATTTGACCAAGAATTCACCGCACCAAGTATATTATAAATATAAATATAGCGAAATATAGCTTAAAATATATATTTATTATTTTCAAAACATAAAATCGATTTCTCCCACCAAGGTAAATCGATATTCGTGACTGTCAGAAACTTAACTACTCTGTACTGTAGTATACATTCATATTCATAAAATCAAAAGACAAGTGCGTAATTTTATTCAGTGCCGACCCATCGACCAATTAATTATAATTGCAGTTTACAGGTGCACGTTCATTTTACGATGAAACGATCGCTAATATCGTATTATAATTCCGTTGAAAATATTAATAGGGACCACACGGCTGTTTGTCTGTTTGATTTATGCCTGGAATCTGGATAGTTAAATCACTGATCGTTATTTTAATAGCTTAACAAGATAGATTAAACATTAACTTTTGTACAGTTAAATTAAAATAAAAGATGACGTAATTAAGAATGATCTTAACAAAACTAATAAAAATAGTCTCACTTGAGTAAACAGTATAAATCTTGTCCTATAGTGATCAGACCTAAAGAAGAATTTATAGTTAGAAATATATACGAGTATATCTTGTCATCATGTTGTATACCTTACGGCCAAACCATTTTTTGCCCAAGCTGAATTATATTTAACCCACAAATACAAAGGATTGATTATATTAAAGGCCATATGAAAAAATGAGTGCCTGTCGTGGCGCAGGGTAAACGGGTCAGATTGTGGGTTCGATTTCCACAAGAAATTAAATATTTTTTAAAATTTCTTCGTTCTGATGTAGAGCCAGTCAACACGCAATGCCTTCAGAAGTCGGTGGGAAGTGGCGAGCGGAGTGTCTTAACACTCCCTCCTAACTTAGGCTCCCTCAGCTTATCCTGTTAATTATTATATTAAAATTTGACTTACCGCTGCGTACTCAGCGCAAATGTCGATGGAGCTGACGAACTCGCAGACATCGTCTACGGTCATCGCGGAGAGCCGCGCCCGCGCTTCTGAACACAGGCATTCACGGTTTTCACTCCGGTCTGAGGGAAAAGTCATACGTTAATTTCTTATACTTTATTGAAACTATTAAAAATTCACTATATTATTTTCCTTTTAAACCGCGTTTTATTTATCAGAACAGCAAAATTAAAACAATTTGAATATGAACTCAGGGTAATGATTCTCTCGAGTAGGGAATCGACAAACATCACGATATCTCACTGCGCCTTGACAGGCTCTGAAGAATAAGTAACTGAATACGAAAGAATATATATAAAAACATTGTGTCAAACGAGCCTTATTAATAATAATTTTGTTATATTTAGATACACTCAAAAAGCTCTTAGTTCTTATTAATTCATCACACAAAGTAACAAATTGAAAATAACAAATCATAATATTTGTAAAACCTCCAAAATTGCATTAATAAATTAGACCAATTTATTTTTTTACAGCTATAGCATTTTAAACACAAACGAGTATTTACTTCATAATTAAATGCATATATCTCGAAGCGCGATGAGCTAACTGTTCTGCAAGCTTCAGTTATTATACTATAATTATTTTTTATTAACGAATGTTTTCTTAACTATATACCTGCTGCAGCCGCTGATTTTTAAATACAACAAAATAAATCAGCTTCACGCTGTATTCCGCACACAGTAGGGGATTCTAGTGTCAAGACACTCCGTTCCCTACTTTCTGCCGAATTCTGGAGGCATTGCGGATTGAGGGGCAGAACTCAACGCCGCGCTTTGCCTCGACACCAGAGCGAAGAAATGGAAATATAAATTTAAATAAATATTTCATCTCCACGAGTGGAGATCGAACCCACAACCAGTCGGTTGTACAGTCACACTTTGTGACGCTGCGCCACGACTGCTGATATTTACGTTTAAAAATTACCAATATAATTTTTTATTACAATTTTTAA
This sequence comes from Heliconius sara, assembly GCA_917862395.2. Lineage (NCBI taxonomy): Eukaryota > Metazoa > Arthropoda > Insecta > Lepidoptera > Nymphalidae > Heliconius > Heliconius sara. Next base: position 16,793,275 of record OU860791.1, read on the forward strand.
TAATTCAAGAACGAATGAGATGTATATATATTTTTTTACGGTGTTATTTGTTTGAAATGTTCTATTAATTATAAATAATATTAGTTATTCTTAATATCATGTTTTCTGATAGATATATAAAAGCGAGTTATGACTTTAAGCTGTTTAGTAATCCTTTTTTAAATGGATACTTTACAGTATCTATTCATTTATAAAAATATATTTATAGGATAAATAGCTATATTTGAATAACTGTATCACACTGTACAACAATAAATAATATCTATTTGGTAAAAAATTTGCTTTACCTATAACGAAATACATAGATTTTAATCTCGCTGTCTTTAAATTTACTGTACGACCGTTCATATATTAATTTATTATAAATAAATCAATAAATATTTACTATACATATTTGTAATATAATTCTGTTTACATAACGAAATTATAACTAAATAAAAACCATAAATATTACAGAAACACCAGTCCTTGACGATGTCAGTCCTCAGATGACGTAGAGATGAAAGGAGAAGGGGGTTAGAGAAGATTTCTAGAAAATTGTTTTATTGTTAAGCATTAACAAGTTTTACCTTCATTCGAAACTCTCTCGTCTCCATCACTCCTCGTGCTGGGGCTGGCTGAGAGGCGGGCGCGTTTCGCCGCACTCTCCCCCGCCGCTGAGAGGTCCAGCGGTGAATGATCTGTTGTCACTCTTGCGCCGATGCGTTTATGTCTTGACTTGCCACTGCGGCTCACTCGTGCTATCGCTAGGAGGTTCTAGAAACAATATTTCTTTATTTGATATTGTTATATTATATTTCTTATTATAATAAAAATAATATGGGGTTATACTTGATTATGTTTGGTAAAGTATCAAAATGTGCTAAAAAAGTCATCTACTATATCAAAAACAGTAGTTTCTAGATAGATTATAGTACCATTATAATTAAACAAAGGCGACCAAGTTTTAAATAACGTTTTACGATCAATATTGTGTCACACTACTCGTTTAAAAGTTGAAGAAATTTTAAACAAAAAAAAAATCAAACATAAAAAAACATTTCAATTACGCTTCAGTAAGATCACGCAAGTTGTGACTTACGCTGACGCAGGGTCAATTACTCGGCGGCACGTCGAGTGGCACCGTTGAGCAAACACTGCGGACTTATTATCTGATCGAGACCGTAAGTGGCGGGCATTCGTCATAATAACGTTGTGGGCCGTCACGCCGTCACGCTGGCCGCTCGCGGGTCAAATTGCAATCTATCTTTTTTAATTGCCACTCGCAATAAAACGGAATGGCACTAATTCCGAATGAAATTCAAAATGAGGCGCGCGCGAAGTGCACGGCTCCATGCGTGCGCGCGCGCTGGCAGACGCGGAGACCATTAATCTCACGATTTATTTCCGAGCCCGCTCCCGTTTCTCTTCACAGGTGAAAATATATTAAACCGGACTATTTATAGTGTAAAGGTACAAAGAGAAATGTAACAAATCATGTTAATATCGCGAGTGAGTGTCGGACGATGTTGTTGCGGCGATACTGATATTAGAAAGCAAACACCATTGTACTACATTGATAGATCACGTTCTAAATTACTATCAGCATTGTTGAGTTCCGTTTGAACTGTGTCCCTTTTACGAGAGATTTATTATGTTAAAAACATGACATCCACATCAGGTGCTGTTGGGAGGTTAAACGAAATAGCTGTAGACTATATAATTATAAATCGTAAACCTCGCGTGCGTTGCTCTCGATGGAAAAAAGTCATTAGTTGAAAAAGTCGAGCGCATTTCGATTTCACATCCCATCAGTGGCGTGTCGCGCGGCGCGTGCCTCCGCCAATTAGTGCAGCTCCAGTTCGCTCCACGGTGGAGAGCCGAGACGGTTCGCTGCCCGCCGCCGCCGGGGGCGGGGACGCGCGCGCGCACCGATCAACACTCTCTCCCTCTTATCTACAAACTGCGGTACGAAGCGGGAAGTGTAAAGGTCGCGTGCCCTATCAGATTTAATTGCCACAATTATAGCTATAGAAGACGATAGCCTCATAACGCTATAGTTATTACTTTAAACAAGCACGAATAATTATGATAAACTGGGCGCTCGAACGAAGATTGTTTACGGAGATAGCACCAAAATGTATTATTTTACGATGCCCCGAAACACTTTAATAAGAGCCGTGAACTATGAATCGGGGTACAGATGTGTAATTAAAGCGGGAAGGTCAGTGAGCACAGAATAAATAATTACTAATGAATTTTAAAGAGTTACTTATGAAATGAGCGGCCAGCTGAGCGTGAATTATTTTCATAGGGGCAGTGGCGTTGCTCCGAATGGTGTCCATTACGACGTACGAGCGGATATTGTAAAACAATGTTTTAATATTTTGAGTGTTGCTTTCGAAATGCAATAAGATTTCATTATTTAAGTAACACGTGTCAAATAACTATTTATTTTTTATTGCAAATATCTTTTCGGATACACGAAATTTCAATTATATGATAAGCAAAAGGCCAACCTTCGTAATAGGTTTTCTTGCTCAAAATCGTACATATGAAATCGTACGAATCGTACATTAAATATATCGCATTTTAGTTGACCTATCGCGTGTGTAACATACACTATAATGATGAAATTTAATTTTGCAAATCTTAAATTTTAGCTATATTTTAAAAATCAATACTTGTCCACCTTTCAGTATCACTATAAGTATATTATTTTTGTTAAAAAAAGATGACACACACACACTTTATATTACAGGGCAGGCAAAGAACCCAGTGTTAAGATATTCCGTTCTCCACTTTCCGCCCAAATTTGACATTGCCATTTTTTCTTTTTAGTTTAACGCTGTATATTTAGTGTGAAGACACTCCGTTCCCCACTTTCCACATGATTTTCGAGAAATTGCTTGTAGACCGGCGGAACTTAACATCCCTTGTTTTGCCAGTAAAAACCGTCAATTACCTTTGTAGAGCTCATATCCAACATAACAGGGAATGCGGGCAGTCGAAGCAGACCTCCTTGCTGCTTCCCCAATTTTGTGAACAGCCCACCGACGACTACATCGCTGCCGTCGGCTTGCGTCGGCGCTGGAGTCCTTTCCACTCCGTAACCATTTACCCGATGGAAATAGCTAAAGCAAAGACATAGATTATATTTATATATATTATATATCATTGAGGCCGGTCGTGGCGCAGAGGCACAAAGTGTGACTGTAAAATTGACTGATTCGATTCCCCACTCGAGAAAATGAAATATTTATTTACGTTAATATTATTATTTCTTCGCTCTGGTGTCGAGGCAAAGTACGGCATGGAGTTCCACCCCTCAGCACGCAATGCCTCCAGAATTCGGCCGAAAGTGGGGAACGGAGTGTCTTAACACTAGGTTTTCTCTGCCTACCCAGCTGTGTGCGGGATACAGTGTGAAGCTGATTTGATTTTTATATCTCCGGTTTGTTTTGTAAGTTAATAATAATTTTATATTTAAATCGCACCAAAATGTATAATGGTAATTTTATATTTCTTTGTGCCCCACAGATGTGTGGATATAAGCTAGATGTTTATGTGTTCGATTCCCACTCGGGAGAAAGAAATATTTCATATTTCCATTTTTTGTGCTCTAGTAATGAGGCAAAATGAAGCATTGAGTTCCGCTACACCACACACAAGGCCTCCAGAATTCAGCGGAAAGTCGGAAACGAAAGTATCATAATGAGAACAGAGTGTCTTAGCACTAGATTCGTGAAGCGAAAAAATAGATTAAATAAGGAGGCTTATCAAACTTTTACATACAATATAACTGTATGTAATAGTATTGCCATTGTCCTTCCCAATAATGGTACTATTGTTGTAGCTACGTGTGAAAAGCCATGCAGTGGGGCAGTTCCTGAACAACTGTTGGTGCTCAATTCAATTGTTCGTATTGCGGATGAGGAGCTTGCCTTTTAACTCCTTTATTGGTCTTTAGCCAAGAATTCAAGTGTCTTGAAGCTGTTTGCCTCGAAAAATATAGTGGTAAGCCGTCAGACTGTAAACGCGATGGTTGTGGGTTCGATTTTAACTAGGCGTAATGAAATATTTTCATTTCTCTGTTCTAGTGAGACAACAAACGCAGTGCTTTACCACTAGGTTTCCTCTGACTACTCTACTACTAGGGGATATTATTTTAAAGCCATAAATTACACTTTTATTAATTTCTACTACAACCTTGCCGATTTATCTAAATCGATATAAATAAAGATAAGAATACCTAACATCAACAGAATACTCTAAATCGTTAACCTGACGATTTGCAACAACATTAATGGATCAACCGACAATTTCTATGTAACACACCGGCTCTTGGGCAACACTGGCTGATATAATTACACCGTAGATAATGGACTCGATTAGTGCTTTAGGCCAGTAATTTTTAGAAATGTCAAGAGGTCAGGAATCTATTTGGAGTGGATCACATTCGAATGTTAATTAATTAATTTTTTATTTAGGTCAATGGCTTGAGCCTATGTTGTTCAATACATTCTTTATAAATTTAATTTAAGGCCACTCTAAGTTGTAAGTTCGATCCCGACTGGAGGAAATGAAATATTTATTTAAATTTATATTTTCTTCGCTCTGGTATCGAGGCGGAAAACGGAGTACGGAGTTTCTTAACGCTACATTCTCTATGCCTATATTGCTGTGTGGGGAATACAGCGTGAAGCTGATTTAATATTTTTATTTAAATTGTATGCGACGTAGCTCCAGCGAGTCTAGTTTGTCGACAGTAGCATCAATAATGACTATTGACAGAGACAGAGGTCGCCGACCTCGCCCCGTGAGATGAGCAATTCATTAATATAACATAAGTTCACGCGGACACCTCTGGTTCTCACGAATCATGTAAATTTGTCGACTTCACGTAAGTTATCGAATCGATTAATATGCAAATCGATTTAGGCATCACTAGGCGGTCGCTGAACCGCGAGTCGCATGATACTGTGAATGCATTGACACCGGTTGAGTGAAAAAAAAACGGAGTGTTGTGATTTTAATTTCTCAAAATCGATTATAAAATTGTCAATGGTTGTGATGTATATCGTCGTTTAATCTAATAATGTAGTATTGACAGGCGAAACGGTATGTTTACAACGTGAACTTATTAAGTAAAAGTTTGTAAAATGTGAATGGTCGGGTTGCCAAGAGCAAAAATATATATTTGTACACGGAGTTTACGAAGCATTTAATTCCGCGATAGGTTGTCAGGTGTGGTGCTAATAGCAACGCACATAATGCCCGAGGTATCGACTTAATGCGGATCTTTAAGGAAATGTTCCGTATATATTATTCCGTTTACGTCTTTGGCGCACATACTGTGGTCTTTACTGTGTAAAGATACAGATATTTTTGTATATATGTTTATATATTTATTTGTATTAATTAAGTACAAATGTGTAAAAGGCTTGTTGTCGTTAAAAGTTATAAAAGAATATTTACAATAATAAGTTTTTGATAAATCAATCAATTATACATGTATAAATACTTGTTATCAACTAGGTGACCGAATTTGATCAACCGAAGCTACTAGACATAGAAACTTTAAATTTAATACGTTGGTGCCTTGAGAAGATTTCTGAAAAATCTTGGGGACACGCAAAAACAGTATGTAGTAGCATAACGATAACTTACTCATTAGACGGGTGTGTATTATAGCGGGCGGCGAGCGAGCGCATGATGTCTGAGTAGTTACGAGGCGAGTGCACAGGCGCAGGCGGCGCGTGCGGGCTGCCGCGTTCTGGCGGTGTGTCCGGGTATGATGACGTGGACGGGGTCACGCTACGTGATCTAGTTGGAAGGATGATTTGAAGAATTTTTATTTATTATCTTGTAAAATCAAAGGCTTTAAAACCATGTATGTTGCATTATTAATGACTGATGAGTGATGAGTTTAAAAGTAATTTTATTTTCATTAAAAAATCAGCTTCAGATTAACCAAAATCTTAATATTTTTATTAAATAATTATTTATTCAAAAAAGATTTTCAGTTCTATATTAAGCTACAGCCAATCTAAAAGACTGTTCTACATAAAAGAATCACCTACTTAATATTTTACAAAAATATTGAAATCTTAATAAAATCTGAATTCCAATACCTGGAAGCATTAGAATCGTGCGGACTGAGCCGCTCGCTCTTGACTTGGTGCGCGGCATGCGAGGGCGCGGGAGGCGCGGGCGGAGGCGCGTGCGCGTGCGCCGGCGACGCCGCATCGCGCGCGCACCGTCGCGCCGCACCCCCGCCGGGTTCACCTATAACAAATAACAAAAACTTTGGTTATAATCTCTGATTTCAATGTATTTAGGTGTATTAATAAAAAAAATTGATGAAAATAAGATGAACTTTTTAAAGTATGAATTTAACTAGATTTCAGTTTTATTACACTTGTTGCCCTTTTGTTAAGGAATAAAAGATAATTAATTTATGATAAATTATTAAAAAAACTTAGGTGCTACGACAATTTATCGTGTATACATAATGTCGATCTAAGTATAATCATTAAACACTAATATAATACTTATTAAATATTTGGTGTCCATGTTACAGTTTCATATTTCAGCCAAAATTATTATACAAACAAAACAAATGAACACACGAAAAATTCTCGTAAAACATACAAATAATTAAAATTAACATTGCGTAAACAGAATTTTAAAAACTTTAAAAAACACTGCCACGGTAATATTACCAAGAATATCAGGAGATAAACTGTTGATGTTGTAATCCGGTTGCCGCGTTACGCGCTCGACGGGATGGAAAAAAAATGGCGTGGCACGTACTGTGACCCGCTCGGAATCCGCGTCCTGGAGATACGCATCGCGCGGCCCGTTTGAAGTTACGCTACAGCCTACAGGTCGTGTTGACCGACCATTTTACATAACATAACGCAGCGCAATTGAAAGCGCACTTAGTATAGATTTCAAGTCAAATTTATACTCGTATTGTTGGCTTAATAGCTTAAGTTATGAGTAGTTCTTGCATCAATATATAAGAATGAGTACAATATTAATGGAATTTTACCTACACATTTGATATTATAAATACTTTATTCCGAGACCAGTCGTGGCGCAGCGGCACAAAGTGTGAGTGTAAAACCGACTGGTTATGGGTTCGATCCCCACTCGAGGAGATGAAATATTTATTTAAATTTATATTTTCATTTCATCGCTCTAGTGTTGACGCAAACCGCGTTGAGTTCTACCACCCAACACGCAATGCCTCCAGAATTCGGCAGAAAGTGGGGAACGGAGTGCCTTAACACTAGGCCTACCCTGCTGTGTGCGGATACAGCGTGAAGCTGATTTTTTTTTATTACATAAAAAATATTTACTTGAAATGAGTTGCTATAAAAAGAAATTTAAGGTGGACGATTAACCTTAACGCAGCAATACACTTTCTTCGAATCTGTAAGTGCCATCTCTTGAAATTAATGAGCTTACGAGGTGTGAGTACAGATGTCGGAGAGAATGATAGCGACTTCACAAGTGACCAGAATATTTCAGAGAACATTCATATTCTTGACACTTTTGGTTAAACAAATGTGTGATATATCGCGGTCGTTACGACAGCAACGGCCTTGTAATGAATTCTCTATTAATTCCTACTTCCAATTAGGTACTTATATTCTTGGTCATATTCGACTTTTGTTAAGAGGAATCGAACCTGAGACTTATTACCATTGCCTCCACATCAAGATTGCCCTTCTCAACTGCACTATTCCACATTATTTACGTAATTATCACAATATTGTGTTGTATTTTCCGGTTTAATCTATTACGAAGGCCGCATTGCCTACAAACATGACAAAAATTCTTCACTGGTCCTATTCAGATCCGACTTTCATATGTAATAAAGCAGTTGCACAAGTGCCGCTCCGGAGGCCGGTTCTCATATATATCATAAGACGAATTGTGGACCGACGTCGCCTCTCGTCGCCCTAAGTGGACCGATTAATCTCTCTTTTAAAACTCTAATGACGCTATAAGTTGCGAACCTTAGCCACTTCATTAAGGAGAAACTTAATTGCCCGAAGCAACGTGTTGTACCTTTGATAATATAAATATATAGTTTACAAGCTATTTTTAGTCATCTTTCAATAAGAGACATGTGAGAAAAAGAGTTGAATATGATAAATCATTATAAATTAAATCAAAAACACAATGGTTTTTATATTCATAAAAGTTTTAAAACATTAAATGAAAAGTTTAAAACATATCATGAAGATTTTGTAAATTGATTTACATATATTTCGTTTTCAACTTACCTACCTATATAGAGGCCAGTCGTGACGCAGTGGCACAACGTGTGACTGTAAAACCTACTGGTTGTGGGTTCGATCCCCACTCGAGAAGATGAAATATTTACTTAAATTTATGTTTCCCTTTCTTCGCTTTGGTGTTGAGGTAAAGCGCGGCGTTGAGTTCTGCCACTCAACTCTGCCTCCAGAATTTGGCAGAAAGTAGGGAACGGAGTGTCTTAGGTTCCCTCTGCCAACCCTGCTGTGTGCAGGATACAGCGTGAAGCTGATTTATGATTTTATTTATATTAATATAAATATAGCCTTTACAAACAAGCAAACTAGCACAACCGCCGCTCATATCATTTATTCGCCGGACGAGTCCATTTATTAATATTCCCATTCACATCGTCCGATATGGTCCACAATGCCCACAGAGTGTACTATAATCTACCACGTTATGGGAAAATTATTTCAAATTGACACGATCTATGGAGACCTTATGCTATCTTATTACAATGGTAATGTCCCGGGTATATTGTCCACCTATCTCACGTTGGCGTTAAAACGATTCTATCTTTTCTACAACGGGCACAATAATATCTATATTAGGTAATTGTATCACAAAGAATTGGGTAAAAGTTGAAACCGCCGCGGACCACAGACGTCGAAATTTTTCACGTTCAAACTCCTCCGCACGTTTTTTGTCATTTTATTAATATGTGTTTGAATAAATTTTGAAAAAAAAAATTAAGATCCATTTACAGTGTACCGCATACTTATGAGTAATGTTTCAAGAAATAATTTAAATACAAAAATACAGTCCCGTGTTGAACTTTACTTACCGACTGAAAGACTGCATTTTAGGTTTATTTCCAAAATGAAAATTTAAAAATATGGGAGTTGACGTTTGAAACATTTGTTCAAATATGTTTTAAAGTAAGTATTATTTATTCACTTTTATATTGAATGATTTTATATTTAATGATAATTTTATGCAGTATTTGACTATGTGGTTTTTAGATGAAAAGATTTTGCGATGAGCAGTATTAAAAGTAAGTAAAGAAAGATTAATAAAATAATATAAAATAAAACATATACGAAAGGTATTGCTTAGTTAAACTTATTGAAAAATATCTATTTACAATTATACGTAAAAAATTCATTGGGATCATTTAAAATATTTAAATAATATGAAAATTTCTGATCTTAGATTTCCTAGAAATACATTTATCTGAGTTTATCTCACAGCGGGCAAGAGCTTAACGAATGTGGGCAAAACGGCGGGTGGTCGCTAGTGTTTTACATTATGTGCTGCAATTGAACTTACACGAGAGATAATGTGAAATGTACTTAGATTATTTTCTAACATATATTAAATTAGAAAATATTTACTAATTTATCTAATTTTCTTAAGTATATTATGTTAGAAAATCTTATAAATATACTTAATATTTATAGGATTTTCTAACATTATTATAAAGTATGATCTTGATATTTAGTAGACGCGAACGTTCCTTGATCAACAAAATAACAAATAGCATAAGACAACAGCCTAATAAATAGAAGTATGACAAATGTGGTCATAGATTTTTAATTTTATTAACTTCTGAGAGTGACTGTTGCTTTATTCTTAATTTTATTCTCTAATCAAAGAAAAAACATCATAGTAAATTATCGAATATTAACGATTTTTTTAATAACGTTTATCGGCCTTATAATATATATCTAATCCGAATACGCAACAACCATCAAACAAAAATAAATGATTTCTCAGCAGATAAAAGGCTCAGTTTCCACAGCGTTTCCTCTTGGACCTGTACTAGAATTAAAAACAGGAAGTGACCGCGGAGTGTCGTGAGTTCTATGAGCGATGACTTCCGGCGCCGAACTGGCCAGCGACCACCTCACCAGGTCGCCTGACGGCTGACATTATAATGAAGGAAACGGTCACCGTTATGTTGAAATGACAACACTTGTTAGGTCGACGGTGGTTTGGTAGGACGAGGTATATAATATTTATGTATTTAAATAATATAATAACTTAGTTAAGTTTTAGAGTTTGAACTATAAATAGAAAATCTGTGATTTGATTGTTTACAAAAAATATTGCGAAGCAGATAGAGATCAGTCGTGGTGCAAAAAAACAAGCGTGCGACTGTAAGCGCGACAGGTTGTGGGTTCCATTCACCCTCGGAGAAATAAGAAATTATTTTTTTTACTTCCTCGCTCTGGCAACCAGGCAAAGTGCGGCGTCTAGAATTCTACGAAAAATGGGGAACGGCAGAGTCTTAATGGGAACGAAATATCTTAACTCTGGGTTGCCAGGTTCCCTCCGCCTACCCTGCTAAGTGCGGGATACAGTGTGAAGCAATAAAAAAAATATATTTTTGTCATTATATTAATCAGTTGCTTGTTTGTCTATTAGTTCCATAGAGCGAAACAAAACTTTGTTAAAGACAGATTTACTATGACTATAAATGAAAACGATGTCCAATAAAGTAGTTTATATAACGCTTACAAAACAAGTCTAGGGGTCCCTTCTTCGCTTAAAATAATAGTTACAAAGACGTAAAGTTGGCCGTTGATTGGGTTTATTGACTACAAACATTTATTGGTTCGTCAGAATAAGAAATTCCTAAAAACTATTACGTACTTAATTAAAGTTCATTAAAATGTTTCAAAAAGTTTTAATTTGTGGTTTCGGGTATTTGAAACCTAACCTAACCTAAAAGTACTCTTTAGTAGTTGTATTAAAATCATGTCTATAGTAGATGTATCATCAATTATTATGAAAATAACAATGAAGTGATTTGTCACTACATTTTCTTACTCTGTATTATGATTTTATTTTATAGGTCGTGGCGCAGGGGCACAAAGTGCGACAGTAAAATTGACTGATTGTGGGTTCGATTCCCACTTGAGGGAGAGGATTATTTACATTTATATTTTTATTTCTTCATTCTAAACACAAATAATAGATATTATTGAGAAAAAAATATTTTAATATCTACCTACCTACATAGCCTACCCGGTAACAACTATAGGTTTTCCTGTAGCCCGTATACCGGAAGTCTTTGGTGAGATGTGTATGTACAAGAATTCAATTAACCCTGGGCCGTACTACTGCGTGCGGCACGTGTTTGCATTGTGTTTGAACCTTTACTTGACATCGATGAGTCTAGTATGGTGTAAGAACATACTTTTATAATAACATATATTTCTTACTAAAGAATGTAATAAAAATAATATTTAATTATATTAAACCCACGCTTCCCGGTCTGGCTGGTCGGTTTCCAGGAGACGCGGGTTCGAGTCCCGCTACGTTAAATTTTTTATATGTTTTCTAAATAAGTATTTATATTTTTTTATATTTTTGCTTTATATTTTTGAATATTGGTAAGTGTTGTTAACATTAATTTACTCATTAATATTGTAATAATTAATTTAACAAAAGATAAAAGATATTTTTTTCCGAGAGACTATTGATTCTTCTATGTATTAGTGAATAAAAACACAAATTCCAAATGAAATAGGCATATAACTTTACACGCTACCTCCAATGCCCTCCGCCACGACGCAGGGTCAGCAACGAGGTACCGTTGGCGGCACCTGACCCGAATGGCGGCGTACGCCAGACAGCCTGCCTAAGTGATCGGGCCCGTTCAAATACAACAACGAAGCGTTTGTACACTAAAGTACGTGATCGTTAAAAAACAATGGTGTATATCGAATTCATTGGTAAAATAGGATAAGCTAACAGTTCAAAATAATCAATTAAATACAGCAAACTGTCGTATTATCGCACTTTTAATCAGCTTTTAATGTGCTATCTTTACGCAAAATATGTAAAAATATATTAAATTGTATAAATAAAATCAGGTTCACACTGTATCACAGTCTGTTCCTCATTTAAGATGAGAAAAGAAAAGATGAGAATCTTATATATAATAACACAATAGATTGTGAACAATAAACGTATATGCAAATACGATAAATAAAACTGCTTCAAAGATACAGTCGATATTACCGTACAGGATGTCGACATAGAAAGCTACGAGTTTCATTGTCATCTTGTCGGCGAATACAAACCTGGATGCCAATTTGTGTTTCCTATCAAATAAACTAGACAGTTTGTGGTATCACGACAAAATGTACGTAATACAGTATCTACAGTACGGCCGACGAGTTTTGGCCGCCCTGAAGTTAAGCTTTCTGAACGTTGTTCACTTGGGAGGAAAGTAATCAAAAGTAAGAAAAATCTACAGATAATTTCAGAGCGGTCACGACTTGTCGAGCGTACTGTTTATAGTAGTAACATGATAGTATTAGTTAAAGGTGCGTGTTGATATTTTGAACAATTCAATACGACCGATTAGAAACATAAATTACGCATTCTATAGTGGCTTTACCCGTTCGTAGTACGGTTGTACAAGACAGCCGATATCGGCAGGATTGTTTATTGGAACCGCTGTACATTTTGCCAGTATACTATTTCGCTTTTAAAAATTTATAGTTTTGATACTTTTATAATTTATTAAAATTAATTTTTATTATCTTAACAGTATATAAAATTATATATAATACATTTTATGTTATATCAGTAGTCAAAAAAATTTTTTTTCTTTAAGCACAAAATACAAAAAAAAACTGCCTTGTCCATATAATTTCAGAGATTCAAAACGTTTTGCGGATCGTTAAGTACATATAAGTCTTACGTGGTACTGCGTACACAATTAGAAGGCTTGGTCAATGCTTGTTGACAGCTGATAGGACGCGGCCGGTAGATGGAACCGCCGCTAATTAAATGAATTAAGTGAGATTATCAAATAAATTTTGCCCACGACCTTAACGGACGGACAAATTTCAATTATGAAAGTCACATTAAGTATATATTTACAGTTAAAAGTCAGTTTCAAGCTGAATTATATACAACATAGTGTTAAGACACTCCTTTCCCCATTTTCCCTCAAATTCTGGAGGCATTACGTGTTTAGTGGGGGAACTTATCTTTGATCTAAAGGTTAAAGTAAAAAAAATCCTAGAAAAGACTATATTAAAAAAAACCAACCATTTCAATTTCCATTTAACACGCACACTAGAAGATGTGACGACACATCAGCAAACATGGAACATCAGATGTCACTTGGGCTTAATAGAAAAATCAATACGTAAATTTGTTCGGGCGCTGCCACGCGTCGCGTGGGCGTCGCCGCCCGCGAGTCAAGGACCACAGGTGGTTATACCATGTAATATTAGTATTAGGCATACTAACAATGGGGAACGTGGGTTTCGATCGGAATTCGTCTCACTGATAAAATTTGTGTACGCATAAATCATTGATACCATATTTAGTGAATAGGATATAACGTTACAATATTTTTTGAGATATTGAAAGTTCCAATAAGAATCAATCAATTTTTAATTTAATTTTTTTGAAGTAAGTACTCTTAACCAAAATTATAAAACCAGAATAAGACAAAGGGAAAATTACATATTTCATTTATACCATTAAAAAAATATATTATAACAAAAAAAAGTTAAAAAAAATAAAATCACAAATACCTATTATATAGAGTAAAATTATAATTTTTAATTCGATCAAACGCATTCAGCGTTTCGGTCTGCGCCACGCGTCGCGTAGACGACCTCGCCTCCCGTAGCCAAGGACTCAGGTGTGCATCATAAAATGTATTACATTATGGATGCATGCCGTAACACCAATATGAATCAGAAATCTATTTACAAGCACTGAAAGGTATTATAAGAAAAAAGCCGTTGTGGTGCAGCGGCAAAAAAGTGCGACATTAAGCGCGACTGTTTTAAGTTCGATTTTCAGTAGGGAAAATTAATTAAATACATTTTTTCGCTGTGGTCACAAGATAAATACCGGAGTTAATTTCCATCACTTAAATCTATATATGTCTTAAATAATGGGCGGGAAGTACTGTATACAAAAAGAAAAAAAGAAAAAGCGGGAATGAAGCCAAATGAGACATTTTCGACACCTCACAAAAATATTAAAAAAAATGACAATATTTTTATCTTAAGGTGGTATTCTTTATTTATGAAATTTATTTGTGTATTAATCATGATATCCATAAAATTGTGTTTTTTGCCGATTAGCGCTTCACGACGTATGAGGTCGTGAACGTTTGACTCCTCGCGAGATCAAGGACGAAAAATCTTATACAATATGCACAATATAACTAACGATAGGAAACGATATTATGATATGAAAGACTTATAAAAACCTGTTAATTGAATGAGTTTTTTATATGTTTATTTTTTATACATTTGTTATTGTTACGCTATTGAGACGTACTCGTAAATTAAATTTCAAAAGAAACAAACATCGTGTTAGCCACATTAAATATTAAAACACACATGTGAATGAATTATAATATAAGAAAATTATTACGCAACAAGTCGGAAACTCGACGTACGCACAAATTAAAAACATAAAAAATAATAATATTCAAATAACCCTTTTTAATTAGTAAGAAACACCTCAAATCAATTAACGTCGAATCTATCTCCGATCGTTGAACTTGACAATCAAACCTGTAATCACCGAAATTCCAGCAAGTTGTGGCGTCACCTGTCCCCACTGTGTTTACTGTGCCGGCCGGTCGCTCCGGCCGGACAAACACTCCGCCGTGTTTATGTTTGCCTAGTACCTGGTATCCACCTGCGGTGGCCAGATGGGGCTTCGGTGCGCAGTGCGCAGTTACGTGGAGAAGTGGATGTCGTTGAGATTAAGTTGTTTGAATTGTGTGTGGTTGAATTATTTATTTATTTATTATATTTTTTTTATATTCAAGAGGAAAGGGGTTTTTGTTTCAGGTAATCTTTATTTATCTAGGAAGAACATTAACACAATGTTTCAAGCAATTCAATTGTTGTTTGTTTAAATATATATATATATATATATATATATATATATATATATATATATATATATATATATATATATATATATATATATATATATATATATATATATATATATATATATATATATATATATATATATATATGTATATGTATATATATATATATAATACATCTCGTTTGTCGTATAGTCAGTATAGCGTTACGCTGTCCTCAGAGAACAGAAGAATAAACAAAGGCAAAAATAACAAATCTAAAATCAAGACAGACTCCGTTCCCCGTTTTCCGCCCAATATTCGACTAATTGGTTTGTCGAGTGGTGGAACACAACGCCGCGCCTTGCGTTGCCTTGTTACCCCACAACGGACTACAGTATATAAGTACTACTTTGAAATAAAATAGGTAGTACTGCAACGTATCTCATTCAATGTAATGGTTATATTGGTATATTCAGTGGTCACTGTATATAAACATGAACAACATCAGGGAATCTTTATTTTGAATATGTCATATTTACATAATACATACAATATGTATGTATGAGAAAATAGCAGAAAATTGATTACACAGGAAGAGTTACTCAGAGGAGGAGTCCTCTAATAATAAAATATATTGTTAATACAAATTATTTCATTTTAGAAATCTATTTGAAAACATCTCCAGATTAATTTTAAGAAAAATAATGTATAATTTTTTTATATTTACTAACGTTTTAGCTTTAAGAATAAATTATACTTTATTTTATCTGTATATCAAGTTCTCATGTCAACGCATAGACTATTAATAAAGAACACAATATAATAATGAATAAAACCAATAATAAACATTACTATATAATATTATAACACATTCCAAAACCAATTTCCTTTCAATATTAATTAGGAAACAATAATTTATATGCAAATAATAATAATAAAAAAAATAATTATGAATCGTTAATTATAATAATCTTAGTTTTTATTATACGTCCCACTTAGAAGCGAGCAGGTTACGCGTACAGTGGAAATCAATTAAGTATGTGAGTCCACGCTTAAAACCGGATAGCCGATAGTCATCGGTGTCGTCCGGTCGAGAGGTCGTCAAGAGGTCACCTCCACCAAAACCAATATTTGCCCCGCGAGTACAAAGTTTTGTTCAAACCTCCACAGGCTGGTTAACTGTTAACTATTAAACAGGTGTTATGTTTGTTGGTAATATTTACACTTTTACACTTGGGGGTCTTCTAAGTGCATAATAGCCCGCATTCCCTAAATAGAATGTCTAGAAATTAGTTGTTATATATAAATGTAACTAAAAAATCTATACATGTTATGTGTAATTAATTATTAATATTCACATAAATTAATTTAAATGGTGATTGTATAAGGAAAGCTAAGTAAGTACAGTAAATTACTACAAAATCAAATTTTATTTTACTATATTCTACTTCTTCTTCTTCCTGGCATTAATCCCGGCTATTTGCCAGGGTCTGCCTTCTATATTCTACTATATTTTACTATATTCTACTATATTCTTGAAATTATATTAATATATAAAATTTAAATTATAAATATATAAAAAAATATAAATATAATTTCTTTAATAGATAAAAAAATAAAGAGTAAAATTTAACCATTTCAGTTGCTTATTATATAACTAGCGGCTTCGCCCGCTTAAATACATGATTATTGATAAGCGAATCGATTGAAAACTATAAATTAAATTAAAATTAAATAAATTAAATTAGCTTCACGCTGTATCCCTCACACAACAGGGTTAGTGTTAAGACACTCCGTTCCCCACTTTCTGCCGAATGCCTCCAGCATTGCGTTTGGAGTGGCAGAACTCAACGCCACCCTTTGCCTCGACACCAGAGCGAAGGAATGGGAATATAAATTTAAGTAAATATTTCATCTCCTCGAGTGGGAATCGAACCCACAACCAGTCGGTTTTACAGTCACACTTTGTGCCACTGCGCCACGACTGCAAGTTCGATCATACTAGAAATTATGATTTCTAATATGATTCTAATATGATTTTTTTAATACATTATAGTAATTTCTATAAGAATTTTTGATTGTTTTGAATTAAAAAATACGACCAATGTTGATATTTATAAAATATACATAAAGCTAATTTTTATTTTTGTAACATTATATTCTTTTTACCTATGTAATGTACGTCTCATCATAATTTCAAAACTCTGTTAAATGTGCTGATGTCAGTGAATAATTTAATTTACTCCTACA
This sequence comes from Heliconius sara, assembly GCA_917862395.2. Lineage (NCBI taxonomy): Eukaryota > Metazoa > Arthropoda > Insecta > Lepidoptera > Nymphalidae > Heliconius > Heliconius sara. Next base: position 16,810,649 of record OU860791.1, read on the forward strand.
GAAACAGCCTTAAATGTTAAATTAATTGATTTGAAGGATTCATTATATTCTTTGTAAAATAACTGTAATGATTGCATATCGACTTCTGTACAGTTTTTAAATTAGTTAAATGTACAATTTGTAAGTATGTAGTTATTAAAGAGTACACGTAGAAAGGATGTTTTTAGGCATTTTTATATAGATTTATTTCAAACGAACGAACAAACCTAACAATCTTTGTATTTCCTAGATATTTCCTTGAAGATCAAATCGTTCTTTATCTCTGTGTTGAATTAAATACATATAAATCAGCTTCACTCTGTATCCCGCACACAGCAGGGTAGGCAGGGGGAACCTAGTGTTAAGACACTCCGTTCCCCACTTTCTGCCGAATTCTGGAGGCATTGTATGTTGAGTGGTAGAACTCAACGGCGCGCTTTGCCTCGGCACCAGAGCGAAGAAATGGAAATATAAATTTAAGTAAATACTTCATCTCTTTGAGTGGGGATCGAACCCACAACCAGTAGGTTTTACAGTCACACTTCGTGCCGCTGCGCTACGACTGGCCTCTTAATCTTTTACAGTGACCTTATATATTTTAAATATTTAATTATTCGTATATTACATTTATTGGAGAACACTTTTATTTTGGCTCAAGTTTATTTTCAAATAAAACATCCTAATTAAGCCACATTTGTTTTATGATAGCTAGAAATATATATTTCTTATACCATACAACTCAGTGATTTCAAAGTAGTAGGCCGATCATACACGACAATTTTAAGTTCAAATTCTACTCAAATTAATATTAATATTAAAAAGTAATGCTATCCAGTCCATATAAAATGATCTCTTACAATCATGACGCGAGTCTACAACCAACTGCGTTACAACACTATTTGATGGGCTATAATATAACACATGCAATTTGTTGTTACATATACATATTGTGATGTAATAGTCTTAAATAATTCTAGTGCATAATAAAAAATCTAGCAGACAAGACGTATGTAAATAAAAATATCTTTTTATTTATAAGTATAGAAAAATTGTAATATATAATTTAAATTAAAATCTTAACCGGTAGACTATTTTAGCCGTGACCATAGGACCAATCCAAAGTGTTCGAAATAAAATTTCGAAAATAATGTATGAAATGAAATATATGAAATATGAATTTTCAATAATTTATATGTACCATAATAACCTATCGTGGCGCAGCGGCACGAAGTGTGACTGTAAGACCGACTGGTTGTGGGTTCGATTCCCACTCGAAAATATGAAATATTTACTCAAAAGTTATATTTACATTTCTTCGCTCTGGTGTCGAGTGGTGTCTGGTGTCTGTGTCTAAGCGCAGCGTTCTGAGTTCTGCCACTCAACACAAATCCCTGCAAAATTCGGCAGAAAGTGGGGAACAGAGTGTCTTAACACTAGGTTCCCTCTGTCTACCCTGCTGCGTGCGGGATACAGCGTGGAGCTGATTTTGATTATTTATAATATAGTTGTAACTAATAGGTTCCTTCTATCTGCTACAGACTGCCTGGCTAGAAAACATATGAAAAAATAAAAATTCTCATTTTTCTGCCTATATGTATATTAGTAACATAGTAACGAAACGACACACAAACATAAATACATAACGCCTTTAAAATTCCTGTCGTGTGCGCGTTTTCTAAAGGAGAGGTCGCGTTGAATCCGCAATTAGCTCTTTAGCATCACCCGTGACCCGCCATACGACCCCAGCAGTTTAACTTGAACGTCGCATATGAATAGATTTCTACACATTAAATCTACGCACATATGACTGGACAGCCAGTTGGTCTACTGTTTAGTAGGGACTACGGTGTCTAAGCTGGAGATTGTGGATTCGATTCCAAGCATTTGTAATAAAAATATGTAAGTATTTGTTCGATAATTATATGTTAATTCTCATTTTTAATGTTTAAAATTGACACATATTTATATTAAGTGACATAATTTGTCTAATTCGGAAGTTAAATATAAAGCAGTTCACTTATCACTTAAGTAAAAATCAGAATCCTTAAATCATTTTACTACTTAACTATTTTATCCAAAATTCAATGTATGAACAAAATTATTATAATATTCTACTGTAAATATTAAAAAAAAAATACCACCCATATACTTTTAAGGTCTTTGAAAATGTCAATTTTAATGACATACCGAGGTTTTATTTTTGCTATACAACTATGGTCTTATTCATAAAAAATCCCTTATAGAACGCTTAAAACGTTCATTAGTTAAAATGCTCTATAAGTTTATGAAACGTTCGATAACTTTGCGTATTCATAACAGTTCTATTAAACCTCCTATAACTAATATGCGGTTAATAAGCTAAAATGTTGCCACTACGATGAAATTGGCAAGTAAGGCTTGTCAATTGTACCGAATTGACTACAGATAATGTGTATCAATTTACCAAATACGTCTAATCATAGACATTATTACGGATTAAAATCATATTTTGTCGTTTGTGGTATGGTAAGTTCCGCTCACAGTGATATCTACGATGATACAACCGAGCGTATACTAATATTTGTTTACATAGTGTTCTGTGCCTCTCTTTTATTTTATTTTAAATATTACATAATTATTATTGTAAAATAGCATCAGAATCGAAAATTGTAGAAAGTAAAAATGGCAAATGAGTGAGAATTGGTTGGAGCATGATAATGTTGGTTTTACTGATACAGCTGATTGGACCATGTAAGTTTTGTTGTGGAGACATTCATACGCTTATTATACTTTTATGCTTATGCTTTTATTCCATAGATCATCTTGAAAGATTCGGTCAGAGAGAGAGTTTCCAATTATTGAAAATAAAACGCGAAAAGGTGGCCGCATGGCAGGATTTACACTATAGCTACTTAATGAGATAAATTTGAATAATATAATTGAGTATTTCGTGTATATAGTTACTTATTTTATCAATGAATGTTTCAGTTCACACTCGGAACTGCTACAAATTTAAGCCCAATGGGGGTATTAAAAAAAGGATATATAAAAATATCTAAAGAAGTACAAGTACATTGAAAGAAAGCAGATGTTAAAAACAGATGGTGGTCCATCACCTACCAGCAAATAGTGATGGTGACCTTGCGGTGTGGCTCCCTCATGTTAGACTCAAGTTAATTTGAATCTGATAATCAGGTACACATAAAAATATGAATATTTTGTCAATTAGTATTTCATTTTGAGTAAATAAGAATTTATGTAATTATATTATTTCTTGTTTTAGTATATAACAAAGTAGGATATAGGAATATTTCAGGAGAGAAAAAAAACCACAAAACATGCTATATACCACAAAATAGTTCATCGCTTCTATGTGACAATTGCGGAGTAGAAAAAGAAATGGTATGTGTATTGTATTACAGATGTATTGAAATGATGCACACAAATACAATGCACACAATCCCATCCTATCTTACTTTATGTGTTTTATTCATACTTATTGGACATATTAAACATAATTAACTGTGCTGCATGAATAAAATAACTGTAAATACCACAATACCCAGAAATTAATTTCAATTTAATTATTTAAGATTTTGCAGCCAAGCCCTATTATACAATCTATACAATGCAACTCATCCACAATTTTGTTAATAGCTAAGTGTAGAATAACACTTTAAAAATGTCAAAAACAAATAATTTGTTAGTATATTTATCAACCAGTTATTCTTGTACGAAAGTCTTATTTGACTAAATTTATTTTGTATCATAATACATTAAATAACTTACACTACCTAAACGATGCTCAGAAAGAAATTCTGATTATATTTTTTAGATACTAGCACTTGTACACACCTCGCATACCACACCAGCAAACAAGAAACTTTTTAGATTAAAAAATAAACATGTATGTTGAATGAATTCATTTTTATTATTATTACTATAACTACAATTACTAATTATAATAATGTATTGCAATATAACATATTAATAAGTTGAAAGAAATTTTCAAAAATCAATCAGTACAATCTACAAGCTATATTATAATTTGTATAACAAATTTGTAAACAAGATATAGTTTGGCATAATTAATACATACTGGTTTGGAAAACTTATATTAAAAAGAACAATATATATATTACATTTTTGGTTACGGCATGACAATAAAAACAGTGCTGCTCAGCAAATTGCAGACAATGACTGTATGAAGAGGACTACAGAAAAGAGCTGTATGAGGCCCAGATGGACAATGAAAAACAAAATACTTTTAGAATAAATCTTTCAAAATGAAATTATATTATAATAAATTATCTTATAAGACCAAATAAACATTATAGAAATGTATATTTTCGTTTTATTAACTGACTCACAAAAATTCATCCTAAAAAAATTTTTAAAACAGCATATATGCATTTATACAACTGTACCCCTAAGAACTGTGGACTGTTCATTTCTATTACTTATAATGTCACTCCAAAGCATTTTTCCACAGTATTTCTGTTTGCCATACGTGCTCCATTATATTTTTTTCTCGCTTTGGTTTTGAGGGTACAGAATAGAACGAACTAAATTCTGTCATAATATGCTCTTCTTTAGAAAAAGTATTGGGCATTTTAATAAGAGAAGCTGAGTATTGAGCAAGTGCACATGCAACTCAGGGCACAGATCTGGCTAGTGGTTGTTTGAGACAACCCATGGTGTTCTTGAGCATCCTCTTAATACTGTAAGGAAAAAGATAATTTTGTAAGTACTTGTATATGAATACGTGTCACTATATGAGTATGTCTTGTATGAATAGTATATTCAAGTTAAGTAAGATAAAAATACTTACCTCTGGACGACTCCATCATCTTCAAGTAGCTATTAGTTTGATTTCTTGTAAGGTACTAGAACCTCTATAATCTAATTAGAGATCATCACACACCAAGTTTATTATAAAATTCGCAGTAGATTTCGTCGTTCAAGGAAAATGGATTACCCCTACTTGGTAATGGATTACCCTCCTATACATCCTTCTTCGATGTGAACTGTTGTGTTTTCAATTCCTACCATCGTTTCCGAAGCATCTATGCTTTGTAACGCTTTCATTTTAATCATAAAAGTGGCAAATTAACACAACTTGAGTATAAACTAAATTGACAGGAATTGGATATTTACAATATTTTGTTTACATCAAATGTCATTTTCGATGATCAGCTGTTGAGAATCGGCCATTTTTTTTATAGAACGCTTATAGTAGGGTCTTGGCCTCTATAACTTTATAATAGGCTTATAGAACTGTTTAGTGCTAAAATGCTGTTATGAATACCATTTTTTGACGTTTGCCTTATAGTGGGTCTATAGAACACTTTATCTGTTCCATAACTTTTTATGGATAAGACCGCTAGTTATTATTGTTTTTTTAACGCATTTAAACATTAATTTAATTATATCGATACGGCGCCACATTTTGGGCTTTCGTTTATTGTGGCAATTTCAGAATCACCTTACGCGTCAACATTAAAATTGTTGTAATCTTGGTAATTTACAGTGTTTTTTTTACCACAAATTAGTTGTTTAAAAGCCAAATTGGACAATATATTCGGTCGACAGTATATTTATTTCATATATAATTAATGTAACCTTAAAGCTGTATCCCGCACACAGCAGGGTAGGCAGAGGGAACCTAGTGCTAAGACACTCCGTTTCCCTCGTTCTGATTTTTTTAAATATTTATTATTAATGTATGCATAATTGAATATATCTTAGCTCAGTCGGAACGCGTTAAGTAATCACTGGCCATGGTTGCTTCGGTGATTTCCTTTTCAAAATTGGACGTGAGGCAACCTCAAAGTGCCATCATTGCGGAGCTGAGCAGGACTCCGCTCAGCACACTCTTCAAGAGTGTTTGGCCTGGGACGAATATCGAAGTTCGATAATTTTGAAATTGGGTCAGAACCTCTCTTTGCCAATAGTAGTGGCCAAAATGCTACGTGACGAGGAGTCCTGGGATGCTGTAGTTTCCTTCTGTGAAACAGTTATGTTGCAAAAGGAAGCTGCAGAACGGAATCGAAAGGGGGTCGATTTCATACCCAGAAATCGACGTCGTTTTGGGAGCGCCCTTAATCCTACCAATTCTTCCTCAAACATAGGGGCTTTAAATAACACTAGGTGAACGCTGAATTGGGGTAACTTAGTCTGTCATCTTGGACCTAAGTAGTTTCAGCTGGTTAGTGACTATGAAGTGTCAGAATATTATGAAAATACATGTGGAGGGTAGCGGATGCGGTTCATCCGATTCCCCGTTGCCTTTCGTCGTATTGAGGACCGACAAACGGAGGGGTTTTAGTGGGTACGAATCCCACATAACTTAGTTTGTTTTACCCAAAGAACTAGGCATCTTTCGAAGATTTCCCCTACTCATTAAAAAAAAATGAAAAAGTAGGAACGCGTTGACTGACCGTTATGGTTGCGGGTTCATTAAATATTTTAGTGTCAACGTTCCGTTTATACGATTGAAGTGTAGTTAAGCTGGATTCGAGTTTTTACTATGCCTGGAATTATGCTTGAAGTTAGTTTGTCAAATTATGTTTATAAAAAGCGGTTAAACAAGTATAAAATGAATAAAGTAACCTATCGATCATTTCTTTTATCGTTACTCCGTATCCAGCACACAGCAGTAAGTAGAGAGAACCTTAAGTTAAGAAACTTCTTTTCCCATTTTTCGTCCGAGTCATTGCGTGTTGAGTGGCGGAACTCAACGCCGCGTTTTGCGTCGACACCAGAGCGAATTATTTTATTTTCTCGAGTGGCAATCGAATTCGACCGAGTCGCGTCGTGTTTACAGTCACACTTTATTTCCCTGCGCCACGAGCGGCCTATCCTTAATTTTTAATAAAGGTACTTTAAATAAAAGCAACATATTAATTTCGTTGAATTACAAGTATACTTCCACTATAACACTTACATACATTTCAGTAAACAGCCGCAACAAAACCACTAGCATCTCAAACTCCCTATATACGTATAGGAATCCGTACATTTCAAGTTTCTCGTTTAGAGATGCCTATAACAGAAATAAACCTAACAAAACGAGAGACGCTAGCTTTAAATGTCAAAGGTGCCGAACCCTCGACGGGCATTAGCATCGCGACCCTCCCACGGCCTCCTTCACCCGACGACCCCGGACGGGGGCCCCGACCCCGACCTAGGCCCCGACCCCGACCTTGCTTGGATTTATTCGATGCACTTTGGACGGTGAATCACTAATTCGTAATGGCCGAAGATTAATATGTAAATTATGCGATACAGACGGAATTTGATATGAATAGTTGATCAGAACGACATCCTCTTTTAACATTGCATAGCATTATATAATTTTAATAGTTGAAGTCAATTCTGTAAAATTTAGTTCAGTTTTTTTTTCATTTGTGCCGTGTGATCCCGACCTAGAATAGGATCATCCTAGTACTGGTGGTGTCGTAAGAGGCGACTAAAGTACGTGTGGTAGAGTCACGTCGCCAGCAATGGCAACACGCATGGGCAGACTTGACCGGATCATTACCACCCCCGGTATTTAAAACCGGCGTGAAGTAGTGGCTTTATGCCACTGCGTTTCGCATCAGGTAATGCCGGGCCCCAGCGCCCAACCCATCTTAAAGGCCGGCAACGCACCTGTAGCTCCTCTGGGGTTGCACGGGATCGTGGGCGGCGGTAATCACTTACCATCAGGTGACCCGCACGCTCGTTTGCCGTGTCTTTTCCATAAAAAAAAAATAAAAAAAAAATAATAAATAAAAAAAATTTTGTTCAGTTATATGCAAGTCGTGGCGCAGGGGCACAAAATGTGACTGTAATAGTACAGGTTGTTGGTTCGATTCCTACTAGAAGTATCCCACTCTGGAGTCAAAGCGCGGCGTTAAGCTACGTCATTCAACATGCAATGCCTCCGAAATACGGTGAAAAATGACGAAAACGGAGACTTTGTCGTTTGTGCCGTTGTCTGATTTTGATTTATACGCCCGAATTGCTAAAATTTAAGTTTCTCAATTGAATCAAAATTTGCCCAAAAAGCATCACTTATCTTGATTTGAAATTGTTAAAATCATTCGAAACTTTTTCGTTTGACATTGTAATACGAAGTTTCAAGACAATTAACAATATGGTCCTTTACATGTGCACAAAGTACATCCCCCAGAGGTTCATTTATCCCGTACCTGACTAGCACCGTGACCGATGGGCGCATTGTTGCGATTTCCTGCTTAGAAATTGAGAAAAACTACAGGTCAAAATTACCTGCACTTTTTTTGTTGGTCAGGTATTTAGGACAAATGTCCTTTCTCGGAATTATGGAAACTTTCGTGGAAGTACAAACTTATTGTGAACAATTATTTAATTTTGAATATCCCTTAACTGAATACGGTTAAGGGTGATTTTGGAACAAAAACAAGTTAGCCATTTATAAAAATTAAAATAGTTTTTACTTGAAACTAAGTACTGTAAAGTCGTGACATGCATAAGGGTGAAACCGGCAAAGTGATGCAGGGTTGGGTTAGATTTTTTTTAAAGAGGGTATTGTAGTTGCAATGTGGGCATTGTATTTGGTTTCGGGGTTTTTTATTGTTCATTGAGTTGTGAACATTCAAAACCGTTGTTTCCTCCGCCATAATTTATGTATTGAAGTACAACTCCAACTTTGTGTATTGTTATTTACAAATAGAAGGACAATATGATCGTTATTTTATTTAGAAATGTCAACTACCGTGAATGTTTCTCGCTAAATTATAATGTACTTTTTCTTTAGAATTATCGAAGAATGTGAGCTTCTCGACCAAGAAATAATTTGTTGACCAAGAAATTCTAGTGAAATGCACAATATTTCGGAAAGTAATTAGAAAAATATAGCCATAACATTTATATTACTTAAATAAATATCTGTCAATTATAAACTTATCAGTTGAATACACAACAAATAGGTCGCCGTCACAGCGCACAAGCGTGCAAATATAAAAGCGACAGGTTGTGGGTTTGATTCCTATTCGAGAAAATAAAACATTTAATAGCAACAAGCAGCAGCGCGGCGTTGAGTAGCAAATCAACACGCAACGCCTCAAGAATTCGACGGAAAGTGAGGAATGGAAGTGTCTTGATGAGAACAGAGTGTCACAGTTTACCAGGTTCCCTTTGCCTACCCTGCTACGTGTAGGATACAGCCTAAAATAAAAAAAAATAGTAAAATTGTTCATGTTATAACAAAGCGAAGAAAAATAGCCGTTTAATTTCAATATGTCTATATAATGTGTTTCTTTAATTGCAGAAATATAATTTCTTGATATATATTTAAATTAAAATGACAAAAAAAAATAGAACCAAATTGCAATTATCGATGTACCGTAACTTAAGTCGCCAACACTAATCCCATGGTCTTTTAATCTCTTTAGAGTGCCGACGACGCGACGTACCTTTGTCGTTACGAACCTTTCTGCTATTCACAAGTTGCCTATTTAAGACTGTCCATTATGCAGGGTCTTAAAATTACCTGGTTTGGGATAAAATGTGAAAGTTTTTAAATAGGGATAGTTAATTTTTTTTCAATGTCTCACAATGAAAGAAATTTTGTTAAAATTATTGTAAAAAGTAAACAATATGTTACCATTTTGATGTTCAAAATAAAATATGAATCGACAAACCTCAAAAGAATTTGGAAACTGAATAATATTATTTACATATAAAAAGTGAAATTAATATTTTTATATTTATTTTTTTAAGTATATCAAGATATCTCCTACATTTAACAATGTATCAATTTAATATAAAGTTAAATTTTCTGCCATAATTTTGAGTTTTGCGATTACTATTAAAACCTACATCTATGAGATATCTTGTGTGTCTGTGTAACAGTAAGACGTATCGACTGCGACAATTACTCAGTAACTATAAATAGTAGATAAGTTTTTTTTGTTATTTATACTGAAAATAAATGGCGTTTATTTACTTAACTAATGTCTTGAACAGCAAATTTAATTAAACAGCAACAATAAAAAATATCGGCTAGGAAACGTTAATGATAGTAATTATCCAGAAATGTATGCATTTCTGTTTAAAAAAAAAGTAAATCGAAAAGAACAACAAATATTATAACAATAAAAGCGCCATAAGAACTCAGAATGCACATGAAAAGCTTCCTTGTTAAAGATAATATTTCTTTTCATAAATATCTATACAATTTAAAGGTAATGCAAATGCACCCGTATGAAAGAAAGTGTAGCGGTGTGTATCGTCTATACGAAAGACATCAACGTGAGACGCGTGCGTGCCGCTACTGTTACTCGAGCATTTTTCGCTAAATAACATAAAATTTTTAAATGAAAGTATTTAACCGTTTAATTTTGCATAAGTTCACGGAAACCATTCGAAACGTCAGGTTTCCAAAAATGTATAATATTAAATATACGCAATTAATCCGGTAAATCAGTTTATTATTTAAAATGTGCAACAGTCGTAAAAATCGAAGATCGTATCAAAATAAAATTTTATCATTACTTAAACGAAAGATGTAAATATTTTTCTTAAGAATAAAGAACTATTTAGGTATACAGTTACAATTAATATATATTCTCTTTTTTATCATTAAGTTTAAAATAACACTCTCGGAGCGTCTTAAAAATATATAAGCGGACGCTTACTTATTTTAAATATAAAAAATATAAGATTAACTTTAATTAATTTAAATAATAATAAGTATATATTTTTAAATGAATTCAAGATGTAGTAAAATAGCTATTTTTTATGAACAATAAAACGACTTTTGTATTTGAACAATACACTAACATAACAAAAACTAGAAACAGAATATAAAAACAAATACTCTAAAATATAACTCACGATCATCCTCGTCATAATCCGATATACACATATCTGCATCCTTCAGTTGCGTCTCCGGCGGTTGGTAAAATCTCTCCGGTGTGATATACATTTTAAAGAACATTCCAGTTACTTGATATTAATAAACACTAACGTATTATATAATGTAATATAGTTAAAGAACACCAGTTTTTCAATAAGTATATAATATATACACCAAACACTTGTCACTTTGTTTTTCCAAAGTTCCAAACGCAATATACCCTTTCAAGAATTATACTTAATAATCACTATTTAAATCCAAGTACGCTAAAGATAAAAGAAAATCATTTCAAATAAAAAAAATAATATTATTTGAAAAGAAAGAAGCACGATTGAAGTAAATATAGTTTAGCTAGTGCAAAACACAATATACAACAGACGAGCTATAAGAGACGCGCGACCAAGTCGAGCTTCGCCAGCGCACTGCCTCGACCCCAGTTATCAGACAAAAAACTCAGGTAGTGCCTGCCTCCGCCTCCGCCTGCGAACGCCAAATTGATTTTCGTTCTGCTTAACGAGTTATTTTGCAGTTACTGATGCCACGTGGTTTATATTATATGTATTTTTTTTGTTGATAAATATTTTTAGATCCACAGAAGTATGTGCATAACAATTACGTTCATTATCTATTTGAAAAATTGATTTCTTTTATGATTGAGAAATAGATGGGAATAATGTGTTATTACTTGTTGGTAAAATAAATAAATAATAAATCAACTTCAATTGTTGTTGTATTCTGCACACAGCAAGGTAGGCAGAGGGAACCTAGTGTTAAGACACTGTGCTCCTCCCTTTCCACCGAATTTTGGAGGCATTGCGTGTTGAGTTCCGGGACTCAACGCCGCACTTTGCCTTGACACCAGAGATTTCCTGGTATGTGGATCGAACCCACAAAACCAGTCGCGTTTACAGTCACAATTTGTGTCCCTGTGCCCCGACTGGTCTATGACGATACGAAGAACTAGCTCAGTGGTGTGCCATTAGAGCAGTGGACGAAAACTTCTTGATGTTAATGATGACGACGATGTTGAGTGTAATAATTGATTTTTTAATAAACTAAGCGAGCTAGGCTGATTATAAGAAATTTATCCAAATGTACATAGATATGTTTCTTGGTATGATTTGATTCTTTGACGTCATTCATATATAAATGTATTTATTTTCACACATTTCTTTCGCTTGTAGCATTTCTCATCGTTACTTTCCGTTTGTATAAATATCGAGATTATGTGGTGAAGGACAACCAATTAGACGAATGGTATATATTTCTTTATGGTTGTGGAAATTATATCGTAAACTTTATATTAGAAAAACATTCTATACAAACAATTTAAATTCATTACTTTACAATTACATATTTTTGTTTTTTTATTAAAATATATTCACTAAAATCAACATGAATAAATAATCAATATTCATGTGCTGCGAATAAAACAGTTATAACGGCGCCGATTGAGTGAATATTTGAATGAAATTAAAATGTTTTTTTTTTATTTTGTGTATTAATTTTTATCATCTGTGGAGTGTTATCCTTCGAATCAATTATCTCTCGGTGGGGCGTTCGCGGGCGGACGTGTTCAAAATAGTTTATTATCATAATGAAAAAAAGTTTATTCCTATTAAGATGTTGACAAAAAATGTTTTTTTTTAATTATTAATATTTAAATTTAAAGGCACTATTTAAAAAGAAAAAAAAATGTGTTAAATACAAACGTGTTGTATTTGATCTTCAGAGAAAACGAAATTTAATTTACATACATAATTACAAAAACCATTTTTCTAAATAAGAAAAAACATATTAACGGTCTAATAAAATAATTAATAAAAAAAGTTGGGGAGATACTTCAGTGGTTTAAGGGATGCGGTCGTTGCAGTGAAGGTGTGGTAAGTATAAGTAATTCACTATGAATACAAAAATGTTAGTTTTCATTAAATAACGACAGAGTCAAATAAAATTCGTGTTAACATAAATTAATTACATTTATCTACTATGCTTTAAAGCTATTTTAATTTACGCCCTCCTCCAATCACACATTATTCTATGTTTGAATAATAAACAGATTCTATAATTATATAAGAGACAATAATTAGTATTAGTAGATTTAAGTATTATTCAGATTCATTTACAAAAAATATATAGAAAGGAAAGTTCTTTGCTTTTTTCAAAATGAAATATCACAGCAATTGTCTTCCATCAATTACATATATATGTTTACACGTTTGATAACGATATAAAGAACGAAGTAAACATTTAATTCTTCACGACCACCTGGCGATGGGAAAAAATGTAAAAAAAACTGCGCTACAACCGACATAACCAGATCATTATATATAGAAAATTGTGTTCGTAAAAAATATTTGAGGGCATGCTAGTATTAACATGCTGGGTCAAGTAATGAAATTTCCTCAATAATTTGAATGTGAATGACGTTTTCGCCATAATATTCTCTAATATTCGGATATTGTCGAACTGCCGTGTGTGTTAATATAGTTAGCATAATGTTATATTAATTTACCACTGTCGGGCAGAGGTCGAGCGCTATTAACGGGAGAGTTTGTAGCTGGAGGCGCTGCGGGTAGGCCGTTTAATTATCTTTTACAATATGCCGTGGTCGACTTGGAGCATTAGAATGTAATTTTCATTTAAAATAATTTAACGTGTGACAGTAAATATGATGGCTGTGGGTTCGATCTCCAATCCAGGGAATGAGTTGATGTAAGCTATTTTCGCTATACTCGTTCTCGTAGACAAAGCGCGGCGTTGGGAACCTCTACACTAAACGATTTATATCTCGTGTGCAGGGCGGATACGGAGTGTTTTCGCAACCTGTTCCTACGTGAAGCTTTAAAATCTTTTACTATTAATAATTTTCGCCTCCTTATTTTTGCGATGTAGACGGAGAAAATCTTGTAACATTGATAGGGAGATTTTGAAATCCAGTGTTTCCTAACCTTTTACAACTAGAATAGGAAATCGAATATATTTAATAGTTAAAAATAATCCTTTGTGAAATAAAAAATATAAATATATTATAAAATATTTAAATGAACGTTATTTCGGTGTAACTAAAATATAAATTTTGATGAATATCTTTGATTTCTCCATTTTAAATGCAGTCACCGTTCGCGCCCACGTATGCTCGCTGTAGGGTACTCTTATTGGAGCTCAATCGGTCGACCGTATACGGAATATAAAATCGGTAACACAGTAGCCGCGTGCGCATGTTATTCACGAATTATTCAAATACTCGAGATAAGACATCAATATTTCCCCGTTGAGTGATTAAACATATTGAGGTTTTTTTTAAAATAATATTTTCGTGTCTTTCGAAAGAATGACATTTAAAGGTCTTAGGATATAGTCTAGTAAATGTTATTATTATGTTAATTCGTTAATATATATTACTACCGTGATGTAATTAAGGCAGTTAGCAACGTTTGTGGAAAACTAGGAACCTTATCTGTGTTTATAATAGTAAATATAAATATAAATTCATATATAAATACATATTTTACTTAAATTAATCACAAATAAAAATCGAAATTGTGCCAGTTGATTGCCTTAAAGATTCCTTTTTCCTTCGAAGGCAAAGAAAATTTTTATATTTTTATTTATGAAGGCCACTCTAACGGTGGGTGTTGGTAATTCTATAAGGATTCACTTAAAAATTGCAACAGATCGTCAATTATTATTTTTAAATTGCTTTATAAATATAAATAAAAATTGGGGCCAGTCGTGGCGCAGAGGCACAAAGTGTGACTGTAAAATTGACTGGTTGTGGGTTCGATCCCTACTCGAGGAAATGAAATAATTATTTAAATTTATATTTTCATTTCTTCACTTTGGTGCTGAGGCAAAGCGCGGCGTTGAGTTCCACCACCTCCAGAACTCGGCGGAAAGTGGGAAGCGGAGTGTCTTAACACTAGATTCCCTCTATCTAACCTGCTGTGTACGGGATACAGCGTGAAGCTGATTTATTTATAAATATAAGAAAGCAAAATTACACTTTGATTCATCTAAAATTTTGAATTTTAACCACAAACTATGACCTCTTTCCACCTTTTAAGGTTTATAAATCCTTACTCGGTAAACGCCTACGCTACAAGAAAATTATGAACCAGGCTGTGACTCCGAGTTGACTATTTCAATACGCATGCAAGCAAAGTGGAGACCGGGAACTTAATTTTGTACAAATTTGATATAGGCCGTTGTGGCGTTGTGTGACAGTGACTCATTTTAAAAGCGATAGTTGTGGGTTCGATCCCTAGGTACCTTCTCTGGGCAATGTATTTTTTTGTTTTTTTTTTTCTTTTAATTTAAAATCTTTCAGACGCCACGCAGTTTTGAAATAATGTGGTAGAAGTAACCTAGTGTCAAGGCTCTGCGTTCACCACTTTCCGCTCAGTCTTCGAGTTGAGTTCTCTGCGCGTTGATTGGCGGAACTTGACGCTGCAATTTTTTTGTTATTGCCAGAGCAAGAAAATGAAAATAATTAATTCTCCCGTGTGGGAATCGAACTCACAACCGCTATGACGACCTCTTATTACAATTAAAAGCGAAATAGCATAAATCGACAGTTGCAAATTTTTTATATATTAATAATTTTGATTTTCATCAGGTACCTATATATTTTACGCTAAAGTAAAATTCAAAGTAATAAAGTGTAGTAGTATATTGTAGGAGGATTGGGTTCCACCTACTTTCACGCTGTAGTTTAATCGTTCGGGCCCATGCGATGGTCCGCACTTCGTACTATTTATTGATAGTAAATCTTACAAGTTTCTCCGCTGTTTCAGCAAAATGGGTCACCAACGGTGTTGAATTACATATATATATATATATATAGTTAATATTATATTTTGAATATAACGTTGAAAAAGAACGTAATTTGCAGACACCTGGAATTAGATTTAATTTTTACTTTTTTTTACATAACCTATTTCTTCGTGTATAATAAATTATACATAATTAGAAATATGTGTATATATTGATAATATGACTGTAAAATCCACGATGTGGGTTCGATCCCCACTCGAGGAGATAAAATATTAACTTACATTTATATTTTCATTTCTTTGCTCTGGTGCCGAGGCAAAGCGCGGCGTTGAGATCCCCCGTTCAACACGCAATGCCTCCAGAACTCGGCGGAAAATGGGAAACGGAGTGTCTTGACAATAGGTTCCCTCTGTCTACCCTGCTGTAGGCGGGATACAACGTGAAGCTGATATAATAAAATATTAATGTCATTAAAAAAAAATTAACGATTTGGCAGTGTTATAATATAACCAAAATGAGTAATATAATTCAAATGAGAGAAATAAATACAACTTACTAGAAGTTGACGAAGACAGTTATTAGATAAGGGTTATTAAAAAAGCATTTGAATTCATCGAACAAAACAGGTTAATAATTAAAAAAATATCAACTTTTCAAATCTAATAATAAGACGATGGATTTCTAAAATGTCGTCCCAGACTGAGTCATAAAACCATGTTAGCCCATACATGTAGGCGAGGCGATAACATTCTACAACTAATTTTGATATTTTCCTTTATAAGGATTCTAAAATAGCTCAAAAAGTAAAAAAAAATGCAATAAGGAATCAAATATTAATTCTAAATATGATTGTATTTTAATACTAAAATATTTTTAAATTTATTATTTATATTTCCGTCCTCTGGTAACGAGGCAAAGTGTATCGTTCACTTCTGGTACTCAACACGCAATGCATCTTAAAAATGTCTGTCTATGTGCGAGATACAGCTTGAAGCTAAAGAAATAAGAAAGAAAGAATACAATGTCAGCATGAACATAAGTGGCCACTGACTGTAAGTGCGATGGTAGTGAGACAGATTTCCATTTACGAGAATTATTTTCATATTCCATCTCTAGATAGACAAAGTATGGTGTTGAGTTCCACTTAACACGCTATTTGTCGAATTCTGATGGAAAAAAGAGAATAGAGTGTTTTAATAGTGGAGTAAGGTGTGTAATTAAGTACGCTGTGACAATATACAGCCAAGTTACGATTATATTTTTATTCCTACAGTTGTGACATTCTCTTTTCATCATGCGATGTTACGCGCAGGAATAATGTTATTAAAAATAATAAGGCTAAGTTGATTTATTTTATAAACCATCAGTAGTCAGCCGAATGTAGTTTATGTCTTTATAACATATATTTTAAACTCTAATATATTCAAGGTAATTTACGATATGCACTGAATGTCGTTTGATCTCAACCTCTCAATGCATTAAGTTATGAATAAAATTAATTTTAATTAAATGATTTATAACGTTCATATAATTTTATTATTTAATAATATTGTAAATCTAAAATAGTTTGCACTGAGTGACGTTCGATACGAAGTCTATGGAGCAAAAGCTTTACTAAACTAAATAACTAAATTACATATCGGGTATTATTAGAATAACTATTCATCATAATAATTTATTATTATCATATATTGATTTATTAATTGAATAAAATGATGTATATAAAAAATATTATGGTTACAATTGCGAAAATATAAGACGCCGAAAGTCGTAGATAAAAATCATCTATATATAACAATTAATTACTATTAAAAAAAAATAGTTCATGTAGATGACACCGCGCTGATTGATAAAGCCTTGGTGGCGCAGTGACACAACGTTTAAGTATGTGCGATGGACGTAGGTTTGATTCGCATTCACGAGAATGTTTTCGTTTTCTTGCCCTGGTGAAAAGACAAAGTGTGAGGTTGAGCTCCGCAATTTAACAATGTCTTGTAAATTGGGAGGAAAATGCACAACGAAGTGTCTCAACATTACTAATATCATGTTCCAAAATAATCTTTAAAGGTACATATTATGTGAATCACACGTTACTGTAAGTACAGTAAAGTTTATAGAAGATAAAATCTGTCCAAATAAGTTTTAAGACGTAAGTGCCCTGAGGATATAATATTTGACATATCACCCTTCTTCAAGCGTCAAGAGTAATCTTGCATCATAAAAGCTTATTATATACGGTGTTTAAATAAAAAGAATTTGAGTGGCGTTTTATGTAAGGATTAAGTTTAACTGTGATATTGATATATAAACCCACAGAGTAAAAACTCCAAACGTTCAGTTGAAATGTATTTATTATGTGAATACATTTTCCATAAGTGAATCATTCACGTGGATGTGGGTCTTAACACTAGGTTCTCTCTAACTGCCTTGGTAATCTGTCAAAATTTTAATTTACATACATGTATACTAGCATTCTCCCATAGTTATTTGGGTATCGAACTCACAACCATCCCACGTACAGAATATACAAACATACAGTACTTATTTAGAACCGTGCTATGAAAAAAAGCAAGCGTTAAGTTTCTAAAAACAATAAAATCAATAAGAGCAATATAAAATATAATAAATCGAACGGAAGCGTCATGCCACATGAACTTTGATATTAACGAGTGGTTGGCAATAATCGAAGATTTATTATTATTAACCCGCAAATACGACCACGCCTTGAGTCTAATTAAATTAATTTCCTGTTCTTAAAATAATCTCATATATATATATATATATATATATATATATATATATATATATATATATATATATATATATATATATATATATATATAAATTTTTGTTTATAAATCCTAGTGCTCGCTTAGTCCATCTTATATTTTTAGTTTTTTTTTGTTTATATTATCCTTTATATGTCATGACACAGTTGTGGGTTTCCACGATTTCCACTTAAGGAATTCAATATTTTCATTTCTTTCGTTCCGCCACTCAAAATGCAATGTCTCCAGAATTCGATGGAAGTTGGCGTCCGGAAGTGTCTTAGCCCTATCCAGGCCCTATAGGCCCTATTCCAGGTTCCCTCTACCACCTTGCTATGTGTGGAATACTAAGTGAAACTAAAAAAAACACACGTTAAGTAAATTTAGTAAGTCAGCCTGCCCTACATTACGTCTACGTTACAAAAAAAAAACTTCACGCTACATTCTCTCTCTATCGCTACAAACTCTATCAAAAATCCACATAGAAATACAATTGACAAAACTATATTTTTATGTGGATTTTAAATAAATAATAACAAAAATTATACAAACTTTCAAATTGGCGGTACAAATACGAAGTAAACACGGTGCTATAAGATTAGTGTATCGCGTACGACTATTAGCATTGAGAAGGACGGCGTGGGCTGGGCGCGGTGGTATGGAACCCGTTTAGCGGGACCGATTGGCGAGGCGGAAGAAAAGTGGACCTGACGGACGAGGCCTAAGCCGTAGGTACACCCGCTCATCAACGCCTATTACAGATATAAATTACACGAACTGAATAGAAACTGCTAATATGTAGAGTGCAGAGATGCATCTGTCGTTATAAAGTATTTTGAATCATTTGAAATTTATTTATTGGTGCTAGGAAGTATGGACCCTGATGCAAATATTTATATGGATTGAAAAAGTCCCCTTTATTTGTATATCCTGCACATAAAAGGGTAGGCTGAGGGAACCTAGTGTTAAGACACACTGTTCTCCATTTTCTGCTAAGCAGTGATTCAATTTCGATATAGCTTATAAATATTAATCTTTAAACTGGTACTAAAAATCAACGGAAATCTACTAGAAGTGCTATATTTTAAAATATTCAAATATATAAATATATTAGTATACTTAAATGTGGGTTTCCTTTAGTAGGTTACAGCTAGCAATAATACCTGAAACAAAAAATTGAATATAAATTATTATCTATTCGGAGCGTTTAAAATAATAATTACGTAGATACATATAGAACAGACTGTTGACATTAAAATCATATCGGTAATTAATTCATACAAGGTATATTTTTAAACTGTTTTTTACCAAATGCTTTATATAGAATGTAGAAATACGTTTAAAGAGTGCAAACAAGTATTTTCAACAATTTATAGAGGTCAGATGTGGCGCAGGGGTACTAGCGTGGCTGTAAATGCGCCATATTGTCGGTTCGATTCCCACTCGAGAAAACTAAAAAAAAGTATTAATTAATATTTCATTTCATTTCTTCGCCCTGGTGTCGAGTTCGGCCACTCAAACGCAATTCGTCGGAAAGTAGCGAGCGGAGTGTATTAAAACTAGGTTTCCTCTGCCTATTCTGTTTCATTTTATTATATTTATATAAAAATTATAAAAAGTATAACAAAATACTATTCCACGTTCATAAACAAAACCAAAAATACAGTTCTGAACCCCAAAAACGCTTTAGGCAACATTTTCTATTTTAATCAAAACATTAATTGATTTTGGAGTTACAGTGATATAAATACCACACCTTCACACTGTCTATAGTGTTTATCGATTCGATACATTGGTTTATTTTGTACGTGGGTAATTAGTCGTTGCCTTTGAAAGGAACGTTTTGGTGATTAAAGAATTTTGAAGCTATTATAAAGGTTAAAAGTCTCATGCGACTTTTATCTGGATTTATAAATGATTGTTTTGGATAATTTACATATTGAATAAAATATTTGGAACCAGCTTCACGCTGTATCCCGCATGTGGTAGGGTAGGCAGAAGGAGCCTAGTGTTAAGATACTCCGCTCCCCCGTGTTGAGTGGCGGAACTCAACGCCGCGCTTTGCCTCGACACCAGAGAGAAGAAATGAAAATATTAAACATTTCATTTTCTCGAGTGCAACCTGTCTCGTTAAATAATAAAATGTTTAAGCTTTTTAAACGTAGGTAAATAAAATTAGTGTACGTATTCTTTTTATAAAGCAGATAAAAATATTGTACACAACCTAACTGAATGTACAGTAGGTAGGCTGGTTAACTTGGTGGTTGCGTCTTCAAATTCAACGGCCATATTGAATTAGACTAATTTATTTGTTTTAACTAAAAAAGCAAGTACCTGTTCTCAAAATTTAAGAAATATAATAAATATGCATAATAATAAAGCAATTTTTAAATGTCTTATTGCTCGCAACTTGCTTGCTTGCGTAGACTATAAAATCGACTGTTTCTACAGGAATTGTAGGAAATCTTTAGCTTTTCGTGTGTGTCTGCCATTCACTCAGTAACGCAAGAGCTTTAAATAAATAATACATCACGCACTTGCCCTACTGAAATAATGATCGACTAAATTATGTTAATACAAACAGATCAACTTTTAGTGGTCTGCGGCGAGTGTGGTGAGATAACCTTAGGTCAAGTTTTGGGAACCACCTGAATTGTATAATTCTCACCATAAAGTGTTTTGTTTAGATCATTTTATTTTATTATGTTCAACGAAATATTTTAAATGTTATGTATATGTATATTTAAAAAAAAATACATGTACTACATATTATATGATATGGATATTATATTAAAATTTGACTAATATCGACTGGTTGTGGCTTCGACTTCCACTCGAAGAAATGAATTATTTATTTACATTTAGATTTTCATTTGTTCGCTCTAGTGTCGAGGCAAAGCACGGCGCTGAGTTCCACCACTCAACAAACAATGCCTCCAGAACTCGGCGGAAAGTGGAGAAAGGAGGGTCTTAACATTAGGTTCCCTCTGGCTACCCTGCTGTGTGCGGGATACAGAGTGATTCATTATTATTGTACTTGCTTTAACTCTATAGATACCTAAAGTATTAAAAGGTTAAAAGCATTGCCGCCGATAACTGGATGTAATTACGAGAAACATAAAAACATTGAAATATGCTTGTCGGACGTTCAGTTTGATATGGAATTCCTAAGTGATTTAATTTTATTTGGCCGAGGAGTTAAACTTAATTTACGATCTCATTCCAGTTAAGAGATAGTAATGAGAGTAACTTGCTTCGCGTGTTATGTGTATTGGAAAATCGCTACGCAGTTGTAGTTTTGTGATTGCGCATATTTGCTTGTTTTCGGTGATAAAACCAAATAAGAATAGTAATTATGTTTTTGTTGGGTCATTTAATGACATAAAAATGATAAATAACTATACAGTGTTTACTCAGCAACAAAATGCTTAAAATTAGGACAGTTTTTTTTAAACATAACTTAACTTAGCTTCACGCTTTATCCCTAGCGGGGTAGTCAGTGTAGTCAGTGAGAACGGAGCGCCAAACGCTACGGCCTCTACATACCTCTTTCGCCTTGTCCACTGTCATCAACCTCTTCATACATGCCCTCCTCATGCTTTTTGCGTGAAAATACTACTAGTACTGTGCTTATGTTTTTTTTTAAATATAAACAATAAATATCTAATATATATATATATATATATATATATATATATATATATATATATATATATATATATATATATATATATATATATATATATATATATATAATTTTAAGAACAGATATAAGATAGCTTAGTTAAACTTTCAAATGATGACAAAAAAAGTGAAGCCCGATAACATTCACTTTTGGTAAATTAAACTATTTAAAATTACAACTTGTCACACGAGTTTGTATGATTCTACAGCCATTACAATTAGGAGAGATCATAATATGTTAGCATAACAAAAAAAGTTTTATTTTATACGTTTTATTTGTAAAATGATTCTATTTTATCATTTTTTTCTTCTATTATTACAGAATAAACAAAAAAATATTATAGACAAAGAGAATATCTGAGTTATAGGGTATTATAAACGGACTAACACTACAATTTATCAAGTATAACTATTTTAAGTTAAGAAATTAGTTTATGTCATTATAAAATATTGAAACATCCGAATCTAAGCGGAAAGTTGAAAAAAAAAAACATTTAATCTATGTACCTGCCACGGTGAGAACGCTACACGCAACGTGCGTGAAATAAGAAAATAAATGAATCACGCTGTATGCTGCACACAACAGGATAGGCAGAGGGAACCTAGAGTTGAGACACTCCATTCCCCACTTTGCGTAGATTTTTTTAAGACATTGCGTATCGAGTGGTGGAACACACCGCGCGCTGCGGCTTACGTTGACACCAGAGCAAAGAAATGGAAATATAAATTTAAGTAAATATTTCATTTCCTCGAGTAGGGATCGAATATAATGTACGTGTTCAGGCTTTGTGCAAGTCGCCACAGATAGCGCGAGGCGACCCCCGCCTACGCTACACAGCCCGATACTCACCCCGACGCGCTCACTGTCGCCTGACGATATGCAATGGAGTTATGAATAATTGTTTTAAGCATATACAAAATGTGAGCTGTGCTTATATTTGTGCCATAATAAAATATTTTGTGAATCCGATTTTCGTATTGATCCTACGAAAGCGAGAAAGGTGCAATAATTTGCGTTTACATTTAGACACTGTTCCCTTTATCCTTCTGTTTATTAATTAAATAAAAAAAATGTAATATAATCTTAAGTTAAAAAATAACATTATATAAAATTCAAAAATATGATCTGGCACTGAGTTTCGCTAATCAACAAGCAATACTTCGAAAAATTCAGCGGAAAGTTGAGATTGGAGTGTCTTAACACTATGTGCCCTCTATCTACTCTGCTATAGGATATGGATACAACGTGAAGCTGAATAAGATTAAGATTATTGAAAAATACAAAAATTTATAAACTTTGTTTTTTTTAATTTAAACTTATAATATTTTCCTCAACATACATGTTTATTTCAACAATTTATTGGTAATTTCCGATGCATACAATGACATCACCCGAAGGGGCAAATGTCGCGACTGGCGGCCCACGTGAGAGCTCCACACGCAGCGTGGCTGGTTAGGACTCCAAATACGACCCGTGTAGGTTTCCAACATGGAATTATTGATATTATATTGCATTAACTAAAGTCTGACGCTATAAGAACAAAACTCTATGACATAAAACGAAGTGAGTAGAGTAGTCAACTAAATTTATTACCTCATTGAAGTGTGCTGAGGTCATTCGTGGCGCAGGGGCGTGTGGCTGTAAACTTGACACAAAGGTGTGGTTGTGGGCTCGATTCCCATTTGAGGAAATGAAATATTTATTCTTTTCAACGGCACAGCGTGTCGTTAAATTCTACCATTCAATACGCAATGCCTCCAGAATTCGCAAAAACTTCAAATTGTCCAAAAAAAAAATGCATTTTTGCCCGTCAATTTTTAGTGAACCTGTAACTGTCGCGTTTAATACCATACATTAAACAACAACTCTGCCGTATTAAAATATACATCATTTTAGTTAATTATAACACGATGAAGGTACAAATCAAAAAAGGTAGTGAGCACAAGCGGACAAATAAAATGCACACATCCATAAATTTAAATAATATGACAACAGATAACATAGATATAAGTTACCTTGACTTTATGGTGGCGTAAATTATGTATCTATAAAGAAAACGGTGTCAAAGGTGCTGAGACCAAGAAAAACAAGGTGAACCGGTGTATTAAAACAAATTCAATTGAATATTCTAAGTAGTATCAATGATATTTAATGTTAAAAGAATATTAAAATGGATGTTGAACAAGTTATTCATATATAGATTTGCATAAGCAATGGAGTAAGTAAAAGTCGGCCTCACTTCAATATAATATTGCATAATTAATTATTGCTAAAACAAAACCATTTTTATTTTTATCATTACCCATTTCCGGTATTTTGTGGGAGACTTTGGTCACTGCATTTCTCAATTTTAAGAATTGCAGCGGTTGCAACAAAAATAAACACAGGTGAAGTGTGAGTTGGACTCGCCGTCTGAGTGTTTTGTATCAATTTAAGATTATTGAAATAGATCAACATAAAAATGGTAAAAGTTGAAAAACTTAAGTTTCTAGACATTTAAACTTAATTAATGTATATCAAAACCAACTACAAATATATGTAACTCTGTTGTGGTTTTTTACACTAGGATAAAGAAATTATAAGGTTTTCAAATTCTAGGCCAATGATAAGTATATTATAGGTTTCGATAATGCGCCGAAATTCATATAATAATATGTAGCACATACAAGTTACATATATATATATATACGGTCGTATCTTTTGTTTGCGTTGACTTACAAGATTCTTTCCTCCAAGGCCCTATAGACCTGGGTATAAGATATTCGATTCAGCTCGATACCTTCGATACCAGAAAAAAAATTAAACAATATTCCAGATCATGAGATTAACCAATACAATTTAGAATTATTGAATGGAGTTACTTTTATATACTTATAAATAAAAAATAAACTGAAACTGACAGTCGCTGGTCTCAAAAAAAAACAATCACATTTTAACATTTTATTCAAACGTAAAGCGAAGCAAAAGTGTCAACATTATTAGTTTTACAGGTGGGCCATTTAAATAAGTAACGTTATTTAAGACACGACGGAAACGTTCCGAGTGACTGTAAAATTACGAAAACGATGTTCGAGACCTTAAAGTTTTTGCTCTTGTTTCTGTGCCCTCGCATATCACCGCGCTGGGAGTGTAATGCGGAAGGTGATCTGACATTTCGGTTGATAAGCACACAACAACAACATCAAGTCGCGCCATGTTCGACACCAATTATTGTAAATATAAATTGTTGCCGTCATATTATTATAATAATATATATTGACAGGAAAATTTGTAAGATGGATGTTATATTATAATATAATTGTGCTTAAGACCCTTTATATCTTTTTTAAATTTGCAAAATGTAAGATGCATTCCGTAAGTGTATGTATATTCAATTATTTTAGAGAAGAATGAAGGAGAAGAAACTTTCACTATATGTAGCATGTAACTTCCTAAAAAGGTAACTATAGCAATTTTGTATTGTACACTACAAAAATTTTTTCGTTTACAAGATTAACCTAGATCTAGAGTATATTACGAGTAGTTTAAATAGGATCAATTTACTTTTCCTGTTAGTCATAATTTTTGATCTTTTATAAATTGATCTCTTTATGATCTAAGAATGATGGAATTCTGAGTCACAATCGAGTGCAACAACGTGATCTAATATGGAGCCTTGACATTCGTATGTCAAATGTCAAGCGGCCGCTGACCCCACGATCATAAAAATAATTAATTATCTATCTTAAAATACAAATATAAAACAAAGCGTTGATTTCTTCACGTCGTTAAAACTTAATTTAAAATTTAATACGATATTATAAATTTCTTTTTATTGCTAACAAAATTTACAATGCTATTTTGATTTGGTATAAATGTGTTGTTTATTTATATTGATTATATTATGTAGAGAGAGATTAGGTTATTTTTAAAAATATTTTAAATACTTTTAACTGGATAGTCAAAATTGAGTCAATTTTATTCAAAAAAAAATACTAATGTTATAAAAATACAATCGGCCTTCGAGTAAGAGTAACCCAAATAAAAGTACCCAATGAGAGCTAAATATACTGATAATAATGAATTATATCAATTAATAATAGAAATGATAATATGGTTATAAACAAACTTTCTTTAAGAGCATTTTTTGTTGTTTGGAAGCTGGAGAATGGAAATGAAATGTCATAATATTAGATAGGGACTGGAGTCTCTTAACACTAGGTTTCCATGTTCTTTTTGCCTACCTTGTATATGTGCGGTAATATATCATTCAGACAATGGGCTACCTTAAAAGCGTTGAAATGTTTTTGATAGTTGCATTCAATTCCGCTGACGTATACCGCCGACCTGGGCCTTGACATTCGTGTGTCAAATGTCAAGCGGTCGGTGACTCTGTGCGTGATAGTTCATACTTTTTGTTTTGGACTCATCCAGCTTCAGGGCTTAAACAACTTTCAAAATGGTAGTCTGCTGTATTTTATTGTGATCGCGGTAAAATTTTATCGATATCGGTTTTCTTTTTAATTTTATTTGAATTGTGTGCTAAGAATATCGAGAATATATATATATATATATATATATATATATATATATATATATATATATATATATATATATATATATATATATATATATATATATATATATATATATATATATATATATATATATATATATATATATATATATATATATATATTATAGTGAAAATATTTCTTAGGTTTAAGTAAAGTCAATCATCATCCATCTTCATTTGTTTCGTGGATATTTTTGGTACTTTTTTTTACAGTTTTTTTCTATTAACTATTTATAAACTATTCTTAGGTAACCTAGAACTTCATTTTGACGTACTGTAGTTTTAGTAGAGAGTTTTTTATAATATCAGTCAATTCTATACTCAAAAATAAAACAGACAGAATAAAACAGAGGACGGAGCTTTCGACGTTCACTAACTTGCCTTGCCATGCTTTACTAACGCGAAGAACATACCTAAATATAACTAAATTTTATAAAAAAAATATATAACTTATTTATACTTATATGCTTACATATTTTGCAAGCTCAACACTACTTATATAAAAAAATTTATAATAAACTGTTTTGTAGAAGGGAAACCGTCATCAATATCCCACTCCAACGTCTCCCGAGTTGGAGAGGGATTCAAATCCCGCCGCATTTTAATTATTACGCGTAATCAAAAACCTAATTTTTCCTTTAGTATTAAAAAATAATAATAAAAGTACATCTTAGAAAAGAATGGCTTGAAAATGAAATGAAGTCTATATTAATTCCGACATTCTCCACACAACACACAGACGTATGTCAAAATCTCTATAACATAATAAATATTACACTACAAATATTGTTTGTTATATATATTAGCATCAATTACTCACGCAAATTAGCATTAAATTCGTAGGAAATAACGCAACGAACTTCAGCTCAAAGGTGAACCAGTTTTAAGCTTATCTTGGACGCCATTACGTTTTGAATATTATTATATTGCGAACGTAATATACGGCTATTGGTACTTATGTAATGATACTCTAATTGATATATAAGTCAAGGATCAAACTATGAAGTGTATCGGGTACCAATTTAAGTATATTTTTTAGGCTTAAAATTATTTATCGCTATATGTACTACTAATAAAAACTTAATAACGTTGAATAGCTATGTTAAAAATATATTTTTTTTTCATATTTTTATTTATATATGATTATAATACATTATACAAATTATATAGAGTAAGTTCACACTCGACACGTGGACACTCGACATTCTTCCCTTTCTAATATCTTTAGCATTAGGGAGACTGATCGCCGAGTGACCATTTTTTTAACCAAAACTAGGTACAGGTATTGGAACTTAAAAGTATTCAGCTTAACTAATCCACACTATGCTACAATCGTTATATAGCATCGCATATCGCATTATAGCATTGGGTAGACAGAGGGAACCCAGTTCATCTGTTTCTGCCCGATATTCGAGATATTGCGCATAGAGTGGCGGAACTTAACAGTGCACAATTCATTCTTGCGAGGGCGAAATCAAACCCACAACCCTCAAATTCATATTCATGTGCCGTCATAATACAATCATGCTTATATGGTCTTAAAATATTATCGACATTACGATAACAGCGCAAAATCCTTCATTTAATGCATTACCTATTCTTATTGAACACGTGTATTCAATTGCCTTATGATATATACTTGTAGTAATAACTTAGTATCAACAGCTACAATGTATGGATTTAGATTTGTATACGGTTGAGCCGTTTTTGATGTTGTTGAAGTGTTTGAAGAAAAAAAATCTCATTTAGACAATTTTGTTGTTCATTTTTCGTCGAATTCACGAGGCATTGTTAGTTGAGTGACAGAACTCAACACCGAGCTTCGCATAATAAGCAGAGCGAACAAATGTAAAATATTAAGTATTTCATTTCCTGACTGGAAATCGAACCAATAACTTGTGCTCCTGCGCAACGAAAGATATTTAATGGCATCTCAAGATCAATCTCAGACTTGAGAACTGTTTATAAATACAGGCCTTAGTGTCTGAAATAATTCAATGCACTGAATAAAACTATGTTCCGATTTATTTATTAAATAAGATTTTATCATTACGTATTTACATTTAAAATAAATTAAACCAATATAAAATTATCATAAAAATAAATCTATATACATATATATGCTCCGTACAAACAACATTCTTAAGTACAATTCATGATTATTTGACATATACATATAATATATTGAGGAACTATTATAACTTATTTTTGTTCATTATAAAAATTATGCAAGAGTTAATTAGTCCTGTTACTCCGTTCCTATATACATTTTTGGTTTTTTTTTATTTATTATTTAAGAATGTCTAAAGGTTGAGATCCGCCTTTTATCACGAAATGCCTCGAAAATTCTGTGGAAATTAGGTAAAACAGTGTCATAACACTAGGTTACCTTTGGCTACCCTGCTATATGCAGGATGCACTATGAAGATGTAAAATTATTGGGTTAAATAATATATTAATAATAAAAAATAAATAAAATAAATCAGCTTCACGCTGCATCCAAGTATCCCGAACACAGGAGACTAGGCAGAGGGAACCTAGTATTAAGACATCGTCCCCCACTTTCCGCCAAAATCTGGCAAAACTCAAAGCCGCGCTTTGCCCCGACAACACAGCAAAGAAATGAAAATATAAATTTAAACATATATTTCATTTCCCCGAATTCTGGATCGAACTCACAACCAGTCACGTTCATATATACCTGTGCCACGACTTGCCTCATTACTAATAATATTATCTTAATCCACTCATACCTCAAAGTGAAAGCATTCCAAAAGTAAACAAGCATATGTATGTATGTTTGGCACTGACGACGCGTATTGACATAATTGCCGCCACATGCCAAAACACCGCCAAATGTGACAAAGCAAACACTATGATACACGCATCTGTGATATAACAATGGGCCATGACATCGCTCGTTGGATAAATATTGGGCTTATCTCGAGATGTCTGGAGACTAGATTGTTTATATTTTAGTGTACGGTCTCGATGATTGCATTATATGTTCTATTCTACAAATATAATGTTGTAATTTATATAATGAAGATAAGAAATATTACACGTATTCATTATTAAGTAGACAATATCTTTATTAACTACATCGTTATCTAGAGATTTGATTTCGTAAGTAGTTTCATAGCATCCGATTTATAGAGAGTGAGTAGAGAGATGAACGGCATCTATTACATTTATTTTAACCATATATGGTAAAATATTTTAAGTCCATTGCACCTTATTAACAAATCCTGTATCCCAATTGGATGAAACAATAAAAATAGCTAGAAAATAATACAAGATCCAACATAATCTACAATACTTTATTATAGTAATACTCCATTTTAGATCAATATACGTGGTATTAACACATTTAATGTTTCTAAAACGCCATTACTGTCAGATCGATGCTAGCGTAGTATATGTTACGTGCATCCATCCATTGTATTCAGTTTCTTTTGGTGAGGATAACATGTAGATGCGCGTGCGCACGGCAAATGTCTTCATTATTCTTCCCACGCCACTAATCCCTGGTCCCTCGTTTGGACCAGTCGGGCGAGGTTGGAGATAGTGAACTGGATAGAGCACTTTTCTTATCAGTCGGATTGACGTATTTTATTCGGTTCAGTTCGATGCTGATCGCTTCGAATGGTTTACGTAATTGTACGGCGTATTTTCAGATCAACGCACCGCGTAGATCATTTAACGCTTTCATCATTTTGTTCGTCATTTTAAAGTAATAAAGTATAGTAGTAGTAGTTAGTGCTTTAAAATAAAAAAAAATGCCTGCAGCTTCATGATTCTTTCGCGGGTAGGTCATTCCATTTTTAACGTATATTGGGTGCCAAAATTCAACGCTGTGCTTTGTCTTAATGCTAGGGGAAGAAAATGTAAATAGTTTATATCCCCGAGTAGGAATTGACGTCCTTGATTGTCCTATATTTATATACATGCATACATATACACATAGATGAGAGATTAGTTACATTATTTGGATAAAAGTTATTAAAAAAATCAAAATCAGCTGCACGCTGTATCCCGCACACAGCACGGTAGGCAGAGGGAACCTAGTGTTAAGACACTCCGTTCCCCACTTTCCGCTGAACTCTGGAGGCAGGAGTGGCAGAACTCAACGCCGCGCTTAGCCTCTTCACCAGAGCGAAGCAATGGAAATATAAATTTAATTAAATAATAATAGTTATTGCATTTTAAAAATTACTTAAATTACCCTTTTTATTAGAAAGTACCAATATTATTTTCGATTATATAAAAGCAAGGCTTTTAAATAAGTATTTATGATTTAAAATTATAATAAGCAACGTAATACATCAATTGCTGAAATCCCTAAGAACAGAAACAGCTTACCGATCAAAACGGATACCAACTCAAGTATATTAAGCAATCCAATTGTCACCATCAAGGGACAAATACGAATTGTTTAGCAAACAGAAGACCAGGGTCAAGCACACCCACATGACCACCAAAGGTCACTGGAACGTTCCCATCGATGATGGAGCGACACCGATACTATGATGCATGAGCTGTCGATATCGCGATCGAAGCGAAGTGACGCTGGTAATTTATACCGGTACCGATTCGCCCGACCGGTCCCACAGTGACAGTCCATTGCGAGGTATGTGCCTCCTTTGTGTATTAACGTCCGCGATCGCTATCTAGTGCGGCCTCTAGTGCGGTACACATGTTTATGGATGTACTGAACTTCGCTGGCGAGTTCTCGATTGTGCTGGTGAAATCGATTAATTTTGCTCAAAGTGGGGACACTGTTGAGGATTTATAACTATAAACTGGTATATTTATTATAAATTTAATAATTTATTATCAAAACTACTCGTCGTCTTCTTATATCTAAGTTTAATTTCTTTTCAACTTAATAAAAGATTGAATGATACAGTTAAATAAAACCACTAAGCGAATATATATATATTTTTAATGTAAACTGGAAGACATAAAAAGTAGCAGTATCGATTTATTTTATCTTGTAAATCTTTTTATACTTCATAATTTAATCAATAAAAAATAATAAATCATCAAAAGGTCATACCTTTTACTGGCGAAGGTTACCATTACAGGGAAGCTTAAAGTGTTTCAACAGAAATATGTATATCGAAAACATCTACTTTCATTAATATAATGCAACCAAAGTACTGCCAATATATCCATTACTCTTTAAGAAGAGAGAGTGATAAAAGTCTATGTTATCAACAATTCACAGACAGACTAACAAACGTAAAACATTAGCACGTTCACAGCTTTTTTCGCTTAGCAGCAGAGTAGGGCTTTTCGCCCGATCATGAACTCCACATTTGGTATTTTTACTAATAAGAGAAATTGCAAATAATTTATTGTCTCGACCGAAGATCGAACCCACAAACTTCGCGCTCAACAATAAAACTGTAAAATTGACATTTGGACCCACAACCATCATCAGATAGACATGTTTACTTCTCTATATCGACGTCTACATTATCTAGTTAGTTCGAAACACGTGTGCCGGCGAACTACAATAAGAGGTATCGAATAAGTCCGATCACTTTCCCGCTCGTCGGATTAAAATCGAAATGTCAGTGGCGGTGACATTTTTATTTCTGGACGACATTTTGACGGTTACGAAACTACGAGAACAGATAGGATCGGTCCAATTAGAAATTTAAAGTAATAATTTACGGTGCACGACCCAACTACGGATCAGTGTTGCGTTATTGAGTCGAGTTCGATGTTTTGTATATTGCAAACAAACACGCGAAGTCGTTTTTTTGGGTTGGGTATATAATGTTGTTTTGGCTATGGCATTGGTGGGCGTAGCAAAATAAAATACAATAATAACAATAGAATATGATTATCACTTAAATGATGTAAATCTTCTATCAACTA
Source organism: Heliconius sara (assembly GCA_917862395.2). Classification (NCBI taxonomy): domain Eukaryota; kingdom Metazoa; phylum Arthropoda; class Insecta; order Lepidoptera; family Nymphalidae; genus Heliconius; species Heliconius sara. Next base: position 16,843,165 of record OU860791.1, read on the forward strand.
GTATCATTGATTTAATTGATTCATATTAATCTGTATTTTATAGTAGCCAAATATATTATTATGTATGAGTATAAGTATAATATATCGTCGGCTTATATTGTAAACTAACATAACTTCCACTTTATCAGGAGAGACCAAAAACGTGTTTCAAAAAACTACGATATCTTTATATATTATAACAGAGAGGCCACTAGTGGCATAAGGGTTTTATGCCGTGTGATCCCGGCCTAGAATAGGATCATCCTGGTACTGGTGGTGTCGTAAGAGGCGACTAAAGTACGTGTGGTAGAGTCACGTCGCCAGCAATGGCGACACGCATGGGCAGACTCGACCGGATCATTACCACCCCCGGCATTTAAAACCGGCGTGAAGTAGTGGCTTTATGCCACTGCGTTTCTTGTAGCTCCTCTGGGGTTGCACGGGGCCGTGGGCGGCGGTAATTACTTACCATCAGGTGACCCGCACGCTCGTTTGCCGTGCCTTTTCCATAAAAAAAAAAAAAAAAAGGGCTGAAGCGCACAAGTGTGACTGAACGTGTGAGACGCTACAGGTTGTGAGTTCGATCCCAACTTAAAGAAATAAAATATTTAATATTTTAATTTCTTCGCTCTGGTGTCGAGGCAAAGGCGTGACGATGCATTTTTCGACACTAAACGCGCAATGCCTTCAAATTTCGGCTGAAAATGGGAAGCGGAGTGTCTTAACACTAGGCTCTCCCTGCTTACCCTGCTCCATACGGGATACAGCGTGAAGCTGAATGAATATAAATATATAACAGAGATAGCATCTAGCTTCCAAGTGACATAACCATCGAAATTGTGTAGGTATCGAACATCGCCCAGTTCGCCTACAGACCATTGTACTCGTGTGAGGTGTCGCATTCCGTTTGTCTTTTACATATAACACTTACGTAGGTTATGAAATATTTATTTTATGAGTAGTTTATTATTTTAAAAAGCATTTTAAAAAATATTATTTATTTTATATATATAAAATAATAATATTTTTAATAAAAACGACATAATACAATTCGATCCTAGAGAATTAATAGATTCCATAGATAAAAACTAATTAACTTTGATACTTAGTTTATCTTCGTTAAATTTTACATGAAATTTCCGAGCACAAAGAAACAATGTTATTGGTTAGCTGAACTAATTAAAACTAACGATTTCAATATCGTCCAGTCACCAAGTGGAACAGTTCAAAACTGGTAGGAGGGCTGACCTTATAAGTGATCTATAAAGATTCGACTTGATAAGTCTAATCCTATTCACATTGAATATTATGCTAACGAGGCAGATCTTCATAATAACGACATAAACAACGTGATAGAAGCAATGAACCGATCTCATCGCTCTCCTTTCACTTAATACGCTCTAAATAAGAAAACATTAAACTTAATAATTGTATAGAAAATAAAATAAAAATACCTTCACGCCGTATCCCGCATACGTACAGCGCGTACGTCTAAGATATTTAATATTAAGTGTCGCAACTCAACGCCGCGTCTGTTTTCTTACTAGAGCGTGAAAATGATTCAATTCATTCTCCCGAGTAGGAATCGAATTCGAAACTGTCGCGTTTATAGTTAGCCGTTGTCTCATTGCGCCACCTCGGCCTCAATAGAAAACTGTATTGTAAAAGATATATTGAAAATTGTCTTGTGCTATTATAGTGCTGTTGATGTTATAACTGTAGTTATTTTTAGCTAGCTAGCTTGAGGTCTCAACGCGCTGGGGCACAAGCGTGCGGCTGCAAACGCGGCTGTGAGCTCGATTCCCACTCGAAGTTGAGTTCCACAAAACAACACCCAATGCCTCCAGACCTCGGCGGTAAATGTGTGAACGGTGTGTTCCACTAGGTTCCACTAGGTGTATGAAACACTAGATTTCCAGGTTCCACATGCACTTTTATGTGCAGGCTTAAACTAACTAGCCCTCTATTTAACAGTATTATTTGTTTTAGTTTTACTATTTAAATGAACAGTAACGTAATTAAAAAAAAAAACTTATTTGAAATAATAATTCTCAATCTACGTTAAATTTCGAGACTTTCTACTCAGTACTATAAGAATTAAGCAATATGCGATTGAACTAATCGATTCCATCTATTAATAGATAACTTTAAAGTTATAATTATCTATAATAATTGCATTAAAACATGAAAATTGTTATCAGTGAGTACTAACAATAACTTTGTTGTTAGATATATTAACACAAACAGTCCGTTAGGTGGTAGTGGTGCAAAGTATAAAACTATTTTTGTATCATTAAAAGTGACAGCTTTCCTTCTAACATTAAACAACATATTTTCCTGAACAGAAACAGAAAAGTTCTCTTAATTGAAAGTAACTCCATTCTCTACAAAAATAAATAATATCAAAATGGGCCTGCATCCTTTTTTATTTTACTTCGGGTTACGCACACAACACAATATTTCGTCAAATCAAACTAAAAAATATAAAAAAAAACATAATAGATGTAAACATTTACCCGATTAAAAAATCAACCTACAACCTACACTCAAAAAACCACCACTGCACCACAATAGTGTCTCATATACAATATTACCTAATTTTTTCATTAATTGACCGCGGCTATCACGATATTAAATATTATAATTTGAATGCCGCGCCTACAGCGCCCGGCCCGGCCCGGCCCGGGAGCCCGCGGTGTTCGTGATTATGTAAAGTGCGACTCGATCCCGGCTCATTAATTCTATAATTATTTATTATTATTATTTTATAGCTTTCAAAGCAGTTTTAACAAATGTTCATTAGATGCGTTTTGATTGAGCAATCATTTTAGGTAGTCGCGTCCCGTGATGGTCGTCCATTTTTATGGTTTGTTTTTGTTTATTTTATTACTTAAATTATAAGTAAATGGAATTATTTCAATTTCGATTAAATCCTTTTTTATATAGACGCAACTGAACGTAAATAGACGCCATTTGGAAGAACTGAACGTAATATGGCGCATTTACAATATTGTCAATTCTATTACTTAGTTAACTTTGAATTTTAAATATCACTATATTTTAATATAAACACATTAAAATGCAATGGAAAATTTACACGCATATATATTACTGCCAATCGGTGGTTTAACACTCACATTTTTAACTAACGACGCCCTGTACACACTATTTAAATATTTATAAGAATTGAGTCACAGCAGGAAAGGAAAACTGAAATATCTATATGTTATCAGTTTATTACAATTAAAACGCAATCGTCTATCAATATTCCAGTCTTAATGCTAGTTCTACCACTAGTATTTACAGAGCGTTGTCCACTATCACTTATATATATTAAATATTGGTTGTAATTATATATGTAAATAAATTTACTTATCTAACACAAATTATTTTCTAGTACCAATTTCTCTGTTAAAGCGAGTCTAATTCGTGTATTTTACGCCGTTATAACTCAACCTGTCCTCACGCCCACTGTATGTCAACTCGGTGTAGGTACTTGTTGATTCCCTACATTGCTTCAGTGTTGAATGTTACGTTATAAGACAGATTGAGAACGGGGTGCTAAAAAATTGTATTTACTTACATGAGATATATATTATTTTATATATTAATATTACATATATATTCTGGATATATTATTAAAAAAATTAATTCGTTTTGTACTGTGTCGTGAACCTCCTTATAAATGTACTCTTGTGGTTTATACTTTTTAAGTAAGTACCTACCAGTACAAAAATCGTGGCTCCCCATATCTTTCCTGTCTCTCTTTCTCTCTTCCAGCATACAGTTATATAATGTTACGCATATTTCAAATAAACCAAAGACCATATTTAATCGGCATCAATAAAATTAATAAAACTTCAATCGACGTCAAAAAGTGTAGCAACAGAAAGTTCACATCGTCCGCGTTTCGAAAGAGTCCCGCGGGTATCAAAGCAGTAATAACAAGAAAACATAATTTGCACGCAACTCCGTGGACATTTTGAATTTCAAATTGTAACGTGAATTTATTCTCTGGAAGATTAATATCTTCGGTACCGGGCTTTGACTCGATGTGATACGACTCGTAAATTGTTCTTGTAATTTAGTACTTATTTCTATTAGGTATAGCCGGATCCGTCTTATACGCAACACAAACACACAAATGGTAAACAATTATTTATGTACGTCATCGATTATTATTTATTATGAGACCGGTCGTGGCGCAGTGGTACAAAGTGTGACTGTAAAACCGACTGGTTGTGGGTTCGATTCCCACTCGAGGAGATGAATATCGAGGAAATGAAATATTTACTTAAATTTCTATTTCCATTTCTTCGCTCTGGTGTCGAGGACAAGCGCGGCGTTGAGTTCTGCCACTTAACACGCAATGCCTCCAGAATTCGGCAGAAAGTGGGGAACGGAGTGTCTTTCACTAAGTTCCCTCTGCCTACCCTGCTGTGTGCGGGATACAGCGTGAAGCTGATTTATTTATTTATTTTTATTTAAGTTTTATATTTTCATTTCTTCGCTCTGGGGTCGAGGCAAAGCGCGGCGCTTAGTTCCACCAACACGCAATGCCTCCAGAACTCGGTAGAAAGTGGAGAACGGAGTGTCTTAACACTAGGTTCCCTCTGCCTACCCTGTTGAGTGCAGAAAACAGCCTGAAGCTGAAGCTTAAGATGATGATATGATGATTATTATTTATTTGTGCAGTAGGCAAAGATAATCTATAAATAAATATTAGTGAATTGTATTCTTTGCATCTCATCAATCTGTTTATTATTTCTAAATACTTTAATGCTAAGATATTTACAACAAAAAAAATTGTTTAACCAATAGGTAGATATCTAGGTTTCGTTTTTAACCTTTGGCATTTATCATCAAGTCAGCTTGATGATCCAATTGGTACTATCACCTGATCTACATATATTTATCGAACTTCCTGATAATTGATGTCAAATTAGATAAATGTGAGTGAAATGAAGCTTCTTAAAATATATTACATAGCTACAGAACAACCCATTAAAACATTTTAATATCCACCACTTAACACCGGAAAATAACTATCACAACAGTTACTTCCTCATTTCAATCAATTAAACAGCTTAACATAAAATCGTCTATGTAGCTTAATTTAATATTAAAAATACAAGAATAATAATACAGGTTTCCAATCTCACCTGTAATTGTCCAATAACCACTTGAATTAATCAATTTGATATTTAGATGAAACTGTGTCACCGCTATAAACGCTTCAATTAAAAATTTAGACAGTGGACATTACTTAATAGATAAAGGCCAGTGTGATAATGTCACTTGCGATGTCATCATCTGTTTCGTGTTTTGTTTTTATTTTCACTTTGCTTTTTGTTGTGTGAGCATGCGAGGGAAAAGCAACAGCTTCACGCTTTTTCCCGCGAAACATTCAGAAGGAACTTAGTGTTAAAACACTGTTTAGTATTTACATTTCGCGGAATTCAACGCTGCGCTGCGACATCTACCACAGTATATCCATCTCACTTATAATTAGACGCTGTTCCATTGTAACACGGCAGTCTTTCGAAGAAAGTAGTATTTCGACACTTAGTTTTTTTTATTATCTCTGAAACTCCGCAGTTCAAGGATTTACATATAAATTACAAATATAATTTCAATTTTAAATATTTCCTCAACTAAGATTTGAACACACAACCATTTCGCTTCACCCTTAAGCCACATATGATGGCCTTACACTATCAACGTCCTGCAATAAAATACCGATAGGCTGTAAAAGGGTTCAATAGGCGATATGGGCTATGGCTACTTGACTATTACCGGTGTCGCGAGCCGCCCACGCCTGTGTGCGGGACCCGCCGCGTAAATATGGCGGAATTAGTCCTAGCCCAGCTTATTTATCGACGCTGATGGAGAAATCGACCGCGAGGAACTTCCTGCTCCAACAACGCGAGTTTACCGTAACATAACCTTTATTTTATCCATTAACTTTACTGCGTCCTTGTACGAATGTTAGATTTACACATACATATATAATTACTCTAAAAAAAACCAAATCAAATTTAAATATACGGTACATTACTTGCAGTTTTACATTCGAGTTTCTAAATTATCTCGATGACATATACTTTATCGAGATAAGGAGCCAATTAAATAATAAGAATAAAAAATAATAAAAAAAAACAAGAACAGAAAAAAGCGCGGAAGTGTGAGAGTGGGCGAGTAACCATTGACATTTGCACGGCATTTGACATTATATAGCGTGTGTACACAATTCTAATTAGGTACAGGGTGTGGGCTGTCATTGCATACCAAAACTGGGCTGTGCGGTGATGGATGGTGATGGAAGTGGACGCTGTAGTATCAATGTTATACCTAAACACGAATCGAATACCCTACACGGTTTATGTATGGATAAACTATTTAGGAAGAATTTTTCTTTTAGTTTCACCTCTATAGGGTACGCTATAGGGGTAGGTAGAAAGAACCTTGTGTTAAGACACTCTGTACTCACTTTCCGCCTATTTTTTGTGAAATTGCATGTTAATTGTAATAGGAAGATGATTATAATAATAAAATTGTATGTATGTAGACGTTTCTACAGTCCCTGCGGTAAATAAATGTCTTAAAATGTATGTTTGAAACAGGCACCTGCCCTTTCAAATATTTTGTTTTTATGTGGTCTACGTCAATGTCACCTTACGCAATACCCTTACTATATAATTCTTCCACAGACTTACATAGATTATTATAAACTAATATCATTACATTACATATTCTTTACTTTAAAAAAGTATTTACTTTAAAAAAACTAAGTGTGGCATTTATAAAAGCAAAAATAAAGAGATATTTCTAATTGAAAAACTAACAAACGTCCATATTGTATAAATTAATTAATTAAACATGCAAAATTAGGAAAGATACTCATCTCTTTCGTAACATCAAAGTGTGCTTTATTGTTATAAAAATATTATTTTCTTAGCGTAAAATTAATTAGTAAGAATATTACAATAAAAAAAAATCATAATATAAAATTGAAAAGGTTGTGTGCCAATGCGATACCACATAAGAACTTTTAATTCTCGTACATAAAGTAAAACCGAGTTTTAAAGTGTTTATTCTTATACATTTTGTTTAATTACTTTGAATAATAAATACAACATAAATATTTAAATACGAAATTTTTTTTTAAACATACGTACATAGAGGCTCCCGTGACATAGCGGCACAGTGTCTAACTAACTTAACTTAACTTAACTTCACGCTTTATCCCTAGCGGGGTAGTCAGAGAGAACGGAGCGCCAAACGCTACGGTCTCTACATACCTCTTTCGCCTCGTCCACTGTCATCAACCTCTTCATACATGCCCTCCGGGGGATCCTCATGCTTTTTACGTGACCTTCCTCCAGTATCTTTGATACTGTGTTTTCGAAGGTCAACCGAGGTCTCCCCCTACCTCTCTTACCACTCACTTTTCCATCATAAATCTTTTTTGCCATTCTTTCCTCGCTCATTCGTTCGACGTGCCCAAACCAGCTGAGCACGTTCTTCTTCATTCTCACCGTGACATCCTCGCTGGTACCTGCCATTCTGTGTACCTCTTCATTGCGGATTCGATCAGCTAGGCTGACTCCGCATATCCTACGAAGAGATCGCATCTCCACAGCATTCATCTTTCTTTCATTCTTCTTCTGTAATACCCACGTTTCGCTGCCGTATAACAGGGTCGGTACCAAAACTGCATTGTGTACGGCCAAACGCGCAGCTGTGCTGACGTTTCGCCGTCTCATCAATGCAGCCAAGGCCCCGTTAACCTTGTTACCGGCAGCAATACGCCTTTCCACATCCATCTCGTATCTTCCATCTCTACTGAACATACTTCCCAAATATACCACTTCATTCACCTGTTCTAATATCTTATCATTTACACTGATCTTGCATTCCGTCCTTTCTTCATCTCGTTCAAAAATCAGAACCTTTGTCTTATTCGCATTGAGGCTTAGACCATTATATTCACACTCTTCTTTCAGAGTGGTGACCAATGCCTGCAACTCGCACTCTGATGATGCAATAAGCACTGCATCATCTGCGTACAGCAGGCAATTCACATTCAGGTCACCTACTTTCACTCCTATATCACTTTGTTTCACTCCTTGGAGACAGCTATCCAAATACAAATTGAACAACCAAGCTGACATGGCGCAACCCTGTTTAACACCCGATCGGATGTCAAACCAGGGCGACATGCCAGCTCCTACTCGCACGCAGGCTGAGTGGTCTCTATAAAGAGACTTTACAGCCTGCAACAAGGGTCCACTCACATTGTACCGGGGTAGTATCTCCCATAATTTCGCTCTGACAACTCTATCAAACGCCTTTTCCAAGTCCACAAAAGCACAGAAAACTTTTTGGTTAACGGCCAAAAATTTCTCCGTGATCATGCGGAGGGAAAAGATCTGATCCATACACCCTCTTCCAGGTCTAAAGCCTCCTTGGGCCTCCCACAACAGCCTTTCAGATCTCTCTTGCATTCTTCTCGCTAAAACTTTAGCATAAACTTTACTACCTAAGCTAATCAAACTGATAGCCCTATGGTTTGCGCAGTCTATCTGTGAACCTTTGCCTTTATACAAAGGCACGATGACCGCACCTCGCCAATCGTCTGGGACCTCCCCTGATTTCCAGCATAAATTGCACAAAAACCAGAACAAGTCCAAGACGCGTGGCCCACCATATTTGATCATCTCGGCAGTAACTCCATCTGCTCCCGCTGACTTACCACATTTCAGACTTCGTATTGCACACTCAACTTCTTTTACACTAATTTCGCCATCAGCTACATCAAGACTCAGCGTTTCGCTGCTACTTGAGACTGAGGCGTCATCACATTCATACATCTCCTTGTAAAATTCCGCCCATCGCTGCAAAACGTGTGGTTTTTCTGTTAGAATTTCACCGTCCTTCGAAAGCACCCCTTTCATTCTACAAGTTAGCGAGCAACCTCGAGAAACACTAACTTCTCGCCAGAAAAGCTTCGTGTTTTCCCTGAAGTTGTTCGTTAACCTCTCATCTCTTTCATTCTCTGACTTTTCGCGCTTCATCTTTATCAGTACTTTCGTCTGGTGCTTTTGCAGCTTATACTCTTTCTTTTTTATCTCTCTCATACTTTTATCCTTGCCACAGGCTTTATAATCCTGCCATGCCTTCTTCTTTCTTTCTACAGCATCTTGCACTTCATCATCCCACCATTCATCACGCTTTTTACTAAAGCCCCTTTTAACTTTACCACATACCTCTATCGCTGCTTCCTTCATACAATCCCTAAGGTTCTGCCAGCATACTTCAATATTTCCATTTCCAGATTCACTGCTGTCTAGCCTTTTGGAAACTCTTTCTTGATATTCCTTTCTAGTTGGTGGATCTTGAAGCTTCCAGCTTCTTATGCGATAATTCGACTCCAAGTCTGGACACCTCGTGTAGTTGCGCCAGCCCGTGAACAGACCCCTTATTTTAGCAACTACTAGATAGTGGTCTGTTCCCAGATCAGAACCCCTAAACACTCGTGTGTCCATGACTTGGCTTCGAATACGCTGATCCACTAGGAATAAGTCAATCATACTTTTCCCTTCCGTTCGCTCCCATGTATACATGTGAATTTGTTTGTGGTCAAACATAGTGTTTGCCACAAACAAATTCCTTTCCTTGCAAATTTCCAATATAAGCTTTCCAGCCTCATTTATTCTCTTGTCACCATACTGACCTAGCACTCCCTCGTAACCGCTTCGCGCAGTTCCGACCCATCCGTTCAAATCGCCACATATTATTAATTTTTCATTCCCTCTAAGTGTCTAACTAAATGAGAAAATAGTAGGTTCGATTCACTCTGGGGATTAATTATTATGATTTCCTCGCACTAATAATAAGAAAAGACGCGGCTTTGAGTTCCGCCATTAAACACGCAATGTCTCGAAAATTTGATGGAAAGTAGGTAATGATCTTAACAATATATTCCCTCTGTCTCCCTGCTATATGCGGGATACAACGTGAAGGTGGGAAAAAAATATATATTTGAAACTATGAGAAGGTGAATACTTGAGGCTATCAGAGCGTAGCGCCTGACTGTAGTCGAGATAAATGCGAGTTCGATCCCCACGCGGTAGTCCTAGTCAACTCAACATCTCTAAACAAGTAAAATTAGAAGCAAAAACATTGTGGAAAAATTATCATATAGATACATTCCAGGAATAATCATACATACAATATCTATGAAGAAATATAAAAAAAAGACAACATAATAATTTAGTAGAAGTATGATAAAAATACAATTAAATGCGGCAAGTCGTTGAAGGATAATGAGGCGTTTTTATCGTTGTTGAGTTGCGAATGACACCCGCGACCTCGGCCGTGTCGCGCAAAGGTGAAATAGATCAAGGAAAAACCTTTTTATCATATATAGGGTATCCATGAATATTAATATAATAATAATAAATAATAATTGTTCGTATAAACTTACCTGCGTATAATAATATATATTATGATAAATTTTAATCTTCCGTCAGGTGGTGGTTAAATAGGTTACGTTTTTAATTAAGGTGTTGGAGGTTAAATTTGTATATTACAAATTTAATAATGACTTGCATTTAATAATGACTTAATTACTTATACTATGTATTTACAGTTTAATACATAAATAAATACCTAAACATACATACTCAAGTGGAGTCGAACCCACGATCCGACTTAACAACTAGAGTCAGCAACGAAGCAAACATTGTTAGAATTGAAAAGTAAAACGAAAACAAAACAGAGTAAAAAACACAACAAATCATAAGAGCATACAAATGTCTAAAAAAAATACCACACATTCCTTTCTACAGATATTCTATTAAAAAGAAACATTTTATCTTATCACAGCGTAGGGACATTTATTCAACTATATTCAAACGGGTATCAATTTCGTCATTTCAATAACAGACACAAAAACCTTAAACAGTATCAAGTGAATTTATCCTTTCCTCGTATAATAAAGCTACCGAATTATTCTCTACGGTAGTCCCGAACAAAAGTGCACCAGAGAGCACGTAAAGATCCGCTATAAAATATGGATGTAATTATAAATATGACAGTTATAGCTTCTGTCCGCGTTGAAAATAAAATATAAGAGACACAATACATTGTGATTCGAGTGTTCTATCTGTCACTGTGCCTTTGTCGCCGCATTCAGCTGCGCCCACGCACGCCTGGTCGATATTAAAATTGTTTTTGTCTATAGAAAAATATTGAAGTATTTAGTACTAATGTTATAATATTTTTAAGTGTTATTCAAACAAAAAGGATAAAAAACACATTGATGTCTTTGTATTTGGAGATTTAATTTTAATTGATGTATGTCGTTTGTTCGATAATAGATTTTTTTCGCAAAATACAGTATGTATACGTATGTATAAAGCTATGATAATAGTTGGATCGGACGTTTTTACAAAAAAGTTTCTACTATCTAACAGAGATAGTAGTTTTTATTAAATCATGTGCTTAGAAATAAAAAAATATATAAAAGGCAATTATAGTATTTAACTTAAACGATTTTTTTTCTTCGGCATTTTAAAAGATTTAATAAAAATTTTTTCGCTTATGCAAACTGACAATTTAAATTTTTACCTACTCAATCACGAGTTCCATTATGTTTTTTATACATTTTTTTCTTTAATTACATTTAAATAAGATCATCAATCCATAATTAGCTTCACAAAAAAAACTGTGCATTTAATTATGAGGATATCTTTTATTTTGTACGACCGTTAGCGGACCGCGCCTGCAGCTACGCGACCGATTGATAGATAGAGTTCAAACACTAATAGAGAATACTTTTTGCTGCATTTTAAAATTAGACCTAAAGTATTTAGTTTATAGATGTCTTAAAATATGTAACTAAAGTTATTTATTTAAAAAAACTTATATACAAATTATATTTTTTTACTGGTACATATTTATATAAATTTTTATGTGTTTTTTTATATACTTGTATATATCTTGTTGGCAACCTTCACGTGCTAGCAGAAACTATTCGTTACAAGGTTGTCACATATATTTGGTAGACCCGTTAGGCCCAGTGGAGTATAATCACCGATATTACAAAACAGCCCGCTCTAGTTTCTTATTCTGTCGCACGGTCCGGTCCGAGGTTCTTGGTGAGAACGTTCCTCTTGCAACTAAACTGATACAACGATAGAAATTAATGTGAAAGATTAAATTTATTTGTGTTTTAGAGGCTAGTTGTGGCGCAGGGGCACAAAGTGTGATTGTAAACGCGACTGGTTGTGAGTTCGATCGTCACTCGAGGAAACGAAATGTATATTTTCATTTCTTCGCTCTGGTGTCGAGGTGAAGCGCGGCGAATTCGATAAAAAGTGAGAGAGTGAGTGAGTGAGATACGGATTGTCCTGACACTAGGTTTCTTTTGCTTACCCTGCTGTGTGCGGGATACAGCGTGAAGTGATTATTAGTGTTTTTCTGGCGTTACTTGACCAGAAACGCAGTCTGGGCAATGCAAACAGAAAAGGAAAATCAATTTAAAAATTTACACTTTACCGTATGAAAAATATATTCTTATAAATTATAAAAAATATATTTCAGATACGGCAACGTAAATAACAATTCTAAGATAGCTGAAAAAGTTAATGTATTTTATATCTTTCTCTATTTTTTGAATTAAAAATAATTCTAAATTATAAACACACCTCGACTACTTCAAACTAGTTACTGTCCAGCCAGTCTACCTTAATGTGCTTAATTTGCACTCTACTATTCTTACTAATAACATATTTAATATTAAATTTCACTGGTAACATTGATTGGTCGCAAGCAGAACGACGCTCAGAGAGTGTGGGGACAGTGACCCGGCTATCTCGAGATCGCAGCCTCCGACCGGCCAGATGCCGAAAGATGTGAACAGGTCCGCACTCTACTCGACTTTAAACGAGCAATTTACATTCAGTATATTATTGCACTTTGCAATTTCTATTACCATAAAAGATATTACGGGTACTGAGCGTAATAATATTGGTTACGGTAGTAATGAAATTTTAAATATGAAATAAAACTACTTTTTAATGTGGATTCTACAACTGTATTTAACTATTTGCTTTTAGGTAAGTAGAGACAGAGTCCTGTGTTATAACACTCCAATATCAGCTTTCCGACAAATTTTCGGGAGATTGCGTGTTAAGTGGACGAGCGTCTTATGTAATTCACTAAATGCGAGAAATTGCGTCAAAGAATAATAACTAATAAAAAAACTATGTATATATTTATCATCCCAGTTAAAATACACTTATAAAATATGTACATATGTATAAATGTCATGACTTTAAAGATATAACTATCATTAATCATAATTTTACCTACTTCATTTATTTTATGTTCGGGTCATAGGTTACTTTATTATATTGTAATGTCGTATATAAACGCTATGTTTTATATGATTCTTTAGAATAATATATTATATTGGATTTGTATGTACACTCTAGCAATATAAATAATAATATTACAGAAATATGTTATCATTATAGTAAACATAATCTATACTAATATAATAAAGCGGAAAATTTTGTTTGTTAAACCACTAGGATCTCTGGATCTACTCTCCGATCCGATTTTTTTTTTTTTTATTTTGTATGATAGGTGCATCCTTCAATAATAAGGAACATCATTGAATTGCTTCAATCGCGTGCGTTTCAATAATAGTTATTTATATGTCAGTACGTTGTATGACAAAAATAACATAAAAAACTGCGCGACACCGTATATCTATTTCTTATAAATAAGTGAGCATAAGCATTGCATTTTGTGGCAAAAATTAATTATATTGACACTTGCGAGCGAGAAATATTTCATCATCAAGAAAATTTAATAAAAATAACCCTTGGCTCTTATAACATGTAATTTGGACGTATACTTTGCGAGAAAATGTAAAATAAAATAATCCTCAATGCTCTGTTTACGGCTGCAAGCCTATTCTCGAGTCCCGCGGGGACCGTTCTTGCCGCCGATGACGTCCCCTCGGCCATACGGCCACATAGTGCTCGCACTTTCTCAGAATTATGAAAACAAGTTGTTCATTATTGAGTGTATCAATCTGTCGGCAAATTAAAATAATATTTAAATTTAATATTTAAATAACAATCATAGGTACCCACTATACATTAAAAAAACCACAAAATATCAATAAAAAAAAATAGTATCGATCAGATCGAAACTCCGTCCCTGTTATAACCTTTAGCTCGCGGCGTCGGGTGTAAAAATAAAAGAGCATCGTTAATATAGTATCTTACGGCGCTTGGATGCTACCGCAGGTGCGATGGCCTGATCATCCGCTACGCCACCAAAACTAATTTAGTAAATTAAATATTTATAAAATACTAGCGGCCGCGCCCTGGCAAGCATTGTACTGATCGGAAATAAGGTGTCACAGCTAAAATATAAATGTGAAACTCATTTCACATTGATATTTTGTTATCAGAGCCAAGTTCAATATTGAATAATAAGTCGCTTCTTACTTCATTGACAAAAGAATTGAGATCTATATGGGCCTAACCTCAATATTTGACCTGACAACTTTTTTACTATCAAAACAAATAGTACGAATCAAGTACAATCGCCATCTTATACAAAATAAAACAACTTAGAAGTACGAGATAGCCTGTAAAATATTGTCAACTTTTAACTTGGCTTTTTTAAGTTTTTGTTGAGTTAGATCTTATAAGCCAGCTAAGTCTATTTCACCGATTGTGACGTCGCCTATACTTTTAAATTATTCAGGAACAAATTGAAATATAAGTGCAAAATCAGTATAGTTGTTAAGAATTAGGAAGAAAAAATTAACCAATAACTACCGAATAGTTTAGCAGAAATAAATGAAGATTTAAAAAAAACGGTAATCAGTAATCTTTTAAAGTTGTCACGTCTTTTTTAAGACAGTTTTATGTAAAAACGTATGTTTACAATTAAAAGATCCTGCACTGAAACCGACAATATAAATGTAGAGTATTTGCAAAAAAAATATATGGGAAGAGGAGACTTGGTTTATTGGGAATAATAGATAAACTAAAATAATAGACGCTCTATAACACAGGCCTACGCTCCTAACTAACTGACTGAAAAAAAAACATACTACATACATGTACATAGTATAATATGTATGTATTTATTTTATGAGAATTTATAATATTCGGATTAAGGTACCAATTAAATAAATCAAAAGCAAAATAACCATAACTTGCTTATTAAAAGGCAACTAATCATCTAATTAAACAAACGTCATTTTTTACCATTTACTACATAAAAACAAGAAACACGCGCGATAACATCGACCGGACACCTTACTGTCTTGTTAACGTGATCTACGGACGGACGAGTAGTGCTAAGATAATATAGGTACATAGGTTTCAAAAAAATAATTAATTTTAATTATTTATTTACTAGTAATTTAGTATAAAAATAGTTTTGTATTATTATGATAGTCGGCCATATTTATTTATATAATAATAAGCTTGTTAAAGAAGTAAGTAGATTATGGAGTTTGTATATAAAATATAGATATTTGTGACTATATAGCATTAAAATTATATTATACAGAGGAATACAACTACACACATATGAATATCCTCCTTAATATAATTCAATAAAACTCTACATTACATGTAACTTTTGAAAACAGATTTGAACCTGCTACCATTTCTAGCGTCGCCATAACAAAGTCATAACTTCAAAGGACGAACAAACGTTGAAAGCCGTACCACCATATTCTCGTTAATTAGCGCTATAGGAGTGTAAGTGTTTCCTTTACTAAATTACAGTCTGAGAGGGCAATGAAAGGCAGTTGTTTCTAGCCTGAGCCTAGTAATTTCCACATTTCTATAGATAAACTGGTCCACTCTGTGGCAGGAAATCGTTCAATTTATTGCTTTCTGGGTAGTATTTTTGTTTTTGTTCGATGAACTCGTATGTGCTCTTGTGTTATCTCATTTGTGTAAACTGTCAATAGTCGTTAGGTTCAAAGAAAAGATATATATTATCTTTTAAGATTCGGTATACAAAACGTAAACAACAAGAAGAGAGAAAATAACCTTTGAAAAATAAAAAAAAGACGCCACCCGATATAAACGAACCAACACAAGCATTTAGAAAATTACATTATACGGAAAGATATGTAGACAATTAAACACCGCAACATGTTGGGAATTCGAATAAAATATACATTTTAATTGTGCTACGTTACTATGTGCTAAGTATTATGGCGTCGTTGAGCGCTTTCGTACATTATTATGAAAGAATAGATGAAAATTAACTTTGCGCCGTGACAAAAGTTAAGAGGCAGTGTTGACTACGATCGTGCATAATGAGATGCGGCTATGAAAGATCACAACAGGTGGTCACGTCAGTTTTAGTTATTGTTTGTGTTGTGCTCCTTGTGAATATCTTAGAAATGGTATCGATTTCGTATCGTCGTATTAAATTGATTATCTAACATGAATATATTTTTTTTGTGTTTTTTTTGTAAGCTTCACGATAAATTTCGCATGTAGCGGGGTAGGCAGGGGGAGGGTAATGTTAAGACTCTCCACTCTCCAATTTCCGCCAAATTCTAGAGGCATTGCGTTTTGAGTGGCGGATCTCAACGCCGCGCTTTGCCTCTACATTAGAGCGAAGAAATGAAAATATGAAATATTCTATCTCGAGTGGAAACTCAAAACCTGCCGTGTTTAGAGTTATACGGTTTCTGATTATAGTGAGTGATATTTGAGATTTTAAATGCGTAAACATGTTACATTTTCATACAATTATTCATAAATTTCGCATTGTTATTTTACCTTCTTAAGATGACTAGAGACACATTCAGACTATCTTTCTTTATATAGAATTCTACGGTTCGACCACTGTAGCATCTGTGGGCCCTTAGACCTGCTAATCTTAATAAATCAAAGATCGTAAATATACATATATTACAAAAAAATGCTGCTATATTATCAATATTTTGTATATCAAAGTTCAAAAACAGTTCGTTCCTAAGTTAATATTAGTCTTCAAGGTACAGTATAAGAACAGGTGTAAACTTGACACTATACATACATATATGTACATACATATATGCATGTATATTGTCAAGCCACGGCTAGTTGCTTACAATCCTACTGATAAAATCGAAGATATTTACGAGATAATTTGTAGAATTTCTATTGATGTTGCGGTTATAGTTAACAAAATGACTTTTTGTTTATCGTTTTATTTTCGTACAATTACCAGTAAATATATTTATTATTCTAGTAGTAATACTTTAACAAGTATTACTACAACAATATAGTTAAAATATATCTGTACTTCTAAATAGTATTTTTTTTCAGTATTTAAATATTTATATTATAAACAGAATCTTAAAACATTGGTATTTTGGTAGAAAAATCACGTCATTTCGTTTTTTATATAAAACAAGTTCGTTTCCTTAATTATATCAAAAATTGCAAATACGTCTTTGTTACACCAAATGAACGATACGTAAAACTGGGTAAAAACCTGCAGCGTAGCAGATGCGGAAAGATAAAAGAATACATATACGAATCAGTATTTCTAAAGCAATAACAAACGAACTGTAAAATGATAATAAAGAACAAAAATAAACTTAATTGAAATTAAAATTCAAGACACGCATAATTCCGCTCAATAAATAGCAATATGGTGTAAAATTAATTGGTCTCGAGATAAAATGCAAATCGTTCTACGGCCATTTTGTTTTACAAATTAACGTTGCTTTCCTAGAGCTATCATATAGAGAAATGCTTAGACATTGTAGGCTTTTGATTCTTATATACATTATATTATTATTATTAATCTTTACATATTTCTGTAAGCTTATATATTATATGGAACAGAATCTTTGAAGTCTATACAGAAGAGTGTTTAATAAGAACTTGATATTTCCTTTTTTAGTTTTACACAGTGCATATAGCAGGCTTGGCAGAGGGAACCTGGTGGCCTAGTGTTAAGCCACTCAGTTCCCATTAAGACACTTCCATTTCCGATTGTCCACCGAATTCTGGAAGCATTACACCAGAGCGAGGAAACCAAATCCCGACAGAAATCGATCCCACAACTAGTCGCGTTCCGCAGTAGTCGCACGCCTCTGGTCCTGCGCCACAAATGGCCCCTTGTTCACTGATATCTCTTGATCGCCGAAAACTATATATATAAATAACACTTACTAATAATATTTGAAGATAGAATACTTATATTTCAAGTTGTAAGACTATGAAGGTGGGAACATTAATTGTGTTATTACCTGAAACAATAAATTAATATTAATATTTTCTTATTAAACTTTTAGTAAATTAGTACAATTCGGTCAATATTTTTTTAATAAAATGAACTTTATTCATAATATATGAGTACATCTTGGTTATCTCATGAGAAATAGAGGTTACTTGAGGGTTATAAGTGATAAATACTCCTAAACAAAAATTAAATGACCCTCTAAAATCAATATCTATCATAATGCAAAACTCTGCTCCACCATCATTTTCCTATATTATATTCAGAGACATGATTAAATTTCTAAAACATTTCCGCAGTGTGGCTCCAAAAGAAATGAAAGAAGAGCAACTAATTACGTAGATGTTATGACAAGCACACGAGAGCGCACTTCATAATCAAATCTAAATTGATTTGTATCACAATTGCTTACTTTCACAACCTTAATTAAGAAAAAAAACTTTCTTTCCTATTTTTATTCATCAAGAGAATTAGTTTTGTTATTTGAACAAATAAATAATTGGCTCGGTTACATCGATCCAAGTAGACGTGCATTTCAAAAAAAACTTTTTTGTATTAAAATATTTTAATTTAAAATGAATATTCACAAATAATACTATGTAACGATATTATATCGATAGCTTATGTAGAAGAGAATGTATAATTTGTACTCTGTAGTTTTGTGCTTACAAAAGAAAGATAGAAAAAAATTAAATTGCCTAAATTTTATTTTATAAGCATTTCTTACTCTTACAGTGATATAACCGTAAATACACAACAAAGTCGCAGTATTTTACAATATAATATTAAAATTTGACATTTTTTTTCGATTTTTTTTATTAAAAATCTATAAATCTCTATAATATTAAATAAAAAAAAACTAGTTAACAAGTGGCACATACTTTTAATACTTCTATATTATATTTATAAAAATACGTGATTCTATAAGTAATGTCACCTCATCACAGGCGGAACTCATTGCTATAAAGGCGCGTCCACACTAATGCGACCCAACGCCTCCACCGCACCTCGTTATGTGAATTAGTCTCGCCTAATCGAATGGCGCGCGCTGGATGGAAATACTTTCATGTATAACATTCTTTAATATATACCGTAAAGTGTAAATATATACACATTATATTATTCATTGTAATTCTATTTAAATACGTAAAATATTTAGCTTTTATATAAATAAAAAAAAAGAAGAAAAGACAGACAGACATGTTATTTATACGGTATAGTTGAACATTTGCTTTAAAATATAATAGACGAACTAAAAATTGAGGAATGCAACGATATGTCAATGGGTTTCTTTAACTATAAGATATTACATGGAAACAAAAAAGATAATACTATATATCTGAGTACACACCAAAAAACTTTTAAGTTAAAATAATAACTACAGGAATATGTACCACTATACTAGGTTAAAATTAAAAAGAATATATTATATGACTCTTAATAATTATTATAACGGCAAACTTTGCAATTACTATTATACAAACTCAAATGAGCCACTATAAAGATAATAAAATGTCCAAACATTCATTCAAAAGCCATTAGGTCATAATAACAAAGTGGCACAAAAACGCACGTCGCAAATGACGAGATGATTTATTTAGACGTGCGCCATTGTGGTGCGCACGCGACGCGCCGCGCCAACCTGCACCCGCCCTAATGAGCTTCTTTAAAATAACATACACTCATATAGATAAAGACATATATGTAGGTGTTATTACTTTTTTTATTTTAACTTCACGCTGTATCTCGTTACTAGTAGGATAAACAGAGGGAACGTAGTGCTAAGACACCTCTGTTCTCCACTTCCCGACGAGTTTTCAAGACATTGTGCGTTATCTTGTTATCCTTATCGTGTTACCAGAGCAAGGTACAGTATTATTAAATCTTTCACTACTCCGAGTGGGCATCGAATCAAAAACCGTCGCGTTTACAGTAACACGCTGTGCCGCCCCGTTATCGAAGCGCTCGTCTCTAAATAAAGGTAGTCATTTTTAAATAAAATCTTTCTCCGCAGTATTTGGTGAAATAAATGTATCACATATTCACATAAAAAATGCTTATTAACATATTTATATAATTTTTTGTCCGAGTCCCAAAAATTATACTTATATCTTTATAATTATTTCGTCACAACTTTCAAGCTTATTTTGTCCAAAGCCATACAGTTACAGCGTTATTTATTCAAATATTCACATGGTGACATATAACTTGATACTATTTAATAAATAAATAAATTAGCTTCACGCTGTTTCCTGCACACAGCAGGGTAGGCAGAGGGAACAAAGTGTTAAGACACTCCGTTCCCCAATTTCCGCCAAGTTCTGAAGGCATGGCGCGCCTCAACGCCGCGCTTTGCCTCGGCACCAGAGCGAAGAAATGAAAATATAAAATAAAATAAATATTTCATTTCCTCGACTGGGGATCGAAACCACAACCAGTAGATTTTACAGTCACACTTTGTGTCCCTGTGCCACGACTGGGCTCACTATTACTAGCTACATGGACTGGACACTATTTATATTTACATAAAAAAATATTATAATCTTAAATGTTAATTAAACCCAAATAAAAAAATATCCATTAATAAAAATCTTATTCAATTTCAATCTCCTTATCATTTCAAAGAAAGTTAAGTTGTCACGCAATATTTTATTGTGACAATCATGCGATCTGCAAAAGCAATTTTTTTTTCTTCCATATTTACAGACTATAAAAAAAACTAATTTGACTTTTTCGTCGAACGAAACGTCGTTTTTTATGCTATTTTGTAAACGTGATTTTGTGACCTCATAGTAGAAGAAATAAAAGAATAGAGATAGTATAGTAAAAGTAAAAGAATCAAAGAATTACACAAAATACAGAATAATCGAAAATTTACTTTTTGAACTGTTATTATAAAGATTATGCAGTCAAAATCCTGATGAGAATTTTTTTTCCCGTAGTATGGTGTGATGACAGTGATACGATGTAGAAAACGTTGCAAAGGACATATGCCTATGGTCATAAGAGATCTATGAACCTATAATGTAGATTTTGTATTAATATTATAAAAAAAACAGATTACGTTCAACCACGACGAATTTAAAAAAAGAATGGTAGTGTCACATGACATAATTTCAAATTATTTCACAATACACCAAAAATGCAAATTGAACATAACAAAAAAAAAGATTAATACAATTAACAACTAAGAAATCCTAACTTTCATACATTTCAGCATCTTTATTGTCTATGACATGGTTGATTTTTATATACACAATAGTTCTAGGTAAAGGTATATTATAATCAACATTTTGACACGCGTGTCTTCGATACACGATTTAACAATTTCCGAACGTTATATTTCGCAAAGACCTGTCGCATATTAGGTACACACATAATATTATGTTATTATGAAATCGTACACGTGCTAAATGTAAATTTTATTCACAAAAATTATAATTTCGTTGTTAAGTATAATATTTAAATTGATTATCGTTTTAGAGAATTTTATGTATTCTTTCATTCGACTAAGAGGAATCAACAAAATGATATTATCTTAATGTTTTGAGTTGGTTTCTTTCGATAAGTTATTTGAATGAATTTCATAAATTAATTATACATGTTCTCTACATAATCTAAACTCAATTTTTACTTCATAAAATATATAGATATTTCTTATATCTAATTATAACGCGCTCCACGCAATACGATCTCTAGATTCTCCCTCACTCACACCTACTTAATGTAAGTATCATTCTTACTAGGTTTATATAAATTAAAAAAAATCGAATTTAAAAAAAAATCGTTATATTTCTTATTGAACGCAGTTAATTAAGAGACGTAACCTTCTTCAGTTGACACTTCATTGAATCAAATCGCAGTAGTACATGATATGTGATTAATAAAAAATAATTGAAATATATAAATGACCTATATTCACCTATTTTTATTTTACAGCTTATTTATTAAAAATGTTTTAGAAATATAAATCGTATATTTTATAATTAGAAATTAAATATGACATTTTAAAAAGCTAACAATTATAGTATTGACAGATTGAGTTGATAACACATGAAATGGAATAAAATGTAGCAATTAACACGATTAAGTGAAACCTAAATATATTAAATTATTTATTTCAATTACTGACAAGGTGTTATATGTATTTAAAATGAATATGAAACCTATATGTCCATTTACACATATCTTAAATATTTATAAACAAACAAGTAGCGGCTACTCGCGGCTTCGCCCCCATTTCACCTGTAATTATTTTATTATACTTCAATAATTTTTCATAATTTTAAGGCTAGGCTTGTGAGGACGATGTCAGATTTACAGAAAGTAAATCCGACCAATAAATAATTCCTGACACACACACTCAGCACCATAGTCCACTACCAGTTTTAAATATAATTTACCAAATTTATTTTTTTCTTTTTGAATGTATCGGAGAATAGGGAACGGAAGTGCTTTAATTAGGAATGGAGTATCTTCCAGGTTTCTTCTACCTATCCTGCTCTGTGCAGGATACAGCGTGAATCTAAATAATATATATTTTATTTTTTCTGGCATAGTTATACCAATTCAAAGTGAAGTATCGCGACTAAATACTCTATATTTAGATGGAAAGTGATCTTTCACTTTCAATAGAATCTTTACCACATACCATTATATATATATACCCACAAACACCAATATGATAAAATTCCGAATGTACGATGTTTTTATCTATATGATAATCTAAGTATTATCAAAATCGGTTCAGAGCCAGCCTTACATGTATAGATTAAACTTATAAACGAAATCGATCGATGAAATTTAACAAATAGTGTTGCACCATTATTAGCGGTAATCGATATCGAGAGTTATTTCAGTAAATTACTATTGCTTTTTACTACAACATCAAGAAAAGCGAGCGTGGGGCTCTAATTAGATGACTGGGTGTTATAAACTTTGATATTGTGTTTATGATCAATTCTTAGTTACCACTATCGTAAGCTTATAAACTTCGTCAAAATATATAGTTTGTCGATGTTGTACTTTTAAAGATTATAGAACAAGCGATGCTTTATTTTCTATAATCACATCTCTTGTTTTCTTTATAGACCATTTTGCACTTTCTGCCCATTTCTGCTTATTTGATAAGTGTCAGTGAATTATTGTAAATATTTTGCATGTGGGGTAATCAAACCCGCAACCACCGTGTACCTACCGTTGTAAAATTCCCAATTCTGCTAAACTAGCATCTCTGTATCAATTATATTTATAATAAATTTATTATAAAAAGAATAAGCGTGAATCCATTAACATTACAGCACACATCACTACTTAATAAAGCCATAGAGAGTCATAACACGTTGAATTTACGCTGACCGTTAGGGCTGGACATAAAAGTGGATGTTTTTATCGATAACGCGGCCCAGAGCTCGTTACTCGATCGAGATAATTTCTTTATTTTGATATCTCCAAGACCTCGCGAACTGTGAACCAGTTTTATTTTATTAAATCTTTTTTTACTCTTGCGCACAAAAGTAGCCGAGGCGTGTTTCGGTAATTATCGAAACCTCACCCGTTCGTTATATAGCCGATGATAAATTACAATTTTGTCATTTACTTTCCGTTTAATGATACCGATATGTCTTGTTGTTAGGTATACTTTAATTACCCTGTTATAAATTAATTTTGATAAGAACTGGTATTGAAGACATCTCGTGTTAGTTAGAATGATGTCATCTTAGTGATTGAGATGTACCGACATAAGTTATGTCACTGTATAATAATGTTGATATTAATATATGAAAACACATGAGTTAAAATCGTCATGGCGAAATGCCATTAGCATATGAATATAAGAGCGACAGTTGTGAGTTTATTTCTCACTCGGATAACTTATTTAATATTATCATTTCTCGGTTCTGGTAGCAAGAAAAAGGGCGGCGTTGACTTTTGCCACTCAACACGCAATGTCACAAAAAATCAATCAAAAGACGGACTGCTTAGCACTCGATTCTTTCTGCGTACCCTACAATGTGCAGGATACAGCGTGAAGCTAAAAAAAATGAATTAACCGCGGGTTGCAATTTCGTTATCTCATAGTGCTATTAATCAGCAATTGCGTGTTATTCAGTACTTAGTGCTTAGAAAGTATCGATAATGAATGTAGCAACTCTAAAGGTATAGTATTATGATCATTAAAGTAATTATTGTAGGTGTATTTTTGTAATATTAAGTTTAGCTTATAATTTAGTTTATTATTTAAAAACTAAGAATCTTGAAGTGGAAGAAGCGGAAGAAGCGGAATCTTGAAGCGGAAGTCAACGCCGCCCTGTCTCCAGAAGTACGGAAGTAGGACACTTGGTTTCTTTTCTCCTATCCTTCTATATAGGGAAGGATAAAGAGTAATCGGTAAGGTAGTAAATAAAATACACAATTTTAATATCTTTTAAAATTTATAGTCAGAAAACAAATATAAATCTTTAAAAATACATAAATCAATACAATAAGCTCATTAAAAATTACATATAATACCAAAATGGATACTAAAATACAATAATTTTTAGGTATAAAAGGTGAGGCTATTTCACTATTTATATTGTTAAATATTGCACCAGTTATTTGAGCCGACCTTTAAAGGGTAAGGGTAAAGAGATTTTTCCGTTGATAATTTAGACTCATATAATTGACTACTATATATTATTGTTATCATTTTTTACTATGACAAAAACAGAATGTTAATACGTGAAAAACTTGTTTCATTTCACGAGTGGTTATTTTTGTTCTCGTAAAGGTTATTATTACATATTATAACGAGATTAATGGATTATGAGATTTTTATCTTGGAATCGCCTTATTTCTGATTATTATCTATAATATCAGCTTAACGCTGTATCCCACATGTAGCATGCGGGATAGGCAAAGGGAGCCTGTGTTAGGTCACTCCTCTCTCCAATTTTCGGTGGTCTCTGGAGCCGAAGGCCGCGCTTTGTCACCACACCAGAGCAAAGAAATGAAGGTATTAAATATTTCATTCCATTTAAGTGAGAATCGAACCCACAACCTGTCGCGTTTACAGTCGCACAATTGTGCCTCTGCGTCACGACTGGCCTATTAGCAATGTTTTCATACAAAAAATATAAAGAAAAAAATACCTAAACTATCTTCCCATACAATATTACCTATAACATTAGCTACAGACAAGCTTATATAACAAGCTTATCTTAATACTTAATATCATACTCTGATTATTAAATATTTCCATTGCTGTAATAGTTTGATGTGTTTTTTTTAACTTAAATATAAGTTAAAAAATGACAAACTGCCATAGTTTAATTTACTATTTTTTTTATATAAAGGGAACAAACTAAAATATACACTAACTTAATAATAAAAAATATATTTTTATTACAACTTAGAAAGGCTATAGACGTGTTTATCTAATCTTATAGAGACATAATTTTATCATAAAATACGTGTTTATTTTCAATACGGCGTGGCGCATAAAAGGGTACTTACGGAAAACGAAGCATAGCTACTTATACATTTCGTATCGTAAAGACATTGAATTTACGTAGCGATCGTAAAAAGTCAAAGAAAACGATCACTTTGTTCAGACCGCGAACTTTTTGCCAGTAAAAAGAAGTACATCGAAGATTATGCGAACGGGTTCCTTGAGGTTATTAGGGTTATTTTCGAGAAAATTTTCTGATACAACCCATTCTTTAAATCAATTATTTCTATTATTTTGGCTATTGTTTGTTCAAGCCAAATCCTCGGTTTATGGTATATGTAAATGTAATCTATTTATTAATTTTTATCTGTTTATTTATTTATAATGTATGTTTCTCTAAATATTATTGTAACGGCCCAAAAATGAATAGTCAATATAATATAGTCATCTAATACCGACATCTAAGAAACTACATCTTGAATTGAAAGTGTAGGTCGAAATTAGAGTATAAATTTAGCTTTAATGTCTTGACGGTAACTACATATAAATATCTAGGAATTATACCTATAATCAAAGAACCTCCTTTGTAGGTTCGATTCCTATTCGGGGGAATGAATTATCATTTATTAGTGCTTCCATTTCTTCGCTTCGCAAAGTAGGAAACCGTCTTAGCGCTAGGTTTACGGTTAAATAAATGCGAGAAGCTGAAAAAAAAAACAAAAAAAAGAATATAATTATAAAAGGAACTCCAATTCACTTACAACAAAACAAGATATCAGCATGTAATAACTTTAAAAGATTAAATAATTACTAAAGCTCTGGCTGGGTCCCCACATCGCCAGAAACTGTATCGCGCATTAACATTGATATCATACATTCCCATTTAATTTCACCACTTCGTTTTAATACCTTTATTGTCCGAGAGTCTGTCGTAAAAAATGGTAATTATTTGTAAAATGTTGATATTTCGGTAAGGCATTTGGTCAGTAACACAGTTGTTAAGATTTTTTGGTAAATTGCAATGAAACGTGAGTGTCACTTAAGATCAGCATGTCTTTGAGACGCTTATGTAAAGCTTTACCAAAATATTGCATAATATAAAACAATTTAAGATATCTTTTGACTTTAATAAAAATATATAGTCCATTGAGGCCACTCGTGGCGCAGCGGCACGAAGTGTGACTGCAAAACCGACTGGTTGTGGGTTCAATTCCCACTCGAGGAGATGAAATATTTACTTAAATTTATATTTCCATTTCTTCGCTCTGGTGTCGAGGCTAAGCGCGGCCTTCAGTTCTGCCACTCAACACGCAATGACTCCAGAATACGGCAGAAAGTGGGGAACGGAGTGTCTGCACCCCGCTGTGTGCGGGATACAGCGTGAAGCTGATTTATTTTTTATTTTTTATATTCCATTTAAGCTAATTTACTGGAGCGTAATATATATAATTTTAGAATGTTATTGGTGTTTGTAATTTTTAACATAACTCATGTTTTGCACCGAATACAAAACAGTAAGTAGTAGTATAAACAGGGAGATCATAGAGTCAAGACTCTCCCTTTTCCAAATAAAAAAAATAAAATCATTTTTAGTGACGGAACTCAACGCCGCGCTTAATCGCTAAGTAGCTCTTCAATTATCTCCCATATAAAAGCGTAGCACGCTACGATATACGATTTGAATCTGCAGTGATCACGTAACACTCAACAACCATAATTACTAAATGAGAAACTAAATTTGTGGAAAATCAGAGCAACAGAATGAATTTGCATAATTAGGCGGACTGAGTACTTATAACTGTTTATCAACGTTGATATATGTCAAAGGTTTCAAAGATGACCTTTAAATGTAACCGACAAGTTACACTTTCAAATATGATTGAATTGTGTACTCGTTTTAACACGTCATAATCATAATATATTATGAACGTTTTTATGTGGGTTTGTTTGTTTAAAGATTTCGAAGATTTTTTTAAAATTAATTTATAAACTTCTTTGTATTGAATGGATTGTGTGATTTAACAAATCTTATCGAACTTTCAGTTAAAACAATCAATCAAGAAAAGAAAATATTTCGATAAAATAGGTATAGTATATAGTATTTACGTAGTAGGGCAGGAGCACAAGCGTAACATTGAGTTCCGCCACCCAACACACTAATTCAAGAGGAGTGTCTTAACACTTGGTTCCCTGATTAAGTATAGGGAACCAGCTATTGACAGGACACAGCGTAGAGCTATAATCAGGATATAATAAGCGTTTATAGTCACTGCAATATTGAAAAGCCTCGCAAACTTTTTATCTATAGCATATAGTAAGAATGGGAGTGAGTCTAATATTCCCGTCCACATCTCAGGAAAACAATAAAAACATATTTATTAATATCAATCCATTTCTCATATTAATAATTTACATAAAAAAACATTAACTTAGACTTAACTTTAATTGAATTAGAACAAAAATCTTGATTAACATAACAATCAATACATCACAAAAATTACAACAAAGAACTGTGGTTTTTCCAGTCGAAGTATTATAAATGGTTTTTATACGTTCCAGATGACATATAGTATGGTAATGGCGGAGAGGAGTGGCGCGTGCGCAGCCCACGCACGCTGATTTCAATATATTACAATATATTAAAGATACATTGATATTAATTTATCTATAAGTTAATCTAGTTTTATATAATCCAAAGTGATAAAACTGGTTTCACTATTGCTATACTAACAAGTTCTATTATTATCTCATTAATACGTGAAATAGTCTCAATAAAAAGGTCAAGAAGTCAGATGAGTCAATAAATTTTGTTGTTCGATTAAAATCATCGTCATATTTACAAAAAAAAAGTAATGAGGTGGAAAGTAGAAATTAAAAGGCATTTGTCTGATACAAGGAAAGACATAAGAGTTTAAACAAGGTAGAATACAAATTACAATCTATTAAGATATCTTTAAACCTACTTTTTTATAAAAGTAGGTTAGTAGTAATAGGTAAGTAGGGGGGAACCTAGTGTCCTAAGACTATAAGACAATAGTTAAATCATTTAACTTCAATGGCTAAATACAAACACTTGTACAACAACTAAAAACCAAAATTGTAATTCCTTTTAACATTTGAAATATGCGAAACTGACAATGTCAGCTCGACTGGGTTGGAGCTTATTTACAATACCGTTTATTATGTAAATGATTCGGTACATTATTTCCGACAGACTGTATTAATAAGACACTGTAAGGTCGTATTTAAATGAGACACCGTCCTAGCCCGAAGTTCATTAGACTAGAGTTTAAGACTAAAGTATAATAGTAAATTGTTCTTAAAATTGTGAATTTTGTCTTTTTAATATTATAATTTCACACTTTTTACCGGTGAATATCGTTTAGTGTGAAACACTCTATTTTCAACTCTTCAAATTTTTAAATATTGCGTGATGAATGGTGGAGCTTGACGTTGTATCCCGAATATAGCTTGGTAGGCAGAGGGAAGCCTAAGTAAGGGGACCTAGTACTAAGACACTTCATTCTCTAGTTGCCGCTGAATCTTCGAGGTATTGGGTGTCAAGTGGTGGAACTGAACGATAATATATATACCTACCCCAGGTTTACAAAAAAAAAATGTTTGCATCATGAAATTTCACACAAAGAAAAGAAAGTGTATATCTAAACATACTACCAAAATAATATTATATTTTCTTCACAATCACTTTATAATACTAACAAAATCAATACGGAATACGTACAGTGAAACTGTAAAATTTTTTATAGATAATAACCTTTTAGCGTCGATACCTACTTGAGTTTTATCTCATTAAACTGGTAAGGGTATTATAAACGTCGTTCGGCGGCGTAATAATTACAACATTAACGACACATTATAAGGTAACGTTTCTCTAAATGCCATAAAATGTAGCGATATGCATTAAAGTATGTATACAACAGGCCGTCATGGTGCAGAGGTACAGTGTCTGATCGCAAACACGACGGGTGTAGATTCACAAATTTATGTAGTTTAGACTTAGAGGCCTATATTAACAATTTTTATTTTTAATAATTTACATCATCTAGCTTCACGCTTCCTATGTAAGAAATATAAACTAAAACAAATATAAAAAATGTGTTTTCTTATGACTAGTTAATAAGAAACATTTATGATCAATCATCAAAATCATTAATAATCAAAATCAGCTTTGGTGATAAGATGAAGCGTGGTGTTGAGTTTCGCCACTTAAAATTCATTTTCTCGAATATAATTGGGCGGTGCGTGTAGAACGGAGTGTTTCAGCACTTGGTTCCCTCTGCCTAAGCCAAGGGTATATGCGGAATACAGTGTCAATCTAATACAGTGCCTAAGTTTATAAATGAGTTTAATGCGAGACAAACTAGCATTAATATTAAATAGATCGGAATAGTATATCATAAATGACATTTCATTGTCTGAGATGGTCGACGTGCAAAATTGTAAAGCTAGATTAAAGTTCAGTTATTGTTGATAGTAAAGCTATAGTTGCACACTCTACAAATCAGGGCAGACGTAGGGAATCTAGCGTTAAAACAGACCGTCTTCATTAAGACTCTTCCGTTGTTCACTTTCCATGTTTGCATTGCTTTGTTTAGGGGTGGAACTCAACGCTGCGCTTAGCCTCGTTATTAGAGCAAAGAAATAGAAATGTAAAATATCACATTTCCCCATATGAGAATCG
The DNA here is from genome assembly GCA_917862395.2 of Heliconius sara. Classification (NCBI taxonomy): domain Eukaryota; kingdom Metazoa; phylum Arthropoda; class Insecta; order Lepidoptera; family Nymphalidae; genus Heliconius; species Heliconius sara. The sequence goes on from OU860791.1 coordinate 16,873,575, forward strand.
AGCCCACAACTTATAATTAGAATTTATAGATTGCCCAAACTATTTAAAATAGTAAAAAAATTAAATACTTCGCTTCTTTGTGTGTTATGCATATTTTTTTTTAATTGGTATAACAGAAAATGTACAAAACGAAGCAAATTGACACATATCTTTTCTTGATAATATATTGGTTATAATATATTGGTTTCGAGAGTTCTAAAAAAAATAGACAAATGACATCCCTTTGATATTAAAAATATTTACAGATATTAAAAACATTAACATATAATTTGATTGATACGTACATATATGATTATATACTATAAGTTTATGATCTACCGAAATACTAAGATAACTATAATTTATGAGTAAATCCTAATAACATGATAGCTACCTAAAGTAACACACTGTTATGATATTCCTGAGAAAAACTTATGTCAATATAAACTTATTTCTAGCCAGTGGGTTGTTAAAATGGACATAATTATATAATAATACTTTTAAAAGGATAATTTAACAAAATCGCTTTAAAATAGAGAGCAAATCGACATTTCGATCGTTTAGATGTGTTAAAGAGGCAAAATTGTTTCAATTTGTGATATACCGTTTCAACGCTAGTAAATTGGTTAAAAATCACTTCTCGCTTCATCACGCACCAATACGTTATCGTTTCACAAATTATAGGAAAAAGTTAATGTGTGTTCTGTGTGATTTCATTTACAAGGTCAAAATAAAAACTGTACAGTGACCAAAGCTTTATATAAAATATAAATATATTTTAAATTATTAGAAACGTCCTATTGGTATATAAAAGAAAATAATAATAACTATATTTTCTAACAATATTATGCATTATTTAATCACTTTATTTCTATTATATAATAAATAAAATATTTTTTTAGGTATTAAAAGTATAAAAGTATCGAATTATCAAGTATAGTAAGTATCGAATATCTCGGAAATTCCATAAATATTATTTGATTCTACTCTTCTTTAATACCAATGCTACATTAAAAATTCACAATACACCCGAAACAACTTATTTCAATTCACACCTATTCATATTCTACAACAAGAAGTTCATCTCTCCTCTTTTAAAACTCCAAAATTAATCTATATAAAATTCAGTTTACAGTTAACTGCATAGTAAAAAAGTAAAAAAAAAAAAAAAACCGTCACCAGCAGTCGTGCAGCACGGAAGTATGGAAATGCGCACCTGCCACTCACGCCACCCACTGCGACCAGATAAACGGGCTTAGTTAACTAACGCCACAGAACAACACGTTGGAAATGTTAAGAAAATCTATCTATAAACGTTTAACTGTTCAGAAGATTGATTTTAATTTATTGTTCTTTTTTAAATTAACAGTTAAGAAATGACCAGTGCATCTTTTAAAGGCTGCAAGTCATAAGTCATTTTTCAAAATTCGCGACATGGTTCTAGATATCTTCATCTTCTGAGATATATTGTGTTGCTTTTAAACACGATTTCTTCGAATTCTTTCTCCTACTGTTTTCTTATTCGTACGAGCACTACATGCCCATATAATGTGTTAGATATGTGCTTCTGTCATAAACAAAGGAAGTTTCGTTGTACCTATTAATAGCTCGGTACATTATTTGATTAATACTAGACGTATGAAAAATATAATAAAAATCATATTTGACTTCTCTTTATCATCCCACCCAATTTTAATATCGCAAAATATTTTACAATATATTGGCGCGAAAATAACAAAACTCAATGTACAATCGTATAAAACTGGCAGATTCCAAATTCAAAACGAATCTTTTATTTATTTTTAATTGTAATAATGTTTATGACCAGACTTTGTATTTACATGTTATTCACACAGTCCTACCTGAAACATATTAAATTTCGTTTAAAAATTATACGTAGCAGGATTCGAACTCGCGCCTCTTGGAATATTTGTATATATCCAAATTTTAAACAGAATCTTCACATATTCTCATGTATACATATCATTTCCATCTCATGTTCTGAGGTTGCGCCCGCGCCTCTCCAAGCTACCGTTTGATTGAATGTTCGCGACTGCACTAGATATTCAAGCATTTGCTTCGTGCGACTCACCTGTTACCACCGTGCCGAGCTCAACTTAGTTAACAAATAAACTGGAAAATTTATATGCTAAACTGTAAAAGAGAATACTGAGCTTTTGACGACTGAAACCTTAATTAAGACCACTTTTATGTGTGTTCCTGTTTTTGTTATTCTCATTTTACTTACGAGATATTTCTTGATAACATACAACTAGTTAGCTCTTAGTATAATTAAAACATTAAATTGAATTATTTATTAAAGTATTTCTTAAAAACTAAATGATTAAACCAACTGTAAGTCATTCTTTAATTTAGTAAATAATAAACAAATAATCGAAACAATTTATTCAATATACATATATTTTGTTTAAATATTTAGGTACCTGAGTAACACCATGCGGGCCAAACCACTGGCGTCTCGGCGTCCAGCTCGCGACGTGACAGTGATGCCAGCATCAGACCGGCGGCGGTGCGACCCGTCACATCGCCCTACCCTACGATCAAACATTCAAAACGTTATATATTCCCAATATAACTACAATATATATATAAATATATAAAAAAACCAAACGACATAAATATTATGATATCGACGAATAATTAAAAACTACTTACATTGAATTCGGTCCAAGTTCAATCAAATTCCAACGCGATGAACCACAAATGGTAATCATAATCTATTCGGAGATACGAAAGAAAAAAATTGGCAACAAAAACTGTCTCAAGCAAAGATAAAGCGAAAAACTATTGATAATTCGAGCATTTCAGACATTGAGATTTCTTGGATGGTTTTTCTTAGACAAGCTGTGGGTGCCGGTTATAATGAGAGCTGCGGCCGAACCGTAAAAAATCGATATTTTACGGTTCAGATAAGATGCGGCGAGTTTTCGGAGGTTATTACACTATTGTTATAATATTATTTTGTATGAAGACATTTTCGAAACTACCCATTTCGAAGTCGCAGCAACGTTGATACTTTATCCATACACTGTATCGACATTCGATGGTCTGTTTTGTGAAAGGCTTGTGAAGTAATCGAGGAAACTATAACACATAAATTAAAGTATATATTTCAATATGAATATTAAAAACTAGGTACTTTAGTGCTTCCGACATTACTAAAGATATTGCCTACAGGAAGTTTCGTGGTTACGATAAATTTGAGCTACATTGTAATTTACAATTAAGTACGAGATCATTGAGACGAAGAAAATTACCGATAGTTTTGCAATCGGCAGAATTTTTGCGAATTTGACAAGATCGTTTTTTTTAAGTTCAGGTAGAATATAGATAAATTGATAAAGACGAGGCCGTCGCGGCGCAAGGGATCACGAGTGTGATCCCTTGCGCGACTTGACTGTAACGCGACTGTTGTGGGTTCGTTTCTCAAATGGTTGATGGAATGATTTATTATCTATTTATTATTTTTTTAATTTCTTCGCTCTGGTACCAAGGCAACCTCAGCGTTGAGTTCCATTACTCAACACGTAATACCTCAAAAATTTGGTGTAACAGAGTGTCTTAACACTATGATCGCTTTGCCTACACTGCAGTGTGCGGGATACAGTTTGAAGCTGATAGATAAACGAAAGTTAACAGTTCTTAAATTTACAAATTTCGTTATTTTGATAAGAATTATAAAACATCAACTAGTCACTACAATGAAAAAAAAATTTGTTATTGTTTATAAATAAAATACAATATACCTATTTTTCTTTATAAATCACTTTATCCTTCATTTTATTGTATTTAATAATTAGATATAATAAAATTACATTTGATATAATATTCACATACACATATTGTCATATGTTATGCATAATATTAAATAATATACACCAAAAACTTTCCTTTATCTTTTCTTTCATCTGTCGATCAAATTAAAAAAATACGTAAAATTAAAGACAAAAGCAAAACCCAAGAAAAGAACAAACAGTCAAATTCATAACTTCTTCATTCTCAAAATCGGTTAACAAAATAAAGTATTACACAAACCAACTATTCCGTGACATTAGTTCAAATCTATTCACCGCTACTCTAGTTCAAAGCGTGTTTGTGCCTGCGGGCGACGCACGTGTGCCACCTGTCCTATCCGTGGATTGAACCTGCACTCATCATTTGCGGGCAATTGAGGCTTTTGCAGCGATTAGAGAACACGCGAGGCGGTATTGACAGTGTGTTTTAATTTGGCCGACTGTTATATTGTCACGATAGTCACGACGTACCGTTGCACGTTTTTTCGTTTTTCTACCGTATGAATAGGGTTAATTATGTATTATTTTATAAGAATACTTATGCATTTTTTTAGCGTCGCGCTTCATCCTGATGAAGAGGGAACCTAATGTTAAGACAGCCCGTTCTCCATTTTTTATTAACGTCAAAATTAATGTAATAACGTCAAAGTCAAAGTCATCCTTATGTAATGTTTATAAAACATAACAATCAAACATTTTAGTCACATTTGAAAAAAAAACCATATGAACCAAAAAAAAGCTAAAGCAAAACAAGAAAAAGACCCTATATACGAATACAGTTAAAAAGAGTTACTATAACCTATTTACCAGTGTAATTACAACCATTCTTTTAGAGCAATAAAAAACCCGCACAAGATCACGCTTTGCACGGAGATGTGTAGAAAGCGGTGCCAATTACGTGCTCGACTACCGACAGACCACCGTCTTATGTGAGACGCGGGCCACGCTCGCGACCGATATATTATAAATAATAGATATATATATATATATATATATATATATATATATATATATATATATATATATATATATATATATATATATATATGTATTTACACTTTTTTATGCTTAACAGGTGTATCCTGTTCGACATATAACGGGGAATCCAGAGGGAATCTAGTGTTAAGACACTGTCTCCCCCGTCAATTTTCGAGACACTGCGCAACGAAATCCAACGCGGCACTGTGTTTTGTTTCCAGAGCGAATAAATTAAAACCATTCATTCTTCGAGTACGCGACATAGATTTTCACCAATAACTAAATCTGTATAAGTTTTGCCGAAAAGAAAAAACGCAATATCTCAAATAAAAAAAAAGAAAACACAATGCTTTATCATTTCTATCATATTTTTCCTATAAAAAAATAGACTTTCTAGATTAAAAAAAACATCTAAAAACACAATCTTCTAGTTAATTTAATAATAATGACAGAGCAGCCAGCGTACATCGCCAGCGGCAGCTCATACGCCGTGGATTGAAATCGTGCAACACAACCTAATTAGATGACTTCCACTTGCTAAACAGCGTTCGGACCGACCGACATTTTAGTTGAAGGTTAGCTCTTAAATGCGATCTAGAGTGATAGATAAAGGTCTAATAGACGATCATTTGTAATCGATTATATTATACATACATTTTGTTAAAAAATGTTTTAGTTTTTTTTTGTACTGTGTTTTAATTAGTGTATCGATTAAGAATGTTAAAATAAATAAGTGATTTTATCAATCTACGCGTCGCGGCGTTTAGTTTTGCCGCTCAGCACGTAGTGTTTAAGACAGTTGTGGCGTAGGGGCACAAGCGTGTGATTGAAAGCGCAACAGGTTGTGCGTTCGATTGCTACTGGCGAAAATTAATATTTTTATATTTTCATTTCTTCGTTCTGGCATCGAGGCAAAGCGGGGCGTTGAGTTCCGCCACTCTACATGCAATGCCTCCTGAATTCAACGATAAATAGGGAACGGAATTTTGTGAATGGGAACGGAGTGCCTTACGAGGTCATTTCAACTACATAGTATGTGCATGTACTAGAACGTAGAGTTTTGAGAAATTGTAGTTTTCGTACGCATATTATATTTACATGATAATTTGTGAAGGAATATGTTTCTTCACAAATTTTTATTCAATAAGATATTACTAATTATATATATAGAACAGTACTGGCTGAGGCAGAAATAACTTAATATCAAAGTACTTAATAGCGATGTCCGCTTTTAGCCCGAATACGAGACGTTGCGTGTTGGGTGGCGGAACTCAATGCCGCGCTTATTAAAACGAAAATAATTATAATTTTGGCCCGGAGTAAAAATCGAACCCAAAATCATCGCGTTTACGTTCAGATATTGTCCCACTGAGCCACGGTGTCCTCTATAATTTACTACTTCGAAACACTAGACTGACAAGTAATAACATTTACAATATTAATATGAAATTCAAATGAATAAATTAAACATAATCCATAAACGCATAAACCTTTAAAGACATAGGTATTTATCATAACCAAAGGTAACCTATACTTGTATCTAATGCAATTACAAGTTGTGACTTCATTAAAGCCACGTTACGGTCAACATAAAAATCTTAACAACACTATATAGCATTTATTGATAGACTTTAGACATCAGATGTACGATAACCGCTCGGGTCCAACTTAACGGTCGTACTCGGTTCAAATTTATTAACTTACCCACAGTTCTAGGTCCGGTCCGCGGTAGGTGCCCTAACATTTTAAATGAATTAGTGAAGCGAAACAATAGGGTATCGATATTCCATATAACTTTATGCTATTATATTTTACAGAAATAGCCGCCATTGCCGATAAAACCATGTTTGCAGTTAGATAGCTGGGTAACAGATATTTTCACAGTGCTCGATTGAGTTATAAAATTATATTGTTCTATAATCTAAGTATAAAATCATACAATGTAATGAGTGTCAGTTAGAAAGCGGGGTGATGCTTAGCAATAGTACTTTGTTTAAATACTCATATAATTTATGATACATAAAGTATACATCTATGAAATCAGATAGTCCAGATAGAGGCCAGTCGTGGCGCAGGGGCACAATGTGTGACTGTAAAATCGACTAGTTGTGGGTTCAATCCCCACTCGAGGAAATAAAACATTTATTTACATTTATATTTCCACTTTTTCACTCTAGTGTCGAGGCAAAGCGCGAGGTTGAGTTCCGCCACTCAACACGCAATGCCTCCAGAATTCGGAGGAAAGTGAGGAGCGGAGTGTCTTAAGAATAGGTTCCCTCTGCCTACCATGCTGTGTGCGTGATACAGCGTAAGGCTGATATAAAAAAAATCAGATAGTATAGTGTTGATTGTAATGTGTCGCCAATATAATGACACAAAATATTAAATTTAAAACATCTTATTAAAGTATTTATATTTTGAAAAACTCTTTCAGCTTTTTTCTTCAGCTGCACACTGTATCCCGCATACAGCAGGTTAGAGAGAGGGAGCTTAGTGTTAAGACACGCCATTCTCCACTTTTTACCGAATTTTTCAAAGCATTGTGTGTTGAGTGGTTAACTCAACGCTCCGTTTTGTCTTTTTACCATAGTTAAGAAATGAAATTATTGATAGATCAGTTAATATTATGCAATATTAAATGTGGATAAAAATTAATTAGCTCATGCAAATGACGGTGTCCAAAAACTAAAAATGGACACGAATTTTATCCATACAATTATCCTTATATATATATATATATATATATATATATATATATATATATATATATATATATATATATATATATATATATATATATATATATATATATATATATATATATATATATATATATATATATATATATATATATATATATATTACAAATCCCAACGATCTATAGCATTTTCTAACGAAGACAATCGGAACATATACGTTAAACTCTGTTTTGATATTCCACAATTTTTTTTGAACCCATTACACAAAGAATGAATCGAACTAACTTCTCATATGTAAATACACAACACAATAATAACTTTGAAGCGGCACACATACCAGTGGTCACAAATTAGATCCTAATAATCTCGAAATGAGCGTTTAACTCCCAACACCGGTCCGGGCCTAATATATATAATTACTGACGACATGGCGTCAGCGGAGACGGCATCGATTCAAGCAAATGTTGGTATTCGTATACGTGTAATTTATTCTGAAATTTTTGCATAAATCATTTCGAATGATGAGCTTATTCTATCATTTATCACATGGTAATAATCGTTTCGTTTTGTTTGTTTGTTTGTTTGTATTACTAAAACATGCAGCCAGCTAAGTTTAGCCGTGGCAGGAACAAGCGTAGCGATTACATTAAACTCAACAGATTTGATTCCCACTTGAGGAAATGAAATATTTAACGTTTTCGTTTACTCGTTTTGGTAAGGAGGCAAAAACCTGTTGTTGAGCGTCACCAATCAACACTACACTCAATGCCTTCAGAATTCAATGGAATATTAACGGGAGTGTCTTAATGGAAAAAGAGTGTCTCAACACTAAGATCCCAGCTTTCCTCTGCCTACCCTAAAAAAATCCATAGCAGTATCCCGCGTAGATACATTTCGCTCCAATTTATGAGACATGATCCGTCCCCTTCTTCAGTCTCACAAGAATCAGCACCGCGACTTGCTTTGCTACGAAAACAAAAAAAACTAAATAAAATAAATCCCCGATTGGAAATCGAATTCACAATCGACGCATACACAATCAAGTTGATTCATCTAACAAAACATTATCGAACGCTAGCTAGTATATATAAAATCGCGTACAAGTAATTCATTAATGTTGAAACGTTGCATGTTCAGTATTAATGATCGGGTCGAAGGTAAGCGGCGGATCAAAGAGGTGGTCCGGTAATGATATGATTTATTGGGCACCGCGAACTAGGAACGGGAGGCCAATGAATCATTATATTTACTCATAGCGACCTTACTAGTCGACTAGAATTGTTGTTATACAGAGTGTTTTTGTCAGCACCACTTTAAATGAAACCATAGTTTTCACTACATAATTCAATTTTTTGTTAAAAAAGTTTTAAATAAAAAAGTTAATTTTTGAAACAATATAAATCATAAAGTTATTGTTGTAAAATAAACCTATCGGGAACTAGGGAAACCGCCGCGTACGCCTCATTCCGAAATCGATTCGAAGGTATTGACGGCAAAGTTCAAAGTTGTTTAACCTTTAGTACTATTTCTGTAGTAGTATGTGTTTAGTTTTTGGTATCTATGCGTAACTGCGTCAGACGAAATAAAATTATGAATAACAAAATTCTTCGTCTAAACTGTTGAGGTATCTTGATTAATTTGTTTAGGTATAGGCTTAAAAGATTTTCACCCTATATGCTATTCCCGTAAAAGGAGCGGTGACGCTTACAAGGGTGTAAGCGTATAACAATATTTAATTATTTTTTTTTTAGGAATTTTGAGGAATTCATCACGCAATTCACGTGCGTGATGAATTGTGAATATGTTATATTTGTTATATTATTTAGTATATACACGATTCTACTATTTATAATTAAAAATAAATTGCAAGTACCTTACCACAATTTTAGATAAAATCATTCGGGGTTTTTTTGATATTTTAAATTAAAATGCAACTTTTTGAGTATCATCCGAAATTATCAAATTCAATAAACACAAATATATTGGATATTTGTGTATGATAATTATTTCTAAATCGAAACTTAACTCGACTACATTCAGTAACATTAGAAGCAAATATAAAACAATCACTATAACATTGTTATATACATACATCAACATCAACGTCTACACAATAATAAAACACAGAACGGACAGCCATTTATAACTGTAGCGGCCTATATCCTTATAGCCCAATGATTGATTGGAGGAGAGAGAGTATTACAACAACTATATTAGATCACCGCCATTGTAATTAATAAAACGTTCGAAATGAGCTAATTAAACTTTCGAGAAATGGTTGTTTTGTATGAACATATTTATTTCACATTCAATCATTAATACTGAAAATGCAATCATTGCTCACTTATAACTATACAACGATTGAAAGGTGAAAAATATGTAATTATACTACTATACTAGTTATATTATAAAGTCTTTTTGTTATCAAAAGAAAGTAAGTCAAAAGATAGTCAACGTTTGAAGCTAAAACATTCCTTATTAGCTATATATACAGCATATTACTGTTTGTACATATTAATATAACGTCAGTTTAGGTTGCCGTGTGTAAATAATGTTTAATTAAGACGAGCACAGCCATCTTCATTTCGTATGTAATCACATGTTTATTCGTTTATTCGATCCGATACGAGATTGTATCTGTGATCATTAATTATTGAGAATGATTGGAAATTGAGTTGTTGTTGTAAATTTAACAATTTATTGTATGTATTTGAGTGTCGATAATCTGTGGTACAATCGAAAAATTGACATTAAAACACGGCAATAGAGTTGTTGACACGCTGTTACGGGACTGCGGTGATCCAGAGTATATTGTGTTTTACAAAGTTGTATCGGAAATTGTTGGTTATTTATAAGATTTGCCATTGTACGCACAAGTAAATTGTTTTATGAAACTATCGACCGTTGTATAAATGTGATGTGACTTGATCTGTCGTAAATGTACATCTACAAAACAAGAACGTGTAGCAGGTGGTATAATTATATTTTACTATAAACAATTAATGAGGTGAAACGCGGCGTTGAGTTCCGTTACTCAACACGCAATATCTCAATAAATTGACGGTAACAAGGAATAAAAAAAGGAGAAAGAAAATGCAAACATCCACTCACGATGAGACCATAATATCATTTATAGAATAAAATAACACAGGCATTGTATAATATTTATTGTTTAAATAACTCAAAATAATAAAAAAAATATGATTCCAACGCTAGAAACAAATGTTTTGATCGAGACATTAACCTCACGTGCTCAAAGGTGCAATAAAAATGTAATTATTCATGTTCATACACTCTGCAGTGTATGTGCATTGCTTAGATTTTACATCAATCTCTAATTAAGAAACTGTTTCTGCACCAAGCGCCTTGATAAAAGAACAATTAAAGCGGTTTGTTTATGTCTGAATAAAACCCACAATTCATCTCTCATCCGATCTTTGTTGAAACATGTGTTAGACTAGCATTTACGAGCACCTAGTTCATAACTTGCTAAATTCGTTTTTGTTTAATTTCTTAATGTACTTTTTTATACTATACGAAAATGTAAAAGATATATAAAATTGAAATGAAATAGAAAAACATATATAATAGAAATAAATATAGCACAAAAATTAAATATATTTTTTTTAAATTGTAAAAAAATATTTGCAAATATATAATTATAGTTTTTTTAAATATATTTTTGTCTATCCTTTTTTTTTCTAATAAGCAGGTTTACAATCTAAATTTAACGACATTCAAAAAAATATGGAAATATTTTATGCACAAGAATTCTTCATTCATTGTAAATGAAATAATTTTATTCTAATTTCTATTTCTATCTACAATTTTTTTAACGAAAAAGAATATATATTTGTGTGTCTTCCTCTATATTTTAGTGACCGCACTTGTTTTCTAATAAAGCTAAGGCACCGACAATGTTTTTATACACACAATACTCCACGGTAGCGTTTCTCTTTTACATTTATTCCTACATCAGAAGGTAGACATGCGGAAACCAGTGATAAGACACTCCATTCCCCTCATTCCGCCCAATTTTCGAAACATGTTGACTGGTGGGATGCAACGCTTCGCTTTGACTACCAGTGCGGTGATACCGACCAATGAAAATAATTGATATATGATCATTTCTCCGAATAAATATTGAATCCATAGTTATCGCTCTTCCAGCCTCGTGTTGCACTGCACCATGACGGTTAACGATGACGTCAGACAACTTAACCTTTTTGTGAGATAATTAATAAAATATATTTGAAACAAAACACAACATTCATATAGATATTAAATCCACCGGAACAATAGATGTGGAGCGAGGATGTGCGGAGGTCGTGCCAAGGTTCGGTGCCAGGTGCCTTTTGTTCTAAACTGGGTTATGACAGGTCTTCATCTCGTGTTATTAGCTTTGAACTATTCAACAATTTCTAGAATAGAAGTCACGACAGGTTTCATCCTTGAATTTATGTAGACTAGAAATTATTTTCTGTTATAACAATTAATTTTGTAATTATATGAAATTACTGTTTGCTTGTTTATTTACTTGATAATAATTGGGTTAAGATATTTAAAAATTTTCAAGGTCGCATTCAAGCTATGGTAAATGTGCGCTGATTTGTACTATATGACATTTTGATTAATATTATCAGTTCTAAAGAAAGTCTTACCCTTATTACCTTGGTTCACATTCATACGTTTGTGTGGTGTTATCATATTAAAATGTTATTTGACATATATTTATATGTCATTATTTAGTGATTTTCATATCCTAATAATATTTCTATAAATAATCTTAATATTTCTATAAATTTACGCAAAAACTAAAAAAGAAACATACATAGTACAATTATTTAGAAGATTAATCAAAATATATGTGCTTTTCAAGTACCAGAGACCAGTCGTGGCGCAGGGGCACAAAGTGTGACTGTAGACTTGTTGTGGGTTCGATTCCCACTCGAAGAGGTGAAATATTTACTTAAATTTATATTTCCATTTCTTCGCTCTGGTATCGAGGCAAAACGCAGCGTTGAGTTCTGCCACTCAACACGCTGTGCCTCCAGAATTCGGCAGAAACTCGGGAACGGAGTGTCTTAATACTAGGTTCTCTCTCCAGCAGGGTCGGTTGCGGGATATGGCGTAAAGCTGATTTATTTATTTTATTTCAAGTACCACCACCTACTTCAACGTTATATAATAATATCTTACATTAAAGCAATAAAGACTACAATCGCTTGTATTAACAGTAAGAATTAGAACAAAAAACGCTCTTGTCTGTACGTCCGCCCTACACGCGACCTTCGTCCCCGGTGACCGGTGACCGAACATCAGCATACGGACACAGCAATGAATAAACACTAGTTGACGTGCGACACAAGTGAAACGTTAAAATGGCGCTTCGTCTTTAATAATAAATCAAAATTTCAATATTTACTAGCGGTTAGTGACATCATCTTATTTCAATTTATTACTTATTAATTAAATAAGGGGATTTTCCCACGACACTAAGAGTAATAATGTATGTCGATTTAAACGTATATTTATTTATATAATTTTTTTATGGTTCCACGTTTCATTTGAGATATTGCGTGGGGTGGCGGAACCCAACGCTACTATTCCATTCCCCTGAGTGGATATGAAATCTGCAACTGTTGCGCTTACAGTCACACGCAGCACAACTTTTAGTCAATCTAACCCAAGACTACTTTTTGAAAGAGCAAGAATACTTTCAGTAAATTTAAAATTCTGTCATTATAAAAGCAGATGGAGTAATGTCAAAAACTAAGTAATCTACTTATGTGACGTAATACAATATTAGTTAACTCGTCTCAAGCAGTATTTTAGTGGCCCTGTTCTAAATCGGCGGCCTTTATCATGCAAATCGTTTCAGGTTTTTGTCCACTTCTGATTTCTTGAAGAGAAACAATGCTATGGTGAGGCATGGAAAATCACGTTATTTGCATCTTGTACTCCGCCATTTACATATTTATATCCTTTTTAAAAAATCAGCTTCACGCTGTCACCCGCACACAGCTGGGTAGGCAGAGGGAACATAGTAACATAAGACATTCCGTTCCCCACTTTCCGCTGGATTTTTCGACGCGTTGCGTGTAAAGTAGGAGAACTCAACGCCGGGCTTTTGCCCTGGTGCCAGAGCGAAGAAATTAAAATATTAAGAAATAATAATTCATATATTTGAGTGGGGTCCGAACCCACAACCGCCGCGTTTCATTCACCTTGTGCCACTGAACTACGACGGCCCTGTATCCTTTTTTCTCATTCAATTTCTAGAAATACTTAAAAATTTTCGAGGTACACGCGTAACTTAATTATGCATTACTTCATTCTGTACTGTCGGTCTGTATTTTTTTTATACAGGCATTTCGCAGTTAAAATTAATTTCTTAAAATGTCATTGTTAATATACTGTGCTTTGGTTAGGATGAATATTTAAAAGTCCTTATTAATGTGCTTCCTTTAGTGGATGGACAAAAAAATTAGAGCTCATAGACCTTGTTCTTGGTACAGTAGATATGCATACAAAAGAATAGTTTTGACGATAATTCAAATCAATCAATCGGCCAAGTTAATAGATTGAGACAAACGCGATCTATTACGAAGCTCTTTTAGTAAGATATAAATATGTTTTAGCTAATATAATCGTAATTCGCCAACTTATACATATTATTGGAATATTTAATATAAATGTTCGTAGGAACATATATTAACAAAAAGTAGTTTTTGTTAATATATTTCTTGTTCATTAAGTGAACTATATAGATATAATTTTGTTTGATGCTTATATTAAGTCGTGACTACCGTATTTCTGTCAAGCACTAAGTGCTCAGATCTTCAGCTTACTATGCAGTGAAGATAAAAACTGACAATAACAATTTAATAGAAAAAAATAAAATAATATAATAGCGAGACTAATATATTTTTAAAATAGTTGTTGATTTAATAAGTAATATGTAACTTAGTCTACTGTAACTTTACAAATAATAACAATATTAATAAGCGAAAAAAGACTTTATTAAAGTATTATACAATCTCTCTCTCTCTCTCTCTCTCTCTCTCTCTCTCTCTCTCTCTCTGCCTACCTCGAATACTCGAATTCCAGAGGCATTGCATGTTAAATGGCGGAACTCACCGCCGCGCTTAGCATTGACGCAAAAGCAATGAAAATATAAATAAATATTTCATATCCAGCACTTCAAGTACCGAACACATCAACTATGATCATTGTTGCAAATTAAGGATATATTATATAATTTCTTATGACCACCAAAAGTAAGAATATGCATTAGTAATATATAAAAAAAACTGAGCATGTTTATAAGGAAACATTAACGCAGTTAGCACCTCGGACGTAATGCTCAACCGTCCTCTGGTGCTCAGGAGAGGTCGACATGCGTTGTTACAAACAAACTTAACTTATTAGATATTGCCGTTGAAACATGGGTTTATGTTGAAAATGTAACTTATGGCATTTCAGCGTACAACGTCGATATTAAATCGTTACTTTAAGGTACGAGAAAATATCTATGTTAAAGTATGACGATGATTAAATAACTTCTTCATAGAAAATAATTAAAAAATGTTAATACGTGCATTAGATTAAAACTCGTTTTTCATGTAAAATAAACATTAACATAAAAACCTACATTATCTATTCGAATCGGTACACCGTCTGATTGTAAACGCTGTGGGTTTCATTCCCACTGGATGGAATGTATTACATATTTTCATTTTCTCGCTCTGGGGACGAGACAAAGCGCGGCGTTAAGTTGTACCACTTAACATGCAACTTGTTCCCTCTGCCTATTCTGCTTTATGTGGAATATAGTGTGAAACTAAAGAAGAACCACCATTATTTGAGATATTTCCTAAAATTTCAAATTAAATATGCAACAGGCTACTGACACAACTATAACCATATAAAACCTAATTGCTACCTTTAAGCACTCCCGTAATACATTAAGTATGGACGTGTGTTTCGCCTCGGTCATGACCCTTCATCAAAGTCATGCATCACCCGGTGTTCATCATATCGCGATCCGACCTGAACCGGTCACGCGTCCAGTGAATACCCAATAATTGGTGAAGATTAAACATTGCACTTTGAACAAGTCGAAGAAAAAGTATTAATGGAGGCTTCCTTTAAAGCATGGATGCACAGACCGCGGCCCGCGGGTCGCATGCGGCCCGCCGCCGCCGGTTCAATACTGGAAGCCTGCCGACAGCAAAAATAATACTCTCGTATATTCGAAAAACATTGAATTCTTTTCCAGAATTTTCCAGAGTTTCATGATTCTAATTCATCACTCTTCTCTTCTGTATTGATCGAAATCGACATTTCCAGAATAGTAAAACACAAATTTAAAATACAATTCACGTAACGCTAACCTACATTGGTATTAGTCGCGACCGTGGGACGTGCTAAAGAGGACTGCACATACCCAGACGTGAACAGGCTACCACACGACCTGGCGCGACCTGCTATGACAGGTCACTTTGACAGACGTACTGGTTGTCAGCAAAGCTGATGTCGGCTCAATTGATAAGCTTAGATTTAGAGAAAATTAGATAAATCATATGATTAAAAAATATGATATTAAATTGTAGTTAAATATTATTAACTTATTATATTTTAAGAGCTACGAATGAATGAAGCTACGAAAAAAATATTAAAATTAAACGTAATATTCCAAAAAAAAAAATATTTAGTTAATAAAACAAATATACTTGTATTCATAGTATCTGCCATATGTTTTAAACAATTTAAGATTAAACATATATAATAAAAAAAGACAAATTCCCACACGGCGGAATAGGAAGAACAAGCCTAAAATTACACTCTGTTCAAGAAACAAACAGAATAGAATTTAACTATATATATAAAATAAAACAAAACAACCGCAAACTGTAATATTCAATGGCATATTGGTTTTTACATTACGTAAGCGCTCCTCTTGTTAATTAACACCTGCTACAATTCGCGATGCGCCGGCGTCGGTGTCACCTTTATGTAACAGAGTAATCATGTCAAAGACATTGAATATAACATACATAGGGACCTTAACCTGTTGTTTGTACTGAAAAGTAGGTAAAGCTAGATACGTAAAAAACATATTCTATTAATTTTTTTTTTTGATTTTCACGATAATTACACATTTTAAATGAAACTATTTTTGAATCGGATTAATCGCGTATATTTTGTATTATACATTTTTGGAAACCCGACGTTTCGAACACTTTGCAGTAACTGCACTTTGGTTGACTAGTCTACCCGTGACCACAGATTTCTGCAAAGTGGGATAAAATAGTTTAATTTTAAAATATATTCTATTGTATAGAAGATCGTAATGTGTGGTGTTTGTGTGTTTGAATGTAGGGATCTTATTTATGAAATAGCTTTACAGCTGTACGCCTTATCTCGATTCATAATAGAGAGAACCTAGTGTTAGGACACTTGGACTATTTTCGACATTGCATGTATAATTAGTAGAGTAGAGAGTAGAGAGTGTAGAATGAGGAATGTGAATAATTAATTACTACTAAATTAAAACGTAAACGTAAAACAAAAAAAATGTTCTAATGTAAAATAACTACGGATACTAAAACATAGTTTTAGCTAATCGAAATAAGAATGAATCTATATTTTTTTTAAGCGTTAATTATTTTAATAGACAAAACATTATTTTCTATATAACATATGAACCACGTTACAATAATTTAGTTATATTATTTAATTTTAACCTCAACAGTTTTCAAAAGTTCAAAGTCCCTCCCATCGGACAGTAGGGAGACACAAATAGGTCACTCTAATCCCTCCCCAACATTTCCTTATTGCAATACAATTTCAACACTTTCTAAGGCACTGATCGTTTTATATAGGCAATAACTAAGAAAAGATAAGCTATCTCCCTCAATAACAGGTACTCGGCCGGATCGAGATTTATTGGCTGCGTCAGACATTAGTCCTTGCTATCGGATTGTGATTATCGGTCAATACGTCGGGTCAACTGTTGTTCTAGACTAAATTGTGTAGAAAAACTAGTTGTTTCGCGAAATATCTTGTACTTGAAACTTGTACTTACATATGTCTTATAATGATATTATAAATATGAGGCTATATATAATCTTTACTCGTCCTGCCTGCTTTGTCTGTTTATAGCTAATATAGTAAGCATAATATAGTATGTATATTATAGATGTAGCGATAAACAGTTATGTATTTTATAGTTTTGTTCACAATGTTAATAATATAGGTGATATGCCGAAAATAATGTAAAATTTGCCAATAGAAGTAACCTTGGCAGAATTTAAGTATTGTTTCATATCAGTTACATCAATAAAATATAATATCCTATTAGTCAAATCAGACTTAGATTTTTATATTATTTTAGATTTTTTTTCTTAGAACACTAATATACAGTGCGGTGTTAAGTTCCACCACTCACCCAAATCTCACATAAGAAAAAAAAACACATAATTTTTGTTTAAATGTCTCATCTTTACCATAAATATTAAATACACTATTTAACTGACCCAAAGTACGAATACTATTTAGAAAATATAATAAAGCAATACAAAGGTGAACTTACTTGTTGGTGGCGATACACACGTTAAACTGGCCGGGGTAGTGTAGCTCGTTACCCCGACATGTTTATTTGGACGCCCACGCACCGCCCACGGATAGGACGTATAATGCGATGGACAAACTGACTTAGGACAGGATTTTTAAATTGAAACTAATTTCTTTATCGTTCTGTATGCTTTGGATTTTGTAATAATGTACGAAATTTTACAATTTTTAATTGTTCTTTTGAGAATAACTCGTTTGTTTATATTGACGCAGCGTAATGGGGCGTCTGATTGTGAACGTGGTGATTGCTGGTTCGAATAATATTAGATTTACTACCACGAGGGATATGATTTTATCTTAATTATTTTCATTTTCTCGCTTTGGGTTACTATTATTAGGTTCGGCCCACAACACGCAATGTACGAGTTGCCCTAAAAATTGATGTCCTCTGCCTACCTTTCTATGTGGAAGAATAAGTGAACCTTTTTTAATATCGATAATATACATATTTCATTCACATTTCCAAATGAAAATCTATTGTTTTAAACCCCGCTACTAGGTTATATAGAATAACCTTATAGCGGTCAATCTGAACATATCTAATATCTTCTACGACAAAATAAGAGAACGAGAATCTTATATCTTTTAATATTTATGTTTCAATTGAACTACATTAAAATGTGACCAATCCTCAGGTGTAGCAATTATTCCATTGCTCTATACTTATATTAGAATATTAGAATTTTTATAAGAATTTATCAGAAATTACACCAATAAATGCAAAAAAGAACTGGCTTGTACGCGGACGACCGATAACAGCAGAAACAAGTTCAAAAATGCCATCCCAAATTCAACACTAACTAAATTATAATACGGTTCAGAGTCAAATGTAAGAGTATCTATGAAATAATGTACTGAAAAAACAACTTTAACAACATACGAATACGGTAAAATTAAGTTTAACATTTTACGCGTCGTTTCTTTGTGTTTTGTTAAGAAAAAGGTCATGTGATAAGAAGCGTCGTTTTCAACAGAGGTCACATGAAAAATTGAGTTGAGTTATAATAGTACAAATGTTTTTCAATGTATTTAAACCAATTCTTATAAGATTTTTTTTCAGTTTCAGGCTGTATCCACGCTCTATGGAGTAGGGTAGACAGAGGGAACCCAGTGTTAAAAGTTCCCCACTTTCTACAAAATTTGAAAATTTGGAGGCATTGCGTGTTGAGTGGCCGAACTCAACGCCGCGCTTCGCCTTGTTACCAGAGCGAGGAAATGGAAATATTAACAAAATAATAGTTAATTCTTTAACATTTTTTAAAGTGTTATTCCACACTTATTTAGAAAACTTACTAAAATACTTATTTAGTAAAATACTTATTTAGAAAACGTATAACAATTTGAACGTAGCGGGACTGTAACCCGCGCCTCCTGGAAAACCGACAGACTAAATAAGTATTAATAGTGAATTCAACTGGTGGGGATCGAATCCTACAATCATCGCTTTTACAGTCACATTCTTGTGCCATTGCGCCACAACGGTCTCAATTCTATATAATGACTCGTTCACTTTTCATTGTTGCAGCAATAACAAACGACATATAATGTATTTGTTATATATCTACGTATATTCATATTGTCTTTATCATGCTAAATTGATTTCCATAATTTAAAATCAAAAAGTTTTTGTCGAAAACTCTAAATTAATAAAAAAAACTAATAAAATAATATAGAAATATATGCTGCACCATCATTTCACCTACATTAAGCCAAGCATATAATAAACAACCAAGAAAAAAACCTTATAAACCAAAAAAAACCCCAATATGGCATCTTATTTATTCAAAAAAAAAAACATTGAATGAAAATCAAAACAGTAGGTAAGTACGGTACGAAACAACACGCTCAGCCTTTAGCGGGCGCAAGGTCGGAATATAAAGCTGAAGTCAACTCGTAATGGCTGTGTCGTGTCAGCGTTCATAACTTAGGTAATAAATAATTTATGCTAAAATACTGCCAGTATTTTCTGCATTTTTTTTAAATCAGTTTCACACTGTATCCCGTACTCGGCAGGGTAGGCAGAGGGAACCTAGTGTTAAGACTCACCGTTGCCCACTTACCGCCGAATTCTGGAGGCATTGCGTGTTGAGTGGGTGAAATCAACGCCGCGGTTGGCCTCGATACTAGAGCTAAGAAATGAAAATATAAATTTAAATATTAATTTAATTTCATTTCTTGGACTGGAAATGGAACCCACCACAACCAGCGCGTTACATTGTGCCCCTTCGCCACGCCTGGCCTGTTTTAAATAAACATGTAAAACAGATATCGGCGTTTTGAGACTGGCATTTTATCATATTTCAGGTATTAAGCACAATCTACTGCATATTTTTAATATTCTTAAGCTAAAGAGTTCGTTTGAATTAACGTGTTAATCTCAGGAACTACTGTTTCGAACTACTGAAAATTTTTGAACTGAAAATCCGTTTTGCTACTACTTTATGGTGTTATGAAGAACGTATATCGTCATCAATCAGCATTCTTCAATACCGATTGACATATAAACACGTAGTAGATGGATCGATTACTATAAGGAATGGTGAACCTTGTCGAATTATATCTAAATAGACTATAGAACAATTATTTTAACAAAACATCGAAGTTCATCCATATGATTAGACTTGTTTTCCAAGCTAAACATGACAGGATACTTAACCGCTAAAACAAAAAAAAACAAATAAATATAGTTAATATGCATTTTATACTCAAGCAGACTAGGCACAGGGAACCATATGTAAAACCAAAACGAAAAAATGTAAACAATTAATTAAAATCAAACACACAACCAACGCTTATCAGATACCACCACGGCCCCTACTTAATAATAATAAATTCTAAAATGTCAATTACTTAATAAGTAAATATTTCTTAATACATTTCTCTACAATATTACAAGAGATCACATTTCACTGGACACGTCGCGATGTCGAGAGCGAGTGTCAAATGTTCCGCGACCTCCAACACACCCGACCTTAATCTGACAACGAAACTGTGGCTGTCTTCTTAAATATATCACTTAATTAGAGTAAATTAAAGTTAAAGTATAATTTTATTGCCATAACGTGGCGCAGTAGCGCATGTTGTGTCTGTGAACGCGTCGGTGGTGGGTTCGATTGCCACTAAGGGGAAAGAATTATTTAATACATATATATGGTAATTTCTTCGCTATCGCAAGATAAAGTAGTTGAGTTTCGCCACACAAGACTCAATGCTTGCAGAATTGAGCAGAAAGTGGGGACCGGAGTGTCTTAACACTAGGCTCTCTCTGCTCCATTCCTCATCTTCACGCTTCTGAAGCCGAAGAAATATATATATATTATAATACCTATAATCTGACCCAGCCGTAGCAGTCACTAAGTACGGGGTCACTCGCAAGGTCAGAACACAAAGGTGTTACCGTCGTTACGTAGTGGTAATTACCTGAGGCACTTTGTACCTACTGTAGTCAATAGTTGATACAAGAAATATTTAATTTTTCATTTTCACATCGAAACTATTTTATATGATTATGATTATAATTATATTTATATCCTCAGTGATGTACGCCATAATAATTTACAAGGACGGGTTGTGTAGAACGGTGGAGGTTCTTATTAGGATATTTAATTTTTAATATTATGTATCTCATTAAATTTAAAAAAAGACTGTCCGTCTGTCCGTCTACCTAGAGCAGAATATTAATCTAAAGATCGCGTGTTTCTCTTTTACTACTATTTCTTTTTTTTTTTTTGTTTTAAGTTATACAATTTATATAATAAAAATCTACTCCAATCTTGGCGACCGTTAGTCGTGTTCAATAAATAATAGGTACAACAAAATATAAGGCCAGTCGTGGCGCAGTTGTAGGTTCGATCCCCACTCGAGGAAGTGAAATATTTATTTACATTTATATTTTTATTTCTTCGCTCGGCTGTCGAGCACGAGAGCACGGCGTTGAATTCCGCCACTCAACACACAAATCCTCTAGATTCGACGGAAAGTGGGGAACGGGGTGTCTTGGGTGTCTTGGTGACACAAGGTTGCTTGCTTACACTGGACTGTGTGCTGGATTATTTTTTTAATAAAATAAAAAGGTCGCCACAATATAATTATTAAGAAACATTTGACGAAATACATCAAATATGAGTTTAAAATATTTCCTAAATAACTTTTGCAAAATATATATAAATATTGACATTATAATTTTAAGTACCAGACATTTACCTACGTTATTTTACTCTTAGTGGGTTTTTATGTTAATAAAATGTCCAAGTTGTTAAACTTTGACATAACCTTATATAGATAACTACCTAATAAAAGATTTGCAAGGAAACCAACGTTTCCATAGCCATTTTAGCATACAACAATATATTGTGTGATGAAACCACCGCGTTAGTTCCGGAGCGAATGACGATAAGACGGTCGATAAACGTGGTATTAGAATAAATGTTAATATTAATATTGAGCAACAAGGTCATGACTTAAATATATTTTTATCCCATTATTTTATTCTTTTTACAAAAAAAAACACTTTTAATTGTTCAAAGAAGAAGCTACGAATAAAATCAATCAAAAACACTTTATTGCTTTAATGTTTATTTACAAATATATAGAAACAATTACATGTGATTTTGTACATACACGCCTATTGCACATTTTTGTTTTATATATTTGATTTTGTTTACTTCATTGTGCAATAAAAGATCTAAAAAGAAAGATCGTAATAGAAGAGAATAGAATAAATATGAGGAATATTGCCGAGGTCGTCTGTTACGCACTGATTTACGCGCACAATTTATGCGCTACAACAGCGACAATATAGAAAATTTGACAAATTTGGTCTTTAAAAAGAATAGATGGCAGAGGTGAAGACCGGAGCAACCTAACGCTATATTCTTCCAGCCAGAGTGTGCAGGTGGCAAGTGGTTAGCAAAATGATATTAAGTCAAGATAAAAACAATAATACTGTCATTGCTATGAACGACAAGAAAACATGTACAGATACATAATCACGGAAAAATTTATGATTCGTGCGTAACCGCTAACTTGCTGCAAAATAACATAGAGTTCTTTTACACTGTTAATTCTATGCGATTTAATTCAAAGGTAATAAGATCAAAAGTGAGGCCAGTTGTGGCACAGGGGCAAAAGCGTTTAAGTGTAAACACGATAGGTAATTTTTTTGACTCCCATTCGAGAAAATGAGATTTCGGTATAGAGGCAAAACGCGGCGTTGAGTTTCCACAACTCAACACGCAATGCCGCTAGAATTTGGTGGGAGTGAGGAGCAGAGTGTCTTAACACCAGACTTTCTTTGTTTACCCTGGTAGCGAGAAGTTGAAAACAAAAGATAAAACAAAATTATTTAACCTAATCAATAACGTAATATACGTTATTTAGTAAGATCAAAAATTTTAGAAAACCCGACGTCCACGTTCTGTAATCGAAACATACATATCCAATTAGATGATAAGTAAATTATATCACTTTGTTTACACTTTGCCGGTGCACATTCTCATCTCGTATGTCAACAACTACTATACGTTGCCGTTTCAAGTGAACTCAATGGTATACTAACAAGCGTTTCCGCTAAGGTCACAAAGAGACGCGTTACGGACTGTTTTGTAAACACATCACGCAGGTGTCCGAGACCTGTGGAATGTGGGGGTTTCGCTCCACACCATGGGTGCGTGGTGGTGAATAAATATGTATAAAGCAAAGTAGAATACAAGTAGGTATCTACACGTTCTAATAAAGAAAATTATTTAAGACTTTATCGAAATCATTTTAAGGCTAGTCGCAGGGGCACAGGTGTGTGACTGTAAACGTCTGGTCGTGAGTTTGATTCCAACTCCGAATAATGGTAGTACGAGGACATCCTTGAGGGGATGTTCAAGAGAAAGCTTCTAATGAATTAACATACATCTTAACATAGATTCATTTACGAGCCAGTTCTTATATTTTCTAATGACGAGAAATGTATTCTCGTTTAACGTATTTGATTATTAAAGTGATTTTAATAATACTGAATAAATTTCCCGATTTCATTTAATTATTCCTGATTTTTGATTTACTGATCCACTGGACCACAACTTCTTAGAGTTACCCATTTCGCTATTCACATACATGAATAGAATACAAATCAAACTGCAGCAAATTGCAGATATAAACAGTAAATATATGGACAAAATAACAAATGTTAATAACGCCACCAACAGCGACGACGGTGTTTCGTATAAATGCATAAAATTATAATAAAAATGAATAATACTAAATACTTAAAGACATGATTCCACTTAACGGGGTCCTCGAGCGAGCTAAGAAGCCACTGGCCCGTAAGTCTTCCACCAGGAAGATTAGCAGCAGATGGTTGCATAAAACAGGTAGTTTATAGAATTAACAATATATCTATCTATATTTTTTATCAATTATCCCATGGATATGTCAAGGGAATTTGTTATATAAGGTATGAGATGGTTTATCTCGTTGTTTTGAAAATCTTTAAATATTTTTTTCTCTTGTTTGACTAGTCTAGCCGTAATAGTTAGCTTAATAACAGTAAGAAAGAAAAATAGGTTTCTCATTTTTTTCCGAATAGCAGAATAGACAGAAGGAACCTAGATACTCCATTTCCCACTTTCCGTCCAATATTTGAAACATTGTGTGGTAAGTGATCGAACTTAATCAAAGCGAAAAAATGAAATAATTTAAATCTAATTGTCAATTATTCCCCATTATGGGGATCGAACCCAATATCATCGCTGCAATAGTCAAATGCTGTTCTGTTACATAAAAGGGCCTAAGAAACTCCATATACAAAATAACAGTAGGTGTAATATACAACTCAGTGACAAAAGTTCACATTAAGAATATGATCTCATCGGAAAAACCTAAAAGCATTAACCTTGCAATGTGAAAATAAATAATGTTATTGATTTAAAATAGTTAATTATTTAATGTCAACCATTCTACTGCACGAGATGTATTCATCTCATATCGTCTCCCGATATTCGCCGTCAAGAGCGCTATAAATCTATAATTTTATACATTGTGATGGTGCCCGGTGGAAAATATAAATTTGTTTACATTATGTTCTTATTTAATGAAGCATTCATTTAAATGATTCAGTTGCAGTCAGTCTTTCGCAGAAGATATGGAATGTATCTTCTCTCATGTCTGAGAGAGAAATTGGCTTGCGTTTCTTATTGAGACAAATGAGCTTACTTTACAGTTTTCTGTAACTTATGCAATAGACGGGGAAAGCACCTGTAAAATGTCACCTTATTCAGTACTTAATTAAAGCAATTAGAGTCGTGGCGCAGTGGCACATCGTCTGACTGTAAACACGACGGTTGTGGGATCCATTCCCACTCAGGGGGATCAATTAATTTCACTTTCTCGTTCTAGTAATAAGACAAAGCGCGGCGATACGAATCACCACTTAATACGAATTACCTCCAAAGTTAGGCGGAAAGTAGGAGACAGACTATTTTAATATTGGGCTATGCGGGAGGCAATTTTTTTATATAATGCATTTTTAGCGGAATTATTATGAATCTTAGAACACCACGCAGTATTGAAAGGTCGTAAATTTTAATCTGGAATAAGGAAATGGAATCATTAGTAATTTCATCGGTATCACTATTCGATGTACGAAATTAAAAATAAAAAACAAATATTACCGAATTATTCCAATTTACATTTCGCAAAACGCTGTTTGAAATACTTATAAACATATAATAAATACAAGAAAAAAAAGACAATATAATATATTTATCCGATGGTCAGTCTTTTTATAGGAACGACGTAATGATTTATACAAGCGCCTATGAGAAACGCGTGAAGTACGGTACGGCGACCTGAAAATACGAATTTTTGTGCGATGCAAGCAAATGATTACTTAAACATTCTGATCACTCGGAGCAGCCACGTCCGACCTCGACGTGACCTATGAAGTGAATGACCGATACCGTGTCACACGATGACCCTTTAATCCACCTAAAACGCTGGTGATTTAAATAAGAGCGATTTAAAATATAAATAAGAAATAATAAATTTGTCTGTTTTATATTAAGGGTCTTTTTTTTATTAAACATTTTTTTTTATTATTTCCAATTCTCTCTCTCTCTCTCTTTTCATTATCTATTAAAAAATATTACATATATACGTGACATATGAGTCCATTCTCCACTATTTCTATTCGTCTGTAACTACATATATAGTAACTACACTACTACATATATAGTAAAATACATATATAGTATGTATAATATTATATTTTATAATACATTCACAATATTAAATAGAAATTTAAAGAACCATCTTAATAAAAAAAAACAATAAAGCAAAGCCGGCCGTGGCGCAGTGGCACGAAGTGTGACTGTAAAACCGACTGGTTGTGGGTTCGATCCCCACTCGAGGAGATGAAATATTTACTTAAATTTATATTTCCATTTCTTCGCTCTGGTGTCAAGGCAAAGCGCGGCGTTGAGTTCTGCCACTCAACACGCAATGCCTCCAAAATTCGGCAGAAAGTGGGGAACGGAGTGTCTTAACACTAGGTTCCCTCTGCCTACCCTGCTGTGTGCGGGATATAGCGTGAAGCTAATTTAATTTAATTTAATTTTTTAATAATGCAAAGCGCAATCGAAAACAATCAACATAAAACAAAAGTTATTTACAAGAAAATCTTAGCAAAAAACAGAAATAGACCAAAATAGGAGATCTCCACAACGTCTACAAATCAATTCTCTAAACAGGAAAAGAAATGAGATATTTATAACTTTGGAACAGTTGTGAAACATTATAATAAAGTCAAACGTACAAACACATGTCACGGCATCGCGTATAATTGTCAGTCATTACTTGTTTTACAATAGAATTGGGCGGTCAGGCCCCCGTGAAATTGCGCTTTTTAAATACTTTCTACAATGGTCGTCGTCAGCAGGAACTGAAACATTGTTGTGCATTTTATATGTACAATGTAAGTTTTAATAAGATGCGTAATGTCAAATGGAAAATTTTTATCCTTAGAATTTATTTTCATAGAACTGAGATTATTTATATCTTTACTCTTATAAAGACGCTTATAATCATACGTAGTCATTCATTTACATTTCACTCCTAAAATATAAACTAAAATTATCACTAACTTAGGTACTTCCAAATAACACCACAATTGCATTTCCAATATTCTTGCAAAAAAAATACATTTTAAGATATTCATATCAATAACGAAAAAAATACACGTATACAAATTGTATACAAATTCCTTAAAAGCATGCTAATTAAATGACATCCAGGGCGTACTTAGATCCGAACTCAAAACCGAACGAGCTCGAAAGCAAAGCAGTTCGGGCATAAAAATCAGAAACTTCGAAATCAAAAAAAATATGCACACGAATTTGCAAAAAAAAAAGAAAAAATACGGACTGCTCCAGTTTAAATTAATTGGTCCATGTATTAAATTATACATTTTATAATTATCATGGGGCCTTGCACGTCGGCTCGAACTGACGCAACTGTGCTCCACAAAGCGTAATGTGGTGTGCTTGCATCCATTTTTGGATGTTTACAACCTTCGGTTTGGTCGCAGTTCCGCCACTCATTTTTACTTTCGCTCCAGTTTTTCGTGACCTTAGGTCATCGAATTTTGTACCGGTTCATAGCTATAAAGAGGTGAGGTCGATAATCGGATCATTTTGCAATTTAAAAAGTATATGTTATAAAGCAAACGATCGTGCCAATTTAAAGCTAATAGATATAGGTTCAACCCCCAATCTATTTATTTCCTCGCCTTAGTGAGACAAAGTACATACTGCGTTAAGTTCCAATACTTAACATGTCATACCTCGAGTTCGGGCGGAAAACGTAGAAAAAACTGTCTTAAGATTAAGTACCCTCATATATGCGTGAAACTACAAAAATACAAGAGTATGCCTAATTTATGAGATAGCGTCAAATTATAAATAGCTATTTATAACTAACTTTAACAAAGCTATTTCAATATAATAACTTACAAAATTTACAAAAGAAACTGTAAATAAAAGAAGATTTACAAGCTATGACGCTCGAGCTATTCACATTTTTATTATTTTCCTTATTATATCTACAACAACACCACCGCCGCGTTAAAGACTTTAAAATAACTTCAAGAATTTAAGTAATAAAATAAAATAGAGCATAAAGCACTGATCCGGAACACGCGATCTGTAGGTATGTCTGACGGATTTTTTACACAGTTTCGATTAAACCAGTTCAAAGAGCACACGAAATTCGAGCACTGTTGTGTAAAAAGTATAAAGCGTGACGGTCAAGAGTGACTGTGAAAAGGCTTCATCTCAACTCGGTAAAGGTATCATGTGACAGAACCAGTCTTTGCAGGAAGCAATTTTTCCAACAATATTTTTGAGCTAATTATTATGTTTTTAAACTGCTACCGCTATTATCGCTCCAAATAAAGGTTAAAATGAAAATAATATATTGTGTATTTATTTAAGAATTTTTATAACTTTTTAATCAGCAATATACTTAAAATTTAATATGGAGGTCGGTCGGAACGGTATTTCGTGTGTATTTGAATGCAGGGCGAATCGCATTTCGAATGAATCAATAATAATTGTGGGTGGGATATGATATTTCTGTAAAATGTCAAGCACCCTAGTTAAAGAATATGAGCAAATGATAATAAAAATGGTAAAAACATAAATAACTTCACAATCGAAAATCCAACAAATAAAAAATAACCGCCATATCCTTACGTAAAATCTTTTTTTTCATCTATGCCAACCTAAATCCAAGTTTAGAATCAGTTTAATATCATACAGCAGCTTTTCCTACGGATCCCTAAAACCTACAGTGTTCGTGACTCAAGACATTCGCCATCCACCTGTAACCGAGACTAATTGCTTCACGGGACAAAAGAACATTGAATGGAATACCACTTGGAGCTGGTCGTGATGGCTGTACGTGCACTGCACCTGCTGATGTCAAGTGTAAATCAATTTTGAAAGAGAAAAATGCTTTTTAAACATGAAAAAAAAGGAAAGTTAAAAAAACGGGGAAATCAAGCGTGACAGATTACCATATATTTTGCAGGTCACGAATTATCTGAGAGCACAGCTATTTAGTAACTGTAAGCATGGCATTAAATTGCTCAAATTTTGTATGCATAATTTATAAATTTGCAGAATTTTAATATGTAACTCAATCAAAACATATGTATTTAGGTATAAAAATGCATAAATCGAAAAAAGAGGTTTCCTAAGATAGTACCAGCAATATCATATTCCTGAAAGGGTAAAAAATATTCAAAATATTATTCCTTAGTGTCCGCTGATCTGTATGTATGTGGTAGTTGTGGTATTGTGCGTGAGGCTTCAACGTGACCGACACCTGTCGAAGTGGAAAAATGTGGCTATAAACCAGTTATCCCTATAAATTAAATTGTATCGTTATCCAATGGAATTTGTCAAAGCGTTAAGTTTTTAAACGTTACATTTTTTACACTTGATTCTATAAAATTGAAAGATTTTAAGGACTAGGCACTTTTTATAATACAAAATTTGTAAAAAAACAAGAGTAGAATATTTTTTTTACGTCTAAAAGGACTGAGATACGACGAGGAAGGGCTTCAGGGCTTAGTTTGGAGCCTCCGAATGATGTCGCCATCAGGCATAGTAATAAACCATTATAAATGCGCAGCTGTCAGCTTTGTACTTAACGGACACATCTCAATGGAAATGCGAGATCGCGATCACTGTCAATTTTATGCACGACGTGACTCCACCGCTTTGCATTTGACTTGATAAATACATAAATAATGTGTTGTAGCTGTCAAAAATCACAAAATATTAAACGCAAGTTGGGACCACAGACACACTCCTCATCTGCTGTCAGATGGTATTATTTTGATGGCAAATATTATTTTATTTATATCATTTTGTTGGACCACCTTATAGTAGCAGGAACTCTAACACCTTATATCAATCATCGTTTAGACTTTTTTCCTAAATAATTTTGTCACTTGAACGGTTCTCAACGCAAAAAAATATATTCACCGTAAAGTAAAACCAATTTAAATATATTTATTTTCCAGCAGGCAACTTTGCATTTCCAAAGCTATTTAGCATGTATCCTCATTATCCACGATCCCCATTAAAGATGAACTAGGAAACCATCACGTTCCCAGCAGTTTGTCACGTAGTGCGGTCGCCGTGGTCGGCGTGGTCGTCGGTCGCGACCCTGCCCCGCCGCGTGGAACGACCAGCAAAAAACGCATTCGTGATCTCAAATTACATAATGCTTTTATTTTTAGTCAGACCAATCGACAGGTTCATCGGTTTTTACTGATTCTTTTGGATTCGAGTTAGTTTTTACAGATTTCAATTGTTATATGAGCCATGAAGACCATCATTATGTATACGAAATAGGAAAATATTATTTTATAGTAACTATTTTCGTATTTAAAAGTTCATAAATTTATCAATAATAAAAAATAAATTTGCAGCTTTTCTTTGTTTTCGTACATGCAAATGAAGAGTTATACAGCCACGCATATTTACTGTCAGTCACGGCAGAGTGCAAGCGATGTCGCTTAAGGTTATGCGGATGCCGATGCGCGTGCGCAGCGTACAGAGTGGGTCCCCGAGGTCGCGTCCACCTAGTGTGGCCAGATGTATCGAATTTAACGAGAGCTCTCGATTTTCAGGTGTCATTTGATGACTTCCTGGGCGACGACCACAGCTTACTATAGCATAAAGTATTTATTTTAATTAAAGTTGACCTTTTTTATAGTTTAAGCTCATTTACTAAGTTAGGCATTATATACATTTTTTAATTGACAAAATTCATAATTATATATAAACTTCGACTGTATCTGTAATAAAATCAATTAAATCAAAAATATCTCTTTGTTTACGCCGATTACGCTACTACGGAAATATTATGTAGATACATACATATATCGTATATAAATTAAGTTTAAGTTCTTACATAAATCATCAATCAACCGAATGTCGACGACATTTATTTATTTTCCTACAACATATTTATATAATTAGCGATATTTTCATATAACACAATCGGGCAACACTATTCATTCGACCCGTGGAATGTTTCGTTTTACATATCGTGCGCGGCGTGGCGCGTGCATCTCATGCGAAAGGCTTTGTTTTATTGACCACGTGTGTACAAAAGGCATGTGTCAAGCTGATATCGAACTATTTAAGATGGAATTGCGCTTGTTTAAGAGTATTTCTTTGGAATTTTTAACTGTTAAGATCGGTTCACACGCTAGTGGGTTCAAGTCTCACATGTTTTGGACGAATGGATATAACTAAAAGTTGTATGTGGCTTTACTTAAATGTATATTTTCATTTCTTCGCTCTGGTGTCGAGGCAAAGCGCGGCGTTGAGTTCAGCCACTCAAAACGCAATGTCTTCAGAATGTGGGAGAAATTGGAGAACGGAGTGTCTTAACACTAGACTCCCTCTGCCTACCCCGCTATGTACGGGATACAGCGTGAAGCTGATTTTTATTTGTGTATGGCACACGACTTGTTTTTTATTTTTGTATTATAAAGTTGTACAGTATAAGAAAATGTTGGATTGCGATAATTAGAGTGTATCGTGTGAATTAAACATAATTACGTGGAGGACTAAAACATTTGTACGTATCCGTAAACACGTGAGTATATCATAAATAAGACACATTTATTCGTTCAGTAAATTCGTTTTATTTCTACTGATAGAAAAAAGTTCAACGAATGGAAAGACTTGTTTGAATTCGACTCTTCATTAATTTCCACGATGATCTACAAAAAAAAATTAAATAAACCGATACTGATAATTGGTTATGATCGTTATTATTTAAATTATTTTCATTTTCCTCGTGCGAGAGACAAACCGCGACATTGAGTTTGCCACTCAACATGTAATATCTTGAATATAAAAAAAAATAAAAGGGAAAGTAGGGAAATGAGTGTTTATACTAGCTTGAACATGTCTACGCTGGTAAATGGTGAAGCTGACATTCCATAAAGAAAACTGATACAGAATTTTAAAAAAATATTGTTGGATATTTTGTTTTATACTAAAAATCAAAAACCTGCGCAAATTAATATTTATAATAAACTTAATAATTTAGCAATTTTGGGCTTCAAACACAATCGTCTCGACCTTCTGTTTCATGTAGGTCAGTAATAGTATCAAATTTTAATACTCACATTTTGTACGAACATAGGTTTATAAGTTATGCATATCGTCAATATACCAATTATTAAAACATTTTTACATATAATATACCTGGCCATATTAATATATGGCCGGTCGTGGCGCAGGGGCACAAAGTGTGACTGTAAAATCGACTGTTAGTGACTCCAGAATTCAGCAGAAAGTAGGGAATGGAGTGTCTAACACTAGGTTCCCTCTGCCTATCCTGCTGTATATGTATGCGGGTTACGGCGTGACCCGAAGAAGTTGCCTTGTCGGTGACCAAAGTTACATGTCAAATATTTTCATAGTACAACTGGCTGCAACACGACCCTAGCGCAATCCGCAACGAGCGGCTGCCAGTGAGTTATTTACATTAATTACACATTATTGCGTATGTACCTGTACCTATGCGAATAAAAAATCATATTTGATGAACGTTTCTTCTCGTTTTTTTTCAGCTTCGGGTCGTATCCCGTATGTAGTAGGGTAGGCTTAATGTTGAAACATTCCGCTCCCCACTTTCCGCCGCATCCTGGAGGTATTGTGTTATGAGTCGCGGAACTTAACGCTGCGCTTTGCCGCTACACCAGAACGAGGAAATAACAATATTAAATATTTTATTTCTTCAGTGGGAATCGAACTTACAACATGTTGCATTTAAAGTTATATGAGCATAAGCCCATGCGCTACGACTGGCCCTCTCAATATGTTTATTTTAAACGCTTTAATAAAATGTATATTATTTATTAATTAATGTACTGACATATAAAATGATAGTATGTATACAATGTGCAGAAAACCAAGTAAGAAGAACAATTGACTAAAAGCGAGTAACTTATCTGTACTTTAAAGCAATAATTTTCTATTGAAAAATAAACTTATATGGAAAAATGTTTTATACTATACTAGGGCAAGTGCTGGAAAGATTTTTAATTATCGTAATTTATATACTACTAGTTCTGATAGTCGCTTTCTGTTTTGATTTTTGTTGACTTTAACAATTAAAAATATAAAATATAAAACTCCGGAAGCCGGATGAGACAATTAGTTCGTATAACACTTTTGATATCTTTTTTAAAGAACGTATTTTAATTTATTATAAGTATCTATAATTAACAAAATCTACTATTATATGTAATTACAATAATATACTAAATACGTTTTTAACTGAAACGACATGGTTTTAGATTCGGTTCCTACTGGAGAGAAATTATTATTTAAATGATGATCAGGTGAAAAAAGAGGGGCATTAGATTTCGCCCCCTAATACTCAACACTTGTACCTAATAATGAAAAAAATATATACAAAGAACAATCACGACAAAAAATAATTCCATATACTTTAATTATTCAAAATTAACACAGAAAGATTGAGCCTACATTATAAACAAAATAAAGATGCATAGCCCAACAGCCCAACAAAAAAAACCAAACAAATCCAAATTATTTACAAAAAAAAATTTACAAAAAAAAGAAATCATAGAAAAAGAAATCTCAACTGTAACAAGACACTTAATTGCCGCTTACACACCGACGTCACGACGGGCGCTAATGCACTAATGTCCCCAATTACATACAATTAAAAAATGTAATCGGTATCGATGACGCGCATACGTAATTGTGTACAATCCATGTGTATTTTTGTGTACTCGAGTTTTCTATTTTTATAAATATATATATAATTTGAGAGATTCTACAAGGGAAAAACCAATAACAATATGCATAGGTAGTGTAAGATTATGAAAAAAACGTTTTACGCTTTGTTTTTCTCGTATAAGTTTGGTTAATCGAGAATCTAGTGTTAAGACTCTCTGCCCCTATTTTTTTCGAAACATTGCATGTTGAGCGGGAAACTCAACGCCGCGTTTGTTTATCAGAGCGTAAAATTATTTGAAATAATTAAACATATAATAACAAAAAGAAATTATATTAGAGAGCGCTAAGGTAATTTTTTATTATCAAAATTATTCAAAATTATAATTCAAGATTATAAGTCTATAATAACTATGATTATTAAAAAAATTATTTAAAATATCAAAGTTACCATTTGTAAATAACTTTTTACTGACTCATTTTATATTTTTTTTCATTTTATACTAGCGCTGTGACCTTCCTTTCAACTGGGTCAGCAAATTCAGCAATAGAATCGAAATTTGCATTTACATATTTATATAAATAATGTATTTTTTGTATGTGAGAGAATTTTTGCAAGTTATTTTAGGAACAAGAATAGCCGCTTACTTACAATAACAAGTTGAGATGATCTCTTTAACATTTTGTTGATTTTGGTATAAAAATACAATTTTAATGCAATGAGGCGGAGGAGGAAGGCCATATTTAACGGAGATGGATGTGTTTTAGTCTGTTGTAGTATTTTTAATGGTTCCGAGAACAATCTCTATATGTATAATAAATTTTACATATGATAATTTTAAAAATCTCGTCTTTCCAGCAGAGGGAAAGTAGTGTTAAGAGACTCTGTTCCCTACTTTCTATTCAATTTTGAGAGCGACGTTGAGTGGCGGCACTCAACACGCAATGCAGTTGCACACAACAAACTCTCTAAATGACATTAACACATTCCATCTAGTGAGAATCGAACCCACAACGACTAAAAATCTACAATTAAAATTAAACATTATAATTTTTTTTTCAATTGTAAGAATTATATCTAAGTTCATTCGAAAATATTTACATAAAGAAATTCCCTTTATTTTCAGCAGGGTGTAAGCAGAGGGGGCCTAGTGTTACGACACTGCGTCCCCCACTGTCCGACGACGAATTTTCGAGGCATGGCGTGTTGAGTGGCGTAACTAAACGCCGCGTAATATATCATATTAATAGAAAATACTGATTACGCCTTTAATATACCTTTGTTAAATTTTGTTTATAATAAATCAGTAAAGAGTATTTATTAGAAATACCTACACATTCCTTCATTACCAGAGAAAGTTGAGTATCATTAGGCTTTCTCTTGCCACCCCTTAGACAAAACAGCCGGAAGTTTACCTTATTTACCTAATAATATAATAAGCAATTAAATAAGTAGTAAGTTTTCTATTAACATATTGGCAACACAAACATAATTTGTAAAATATACATTAAAATTTGTATATACGAGTATAAACAATAATAAATACGTGTCACCTGTTCATATATAGTATTTTTATGTATGACAAAAATAACATTTAGATAGAATTCGATGTTTATCATTATTATTTTTATTTCGTTATTTAAAGCTAACTAAGAATTACACTCTGGTGTTATATAGCATATAGCACTCCCGGGAAATGCAGCTTTCAAACAAAACAAATGTAAATTCGACCAGTAGGTCCAGAGATCTTACCGTTTAAACAAACTCTTTCGCTTTATTATATAGATAAGTATAGATAAAAACATATCTTATCTAATATAGTAAATAATTGATATTTTGTTGTATCCATTGATCTATCTTTATTATACTATGTTAACTTTACGTATCATCAAATATTTACATTAAGTAACATATGTAAATAGGCATCAACGAAAGAATGTGCAAGAACTGAAAAGCCCATTTTGGTCAGGGATTTTTCTAGTCAAAAAAGTCTATTTATGTATATACTATACATATTTTGTATTATAGTTATAATGAATTTTTAAATCATTTATTATCATTAAAACAATAAAACCAAGTAAGATGTATTGTTAATTATTAAAAAGAAAACCTATACACAGTAAGAAGGTTGTCTTTTTACTATGTATTAGTTATGTAACATATAAAAAACGTAAAATGTTATAAAACTTGTAAAGAAAGAAACAGATTATATAAGAAAAATAAAGTCCAGTCAAATATTAGTTTTATATGAAGTTTTATTTACTGCCAGTCGTAATTTATATTCTGTTATTATGATTTTAATTATATTCAATATGCAGTGGCTCAAATGGGCGTATCAAAGGTCACGTCTACTTTTAATAATGGGTGTTATTTACATGTTATAAAGTGCTATAGGAAAAAACTATAATTAAACAAATCATATAATGTTTGTATGTACACAAAGTTTATATAGCCATTGTTATTAGTGAGGAAATTTCAAAAAGTGATAAAACTAGATACTTTTCATAAAATATATTAGAGTAGATAAGGATAAGTTGTGTTGTGTAAGAAGGAAAATGTATACAAAAAGACATCATATATTATAATAGATTTGATGAACCCGTTACCTACGAGATCGACAAAACTATTTGTTTACAATTGATTTTGAAACGTACTCTAATCTCCCTGTCCTATATAACAATTAATTTATAATATTTACATTACTCCATACTGAAACATCATATATGCGACGAACGAATGTAATAAAACTTGGACCGAATTCAGTGGAAAAATTGCACACCTACCTTTCAGGTGTATCCAAACAAACTCCTCCACTGAAAGGTTCCGCACTCTTTCCGATCGAAACAGCGTGATCACCAAATTCTCTACGAATCACAAAAAAATAAAAAAAAACGTCAATGGTCTACCCACTTCACCGATTCGACACACGTGTTCCGTAGATTGGGGAGTGAGCGTGGATCAGACATACAGCCACAACGCGCGAAACAGTCGGCGCGACTGAACCGAGAACACATTCACAGGCGGCAGTGGGTACAGCGGGCACTCACACTCGACCGGCGCGGTACGGTCGGCACTCGGCAAGTCGGCAGTGGTCGCTACTCGCTACTCGACAGGTGAGAATGCAACAGCGTGGTGTCACTCGGGCCCCGACTCCCCGACCCGCGTGGACGGTGGATGTGACTCAATAGTGGCGCTGTGTGAGTGGACCACTTCGCTCGCGTTAGGCAGATTTATTGCGACACGCGTGTGTGCGTACACAAGTACGGTCACAAGTCATACGGTCGCGCGGCTGTGTGTGCCCGCTGCCTACCTGTTGTGCCCCCGCAACTTGTTACTTTTGTTCTTTTAGGGTTGTGTAGGAAAATGTATTATCTTATAAGACATTAATTTCGCTTGTTATTGTTTTGTGTCGGTCGGTAGTCGCCGCTGTTTGTGGACACGCGCTTGAACTGTTTCTACTTTTATCATATAATTATTACTATAGATAATAAATGTGAAATCAAACCAAATCAATATGACCATAAGTTGTTTATTCAAAGAAAAAAAAATGAATATATAATATTTTTTCAATTATTAAAAAGGCAATTAAAACAAATAAAAAATAATCATAAAGAAACATGAACAAAACACACAACAATATTTATGACATAAAACGTGTAATTTCACATATCCGTACCACCATTACGTATAAACAAACACGACCGCACATTCGTGGATCGTGCCATCTGCACATTAGTGAACTTTATACAGCGTAAGGTCACGAGTTTTTAGCACCAGCACAATACATATTAACATCCTATGTCACCTTGACGTTAGTGCAAAGACTTTGTCATTCACACAGCCTTGGAGCCAAAACGCTGTAACCGACATCTAATGTTAAATGCAATTAGACTTAAAAATGTAAATTTCAAAGATACATATCTTTTGACTGACAATCAACTAGTGAAGCCCTTTTATGGAAACTGCTCATCAAAAACCGAAACAGCTCACGTCCAAATAGAAATAATAGAAAATAAACCTTACTATGCGATATTTACAGTTAATTTTCAAACAGAATAAAGTAGTCCTCAATATCTTATATATGGTGTTGTGGAAAATCGTGACTGATCTATTTGTATTGTAATTTGCACCTAATCAGATGTGAAACTAGATTGATTATCGGCCATACGAGGCGGTGCGTGGCCGATCGGGGATCTTTTGTTCCTCGATGTTTTTACTTATATTCGTGCTGTTGTTGACAGTTTATGTAATATGGAGCAATTTAAGGAGGTGGACGTGATTTGATCTGTAAGACATAGGCTTAAGATGCTATAATACTAACTAATAAACCTATGAATAACCTATGAAGCCTAGCCTAGCCTATAACTATAATTGGAAAACAATCCTTAATAGGAATAAGCTCTTAAAAATAAAAATTAAAATTAAAAAACTGTTATTTAATAAGTTTAAAGCTCGCAAAAGTAAGATTTCCAGACCTTTAAATATTATTTAGGTTATATACAGATTATGGATAAATATGAATACTGTTACTCTAGACTATTATAATAGTGGTTTCATAAGCCCTTGTGAATGCCAGAAGTATTTACACGCATTTCAATTAACAAACAACTTGAACATGCGATAACTATAAGCCATGCGCAAAATTCAACATCAAGCTACGAAGAGAGTAATACGATCGACGTACCACAATATGTGTACATTTTATATAATTTGATATATAAAATTTCTAAATATGTACATAGAGGTATGTAGAATTTCAATATAATTATTTTAAGTTTTTTTTTGTAAGGAATAAAAGAGAAATATAGTGTCGCTTTACTTCATTCGTAATTATATCTAAATTTTATAAATATCTGGGATACATTGGGTTCATCGATCAAGTTAGTTCAGTCATCTCCGAATTTATGATTAATACGGTAGCTAATTTTTTATAAGATCTTTATGTCGTAAATTATAAACATTAAAGTGTAGTATATATTTTTGATCAAATGTTACAAATAATATGTAAAACAAAAGATTTTCGATCTGGTAAGAGAAAGTGCCCCGAATATTTTGCGGAAAGTGGTGAACGGAAATATCCCAATGACAACGGAGTATGTTAAAAAAAAACGTTCCCAGCCTCACTGCCTGCCAAGGTCCCTCCCTACCTGCGTGAAACCAAAACAAAAAAAGATAAAAAAAAATCCAGCAATCAATTTAAACTTAAACCCAATTACTTATTATTATGAGATAATTCTTTTAACTAGATTTTTACACAACAGTGATAAGCGTTATCATATAAATCATTTCAATTTTGTGTCGACACAATGACAACTGCGGCAAATTTATTTTGATATAGATTTGATAATGACAAAAATGTAATCTACTAACAGCTCTAATATAGATATAACGAGTTCATTGTTCCTTTGACATGCTATTGTATTTTGTTTGTTTAACTCTTATTATTATTATTATTTAACTTCACGCTGTATCCCCTACATAGCTGGGTAGGCAGAGAGAATCTGAGACTCAATGTTAATTTCTAAAATACCACACCAACATTTCGTACATTGCCGTAACAACAAGCCGTATACGATATACATACATTCTGTTTAATTTATTCAGGCTCGCAATTAAGGCCGTGTTCCCACTGGCACAATGGCGCGCGCGCCGATGGGACAATTGCTGTACGTACGTACGTACTCGGCTATCTGCATCGGAACACCGTAATGCTATCGCGTAGCGGTTGCCTAATCAAAAATTATAATTTATTACCTAGCATCTACCTGTTGGTTTGTAATTGTTTTTAAATTTTGATTTATATATACAATGGTTATGATTACACAAGGTCGTGGTGTTGGTGTGGAACCGTGTCTGTTGTGGGTTCAACTCCCAGTCGGAGGATAATGTCAATAGCCCGCTTTTAAATTTAAATTCCGCCCGCCACTCAACACTAGTAATCTAAACGGAAGAAAACGTGAAGCTGTAAAAAAAGTATTGTAATACTTATTAACATATTACAAAAATATAAAAAAAGATTATTGACTGACATTTCTGTAATCGTTTAGTTTAGTATTTAAATTAAAATTAAGTCAACATTTAAATAACTTTCATAATAAAACCTTCAAATAATTTATATTAGATATACCTAATCTTTCACAATTAGAATATAAAAACGTTGACTAATATTAAAAAAAAAAACATATATTAATTTTCCATATGGTAACATTACTATATTTTCCATTCTTCAAATAATCAAAAAAGCAAATGCGCATATCTCGACGGTATCATACACGCATTGTTTTATTTGGCCGTACATTGCGAACACATTTTTCATATTTGTTTTTTTTTATTCATTATACGAGATAGCACAGTTGTTAGAATACGTTGATAAGTATCAAAGAGACGCGGACTTAAATACTTAAAAGATACATGGCGGATAAATCGCTACTGGAATTATGTTAATCGGTTTAAACAACAATTACTGCTTAATGTAATGGTTTTATTTTCAAGCTTAAGCTTATGTTGCTATCATAAACTTTGGATAGACTAGATGGTTTTTCCCTGCTCTCCTTGGCCGTTGCAGGAATAAATAGATAGTTTGAAGAGACTAAAAAGTATAATCAGAAACAGAATATAATGAAAATTGTTTTTTAACAATTACGACAGGGAGGCCATACGTGGCGCAAGGACACAAAGTGTGACTGTAAAATCGACTGGTTGTGGGTTCGATCCCCACTCGAGGAAATGAAATAGTTACTTAAATGCATATTTCCGTTTCCTCGCTCTGGTCCCGAAGCAAAGCGCAGCGTTGAGTTCTGCCACTTATCCTGCAATGCCTCCAGAATTTAGCAGAAAGTGGGGAACGGAGTGTCTTAACACTAGGTTCCCTCGGCCTCCCCTGCTGTGTGCGCGGTGGACAGTGTTACCTTATGCACGATATGCAATGTAAATTATAAAAGCAATTGCAAAAACACAATTTTATAAATTATATTTTTTACAAGATATAATAGTATTGGAGTACACAATTGACAATATATGAAGAATAATTTTGAGGACAGTTAAACACTGGGACATCCATTTGATTAACTGTGTTATTAATTTTTTATATTAACTTCTCTAATGCCATTGTTATTTATTATTTGTTCAGGTCAAAACGAAAAATAACTAGAAACTAAAAGGGACCTTTTCAATGCCAGCCAGTGAGTAATGCTGAGGAATTATCATGAAAATTATAAAACATGTTCTGCACTATTTACAAATACTAATATTACAATAGTGCAAGAGTATGTTTGGTAGTACGCGTTAATCTCAGGAAATGCTAGTTCGAATTATAAAATATTTTTTGTGTTGGGTAGCCTATTTATCTATGAAGTTTATAGCCTAGAACCATATGTCACATAACGATGATGGTTTCGTAGCATCCCATCGTACCTGTGGCACATCGTACCAGTAGCCTCGATTCCATAAGAATATCTCATTCAAAACTCCAATTTATTTCCATTTGACCACAACGGCGAAGCCGCAGCAAAAGCTAGTCTCCTATAAACATTAATATCTCGCACCTACAATAGATGATGTACGCACGCGAAAACCAGCTCATGTAATAACCACTTGTGCTGACAGAGGGGAATTGCTGTAGCAGTTATCTGTAAATCAGTAGCGGGCTGCGAAAATCTTGCATTAAAACTGAACGAATAGAAAAATAGTTCTAATTTGTTTGCTAAAATTATTATCTATGTTTATTATTTATAAATTTGCGTTTTATTAATATGTAAAATATATTTTTTTATCTTTGCGCAAGACAGAGAGAACGATAAGATAGATTTTATTGTTCTACATTTGTACTAGACTAGTTGTGGTTGCGATTCCTATTCGAAGAAATGAAATATTTAATATTTCGGAAAGTGGAAAACGGAGTAACTTAACACTAGGCTCCCTGTGCCTACTCTGCTGCATGCCGAATACAGTGTAAAAAAAACATTTTAAAAACGTTTTAATAACAGCTACCGTATTCCCATGACTTAAGTATTTCTGTAGTACGAGGCAGAAATATTTAAGCTGTGATATAAATCAACTTCCAAATAAGGCATTACTCGGCTACCGTTGATCCTTACAACACAGTGTTTCGAATTATCCCAGACCACATTCCGACCAAACATCCAATTATCTATGGCTTTATAAATATAGGTATTAAACATTATTGCATTAATAAATAATCACAATAATATTATTTAAATTATGTAAGTTTAAAAGTGACAAACTAAAACGTTGGCAACGATCGATTTATTGGCTCTGCCTATTAATTTAAGCGTGCCGTGTTTGTAGTGGAGAGCCTGGGGTCAGCGCAATGGTAATGAAACGCCTTAAGCTCCCACTTGTTTTATAGTAAAATAGAATTACATTTCTCTTATTTTGCCTAGACAATAGGGTACACAATGGTGTGCACTTGTACCCTTATGGTTCCGGTCAGTCGGTCGGAGAGCGAAGGTCGTTGAAGGTTGTGCTTGGCGCGCTTTTCCGCGATCAACGGCACTAGATAAAACAAGATGGCGGGAGCGGCGCGTGCGCAACGAAACAACACCACGCCGCTAAAATTACACTTATTATAATTTATTGCTTGACTCTGATATTTTATGTAACTTGAAAATTGTTTAACATTTTGCAAATAATTTCAATGCATTCCAGTATCGTACTACAATGAAAGATAAGCATGATTAAGCTATTACTGCAATTATGAAAAAAAGGAATCTATTTACTTTACATATTTTCGATGATTATAATCATCAAATCATGATTGATCTTTATTAGTATATATAAGAACATCCATTAATACATAATAATAAATATATTTTTTAGTAACTCCATGTTTTTTTTCATATTGCAAGAGTAGGAAAAGGTAATAGTGTTAAGACCTTCTGTTGACACATTCCGTCATATACACTGAGAAGCTGGTTTTTACAAGGGAAAAATAAAAAAAAATACATAAAAGATATCGTACAGCACAGTCAATTGTCGAATCAGCAGGAATCGAATCCGCGTCATCTTTGACAACACACTCAGACAGTTCACCCTACAAACTTACATCCGGTTGTTTCAAATAGTAAACTCAATTACAGAACCAGCATTTTAGACACACCAAACTAATACTAGGTAAGCGATAATAAATGTGCTTTTAATTCCACAATGCCGCGGCACGAGCGCGCTCTGGTATTATGAGTTTTCGTTCCTATTGAATTTCAACTGCTAAAATATTTCTATCTTAACCGGGGCGTATGCAAGGACGAATTAACGTTTGTAGTAAATTTTCTTATATCTTGTTTAATTTAAACGTTGAGGCCGTTGTGGCGGAGTGGCACAGTTTCTTATTGTTAACCGGACGTTCTGGGCTCGCATCCCACTTGAGGGATTAATATTCTATAAAATTAGGCTGAGAGCAAGAAAAAGAGTATCTTCCATATTTAGAAAACGTATTAAAATTTGAACGTAGCGGGACTCGAACCCGCGCCTTCTGGAAACCGCCCAGGCGCTCTGACCACTAAACCATATGGTCTCATCAAGATACGTTCAAAATTTTTACGCTTGTTACAACTTATTTATATTGTTAGCATCTCTGTAGGGAGATTTTAACAAATTTCCGCTACCTAAAGATAATTACTGAGAATTATCGTCTGGCAAGAGAGAATACTATTTTCTAAATAAGTATTTTTCCTTTCTTAAATATGGAACACTTTAAAGATGTTAAAAAATATCTTAATCCCTTATCAGCCGTTCATGAAATGTCATGTGCGAAATTGTAGTAGATTTGATAGAGTGACTCAAGTAATTGCGGTCACATTTTACTTCACTATAGAGACAAATTCTTTAAATACTTTTTAACGAAACCTTCTTAATAAAGCTCGATGATGCTTATATTTTAACATCCATTCTTACTTTCAGTCCGACGTTGCAATTTTATTTTGTTTTTTTTGTTCACACTACGTCCCACATGAGGCAGCATAGGCAACGAGAAGATAGCTTAAAGCACTTTGTTCTCCGCGCACCGCCTAATTTTCGAGATATTTTAAAATATTTCATAAATTGAAAATAATTTCGCGACAGTTGTGGGTTCAATACCCACACGACATTTAGAGGCTGTGTCGCTTCGACGACGGCCTCAAAAAAGGATTGTACCACGATAGAATAAATTTGAAACTACACAAAATAAATATATTTTGTATACGTACATAAAAGGTTATCGATCATATAATTTCTAACAAACAATAATTACAGCTACAACGAGTATTTATTGTAATAAATATTAATACACTTTCGCAAGCTTGTACTGACCTCATTTTAGATATTTCTAACAAAGGCTGAAATATAATAGATATTTTTAGATCGTTTACATTAACAGTACTAAGATTCAAACAATATTTTTATTATTGGTATCGGTTTCTTTTATGTTGTTATAAATTTATTACGCCTCGTACAGGTACTGCTGTCGTAGACAAACTCTAAATATTACAAAAGAAAAAAACTATCATAAAATGTGAATATTATAGAATCCCTCGCCCATTTTACCTTCCCATTTATTCCCAATAAATCTAACTAATTATTCGTGGGGAGCTCCATTTTATCCAGACTGCAGAAAAATTTTTCGCTAGCCGATTTTTTTTGTTAATTTTCAAGAAATTATGTAAATTAACTGAAAAAAAATTGTCCTAGAAAATATAAAATTGTATCAAACTCCCCCATTTCCAACCTAAAAGTATCATTAACGAGATCATGAAAAATAATTACAAACCAAAAAATAGGCGAGACATTCCAGAGTAGAAAATAGGAAAGAGTTTCTTCTCCCCATATTCATATAGTATATAAAGAAATAAAACAGCAATGTAGAGTTACGCAAAATGCAATACCTTAAGAATTAGGCGGATAATGGGGAAGAAAAGTGTCTTAATAGAGAAAGGAGTGTCTTAACACTAGGTTTTCAGGTTACTTTTGTCTACATTGCTACGTACGGAGGTACAGCGTGTAGCTAA
Source organism: Heliconius sara (assembly GCA_917862395.2). Classification (NCBI taxonomy): domain Eukaryota; kingdom Metazoa; phylum Arthropoda; class Insecta; order Lepidoptera; family Nymphalidae; genus Heliconius; species Heliconius sara. The sequence continues at coordinate 16,918,473 of OU860791.1, forward strand.
CAAAAAATAACAAAAAAGTAAGAAATAGAAATATGTGACGTCAATACACAAATTACCTCTAACTTATTTTTTTTTTATGGAAAAGACACGGCAAACGAGCGTGCGGGTCACCTGATGGTAAGTGACTACCGCCGCCCACGACCCCGTGCAACCCCAGAGGTGCTGCAGGTGCGGTTGCCGGCCTTTAAGATGGGTTGGGCGCCGGGGCCCGGCAAAACCTGATGCGAAACGAAGTGGCATAAAGCCATTACTTCACGCCGGTTTTAAATGCCGGGGGTGGTAATGATCCGGTCGAGTCTGCCCATGCGTGTTGCCATTGCTGGCGACGTGACTCTACCACACGAACTTATTTATGAGGATAAATTGTCCATTCCGGATGAAAAAAGTAAATAGTCTCCCGCCCAGCATTTTTTTTAAGATAAGTTAGTCTTATTTTACCTATACTTTTTATAATTTCGATTCCTAAAAGATAATTAAAAAAAAACATCTATTTTAATAGAATATATTGCAAAGGTGATATTATATTAGTCAAATTGTTATAAATTAGATTTGGTAGAAAGAGTGGCTTAAACATTGTTACATACATATAGACTGTTAAACACAACACCTTAGTTAACACGTTAACAACCTCTTAGTCGCGCAGTCCAGTAAAAAAGGGTCCTTTAACCCCACAGTGTGTCTTAACGAAAGGTTCCCACTACCAACGTGATTTATTTTATTGATTTAAATAGAATACAATGTAAAACTAAAACCAAAAATACAAATTCCATTTATACGATAGTGACGTGAACGTAACTTACACTTTAATAACACGTCTACTTATATTGTCATCGCAACCATCTTACGTAATGCGGGTAAGTGGACAACAATAAAAATAAAAAAAAGACAACCTCTTGCAACCAGTTACGTGGATGATGAAAGTGTTCCTAGATGTAGGTAATTTAGTAAAACTGAAATGACTCCTTTTAGATATACTTATAACTGTTTAAATTATACATACGATAGATAATATTTTATAAGTTTTTTTTTGTAATATTAGAGACTGGAGTATATTAATACTTATTTAAAAAACGTATAAAAAATTGAACGTAGCGGGACTCGAACTCGCGCCTCCTGGAATCCGCCCAGGTCCTGGTCTAGATCATTTTTCTTTCCTAAGTGTGAAATAACACTTTAAAAATGTTAAAAATATTGAAGTATATTATTGATCACCCTAGGTGAACAAATGATTATCTATCATCGATAACTTAATGATTTAAGGTGATGTGCCTACACAGATCATAATATTATATATTTTATACACAACTGTATATCGCACATTTGATACTAAACATTTAAGAGCAAGTCTGACGAACTAGCTATTAAAATATTTCTTATTGAAATTGATCTTTAATTTATTTTTCTGGCATTAAATCTAAACATACATACTTCGTCGAGAGGTCCTCGTGGCGCAGTGGCACAAGCGTCTCACTGTTAAGACAATAGTCATTGGGTTAGATTCCTCCTATTCGTGGGAACGAAATATTTTAATATTTTTCCTCGCTTTATTAACTGGCCAATTCACGGTGTTAAGTTCCCCCACTAAACAGGAAGTTCATGGAAAATTCATAAGAAAATGGAGAACGGAGTATCCTAACATTAGGTTCCTTCTGCCGACCCTGCCATATGAACCTAGGTGTTATAGACTTCACAGTGTATCCTTCTGTTGAGATATGTGTGTTTTTTTTTATTAATATAATATTATAATGTTGTTATTATAAAATTTTAATACGTTTTAAAATTAACTTTTTAAAATTAACAATGACAGACAAAATTTACTAATGACTTTTTATATATATATATATATAAAAAACCGATACATAATATTCCAACGATGGCAACTAACCATATTACAATATTTGCATTTAACCGCAAACTGGGTCGAGTGTGTTTAATCATACTCAGATAGTTACCTTAATGTATGTATGAAGCTCGCGTTCACCGATATTGTGTATGCAAATTGAAATTATATGATAATGGCGAACAGAAAATTAATAAATATATAGAAACTGAAGATTAGTATTAGTATATTTATATCATTGTATGGACGTCATAAAGGTTGATTCACATTGGTATAATTATCAACTACTAAATCAACTTCACGCTGTATTCCGCACGCAGCAGGGTAGGCAGAGGGAACGTAGTGTTAAGATACACCGTTCCCCACTTTCTGCCGAATTATGGAGGTATTGTTGAGTGGTAAAACTCAACGCCGCGCTTAGCCTCGACACCAGAGGCATTGCGTGTCAAGTGTCGGTATTCATCGCTGAACGCTCGAATTCTATAAGTATTGTGTCATACTCTTGGTGTCATGACACCAGAGTGAAGAAATATTAAAATAAATAATAATATATTAAATATTTAATTTCCTTATCAATGGTATGACATAATGGGAATCGAACCCACAGCGTTCACAGCGTTCACAGTGTTCACAAGCACACGCGCGTGCGCCTGCGCCACGACTGGCCTCTATTATTTAGTAGAAGTAATAAATGATATTTATAAACTCCTACGCAAATGGGCCACAATTAATTATAATAAACGTTTACACGTTATTACACTCTCATAACCGTAATAATCAAGCAATTACAAATCTATATTAAAGACCGGTAGAAGAACGCGATAGCGATAATCTAAGTTAACAAATTAGTTTTTATAAACATAAATGTAAATAAATATTTCATTTATTCGAGTGGGGAACGAATTCAGTCGTTTTTTCAGTACCACTTTGTGCCCCTGCATCATGACTGGCCTCATTTTATATCTATACAAGTGAAGAATTATTATTTTTGTACAAACTGTACTTGTGTTGCCCAGGGGCAGACAAAAAAGGAACATTTCGGAGTACATTACGGACCTGGTCCAGTCCAGGCCTTTGGATTTAAGGGGCACCCACCTTCTCTAAAGGCAATATACAAGGAAAATGTCCTATTATTATTATCATTACTAGTGGGTACGCACGGCTTCGCTCGCTTATTTGCACCTTTAAAAATTGAATTTAAAAAAAAAACACGAAACACGTGTTCAATAAAATATTTTTAATAGGCTGAATTTAATTTTTTATAAAAATCGGTGGAGATTTAAAGATTTTTCCATATAAAGTTTCAACACCTTATTTGAACCCTTAGGGGTGAATTCTAATAAACCATGAAACACGTGTTCAATGAAATATTTTAAAGAGTTTGAATTTCGAATTTTATAAAAATCGATGCTGTTTTAACAAAAACCATACAAACTTTCAACTCCTATTTCATCCCTTTAGGGTTAAAATTTTTCAAAATCCCTTCTTAGTGGATGTCCAGATTATAAAAATAAACATCTGTCCAAATTTTACGTCTCTACCATCAGTGGTTACGGCTGTGCGCGCGTCTTACCTCAGTCAGTCAGAACAAGTCCTTTTATATATATAGAAATAAAATAAAAATAAATCAGCTTCACGTACACTGCAGGGTAGGCAGAGGGAACGTAGTCAGAGACACTCCGCTCCCCACTTTCTGCCGAATTCCGAAGGCATTGCGTGTTAAGTGGCAGAACTCAATGCCGCGCTAGCCTCGACACCAGAGCGAAGAAAATGGAAATATAAATTTAAGTAAATATTTCATCTCCTCGAGTGGGGATCGGACCCACAACCAGTCGGTTTACAGTCACACTTTGTGCCGCTGCGCCACGACCGGCCTCATTATATATATAGAAGATTACATAAAAATATTTTTATAGCAGCAGGTATTTCGAATATATATAAAAATATATATATATATATATATATATATATATATATATATATATATATATATATATATATATATATATATATATATATATATATATATATATATATATATATATATATATATATATATATATATATATATATAACTCGTAAATACCTAGCATTATCACCTGTTTTCCCACAACAGGACTACTATCGGCCATCACTACAGCCGATACTAATTATAGATAGGTGTAACAGGCAGACACACTTAGCTACTTCATCATCCCGACCGAAGTACGTAAGATTACAATTTCAAAGCTAATATTCTCTAAACTTTCAAAGATTAAAACTTGATCCAAATCTTTTATTTTCGTGTATCATTAAAAAAGGAAAATGCATAAAACGATAAAAAGCTTCAGCTAAGTGGGCATTTCTTGATTTTTTTTATGGAAAAGACACGGCAAACGAGCGTTCGGGTCACTTAATGATTGATTACCGCCGCCCACGGCCCCGTGCAACCCTAGAGGAGCTACAGGTGCGTTGCCGGCCTTTAAGGTGGGTTGGGCGCCGGAGCCCGGCATTACCTGATGCGAAACGCAAGCCACTACTTCATGCCCATTTTAAATGCCGGGGGGAGTCTGCCCATGGGTGTTTCCATTGCTAGCGACCTGACTCTACCACACGTAGAGTCAGGTTGCCTCTTACGACACCACCAGTACCAGGATGCTCCTATTCTAGGCCGGGATCACACGGCGTAAAATTGATTTTATATAGATTAACTAGACAGTTATTTCTTATTCAGATAAAATGTCGAAATCGAAAATGTTCACCACATTCAATAACGTTTATTAAAGATGCGTTAACATATTTCTTTTTAGTTGGACCAATACGGTTTGACATCGAGTGTGGAAGTTTTCAAAATTAAATATAGCCTTGATGCAGCCTAGAATCCGTCCAGTAGTTCAGAAGATGTGCGGGTACAAAAAGACAAACAGACAGATAGACAAATAAAAATTTAAGAAATCATAGATTCGTGTTTCGTTACTATTTTTATACAGCCCTTAGCAATTTTTTCCAATTGGTCCAGCACCAAGTCCAAAAGATGTGCGTGTACAAGCAGACAAACAAATAAATAAACATTTTAAAATTATAGATTGTTTTTCAATTGTTATATTACTAAATACTTATTTAGAAAACGTTAAGGAACGTAAACTTAGTGGTCAGAGCGCCTGGTCGGTTTCCAGGAGGCGCGGGTTCGAGTCCCGCTACGTTCAAATTTTTATACGTTTTCTAAATAAGTAGGAAAAGGAAAGGAAAGATAAATTCTTTCCTAAGTGTGGATTAACACTTTAAAAATGTTTAAGGAATGTTATATTACTATTTTATATAACCCTTAATATTTTTATCGAATAAATATTAAATCACTTTCTTCTGGTGTTTTGTTATAATATAGAAGAAGATAACCACTACTCCGAATGGTATTTGAAGTCATTACCATCTAAGCCAAGAACATCACAACTGAACCACAATCTCAGTTTATTTATAATAATTGCCATAAACCGAAATAACGAAATACTATCTTACTTTTAAGGCTATCATATTAACTTGTTCGTTAAAATATCAAGCTTTCATACCCGTAGTTAGAGCTAAAACCTTCGTAGCTACTAGAGAAGTAAAATAGGAGAGGTATCAATTATATTGATAGAATCAACTAAACAATCGATTGTATATGTGGCTCGTAACATTTATGTAAGGAGATTAAATTATAATTCATAAAGCAAAAAAAATACTTAAATAATATATAACTTTTTTTTATAATATCTAATACTAAACTTTATTGAATGAAATTAAAAACAAAATAACTTTATATTAACTATAATATACTGAACGAAATACATACCATAATACATACATTAATGACTTCGTTGCATTTCTCTTACGATGAAAAGTGTTTTTTTTAGATATTATTGTTTTGTTTATGCCTTAGCCATTTTTCGCTCCCGCCGGAAATTGCAAGGTGAAAATAAATCTCTATTACTATAACAGTTCTTCTAATAAGTAATATGTATATCTATAACAATATTTTTTAATGAATATATAAAACTTCGTTGTGACTGTAAAACCGACTGGTTTTGGGTTCGATCCCCGTTCGAGAAGATGAAATATTTACTTAAATTTATATTTTCATTTCTTCGCTCTAGTGTCGAGGCTAAGCGCGGCGTTGAGTTCTGCCACTAAACACACAACGCCTCCAGTATTCGGCAGAAAGTGGAGAACAGAGTATCTTAACACTAGTACCCTCTGCCTACCCTGCTATGTGCGGGATACATAGTGTAGCTGATTCATTTTATTTTTATATTATAAAATTTTGCTAAAATTCCCAATATGTCTGGCGTGTTGCTTTTATATTACTTATTCACTTTAAAACGTATACAAATAATACAATTTCATTGTATTAGTTAAAACTTTCACGTGACCCGAGCGAGTGCCGATAGGAAAGTGGTCCGGTTGCGGGTTGCGGGTGACCGTCGCCCTCGCATTGCTCTTATTACAGGTATAGGCACGTACCTGTATGATAACTTGCCTTGTCCCTTGAAGTGGACCAGTGTAGATTATTTATTTATAGACTATCATGGGAAACTTTAATTATTGCATTTATAAAAGATTATAAAAGATTGTCGTGGCGTAGGGGCACAAAGTGTGACTGTAAAGTCGACTGGTTGTGGTTCGATCCCCACTCGAGGAAATAAAATATTTACTTACATTTATATTTTCATTTCTCCGTTCTGGTGTCAAGGCATTGAGTCCCTCCACTCAACACGCAATGCCTCCAAAACTTGGCGGAAAGTGAGAATCGGTATGTTTTAGCACCAGGTTCCCTCGGCCTACGTTGCTGTGTGCAGAATACAGCTTGAAGCTGATTTTACAATACCACATCACACACCACGAAAATCCCACCCACCCAGTATGATTCCCAACAGATCAGCACTTGCAGAAATCTATCTAAGCAGCTAAACAATCTCAATTCACACCAACATCGGATGACATACTTTACCCAATGCGTCGCATTTATGCAAATCGACGTGGTTTCGCAGACCACTTGTTAATAAATAACCGTACAGTATCGATCTCGGCATACTATAGATGTACCGGGAACTACCGCGTCGAAATCTTCTGAATGTGCCTCTATTGTGTTTTGTTTATAATCAAATGTTTATGAGATTATAGTAAATACAAAGATGTGCCGTAATTAATAGATAATCCTTTCATGTCAATGTTAAAATCCGCCACTCAACACGCAATGCCTCTGAAATTCGGTGGAAAGTAGAGTGTCTTAACACTCCTCCTATGGGAGTCTCCCTCTGCCTGCCTTGCTTCATGGAGGATACAGCGAAAAGCTAGAAAAAAAAACCAAAAGAAATATTTCCTAGATAATTTTCAAGAAATGTATTTTTTCTGTTAAATGACTGATTCAGTAAGCTACTTTTTTCTTTCATATGTTCCTTCACCTGCCTGGGAATAAATTATATCATTACTGATATAATACGGATAATTTTAAATAAACATCAATTCAACTCATCTGGTAGGCGAGCGGCTATCTCGCAATTATCTATCCTTATCACCGGCTGACAGTGCGTGGGCGCAGGACTGCGCTGTCAGCAAAACGCCGTTTTACCAAAATTATGGCCGAATCGTAACTTAGTTTAGTTAGCTAACTTCACGGATAACATTTTGTGTAAATGTTTTGGGTCATGTGGTGAATATGGTATTTGATTATTGGTATAAAATGATAATTGATAGATATGTATATTTTTTCTGTGAGAAAAATTAATATTTTCTTATTATTTGTCTTTCAACTTATCAATCCCGACCTAATTCTTAAAATAAAATAAACAAAGGCGTTCTAAAACATATTTTTTTATTATAATGTTACATATTAAATAGACGGATATAAGGTAAAACAGGAATATTTCCTGGCGTTACTCAATATTGCAGTTTTGCTAATCGAAGCCAGGGCAATGCCAGGATATGGCAGCCTACAAGAGTATATGTGTGCATACTTAACATAAGCTGAAATATACTTCCGAGTGCGATTGGAACTCACATCACCACGGTGACAAGCGGTTAGTAAAATAAAATTATTAAACATTTTAATAACAATAATATATAAAAAAAACACACACACACAAAAAGATATATATTTCCTAATTCAGCTAGGACTACCGTTTAGAATTTGTGAAATTTGACTACCAGGAAACATCGAGCTGAATGCTATCGCGAAGATAAGCGGTCTTGTAACAGAATGGATTATAGCGGATATCAACGCTTATAATTTACAACGTCACTTTCCACAATTACAGTTTATTTAGAACAAACTATTAATAGTTATTATAAAACTAAGATATAATATATGGTTATTGGAAAATTTTATTTTATGAGAGTTAATAAAATATTTCAATTAGCATTAGATTTATGCTGTCGTTTGAGCGCTCCACTTTCCTGACTGTACGTGACGGTGGTGAGCTTGACATCCGCTTGGTCAAATTTTACATTTAAAACATAGTCTGCCATGTTTTGATTTTTTTTATGTAGCGTCACGCTATATACTATATATAGAGGCATATTCAGATGGAAGCCTTCAAGACTTTCCGGCGGTTGAGTGACAGAACCCAACACTGAGCTTTGTTCTGATTACGTGTCTCTGTATGATACATTATGTTAAGGAATATAAGCTAGATAGTCTAAAAGATAGATAAAAATATTTGAATATTCTGACACTAAATCTAAAGCTAAATTTTGTCTACTTCGCATATTTTGAGAAATGTATGAAGACGTACCATGTCACAAATCAAAGGAAAGTTGTCTTAACGGCTTCCGGACACAGGATGGCTGACACGATATACTGCCGGATATTTGACCTTCAGTCATAACTATTCAGGATAAGTCCAAAGAAAGTGTTTACTTTTCCACAGGATCTAATCATGTAGGACTACTCTTACTTATAGAATTTATAACTTTTTAAGTGCAGAACGTGGACTGTTAGAAAGATGGATTATATCCCTGTATGGGATATAACACAACACCTAAATAATTTATAATATCAATCATTTTTTGTCGCATTTCAACGAAAAACGACTTTCCAGACTTCATAATCATTATTATTTGTAGAATGCTTTAATTTTATTTAATTGTACGCATTATCTTATGTATAGCTGTATACTTAGAGAAAAAATTGTATTTAAGTTCCCGTTCTGCTCTTTCCACTCAAATACAAGATACTTCCTATTAAGTTGCACAACTCAACGCTGCACTCAGTCTATCAGAGCAAGCAAAGTTTTTTTTAAAAGCAAGCGAGTAAGGACAATGAACGACGTTATCTCACTACGCCATGATGCTTTAATTCTATATCAAGAAAACTATTCAATAAATATTTACGTTTTAACGTTCCCTCTGTCTAAATTACATCCATAGACATAAAAATTAACAAAATACTAAGTACCAGATTTTTTTACTGTGCTAGGGTAAAAGTGCTTAATTTCGAATATTTCTCACGACGCGACGGTACCAATGTGGAGCACACGTTACAATTGGTACAGCAAATTTCTTGGAAACCTTCAACTGGTCTTAATAAATATGGATTTAAGCTTGTGATCTCATTAAAGGCTTAATGATTAATTATAACATAATATATACATCAGTATACTTAATTATGAAAATTGCAGTACAATATAATAGAGTATGAAGCACCATATATTTTTTCTTAAGTTTAAAATTCTTAATATATTTTTTATCTTGAAAAAAAAGTCAAAAAATACTCAGTTCGTAAACAACATCGTTACCACATCCAAAATTAATATGTAAATATAAAACATAAAGTATATAAAATGTCATTTCGATTTTAAGGTTAATTATTGAACTTAGTTGTAAAATGTAACTAACAGTAAGATTTGCTTGAGTGTGCGTTTTAGTATTGATAAAATACGTACATACAAATATGAGTGCGCGGGCGCACTGCGTGTATCGGCGGCGAGAGATAAAAGAGGGCCTGCACTTACGCGCCCTCCCGTATCTATAGGCCTGTACGACAATTTACCTAAAATTTATTCTTCAAAGTATATAATAAAACTATTGTTGTTCGACAACGATGACGTCACGACGATTGTAGTTCGATGTCCACTCAGAGTAATCGATTATTTTCTATGTTAAATTTCATTGTTGTGATATCTAATTCATATTATTAGAAAATTAATTATATAATGTATTTGCAAAATAAATCAATCTAAAAAACTTTTTGAAAAAAATTAATTTGAATTTGACATCGGCTATTTTTATGTGTGGGTGTATTTTGACATGTAAACTGATGAATTTAAAAAATGAAAATTCGTTGATGTTTAAAAATATGATTTCTTAAAAAGGCGAATTTGGACTTCAAAACCTATACATAAGACTTAACAGTTCAGCTTCTATATTTATTATGCGCAACTCATAAACAACTTAAATAATAAACAAAAATAAATCAAAAACCAACAACATTAAAAAAAAAATAACCACAAAATACCAAAACGACGCGTTGCATACTGAACAAGACATACATACAACATATACATGCAAAACAACGACAAAATTATTTAAAAAAATCCACATACGATCATAATTAAAGCGTACCTGCTACAACCTACAGCAAAATACATATAATCGATGTGAGAGTACCGGCCTATAGGTATCGGTACCTCCGGAATGTGCTACAGTTTAAATGAGGCGGCGCGGGCGAACCGGTCCGACTGCCCTCCGTTCGGGGAAAGAGCATGATTTATAACTAAAATTAAACAGCAACTCTGTGCCATTATCGATGCCGTGTCGTGGGCCAAGTAATGAAACTTATTACGGTGACATGGACGCCGCGTTTGGACTGGTTTTTTTGACTAGTATCCGTATATTCGGATATTATTGTAATTGACGACTGATAGATTATATGTTTTTTGATTTCCACGCGTGTTGCGGGTAATAAATGACTTCGGTTTTCACAACTGGTTATTTCACGCATATATTGTACAAGGGTACAGATTATTTAGTATTCTAATATGGAATCAACTCGCAAGTGTTGGGTCCGTCGCTTACCAAGGAAGGAAGCGTTAAAATCAAATATGAGAATACTTAAAATCATCTTCACGCTGCACGCAGAAGGGTTGGCAGAGGGACCCTAGTCTTAAGACACTCCATTCCCCACTTTGAGCTGAATTTTTCAAGGCATTGTGTGTTGAGTGGCGGAATTCATCGCCGGATTTTTGTCTTGGTGCCAAAGCAAAAAAATAAAAATATTTACAACCAAAAATTCATTCCCTCGAGTAGGAATCGAACCCACAAGCGTTGCGTTACGGTCACACCCTTGTGCCCCTCCGCCACGACGGTCTCTAAGAGAATACTTAGTTAATTCCAATAGGCATACTCTTCTAATTGAAAATCTTGAGCAATAAACACATTTCAACGACGGCGTCAAGTCTAATTAATTTGAGCTCTAAACTGAATTATTATCGAAATTATTTATCAAAGTAGAAATAAGCGATGACAGTGTACATAGCGAAGTATCTCAGCTCTTACTTTCTAATTAAAACTATAACTACAATTGGCAGTATAGTTCTATTACAACATTCATTAAAGGTATATTGCATTGAAAAACAACTTAAAAACTTACATAAGACCATATTGAATAGAAAATTACTATTATGTTTTGCCACAACTTCGAATTTCTGAGATATTACAGCTTTCTTTTGAATGCTAAATGAAAAAAAATAACAAGAGTTTAAGCACTTGCTTTTTTTAGCCTCGCTCTTTGCCCCTAGCGGAGTAGCCAAAAAGAACGGAGTGCCAAACACTACGGTCCACTGAATTCTTCATAAGATATTTCTGTATGTAGTATTGTGATATTGTCATGACAGCTAACATGACTACGAAATAAAAAAAATCATCTATGAAATATTCGCAATGAACTTTTTCTCTCTTCCTAATTCATCCAAGTACTTATCATCAAGAAGCACATCAAGTTTATAAATAAAATAACAACAAAGCAAAGTTCATTTCGAAACTACTATATAATTATTTAAACGTATCTCATAACATTTGTTTCATAATCATTTCTGTCAACAGCGTTCTCCCATTCATCCGTTCCCATTCGGCAAGTATTCATGTGACAGTCAAGTCCCACTACATATTGGTTTACACAATCGCCATTATTTAAAAGAGATCGTTTTGAACTACTTTTGTTTATATTATCCTTCCAATGGGCCAGTATTGCACAACATTTTGTCTTGCTGTAGATAATCTAGTCGCTTTCAAAGATAATCTGTGGTATCTAGTGGACATTAACAGATCTAAATAACAAGGTATGATGGTGCAATTAACGTTTTGAAATTTGTATTTCTCATCTTTCGAGATGTGACTGACAATTGGTTTGGTTTTAGTGATTGATTCATGGTTCGTTGTTAGTTACTTGTCACTATTCCATATTCTAACCTACTCTTGCTCAAAAACGAAAAGGAACTAGCTCTGTTGCAGTGTAGAAATTGGCACTAATTTCTTCGCGGCTTCGCGTATTAAATAAAAAGAAAAGAAATGGTTAGAAGATCAAATACTTGTCATTGATATTATTGTCAAAATCAAATTTACTTAATATTTGTTTTAGCCCCCCTTCTAGCATGGTAGACAGAGGGAACCTGGTGTGAAGACACTTCGTTCTTGACTGAATCCCCACCGAATTTTGGGAACATTGTGTATTGAGTGGCAGAACTCAATGCCGCACTTTATATTGTTATCCGGAACCATGAAATGAAAATATTTCATTTTCCTGAGAGAAAATCGAATCCACATCATTATTTTTTATTGTAAAATTCATAGTAATTTATGATTCATAGATGTCTGGTTATTAGTTGTTTGTTACTATTGGTAATTCAAACTACAAGTGGTCAAAAAAAGAAAAAAGTCTTATTTAGATTCCTAAGTGACATATTTTCTATGTGGAATACACTTTAAAAAACACTTTAAAAAAATGCTAAAAAAGAAAAAAAGTAGTTTAGTCTATAGAGTTGTGAAGTTAGTGAATTTTGCATTACATTCACTTGGTGTATCAAATATAAATAAATAAAAAATAAAAAAAATAGAAAAATAACTACTGTAACTTCAAAAGCAACTACGGTTCGATTTAATATTATAATTTCAAAGAAATTACATATAATGAAGGATGAGTAATAGAAGCTAAAAAAGCTGAAAATGTATCCAATAATCATACTTTAAACAAGTTGCTTGATACAGTTGCTTCTTTGTAATATATAATTATGAAATTGCTGAGAACTTGCCTCCTCACTGAACTAGTCTTGGAACCACAAGAGAAATAGTCTCGTGGACAAACATGAGTGTAGCGGTCGTCATTAAAAATTAGTACCATCTTAGGAAAGTGGCTTGAGCTGCATTTTTTTATCTTAATTCCATATGCATAAAACATCTTAGTAACTTATCTCATTTCAGGTAAAAGTCTTTTAATATTTATAATTTTTTTGAAGTTAAACGCTTTTTCCGTATGATATTTTTTAGCTGCACACCATTTCCCCCATAAGAGGACAGTAGACAGAGAGAATATAATGTCCAGACACTTCATTCTCTGCAACGAATTACAAAACATTGCGTGTTGCGTTGTGGAACTCGACACCGCAGCTTATCTTACTATTTAGAGTGACGATTGAACTCACAATCTCCTTTTACAGTCACGCTGTACCACGCTGTGACACCAAATTCACACCAATTTCCATTATTCCCAATATAACCAACAGTAAAGTTTTATTAATATTTTTTCTTACAGCAAAATAACTTATAAGTAAGTAAAAATCGAAAACAATATCAGTTACTATTGTTTCTTCAACCGCCTAACAAAGTACACAATTTGTTTACCATGTTCACGAATTGACAAGTACCACCAATCCGCTGATTGCAGAACAGAGGCAGTCACGCACGATCGTTTTGTTATCGAAGGCTGCGCTAATGTGCATTATAAATAAAATAAATTTATTTATATCAGGAAATTTTAATATATATAATAATATGTACAAACATACCTACCTACTTTAAGATTTATTATATGAAATGCAATGAAAACGTTATTTTCATAGTTAAAGTTATAGTGTTTTTACATTTCGTAGTTCACGAAAAGAAAGCAACGAGATTTTTATAGTTGGCTCCAGTTTCCGCAGGAAATTAGAGAGATCCTCTCAGATATGTTGTTCCGGTTGTTCATTGTTTGTAAGTCTCTGGGTAACTAAACAGATTTATATGTATACTTCCAACAAGATTTTGACACCGATTAACACTACCGTAATAAAATTTCTGATAGTACTCGTGATAGCAGCGGGTTTCTTTTGCTTCACGCTGCATCCCCCACATAACAGGATAGGTAAAGAAAACTTGGGAATCTAGCGTTAAAGCACTCCGCTCCTATTGAAACACTTCCATTCCTCATTTTTTGCCGAATTGTTGAGTGACGGATAATAATATTGTAACTATTATATTGAAAAGAACCACTATTGAGTTTCTTGCCTGCTCCTCTTATGCTACCTCCCGAGCTGTTGGTAGATTTTTGTTCATTCGACGATTCGAAGTTTTTTGAGAAGTTTATAAGAATAAATATATTTTTTAAAAATGAATTGAACTCTCTTAATCAAAATAATATCTGGATCAAAGAAGCCGAAGATCACAAATATCATATTGTACCACCGTTATAAACGAAAAGTCAAGAAACGCGGAAACAAGAACATAACGTTACAAAGAATAAGTACGATTAATATAACATTAATAACTGTGTAATTTAATTAATATTAAATTAAAATATAACATTTTATGGACAATAAAGGTAATTTACACAGATGACTTGTGTTTTCATTTTATTTCAAATGAAAGTATCCGTTATTGAACGACAAACGTAGCTTTACAGTAAATTATAGCTGTAACAATAGTTTTCTATACAATAAAATGGAGTAATCTATTTTAATATAATAAGATTCGGTCAAGTCTGAGTAAAGTAGAAATCCCACATATCGAGGATTTTATACCAATTTTAATGATGAATTAGTTTATTTTTTACAATAAATAGAGAAAACAGCAGATTATATAAGATGATGTGATCCCGCCGTGTGATCCCGGCCTAGACTAGGATCATCCTGGTACTGGTAGAGTCACGTCGCCAGCAATGGCAACACGCATGGGCAGACTCGACCGGATCATTACCACCCCCGGCATTTAAAACCGGCGTGAAGTAGTGGCTTTATGTCACTGCGTTTCACATCAAGTAATGCCGGGCTCCGGAGCCCAACCTCCCTTAAAGGCCGGCAACGCACCTGTAGCTCCTCTGGGCTTGCACGGGGTCGTAGACGGCGGTAATTACTTACTATTAGGTGACTCGAACGCTCGTTTGCCGTGTCTCTTCCATAATATATATATATATATATATATATATATATATATATATATATATATATATATATATATATACATAAGATTGAACAAGAACAATAAGGAAAAAAGTTCAAAAGAATGAATATTCAAAAAAAAAACCTAAAATGTCTCTTACAGAAAAATTAAAATGAATTTAATAACCAATGCGTAGTCCATTACCTATGGAGGATCTTTGATAACTCCAAGAGTGTCAATTGGTCATAAATAAGATTATCAATAACAACAACCCATAACAAAATATTACATTATTCACTCTCTCCCAAAGATTTCTAGTAATAAAAACTATATACTTCGAGTATACACAATGTGTGTTAAGATAATATCAATGCAGCTGCAGAGCTACAAGGTCGTTATCTACATCTAAGCTTCCACTAAGGTTGACAATTGACAGGCTGGACCACTAAATACATTAACGAACCCCGTTGGTCTTTTGGTTGATGATTTTGACTTCTCAGCCCAGAAATATAAGGTCAAATTCTACTTAAAACAGATAGATTAACGTAGTTTTTTCTTCTTCTTAGGTTCACGCTGTATCCCGCAAATAGCAAGGTAGGCAGAGGGAACTTGGTAATCTAGTACTTTAGACACTCAACCTTATGGTCTTAATTGTACTTTAAATTATTAAAATTTTATATATTTTTCTAAATGTAGCTTTTTAGATTAAAGAGAGTTCGAATAACGAATAAAAAATCTTACAATCTTTGTATTAAATTGTATTATTTTCTTTTATTTTTTTTAAGTGTGTATCTGTAATATCTACGAAACCCAGAAGAAATGTCTACCATACTATATATTCTACCACATTAGCCTCCTTAATTAAATCAATACACAAACAAATCGACACAACCACGTCTTATCTTCGATCATTTAAAAAATATCTGAGAATTTTGCGTTCATTTCAGCTTTTAAATGTATATTATAAATGACGGTCGTGACACCACAATGAAACCTTTCACCCAACTACCGCTACGCTACCTGCCCCAGCCTAAATGATCTAGATCAGGCAAAATCAGATCAACTGCACGCGAATTTTCGATTATTGACTCGACTCTTGTTTTAGCACGATTCAACACAACATCGATGGTAATAAATTGAATACGTAAGCACGGAAGTTCATTTTACTTATTTTTTACATCGGTTTTGAAGATATTTTTATTAAAAATCAATCGCCAAACCCGATAATGTTACATAAATTTACTTATATGTGACTCGTGTTTCAGTTTCCGTATTTTTATTATTTGATGTAGTAGAGGCCATGTGTCACTGTGGATACACAGAATCAATCTCTCCCTCTCTCTCTCTCTCTCTCTGAGGTATAAGTTATTTAAATTTTCACGCTTTGGTTAGATTTGCACACAACGCAACACAAAACGCTATATATTGAAATCGGGCGAAAAATGAAAACATAATACTTTTCCTACCCTGCAAACGCGTGTAAAAAAACATTGTCAATAAATGTCTATCTTTGATGTCTTATTTAGTTAATTGGGAAAAAAAATATTACCTGCTTAAATAATTTGAATAATAATTTGTCTTCATAATTTTGAGCTGAAATATAGACTAGAAAACGTTGCATATTTTTTTAATGTGGTCCTTCTTTCAACAACAACATAATTCGTTATTTAATAAAATAATTTTCATAAAAAGTGCTTATAATAATTCATAGTCACTCACCGTTACTAGGAGCGAAGGTGAGGTTGTCGCGCTGTGCGTTTCCTGAAACAAAACATATACATATATTACAAGTCTCTCTAAACTTAAAGATAATTTTCTTTTCAATTTACGATCGTAGCATAGGACGTTGTTACAGCAATACAACTTGTATATTGTCAATCAGTTACTTTCATATATCCATGATATAACTGGTAGACGTTCAATTATATTATTATTCTTTATAAGTCATTGTTTTATTAAATCATGTTCGAATACCTAATAATATTCTTTTTTTCATATCATGTAATATAAAAATGCAGTAATACATCGCAGTGCATGGCCACAACCAAGCAAAAGTAAACGGGACGGTTGTGGGTTCGAGTCCCACTTGGTACAATTAAATATATAAATTTCGTCGCTCTAATATCGAGATAAACCGCGGTGTTAAATTCTGTCACTTAACACGCAATGCCTCAATACTTCGTTGAAAACTTTGATGGTAGGGAACGAAAATATATTTAATAGGAATATAACGTAGAGTGGCGTTTTAATACTGAAGCAAAATAAAATTTCAATAATTGATAATTAAACTGATATAAAGAAATATATACATTTAATTATCAATTATGATAATTAAATTATAAAATAAATTCAACACAGGCCTACTGTCCTAAATTGTTCACATTTAGGACAGTAGGCCTGTGTAATATTTTAAAATATAAATATATTTCCATTTCTTCGCTCTGGTGTCAAGAGTTCCGCCACTCAACATACAATGCCTCCAAAATTCGGCGGTAAGTGGGGAACAGAGTGTCTTAATAATGTTCCCTCTGCTTATCCTACTTTGTGCGGGATACAGCGTGAAGCTGATTTTATTGACATGTTTTCTTTTTAAATTTATTATTGCCAGCCATATTCTGTTCCATTAAGTTGAATACAGGCCAAAAAAAGTATCCTTGTCAATTATGCCCATAAATGGATGAATATAAATAGGAATATAACAAAATATTAACGCTTAAAAAAATTCAAATAAACTACTTATGTAATTCTTTAAAATATATATATTATTACTTTTAAAAAAATATATATATATTATTTATATAAAAATACGCATGTCTCGTACATAAAATAGAAAAAACTTGCCTCTTGTTAGCAACTCCAATAATTTACTCGAGAAATGAAACTCTGGTGTAAACATTCTTATCATCGCTTTCTGTACTAATTTATTATGTCATAATAAATTTCACTTTTCAGTTTATTCACACTTTATATTAAACACTTATGTATAATACAATTAAAAATAACTATAATATTACAGTTATTTTTTATTCAAAATTTTTACGAAAAATATATTACACAAATCACTTTGATGTTTCAATTGAACGTCACAGCCTATATTTAATTTAACAGATAACATATCACTTTATTTTATTATTTTTTTTAAATTATATTAAAACTTTTTTCAATTTTTTATTCTAAATTCGCCTTTAATTTTTAGTGTAATACAATGTAACATATTAGTTTCTGAACGGAACGGCAGCGTTTAATTATGCCGTCCCGATTCATTAGTGCAGAGATCAGGGACGGATGCCCGATCGATTTCACATATACAATAGTCGATTCCTATTTTGTTTTTAAATATTTGTTGTACGTATTTTGATTTTTTTTTATTTTCATATTTAAAATAAATTTCCATTATCGCTCGTTGGCATTTTTGTTTAGATAAATATATTTTCTAAATTTTTTTTATAAATTTGATGTTAATTAAATAAATATATTTTATATTTTTAAAAACAATTCTACAAAAAATTTATTGTTCTATATTCAAATCTTTCATTACTAACTAACCATTATAGAGCTGTCGCATAGAAACAACATAACAGAATGTCTCGAGCATATTCCATAAATTATTCATTTCAAATAATTGAGCTATCAAGCGCGTAGTACGTTAATACAAATGCAGGTAAATCGAATCGAATCGAGAGCGGACATATTTTACTATTCGAATACGAATACGAGTACGAATAGACAAGTGAAACAATACAATGCCCACAGTTATTTTAACAGCTGGAGGAAACTATAACTCGCTGGCAGCCATTGAACAGCGCAAACAATCTGCACGTTCCCAGGAAATATTTTAAACATTTTATTTACCGAGTCCGGCCCACTACTTGGCTTCAGAGGTCAGGGTTGCCGACGCTCGTCTTTTGACCTCTGGAATTCCGTCCTTTTCTTTCGCTGTATAAAAAAATATATGCGCCTCGCTCGCACAGGCCGCGACACATTATTTGACATACAACCCTATACGTCACTAGTGATGGGCTCTCTCTATCGCGCTTTGTACCGCATATGGCCGTTTCTTACCAACAGGTTATGACATATACCCTTTTGACCTCACGTCTATAGTGCGTCCTTTTTTATCGCGTGGCTCAATTGTATTTTTGTCCCTCTCACTCGAAATGCGACCTCTGATGCTAGCCACTTGAATAGATTAGGTGTTTTCGTACTGCGAGCCAATATTCATTGATTGATAGTACTTCGGTATTTTAAATTAAAAAAATATATATGTTGTTGAGTAAATTTGCTTGTACCGTTGCTACTAGCTTTTACTATCGTATAAGCAATACGCATGTCTTACTTTAAATTGTGTGGTGTAATAAGGTGTATGTGTAAGTTTTTATGTGCGTATAAAAGTTATAAATTCATTTTCAGTTATATTTAATTGAATTTATTTCTTTAAGCTTCGCGCTATATCCACGTACACAGCGAAGGCATTGCTTGTTGAGTAGCGGAACTCAACGCCGCGATTCCAGAGAGGAAAAAATAAAAACATTAAATATTTATTTTTTCAAGAAGGAATTGAGCCCACAACCTGTCGCGTTTGCAGTTACACTCTTGTACCCCTGCGCCACGACTGGCCTCAACTCTATTTCATTTTTTTTTTAAATTATGAACTAAAAACGTCAATATATAATTTCTTTGAATTACATTATGAATGCATATTACAAGACTTAATTTGGTTTACTTAAAAATGTTTTTATTAATCGGAAGAGGAGAAAATATCTGCGTATAGCCATATTTTAAAAGTTTTAAAATTGTCAGCTTACTTAAAAAATGCGACATATTTTTTTGTCATATGACAAGTAATACTTATAAATATGACATGTACTTAGCAGAAAAGTTAGTTTTTATTTGGAAATTTCATCAATGTGAAGGCGGAAGAGGCGCAGGAAAAAATCAATTTAAAAAAACGTAAAATATACATATATATTTAGAATACATAGTACAGTAGATGTTCCAGTTACAGTAAAGAGTTGAACAAATTAAAGTATAAAGTAAAACGGCGCACGCGCACGCGCACATACGCGTGTCGCCTCGTAACTTTTTCTAGCGCTGACCTGCGGCTATCGAGAGCACCGACCACTGATTTACATTGAGTTACGAATATTATTAGATATTTTTTTAACTTCATGCTATATCCCGCAGGATAGATGTTACGTGTTAAGCACTGAAACTTAACGCCGTGCTTTGTCTTATTACGAGAGGTAAGAAATAAAAATATATCACGTCCTCGGATGGGAATCAGACTCACAACCACTGTGCTTACAGTCAGACGCTGCGCTACGACTGACTCAATTTATTATGAGATATATTTTTAAATTTTTGGTAAAATATAAATTATAATTAATTATACATATATATTATCTAGTCGTGGCGCAGTGACAAGTGTCATTGTAAACGCGACTGGTTGTGGGTTCGATTACTCAAGCAAATTAAATATTTATTTAAATTTATATTTCCATTTCTTCGCTCTGGTGTCGAGACAAATTATCGAGTTCCGCCACGCACGCAATGTCTCCGGAATTCAGCGGAAAGTAGAAAACAGAATGTCCTAACACTAGGTTTCTTCTGCCTACCCTGCTGTGTGCGGATACAACGTGAAGTCGATTTATTTTGTATGTAACATCTAAGTAACACTTTTGTGAAATATTTTTAAAATAAATACATATAAGATTTATATCTAGTTACATACATATTAATACATAAATATAATAATAACAATATGTAAAAAAAAATCATCTGTCCTAGATATGACTATCGAAGACCGTTTAAAATTATTAAATTATTAGCCAAAAACATAAACTGTTATATATTAATATATTACCACTACGTAGTAACGTTATATCGAAATAACTGAATAGCCACCTCCACAGCTTCACAAGTAGCTCCTGAAGAAGAAAGCGCGATGGTCGGCGTCGGCGCGTGCGCACCGTGTTTTTGCCGCTATGAATATTTATCGCTCGCTCTTGCCATTAGCCGGTGTTCTTCCCCGCTCATCCTGATCGAGATATCTTTTTCTAACCAAGAAATAGTATTGGCATTCCATTTGTTGGAGGCAATAAATAAGTCACTTTGTACATACGTATGTATGTGCTTTTTGTTTTCACACGTTTCCTTTATTTTATAGAGTATGGCTGCAAATTTTAGTGGAGTCAAATCTGTTTTAATTTTTTTTTAGAGATTTTCATTTTATTTTAAACAGTAAAACAATTCACAAATTTGGAATACAAAACTTTCAATGCAATCATTAAAATTAACTTTGACAATAAATGGACACTAAAGAAATGTCATATTACACAGATATAAATATAATAGTTATTTTATTAAAAACAAAATATTACAATAGTGGCACGTGGTATGGTCCTCGTCCGACTTAGAACATACGGACTATAGTTGATTCGTTTAAAATTGATTCAACTTTAATACTGGATGATTTGCGGCTGTTTGGAAAATATTTCACATTTTAGTAGTATCTACCTACGTGTTTATAATACTAATAACGTTTACATGTGTTCAGCAGTTACGGCATCGGGAGTTCTTCCATCTATTACAATTATTTTGACAGTTACCACCCGGTAATGATCCGGCCGAGTCTGCCCATGCGTGTTGCCATTGCTGTTGACGTGACTCTACCAGTACATAGATATAGCCTACCTTTTAAATATTTTTGTAATACAGACAGCCCCAATTACACCCCTATAATTTATAAAACTATGTTGACATGTACATAAACGTTAAAAAAACAAGAACATTAAAATTAAAAAGTATAAAAGCAAAAAGTAAAATCCTTCTGTATTCACCTTAATGATACAGTATGCGCACGGAGCGGCAATCATGTTTTTCTCTTACCATCATATTAATGTTTGGCTCGTGCCAATTATTAGTTAGTACTTTCTTACTTTACCCCGTAAACGTATTAAATTTAATAGTATTTACGACCTTACAGCTTAAGAAATAAGGTGTATTTAGCTATAATATATTTTCTATATCTAAGGCAACTTATAGGTTTTGATGTAGAGTCAAGTTTTTGCTAGGTATCCGGTGAAGCTAATAATTACGGACTTCGCTTGGGCTCGGTGCGATGGGTGTTTCCGTTCCGTTTTTTACTACTGATTTCCCGCTACAGAAGTCAATGTGTCAGTTTCACTGTACTAGGAGTGTTAATTTTCTGTTATATCTCTGTCGTATGCACTTTTACGTAAATGATTGTTGTAAAGCAATTATTTATTATTTAATTTTGATACTTATTATTGTTTTATTTATTTTATTTTATTTACACAATATTATAGTGATATGCTGTTTTTTTTACTATTTTGAGACAAAATATTGCAAATGTAATCCACTACTTTTCTATGCTAGATGTTTTACTGTGAATTTGCAGGTAAGCAATACTTGAAAATAATCACTTAAATATGTAAAGACGGCCAAAAACACATTTATTTTATGAAAGTATTCATTTTTATAGTTTCTTTTATTTGTTGTAATAGCGGCAACAGATATACATCATCTATGAATAATTTAAATGTCTATGTATAAAAGTTCTTGAGATATCTTAAGGGCCGGCAACGCACCTGTAGCTTCTCTGGGGTTGCACGGGGTCGTGGGCGGCGGTAATCACTTACCATTAGGTGACCCGCACCGTTTCTCGTTTGCCGTGTCTTTTTCATAAAAAAAAGACTGATACACAAACCGACGGATAGCTCAGTCTTAGTTATAAGTTATAAATATTTCGTTTTATCCTTTGGCTACGGAACCCTTAAGAGAAATTTGCTACTATTACTATGTATTTTATAATGTTATTCAATACCAACAATATTGTCCCCATATACAATTTACGTTCGACCCGCTTGTCTCTATCTTTGGTCAGTCGACCATACTTCGTCGTAGCCCTATAATCAGGGCAATATAAACCTGTGATTTGACGCCGTGACCACTGACGAGAAATGTCAGGGGACAGAACAGTAATTATGGTACCGTGCCCTATGGTATGTTGGGGTCATGTTAGAACAAAGCTTGTTGCGCCTTGTCCTTATTTATTGAGTGATATTGAATTGTGTTTTTATTTATAATTATTTTATATTGTATAATTTTTTTTGCTAAATTTTACCGACTTGGGACACAATCGCGCTTACATTCAGATAATCTCTAAGATTTTAAATTATAAATTTGATATGTATAAAAAATTGTTTAAGAACTCCAACTAAAGAAGAAATATAATTGCAAAAGCATTAGTAATGCCAAATATAAGTTTTTAAAATAAAATAAAAAATCGTTGTTTTTTTGTTCATCGTATTAGTTATTAAATTGATTTTATGTGTCCTGTTGATACCAAAAGGAACAACGTCTACTGACAAATTAGTTTACTAGATACCTACACGCATACATACATTCACATTACATTTTCCCGCCGTAGAGTCGTCATGGGAGAGCGCTCGCGCCGCAGAAGCATAAACCACGACAAAGAATAACAGGTTACCATTGAAGATTTCATAATGACATGAGTGGCTTAATTGAGCTATATCCAACAAAAATGTACTAAGAGACATTTAAATTTATTTGCGACAGTCAGACATTAGGATTTTTTATTTTAAAATATTAAAAAAGACATGTATTACAAATATATAAAAGTATTACTTATTATATTATGTGGTAGTTTTATATGATAGCAATTAAATTAATACTATCTAAGTTTTTTTGATTTTATTATTTTATGGGTTATCACATTTTTTTTCAAGAAATGAATTGTAAGATATGTAATTTTTTCGTGTATCTTTATATTAAGCTAACTAGGCCGTATCTGTCAGCATGTTATAGGCATTTGATATACATATTATTTTTAGTTTGTGATTTTTTTGAGGCCAGTCGTGGCGCAGGGGCACGAATTGTGTCTGTAAAATCGACTGGTTGTGGGTTCAATCCCCACTCCAACAAGTGAAATATTTATTTACATTTATATTTTCATTTCCTCGCTCTGGTATCGAGGCAAAGCGCGGCGCTGAGTTCTGCCACTCAACATGCAATGCCTCCAGAACTCGGCGGAAAGTGGGGAACGGAGTGTCTTAACACTAGGTTCCCTCTGCCTACCCTGCTGTATGCGGGATACATCGTGAAGCTGATTTTATTTTTTTTGTTAATTATTTGATTGAAGTAAGCGCAGAGTTCCATCACTCAAGACGCAATTTTACTGACAGGATACAAAAATAATAAAAAGTGAAGTGTAAAAAGATATTATACATTCTTGAGTTTAATGGGCTGTCTAATACCTGATATTACAATAAAAAAAATATTTTCCGTCTTTTTCCTATGTTTAATGTATTTTAGAAATTCAAGATATTATTAATTCTGTAAAATGATATCCGTTCAATTTTGCTTGCACAGTAAAAAAACGCTCAAAGAATACTTTACTTTGTACGAGCTAATTTATACGAGTAATAAATAAGCCCCAATGAGAGACTAAAAGGAATCGTTCAAATAGAATTAACAGCGATTCCCAGTGATATATGAACATGTAAATTGTATAGTGATCGCAACAAAGGAGCCGTAAAAGTTCCCAGTGATCAACAGAGGGGAACTCTGCTTTGCTTATTGAAAATAAACGTGGCTTCTATCTAATAGTGATATTTTTTTTATAATAATTTCTTTTTCATAATATTTTTTTATAAAATTACACGTCGTATAATCGTATAACCGAGTCGGTTGTGAGTTCAATTCCCACTCAGCGGAATGAAATATTTATTATTTTCATTTCTATGCTCTAGTAAAGAGATTAAGTAAGACGTTGATTTCGGCCACTCAACACGCATTGCCTTGAAAAGTCGGCAGATAGTGGGGGACGAGAGACGCAGTGTCTTTATATTTTCTCTCTGTGTACCGGTGTGATTGAAACGCGACGGTTGTAGGTTCAATACTCGCTCGAGGGAATGAATTATTATTTTTTTAATATTTTTATTTTTTCGCTCTACCAACAAGGCAAAATGGCGATTCGAAATTTCAGCGGAAATGGAGTGTCTTATCACTATGTTCCCTCTGCCTGCCCTGCTGTGTGCAGGATACTACGTGAAGCTGATTTTTTTTCTCCCTCTATCTACCTTGCTATGGATATGAGGGATGATACAACGATACAGAAATAAAATAAAAAATATCAAATGATTTTCTGCAGAAATGTAAAGTTTCTTCAACTAATGTCTAAGCCAATGTAATTAAAAAATATATTGAACGTTCCCACAGCTGATTTCGATTATGCTCTCTAGTCAAAACTTATGTAGCTTAAGCATGTTTTCTCACTAATTACCATTGGCTATACTAACACATTTTTAAATAGACGTACCATTATTATTATCAACTTTCAAAATATGTTGTGTGTTCCGCCACTCAAAGCCGCACTTTATTTACCAGACCAGAGGTTCGATTCTTTCTGAGGGATATTATCGAAAACAAAAACCGCTTTACGCTGTATCCCGCACACAACAGCGTAGGCAGAGGGAACCTAGTGTTAAGACACTTCCGTATACTATATACTGATATAATGTTCAATTATATTAATTTAAATATAATATCCCAATAATAAGAATCGAACACACAACGATTGCGTATAAAATCGGATGGATCACAATGCACCTCGACAGCCCTATATTTACTACTTAAATACAATAACAATAATACAAAAATGAAAGAAAGTGTTTCTTAAACTTCTAACGATTAACTCTATGACGTTAGCGTCAATATAAACACAAATCAGGAAATGTAATGTCATATTATCATTAGCGCCGCCGACATTCCGGAAACACAACATTAATATAGAAAACTTAATACTTACCTATTACTTACCGTCGTGACTTGTCCGTATTATAATATATAACATGTTATCATGTATAAAATTATATAATATATTTGAGACAATCATGTCGGAGCAAAACAGCTTCTGACTGTAGATATGGTTGTGGGTTCAATTCCCACTCGGCAAATGTTTTGTAATTTCATCGCCTCGCTAAAAAGTCTATTCTGCAAAATGTATACTTTAGCAGAAGATATATTTATGAAAAATTCTAGAGACATGAAAGTTTGGTGAGATCTACTCGGAATATCTATTTTTCTCCGACTCCTGCTCCTACTTTAGCTCCGGTTCCGACTCCGATAAAACAAAATTTAAAACTCCGACTCCGGCATCGGTTTCGTTAAAACCACCTTCGTAACAACCTTTATCTTAACACTAGTTTATCTGTGCATACGCTAATATAAGTAGGATTTTGCGAGAAACTGAAAAAAACCATAATGTGAATAAAAAGAATGGAATATACCGAGTGCTACGAAAAATATTTTTCACTACAAATAAATTGAACGCTCCAAAGTCATTTTCAATATTCCAATAAAGTAATAGATAGGTTTTCGTGTATCATTTGCTTAAAATCAGGCCAGGCAATGCCAAGCCAGGCAAAATGAGGCAGGCCAGTCGTGGCGCACGGGCACAAAGTGTACATAAGATCCCCACTCGATGAGTTGACATATTTACTTAAATTTATATTTCCGAGGCAAAGCGCGGCATTTAGTTTGGCCACTAAACACGCAATGCCTCCAGAATTCGGCAGAAAGTGGAATCTTCACACTAGGTTCCCTCTGCATACCCTGCTGTGTACGGGATACAGCGTGAAGCTGATTTATTTGATTTATTTATTTTATTTGCTTTAAACAGAACAAGAGCAAAAAAGTAAATATAATTTAAATGAAATAAATCAGCTTCACGCTGTATCCCGCACACTGCAGGGTAGGCAGAGGGAACGTAGTGAAAGACACTCCGTCCCCCACTTTCTAAATATAATTTAAACATTAAAAAATAAAAGCCTCCTAAAAATAAAAAAACTCATATTCAAAGAAATGACATATTCAATATTTCGAGGCAAAGTGTGGCGTTAAATTCCGCCATTCAATACTGCCACTGCCTCCAGAATTCAGTGGAAAATGGGGAACGAAGTGTCTTAATACTAGGTTTACTTTACCTACCCTGCTGTATAAAAAGGCTAACAAAAGACTAACTATATTCGATAGATAATACTACGAAACGGATGTAAAAAAATAACAATAAAAAATAATATTGTTTCAGAGAGTACGCTGTTATGACGGTACAGGTTGTGCAAACGTAACGTCATTCGAAAATAAACGGTGAAAGAAAATTGCTTACGGAACCACTCTCGATAATATTGTGACATACAGGCGACTGTTGATATATCTATTATTTTTTTTTTTATTACATATTGATATTTATTTTGTTTAAAAAAATAAATGATTGAAGCAACAAGATTTACTTTAGGAATTTATGAGAACTACTTACATATGTATATGACTGTATTTAATATGTCAACATAACATAAAAAGTTTAATAGTTAAGTCAGTATGACATTAAAAAGTAATGCATAAAACTTTATTACAACACTTGATAATATAACATATTGCATTTTTTTAAAATAAATAAAATAAAAATAACACAGTAATATTTTTCTCCAAATTGATAGCGTTAGCTTTAAATAACAAGTGCGAGTCAGACAAGTGCACGAAGAATACCACTATATCTATAATAAATTGTTTAAAAAAATGTTGTATGGGCACCCCCTTAAATATTTGTTTTATTCTGTTTTTTAGCTTATTGTTACAGGAGCAACGGAACATCTGTGAAAATTTCAAATGTTTCATTATCACCGTTCATGAGATATAGTCTAGTGACGGACAGATAGACTGTCGGACTCGTTGGGTACGGAACCCTTTAAACATAAACATTAACGATAATATTATTACAATTCTATACAAATAAGCTTAGTGAAAAAATTACATGTTACAAGTTACAGCTTCATGCTTTTCTCGAATAGCAAAGAAAACTAGTGTTAAGATACTTCCTTTCCCATTTTCCGCCTTACATTACATGTTGAGTAACGGAACACAACGCAGCGCTTAAATATGTTTTTAAATATTTTAGTCTCGTATCAAAATTAATATAAACTATTATTTAAATTTTTATTGTCATTATCAGTAAAATATCACATAGATTCTTTTGAACACTAAAAACTTGAGAGGCCAAGTTCCTAAAGGCCACTTTATTTATATATTTGCTGAGTTATAAAATCATTATATAATTTTACACATGCTACATTCTTCGCTTTGGTAAGACGACAAAGCACGGCGTTAAGTTCCAGCCATTCTGATTCCAGCCGGATCTGGCGAAAACTAGGGTAAGAAATGTTTTTAACAAAAAAATTAAGCTGCAAAATCGTAATTCACAATGTTTAAAACATTATAATCATCACACAAAGCTAAACCATAACTTGAAATCGGTACGTATTAACGGTTTCAAATTAAGACTTGCTTCCTCCTCATAAAATGTGCACCGTTATAGTATTAAATACGACATTTTCGTATAAAAATATTTTACAACGTGAGTTACTCTACTAAGCTTTTATTGCTTTGAAAGGCAACTTGTCTTCTAATTTATTGCGTATAATTTCACTTATATTAGCTATTATTGCATAAATTAACTAAAAGTGTTACATTTTGCTGGGTTGTTTTAAAGCAAAAATGTGAACTGTGATGAAATTAAATGGTATTTTGTATACACATCAAAGGATAAATTTGAAGATTTAAAAGGAGCCTTTGATGCGTAACACTATGAGTAAGGAGTTTCAAATCTATTCGTTCTATTTCCGATTCGATATGTAAATAAGTTAACTATTTAGACACGTTAACATATTTTTATCGCAATAGGATTCGAACCTGTGCCGTTTAGAAGCCAACCAAACAAAGCTCATATCGCGCTACGTCGAACTTCTTATTTGCTTTTTGTTGTCGGCATCTCTGTAAAAAGGTTTTTCCAAATTTCTGCGGCCCTGTATACTAAATATTTTACATGTCTTGGTGTGCGTATATTAAAAAAAAATTAATAAATTGATTGATCTAAAATCTGGATTCAGGACTTTTCAGAATTTACTATTTACTTGCTTTACTTCCTTACTAATATATTATGTACTTCTCAGCGTACAATACAAGGGTATTTTTTAGTTTCTTTCACGATATAATTTAATTTCACAAAGGATTTATATTTTCTTCTTAATTTTGATTCTAAAACAGATATAAAAGTTTTAAGTGTTCATAAAATTTAGTTAAACTTAACAATCCTTTTTATGAATATAATTAATATCAGGGTAGGGCTTATATGAAACAGCTTTTATGTGTAAACGAAAACATTTCATAATTTTCAAAGTTGTGAAAGTCTAGCTTAACTGCTTTAATGAAATTTGATCTACGTTTTACAGCTCATGTCAACATCTTTACTAATTTATGTACCATTTCTTTTACAATAATATATCAGAATTTACCTAATCTCTAATATTTTACAAGGTATACACAAAATTCCCTCTCTTCGCTTAAACGTACATTTGGTAGTTAGTACTCGACGCTGCGCAATAGTAAATTAAGCCAAACAACTGAATTTGTAGCCTTTTAAAAATATCATAAAAAAATTACGCTTCCATAATAGAGTGACTGACAGACAAAGAAACTACGCGGTGGTGAACGCTGAAATTTGTTACGTAGGTTCCTTGGGAAGTAAAAGAGAGCACTAAGATAGTATTTCTAGAAAATCTTACGGGTACAAGTAAAAATTGATTTTACATTACTAATTAATATTAAAGAAAAAGTTACATTACTGTTGACTGTAAACGCGTCGGTTGAAGGTTCGAAACCTACTTGAGGAAATGAAACGGATTGGATTAATACGATGAAATATTAATTGTTTTCGTTTCCTCGCTCTGGTGTCGAGGATAACGCGGCGTTGAGTCCCGCCATTCAACACACAATACCTCCAGAATTCGGCGGAAAGTGGGGAACAGAGTATCCTAACACTAAATTCCCTCTGTCTACCCACCCTGCTGTGTGCGGGATCCAGCGTGAAGCTGATACAATACATCCATAATTTATTTACAATATGTGACATATTGTTTACAAAATGATATAGGCACTTGCGTGTCAAGCGTGCACCGGAAGCGCCGCCACTTACCGCCACGGGTCGGTGCGCCTGTCAACCGACAATCATACAAACAAGATGTTCTTGTGCGCCGCTAATATAATGAAGCTAGTGAACGCATCCGTGTGTTTTGTGAAAATGGCCTATTGTATGTAGTTTAATCTATAATAGAAAAAGATAATAGAAATATAGTTAAGTTTGGTAGAAAACTGATAGTGAATTTTATATTTTCAAACGTAACATGAATTATCAATTTTCTATCTTTGATATATATGTGTGTTTGTGCAACAGTTTTCGCGGCTATTTTCAAGTCTTTTTTGGTTCACGCAGCATTTCGCACACAGCAGGATAGGTAGTGGGCTCCTAATATTAAGACATTCCATCACCCAATTTTCGCTCAATTTTCGAAACATTTCGTCTTAATTGCCGAAACTCTAAGCCGCGCTTCGTTACCAGAACGAAAAAATTATAATAATTAATTCCCACAAACGAAAATCGAAGCCACAATCGTACCGCTTACAGGCAGACACTGTGCCGCTGTACCATGACGATCTCAATATACAATACAGGAGATGTGTGAAACTTTCAAAATAACAAAATTAAAGTTAACAGCTACGCCAAATCAAAAGCTACTGCTATTAATAGCAACACAAAATAATAAACTTTATTGTAATTACAATGAGAAAAAATTTAAAACTCTTCACGCCTTATAAAGTTCATATCCATTCACATATTATAAAGATTTTATCATCAAACAAAAAATATTTATAAAAATTATAATAATACAGAAATGGACTCTTTCTAATTTAAATTTACTCAATTTTGCATCCAAAGTAATCACAACGGCATAACTAACGTAATTACCTAGTGTATATTACTATTAATATTACTATTATTAAACTACATACATGCCTCTGTACTTAATAAGTTGAGCGAAAAAATATGAGCAAAGTCTGCATATGTAGGTTGTATAAAAACGTTAGGATAAGGCTGCGGTCACTCTTTGCGACAATTTGTAATATTTTTTCGTTTCATAAAATCTTACTTATTTTTAGCTAGGACCGTTTTAAGTTAAATATTATAAGCTGTAAGCCCACAACCAACGAAGGTAAAAGTCATTAAATAATAGAAATAAGAAAAAAAATACAAAAATCCTACAACATTTTAAAATATTATAATTCGATATTTAATGAAGAAATAAAGAGCCATAGTCCACGATAGATTTCTCTAGGTTGAGCTTCGAAAACACAGTATCAAAGATATTGGAGGTCACGAGTATTACGTAAAAAGCATGGGGACTCCCCGGAGGGCATGTATGAAGAGGTTGACGAAAGACTGTAGCATTTAACGCTCCGTCCCCTTTGACTATCCCGCTAGGGGTAAAGCGTGAAGTTAAGTTAAGTCACGACAGATTCCAAAACTACACTACATATCCGATGGCATCAAAATAAACGCAACTACAATCGTAAAGTATGCAGGAAGCCTATTTACTTGACCCAGCAGGCGATACACTCGGCTGACTATATTCCATACCGCAAAGTAAGGTGTAGTGTAATTGGTTGACTGGCACGCGTTGGGCACGCGACTAGGGGCATTTCCGCACTTATAAGTTATATTAGATATGCTATTTTGTTTATTGATTTCGATATGTAGGCTGTGGGTTCGATTGCTTCTCGAGATAATGAAATATTTAATATCATTTCTTTGCTCAGGTGTCTGGGCGAAGCGTTCAATTCCGCCACTCAACACGCTATGCCTCGGCTTTCGGCAAGTCACTCTGTATTCCGTACATAAGGTAATCAGAGGAAATCTAGGAAGTGCTAACACTCCGTTTTCATACAGACACGTCTGTTCCGTCGAAACAGAAGTGTCTAAATGAGACTTTCTACCGAATAAATATTAAATATTAGATTTTCTCGAGTGGGCCTCGAACCCACAACCTGTCTGGTTTACAGTCGCACACTTGAGCTCCTGCTTCACGACTGGGCTCATTCTATATTGTTGTTTCGACAAAATTAAAACGCCCAAAAGTTCTTCTACAACTTCTGCCTTTTAAATAGAAATTTATAAATATAATTTAGTTCGAAAATTTACTCAAAAAAAATTTTTAGGCAGTAAAGACTTCGAGTGTTTATATACATTTTCGTTTATTACTATTATGCGTCATTAAATTTTATTATTTGTTAAATGTATGGCTTAATAAGGAAAAACTAAGTTTTACGATCTTAAAATTTAAACGAAATTAGCAATTGGGAACTTATAAAACCGTACCGGTTACTACTTTACTTATTTTTTTACGAAATCTCTCTACAGTAGAGTTTGTTATTATAATTATAATTTTCTTCTCTTTCTTTTTTATAATAAGTTATTGCCCGCATCTTGTTTTTGCGTATATTCTATTTATGACCCGTAGCTTCGATTGAAAAACGTAAAGTCACATTTTTACTGTTTTTATACCATGATAGGCAGAAGGAAACCTGGAATCTATTGTTAAGATATTCCGTTTCTTTTAAAATACTAGTATTTCCGTTATCCACTTTCCGCTGAATTCTGGAGGCATTGAGTTTTGAGTGGCGGAACTCAACTATTTGCCTCGTGACCAGAGTGAGGCAATTAAAATATTAAATAAATAATTTTCTGGGAACCAACCCACAATTTGTCGCAGGACTGTGCCCCTGCGCTACGTCTGGCTCAAGATTTTTCGGATTTGAAGCAATTTTCCCATTTATTACTTAATAAAAATAATTCATTCCTTGGAAACCGTAACTGTAACCATAACTATTAACACCAAATAGTCAAACGCCGCTTGAAATATGTAAGAGAGATAAAAAATAGCTTTAGTATATACTCGTATGTATGTAAAAGTTCCACTGGCACGATAAATTCTATTTTTGTCAAGTTTTTTATACTGTCTCTACAGGCTCCCCAGTTTTTCCTTACTAGTTAATATTGATAGCCATCACTCACAGTTCGCAATTAACATAAAAAGTACCATTTTCACACCATTTCAAATATGTTATGCAGTTCTCCTTAATTTATATGGAAAGGGCATTCTAAGGTCCATATATGATTTTCATGATAAAATAAACTAAAATAATACTGTTTTTTCTAATTATATTTATATAATCATTAATTTTAAAACTATCGTTTTAGCAATTTTTCTAGAAATACCATAAATTTACCTTAATGTTCATCAGAGTACATTTTCTTTTAATTGTTTTTTCTGAAACAACAATCGAAGCGAAACAAAGAAATTAAAACTTTGATTAATATTACGTACGAGGAAGAATATTATGATAATGTATGTTTCTTGCTATCCTTACTTCACATTGCAGTGCAAAGGTCGTGGCTCCGTCAAATTGACCATTAAGTAGTTTTTTCTTAGGACGTGAGCTCGGCGCGTGCGCATCGTAATGCTTGCTTGCGTTTATGATATATGCCTTGTAACAGAATAACTGAAATATTCATTTTTTATTCACTTGTGTAATTTTTTTAATGGAGTTTTGTTTTATATCATGTTGAGTTTTGAGTTCAAGTTTCACAAGTAATTATATATTGTTTTTGTTTTTTTTTCATTGTGTTTCACACTGTGTCCTGCACACAGTAGGGGAGGCCAAGGGAATCTAGTGTTAAGACTTAGCTCCCAACTTTGAGCCGAATTTTTTTACGTGTGCATTGCGTGTAGAGTTGCGGAACTCAACGCTGGGCTTTGTGCCCCCACAACTGGCCTCAATTTATTTATTTATTTTGATTTCTTAAATAAACAGGCATCAGTGAACAAACAGAAAATAAATATACACATAATTTTTAGTAAAGGAAATTTAGAAAATGCCTTCCTTATTCACCCCTAACTCTTAAAACTAAAACCATTTATGAAAAGTTCTATTAAGTTAAGTTTTAAAATTTATACACACAAAAGATTATTTAAAAAAATCTTAGCTTTACTTGTATGTATAAGTTTATTTAAATACTAAACACAAATAATATAGATTTTTGTCTGGTCAGCTATAAACAATGTACGAGTATGTATTCAATTATATGGGAGTATCCTTCACACCAATAATTGGTTAACATTTCCACATTCGCCAATGCGAATACCACACGATTTATATTCTTAGGATATTACTTTCGTTAGGTACTTCTTTGTATAATTGATAATATGATCAATTAAGGAAGCGGAATAGGAACTGACAGAATTTTATGATACATTGTCCTATTATCGCTTTACTCATTCATTTTAATGAATACACTTAGGTGTGACTTTAAACGCGACGGTTGTAGATTCGATTCCCACTTAGGGACGTAAAACATTTAATATTTTCAACTTAATAAAACAACACACATTCACAGTTTTTTTATATAATAGATTCGAAATTGACAAAATTCAGTACGTTATTGTTTTAACTTCTTGCTGTTTACATATTTCTAATTACTCGCTATCTTTATGGTTTTTATGGTTCCGTACCTCAAAAAGAAAAAAACGGAACCCTTATAACATCACTTTATTGTACCTCAACTATCAAGACAATATATATAGATCGCGTGGGGGTTTCAAGCTGAAATTAATACCAAATATTTAGGTCTATGGTTCCTCTATATACAGAAAAAATACAGCTTCTAAGGTAACGCAATCAAAAGATACTCTGCACCACATTTACGCACCACACATTAACACACACCTTTTCTACATTAGGGACTCGCAAAATTCAATACGTTTGTGGCTTTAACTTCTTGCTGCATTAACTCTCGTTAATGAGGTTTCTAAATGTAAATTATTTTGTGAGTATTAATTTTTTTAACAATTTTAACATTAAAACTATTCCTAGTTTAAATTATCATGTGGACTTTGTACGTGAAGTTATAGCAAAATATAAATCAATGTGATAGTATTCAAACTGATGATTTACTATTGTTATATTGTAGTTCCAATTTTGTCGATTTCCAAGTTCTCTTTTATTATATAGAAAATATACCTACATATACTTGTAGAGCAGTTGTTACTATTATCATGTAAAACTGATTACAGCATTATACACACACAAATATACATATACATATATTATACATATACACATATTGAGTGGCGGAATTCAACGCCTCACTTTGTCTCGACACCTTTAATATTTCATTCTCCTTGAGTGGCGATCGAAACCTGCCGCGTTTACAGTGGCCTCTATCATTGATTATACTCATGATATGTACCTATTTTAAGAATCACAATTTTTTTTAAGAAAGATTCATTTTGGTCTTATACTTTTCTCATAAATATAAAGAGTATCTTTACTATAAATTTAAATATTCTTTTATTGTTATATGAAACAACGACCACTGATCTGATCATGATAACACACACGGACATAATAAGTAAAGCTGATTCTATAGATTTTTCTTTCAGCTTTATCACGCTCAGCAAGATAGGAAGTGAGGACCTTCAGTAGAAATACTCCAAATGTGGTATATTGTGTAAAAAAAACATTGTTCCAAAAGGAAATCGAACCCTCACCAATCGTATCTGTAGTCAGACGTTAGTCAATTATTGAATATATTTAGAAGAATATTTTTATAAAATCACTTATATTTATAATAAAAAAATCATAATAATTAAAATATACCTATATATTATAATAAGACCACAAAACCACTATCGTTTACCACACTACAGAACTGAACCTGTAACAAAATACCAATTAATTAAAATCTACACGCATGAACAAGAAAGTCGCATTAACAAAGTCAGGTAACATAAAGTAACATAGGCTTATTAAGGTAAACGTAGTATGCTGGCCAGTCGTTACATAGAATAGAAGTAAATACTTAGGGCTAACGTTCACTAGACAAATTGATTGTTGCTCTTGAATAGAATTGATTTTAATTTTAAATATAAATAAGTTATTAAATTAATTTATATTGTTTTTGTTTAGTATTATTGGAGGATTTTGAGGATTCCGTCGTGGCAAAAAAGGCAACTGTTGTTGGTTCGACTCCGATTCGGGGGCAATTCATTATTTTCATTTCTTCGCTCTGATAAGAAAACAAAGCGCGGCTTTAAATTTCGCCACTCTAAAAACAATATCAAAACTAAAACGGGTACGGTGTGTCTTAACATTAGGTTCCCTTTGCGTACTCTACTAAAGGCAGTGTATAGTGTGCGTTAATATTTTAAACAAAATTATTTATCGATATAAGCTGTCGTGTTTTGTGGTAAAGTATCAAGGATACCTCAGATGTCTTTCTACCTAGTTTTTGAATACGTTATTTTAATAATAACCACCGTTTGCAGAGTAACTTTCATATGCGTCGTCATTCTATAAAGTAAAATTATAAATAATACAACGTCAATTATGTGACGAAATGTCACACCTTACAACAAAAAGAAGAAAGTTGCACAATTTTCTTGATACGTCATAACGTATTGTTACGTCATAACGTATATGTTACGTCATATCTATATATTGAGGCCAGTCGTGGCGCAGGTGCACAAAGCGTGACTGTAAAATCGGCTGGTTGTGGATTCGATCTCCACTCAAGGCTATTTTCATTTCTTCGCTCTGGTGTCGAAGCGCAGCGTTGAGTTGCGCCACTCAACACGCAATGCCTCCTGAACTCGGGAGAAAGTTGGGAACGGAGTGTCTTAACACTAGGTTCCATCTACCTACCCTGATGATATATATATTTTTTATTTATTTTGAATTATCCACCTATTATAGTTTAAACCATACATGACACAATGTATTTGACATTGTATAAACCGCCTTACTGTGGCCGGACGCGGCAGGTGCTACCGAGGGTTCAATCGGGTTCACGTCCCCTCCCCACAGCATCCGTGCAAACCTGTTCCTCTAATAATATAACGTAGAAATGAAAGATTAATGAGAGCAACCCGCGCACGCCTCTTTCACTTGCTTTTTAGTGACGCTCGTTAATCTGTTAGATAAAATATCTACCGATAGATAATTACTAAACGATTTTGTATAAAACATTAAATGTAATATCATTTAAGCCGCTTCTGTTTTTAAAACTTAATTTGTTTAAAGTTTATTATACCTTTCGTTCATTATAATAGACACTGTATATTGAGAGGATAAACCTACGCTGCGCCTCATGAATATTCTTTAAAATGATGATTGAAACCATCTCCTCAAATCGGTAAAATTATTAATTTTAATATTATTGGAATTAACTATTCCAATAACATTAATAATTAATAATTTTAAAAATAAACAAAAATTAAAAAAATATCATGTTTATCTAATCTGTTTTATTTAAACCAATTACTTCATATCAAGCCTATTCATTACTTTTATATTTTTTTATAATATCAAAAGATAGTAAATAATCGATACAATCTCAGTTTTAAAAGGCACATCTCTACACAATTTTGATCTCATAGCAATGAAGACTCTCGGGTAAAATATAGCCTGTGTTCTAAGCGGTAGCTGATGTTTGATGACGTTCACATTGTCTAAGGAATGCGAACCAAATTATATAGCTTACTGTAATATTCCTGTAACCTAACACTACGAGAACAACATAAGTATATGTGTAAGTATATTTGTTTTACAATATCAACATTTCCTTCACTTCTTCACAATCTATCACAAATAAAGAAAAAAGGCACAAATTTTCATTTAGGATGCATTTGAACTAATAATCATCTGGTTAACAGGATACAAAACAGCGCTGCAATATCAATAGAAAATTATAAAAAAATTACATAGTATTCTTATTAAGCTAAAATTAATTAATATTAGGTAACCCTCGGAACATCAGATCAGATTGAAAATAGCAACATCACGCAATATACTCGTATATATGTACTGGCGGTAATATAACAATTATTAAAATTTTAATGCAAGTATGAGGACAGTCGTGGTGCAGGAGAACAAACGCGCGATGACTACAACGCGGCTGAGAGTCCAAATTCCATTCAAGGAAAATATTTTAATATTCTCATTTTTCAATATGCTCTGGTAAAGAGGACTGTTTTCTATCTGCCTACGCTGCTATGTGCCGGATTTAAAGTAAAGAACTGACCGCCACGCGGATGTTTTACATATTGGTCATATTTCATAAAAAAACAAAGGATATGAGCGCTAATGTACATCCTTGAAAGGGCTCTCTAAGCCTACACTCCGGTCGCAAGTCCTCTCTCTCGCCCTGAAACGTGATGCACCCAGCAGTCACATATTGCTGAAGCCCTGAAAAATATCTAAATTTTTTTGTAATACAATTTTTTTATTGGGTAAGAAATCACTCATCCTTCATGAAAGGCGATTAGTGCAATCAAACTTATGAAAATATATTTAAAGAAAACGAAACATATAATTAATTATTCGCATCTAAAAAAAATAGCTCGATGGTCTTCACCGAAGATATTACCGATCATAATACTGTAGCAAAATTGTATATCTAAATAGGCAAAAACGCGTACTGCCCACAGTGCGCAAAACCCCAGCGTGTACGGCAAAAACGAAGAGATGCACACGACCGCGCATGCGGTACTTGCGGCCGGAATGCGAGAGTTTATCAGATTTTTTCTTATGATCTGGGCTTTTTTCCAATATTTTGTATTATATCGTTTCAGAGTTTATCAGATTTTTTCTCCGTACTTTTTTCCAATATTTTGTATTATATCGTTTCAACCTGATAGTTCTTTACATGTTAGAAACAGTATTGCATTTTTCTAAACGTAAAATTTTTAAATTTGTAGATGATTATTATTTATTTAATATTCTTTTTCTTTTTTTTAAGTTTTAAGCACTGCTTAGACAAAAAAAATATTTTTTTAGAAATCGTATCAAAGTTCAAACGTTGGGCCCATTGGTCTTCTGGGCGGCGTCCAAGAGTTTATTTTACAATATTTATGTTTTTTTTCAAAAAGTATATTTCTTTTTTAAAATATATTTATCTCACCAGTTTATAAAAAAATAAGAGGTTACACTCTTAAATAAAAGAAAATACGAAGTTTTAACATGATGCGACGGATTCTTAGATAGAATAAAAAAATATTAAAATAATATACGTATGTTTAAACTATGTCTAACATCATTAATCAATTAAAACCAGTGGGCGTAGCATCTCATCGCGAAGTGAACAATAACGGAGAACACAAAGGGGCATAGAGCTCTATTGTGCGATACAAATCCGTTTATCAGATTGTGTGAGATATGTGTGTGTGTATAGCTAATTATGCAATGGTCACGGTTTTATATTCGTATTTCTTCTCTTTCCGAAGACTTCGTGGCACAACGGTTGTGACTGTAAACGCTACTGGGTTCGATTTCCATTCGATGGAATGCAAAATTTTCTATTTTCGCTCTATTAACAAGAAGAGCACGGCGTTGATGTGCTAGCAATGTGTTGAAAATTGGCTGGAACATAGAGAACGACGTTTCTTAATATAAGTTACCCTTTTATATGTGAAATGCATCGTGAAATTTTCGTTCACTTTCACATTCAGTTCTCTGTCTGGTTATTATTATATACTAGTAGTACGTGTATATATTAGTAGTACGTGTGTATATGTATAATAAAGACAGGTGAAAAAACAAAAAAACAAGCTTACAACCCTCGCTAAATCGGATTAGAGGTCGGAAGATCGAGTGCTGAAATTATTATTACATAAAAATTGTCAATCCAATCAAAAGATAGAAGCCTTATTTATACTTCGTTTTTGCCTAATTTTGTTAAAAATTGGATACGGGAAATTATGAAATTTGGCAAGAAATCAGAATTTATAATACAAATAAGAAAAACTAATAAAAATGTTCGATTTTAGGCATATCACAAAAAAAAATTAAAAAATATATATTTGTAATCCATTTTATAAAAAAATATTGGTTACGTCTACAAACGAAGGCAAAGACGAAATTACTGGTTTAGAAAGTTGAGATTTGTCATGTAGCTGTGTTTGAAAATGTATGTAGGAGCAATAAGAAATTCACGAATTTTCCAAAATTCTCATGAACACAAAAATAAACTGGAATTTTTTACATAAGCAAGATAGTGCCCAGTCGTGGCGCACGTCACGAAGTGTGACTGCAAAATGGACTGGTTGTGGGTTCAATCCCCACTCGAGGAGATGAAATATTTGCTTAAATTTATATTTCCATTTCTTCGCTCTGGTGTCGAGGCAAAGCGCGGCGATGAATTCTGCCACTCAACACGCAATACCTCCAGAATTTGGCAGAAAGTGGGAACCGGAGTGTCTTAACACAAATTTCCCTCTGCTTACCCTGCTGAATGCGGAATACATACATTTCCCTAGTACATACAAACGTTTTCACTCAAAACACAAAGTAAAAGCCTCCATCAATCTACCATAAAGTCATGCACATAAAACAATCTCAAGAGAGGTCCACCAAGAATAATTACATTAGTTTTATAAGTGCACTGTCCTGATTCACAAGAGTAACTCTTATTATATCGTAAACGGACGCGTGCCTACTATTAATTACGACGCTTTCTCAAACTCAACGTTATTATATTTTATTGTTGATTGTTGCATAGTAAAAAACTGTTTCATATACTATATTTACTAATACGAGTATGGTCTTGTTTTTTTTTTCAGTTTAAATTACATATTTTTTGTAACAAGTTGGCCAAAAATGTACACGTTTCGATTTGCTTAACTTGTCTACTAAAAAAAATTTTTTTCATGAAATATTGGTACATCACTTATCATATTAAACAGAAGTGGGGAACGGAGTGTCTTAACTCTAGGTTCCCTCTGCCTACCTAGATGTGTGCGGGATACAGCGTGAAGCTGATAAAAAAAATTAGTCAGAAATTCCATCAAATAAATAACGATAATTGAGCGTAAAGAACGTAAAGTTTGTCATTCGTTTTCATATTATTCTTATTTCTATCACACAAAAATCAAGACAAGGGAAAATACCATATATGGTAAGTAAAGTAACTTTATTTGATTACTATAGCACAGTCCAATAAGAGCATTCATTTTCATGTATTATTATAACAATAATGCAGAGCTTTCTCTAATAACATAAAAATTACAATATTAGAAATACAATATTCTTAAATAATAGAAATATTTATTATTTTATTAAGGTAGACTGCAAATGATTTTGAAGAAATAAAAGTTAATTATTTGACAGCTACTAACAAATAAGTACCGAATAGGTACTATATTAAAAGAAAAAATTAAAAGAAAAAACTAAAAGAAAAAAATATAAATTATATTTTGCCACTGGACCATTTTGTATAAAATATTTCGGCCTTATTTGGATATTCAAGACTTTAACTTATAATAAGAACAAACTTCCAAAAAAAGCATCTCAATTATAATGTGACATCTTCATAAAAAGTTTTCTATATTTGCAAATTAAACGGCAAATCAAAAAAAAACTATTTTTTGTTTAGTCTAGTAGAATATTAAAGAAAATTCAAATAAACGACATTAATCTAAAACATTGCTATAAAGGTTTTAGTAAAACGACCCCCGTAACCGGAGCAAGGCCCACCGTCCAGTGGAAATGAGGGGAGTATCGATCATTATAACATATCCAGCGCGCTAACGGCGCACGCGCACGCGACCTCGTCCAAAGAATAAAATATTGATGTATCTTTTGTATTTTCATGTAAATAATAATAATACTATTATTAATTTTAATCTATCTAAACGACGATTGTGGCTTGGATTCCCACTCGAGGAAAAGAAATATTAAATGCTTTCATAAGTTCTGCCACTCAACACACCAAGCCCCGAGAGTTCGTCGGAAAATGGGTAACTGATGTGTCTTGATGGGCAATGGAGTGTCTTACCACAAGGTTCCGAGGTTCCCATGCCTACTCTACTATGTGCTAGATACAGCGTAAAGCTAAAAACAAGATAACTATCATTTCCCCGCTATAGTAAGACAAAGCGCGTCGTTGATTTCCGCTACTCATCAAGCAAAAACACAAAAATTTGTATTCGGGCGGAAAGTACCTACAGTGTTCTTTTTTACTAATATTAATTAAAAATTATATATAAAGTACTTACATGAGTTGTTATCTATTAAATTCGTTTTAAATATTACTTAGTCGACTCAAGAACATTCATATAGAAAAGAACATTATGATTGTTGACAATGAATTAAGCTCATTCAACAGACACGTAAGTATAGCTGTTAGGTATTCTACTAGTAATCCAGAGATAGTAGCTTCGATGGAGATAGTGGATGGGATTCCCCAGAATAGCCCCCCTCTCCCCCTTTTCCATGTTAATATTGACATAATATTATGTGTAGCAATTAAATATTTAAATTATATATATTAGTAAAAAAAGGTTCATTAGTTGTGTAAACACCGACTATCTAATTAGAAACCCTGTTGATATGACTTAACATTTCAAATAAATAAAATACCTATTAAATAAAAATTGTATAACAATTGATTACTTTATATTTTTTAATTATAAATTATTTAATTATAAAACATTACAATAACCAAGGTGAGGTTGATGAGGTCATTGATATAAAGACTAAATAAAGAATGTTTCTTATCTAACAAAGGAAATCTTGTGATAATAAACAAAATACGATAAGTAAATCAGAAAGAGAAGGTAATAAAAAATAGCAGGACAAGAGTTTAAATGTTGAAATTTAACTTTAAAACATGATTCAATAGAATGTTGAATAAAATTATAAGCAACCACTTATCGAGTAGAAAGTGAGCTCCGTAGTTTCTTAATATATCCTCACTCACAGGTTCCCTCTGTCTATCCTCTTACAAAAACCAAACATTTACAAACAATTATTGGCGCTACGCTATTGTATTAAAAAAAAGATTATAACATTAATATTGAAAAGAAGAACTATTGAGGTTATTGCCGGCGCTTTACAGCCAATTGCTTTCCGAGCTTTATGTTCATTCGAAGATTCAAGAATCTTTGCAAAAGTATATTTGGATTAACAAAATCTTGGGTTGGGATTAGAATTTAAAATCTAATTATAAACTAAATTAGCATAGTAATATTCGATCAGATTTTCACATCCTTGAGTAAGTAAGATATGCTATCAAAAATTACAGTCATTCTGAGCTCCCAAAAATATATGTAATCTGTATTACCAATGTGACAAATGTTTTGATAAAAAAAACCGGTTCGTACCAATTTCAGGATTGCAGTTCGACGGGAAGTACAACTTATATAAGTTCATTAGTTTAGTATTTATATATAACATAAATCCTCGTATCCCTTAATTTTCCTGACTTAGTAGCTTGATTTTTGCTTCAAGGGACCACATACCTCTGATTATTTGATATTAATTTTAATACATCC
Organism: Heliconius sara; assembly: GCA_917862395.2. Classification (NCBI taxonomy): domain Eukaryota; kingdom Metazoa; phylum Arthropoda; class Insecta; order Lepidoptera; family Nymphalidae; genus Heliconius; species Heliconius sara. Next base: position 16,962,000 of record OU860791.1, read on the forward strand.
ACGTGCTATCTAGAAAAATGACAGACGTACGGACGGACGGAAGAGTTCCATTTTTACCTTTAGAGATACGGAACCCTATAAATAGTTAAAAAATAATTTTATACAGAATATTTTTTTAAAAGCAATGCTATAAACATTCTAGTCTTTGCCGCCATTACCTACACCTCATAGATTGCTCCATGTTCGAAGATCTATAGATCACTGCGCTTGCTCTCGATATTTACAGCGAATAGAAATTAACACCATCTTAATGATCCAGCGATATTCTACCTTACTACTTGATAATAAAGTCGAATTTCAAGTGAAATAAGGAATGAAATCGCATTTTTACAAGAAAATGCAATTGTCGTAGTTGACGTCTAATTGGACTTTTGTGAATGGTGTGTTTTGAAAATATTTTTTTTATATTTAAGTGTCTAATTAGTCATATTTTGTCCTGTACACTAGGAAAGCTCTTCTTCTATTTTTTACTTTATTTTACAGGATTTTTTCTAGATATCCTTATTATTAAAATGTATTTTAGTATAGGATCTTTTAATGTAATTAACAATATAAACTATGGACTATGAGGCTGCTTAGGCTCAACGGTACAGCGAGAGCGAAGTGTCTTGACACTGTGATCTATCTGAATACTCTGTCAATGCGGCATACAGCGTGAAGCTAAAAAAGTTATGTATTCATGATAAAAATATCTTCCTATTAATTTACACACACTGAGTTCTGACTTATCTAGCCTGAGCCTATATATCAAAAGAGAAAAAAAAACATTTATAATTCTACATCACATTCTACATTATAAAACTCTGTCTTACCTCTAAAAATATGGAAAACGATGCGGAATAAAACAAAATATTTAGCATTTCAAAAACAATATTCAATTATTGCTCTTTTATTAATCTTTAATTAATCTAAAAGTCCTTACACAAGCACACATAAAACCAAGAAAAACATTCACACTGTACCAAAGCGTTTGCTCTACAAAAGGACAACTCTTAAACCGTTCTGCCGAGCATTCGCCGTATTTCAGTGGCGTCGCCGTATAAATTGTACGCACTGATTAACGCTATCGTCGGAAGTACGGACCGACAACGATTTATTTGTTAATTAACTAATTCACCATTTTATCCGTTAATTGAAGGGTCGATAAAGACATTTTGCGGACAAAAATTATAATAATACCTCCAATGGCCGGCGTGGACGCAAGTTTTCAGTTACCAGAGATTTAATTAAGATTGTAATTCAACAAACCGTGTACGGGTCGAGGTTGCGATACATTTTAGGTTAAATTGATTTATTATTTTTTTTATGTTTACTCAATTTTCTGAGTAAAAACAGATTAAAAATTGAGTAACTGAATCACGACAATATATTGTATTAGCCTGTATATCCATAGTAAATTGAATGGTATGGTATATTATATGGTCTACGAGTATATGACTATCAGACGTGGTGCAGAGTAACAGCAATTGACTATAAAAGTGACAATTATCGGTTCAGTTCCTCATTTGGGACAATGAAATACTTTATTTGGCCCCATCTGATAAGTAACAGCATTGAGTTCTGCCATTCAGTACCATGATTTCGGTCGAAAAGTGATGAACAGTGTCTTAGCATTTAGTTTTCAGATTTTCAATGTGAAATCGGAAATAGCCAAAACCCTCTAGTCTTATTTAAATTGTACGTGCAGTTGCGTCAATTTTAATATAAAAGACCCAAATATTCTTTATACAAAATAAGAAATGTATGAAGTATATTTGCCTTAGAATGATGTAGTTTTTTTAGCATTGTCAAGCAAAACTTGACAAGCAACAGATAAATATTTTATTATTAATGTCTGTATATTTATTATTAATGTCTGTATATAATCTCTAAATAATAATAATAAAATATAAAATCATCTCGTTATTTCTTATCACGCAAATAAAATCGAATTACTAGTACATTTAGATATATTATGATAAATGGGTCTTATCTTCAAAACTGGCTACAGTTATTTGAGAGTCGCGAAAGCTCGCCAAAGCTCGAGTTTGCTGTATCTAAAGCAATTGCTATAAATATATTCTTAATTGGTGTATTGAAACAATGAAGGTTATTGTGGAGCAATGTGGACAGAATTACGAGTCAAAAGATCAATATTGAGACCGTCGTTGCTCAGTGGTACAAGCGTTTGGTAAGCGCGACGATTGTGGGTTCAATTTCCACTCAAGAAAATAAATAATTTAATATTTCTATTTTCCTCGCTTTGGTGACAAGGCAAGGCGCTGAGTTCCAAAACTCAACAGGCAGTATCTCAAGAAAGTTGACGGAAAATGGAGAACAGAATGTCTTAATACACTCTATCTGCCTATCTAAGTAAGAACACACAGTGTTTGATACAGCGTGAAGTAAAAAAAAGACTAAAAAAAAAACAAACAATGAAGATTATTGTGGAGTAATCTGGACATAATTACGAATCAAAAGATCAGTTATAATTACAGAACAACTAGCAGGCCATAAATCTCCGGTCTAATAGAAAACGGAGCTCCGACCGGAACGAGCGCGAGTCGCAACCTTTGTGATGCTATCGCGTTTAACATGTAAATCGGTGAGATTTATAAATTTTACATGAATATACTAGTTTTGTTTGTGGTGTTTGCTTTGAAGAAAGTATAAGAATAAAAACCAGAAAATAATATTTATCAGCTTGTGCTTATATCTCTTAACTTAGCTTCACGCCGTAGGGTAGTCGAAAAGAAGCGCAAAACGTTGCGGTCTCTACATACCTCTTCCGCCTCGTCCACTGTCATCTAGCTCTTCATACCTTATCTAATATGAAGAGCTTGATGACAGTTTTATCTATCAATCTAGTAAGTTATTTCAAAATTTTCTAATAAGTTATAAGTCGTTTATTGAGCCCAGAATATTATTAATTAATGATGTTTTTTCTTTATCTCACGTTGTATCTCACTTGTAGTAGGGTAAATAGAGGAAGCCTAGTGTTAAAACACTCCGCTCCACACTTTTAGCCGTATTCTGGAGTCATTACGTGAGCGAACTCAACGCTGCGCTATGCCTCCAGAGCGAAGAAATGAAAGGATTTGACCCATAAGCAGACGCGCTTACAGACTCACACTGGAAACACTTTTGCGTCGTCATATTTGGCTATAAATAATGTACCACACAATATATCTATAACAATCATTTTAAACATACAAGCGATGTACATATACATACATATATAATAAGATCGACGAGTCATGGCCGCCCTGAAGTTAGATGTGAATAGTTGCGTAGAAATGATTGTGGGATTTTTTTTCACTTTTGATATTATTTTCTTCCCAAAAGTGACCAATGCACAAAAGTTCCTAAAGCCTGACTTCAAGGCAGCCACTACTCGTCGACCGTACTGTATAACATAGGTTAGCGAGACAAAAGGCACGCGCCGGGTGCGCGCAATTAGCGGCGATTACAATGCGAGCCGTACAACAATAGCGAGATGATAGATAACACTATCACGGCATCGCGACGTTCTTACTCCGAATTAATTTGCTTAACCTTTGTCCGGAAACTTAACGACAGTTTTACAGTTTACACCGAAATAACGGTATGGTAAACTATAAGTAGGATATAGTTGGAAATAACGTTCATTTTTTAATCAGCTTCATGTATACCTCATACAGAAAAATAAGCAGAGGGAACCTAGTATTACGACACTCCGTTCCTCACTTTCTGCCGAATTTTTCGCGGCATTGCGTGTTGAGGGGCGGAACTCAACGCCGTCGGGCTTTTGGTGCCGAGAGTAAAGAAATTGTATTTATATAAAACATTCTAGTTCCACAAAGTCTAAAATATGTAACAAGTAACAAATACTAACAAAATCGTACATTACTCCTACCTTTCATTTTACTCTGGCAATGCAGCTGGTCGATGATACTCGTCAGTCGGTTCTCCCTCTGAGAGTTCTTGGTGTCATCACACTCTTCCTTCACATCACTTTTTATTATATCACTATCACCGTCAGTGTCTTCTATTATCACTAAATTTCGCTCTTCTGGATGTTTCGTCATTGTTTGTGACATTATTATTGAATGTTCTAATTTAATTTTCAAATGATATCAAATATCTTATAAGTATCCTATAGTTTATATACCTAGTTAAAATGAGATTTTATGCTATGAAAGAAAAGATAAATAAATTATTTCTTTAGAATCTTATAAAAATTTTAACATAGCGGGTCACGAATCTATATTCTTAGTGTGTGACTAACATTACATTAAAATATTTTGTTTTAAAATCATTTACATTAAAATCTTTTACATAGTTTAAAAGTCATTCTCTCCTAGTCTTCTTACCAGAATAAGGAAATGTACTAATAATCATTATGTTCTTTATCCATTCATATACGGTATGATAATATATGATTAAAAAGTGTTTTTAGAAAGTTATGAAATGCACAAAGACTATATATTGTTATAGAAAAGAAAACATTCCCTCATACTTTACTTTCACTAATAAAATTATAAAATTAATCTATTTATGTATAAAAATTCTTTTGAAAATCTTTTAAAAATACAGATAACAAAACACTTTCGGTTTTCTCAGCTTAATCTCCTTAATATTAAATAAAATTAAAAAATAAATATTTATATTATATTATTATTTTCAATTGTTCTATATCAAAGTTCACTATGCAATGTTATTATTTTTATCACAAATGTATTTGTAAAGGAAATGATTAGTTATAGTAATCGATTGATAAAGTGCCCATGACTATGACTGTTAAGTACGTTTCACATATGGAACCAATATTAATATCTAAAATTGTTTATATATTTTATACTAATACATAAAAATCTACTTTATGTATTTTATAGAGTCCGTTTATAGCATCAGTATTTATTGTTTTTTTTAGCTTGACTCTGTATCCCGCAGAGTGAGAAAAGGGAACCTGGTCACCTGGGAACCCAGTGTTATGACACTTTCATTCCCCACCTTCCGCCGAATTTCGGAGGCATTGCATGTCGAGTGGCTAAAACACAACGCCGCACTTCTCCTCGTGAAACTAAACGCTTCACTTTGCCTCGTTACCAGAGCGAGAAAATTAAAATATAAAATATTTATTAGAACTTACAATCTGTCGTGTTTAAAGTCACACGCTTGCACCCCTGCACCACGACAGACCTCAAAATATTTATACATATATAAAGTTTTTCATTTTCTTTCTCACTTTTCCAATAACATAAAAAAAACTAAATTTCACGTAAAAAACCTCTCTCTATCTCTAAAAATATATACATAATAGTATATTTTAAAAATAATAAATATACAATAGAATAACTTGAAATTATCAAGTAGTGTAGTAGTGTACGTTACAGTGTTTAGTCATGAAACCTTTACAAGTGTCGCAATCAATCACCCAACAACAAACAAGACTATGCTTTTAATATAATGTATCATTGGCATATACACCGGAGCCAACGCCTCCTATTGTTTACAAAACCTATAGAAATGTCACTTATCAACTCTAGACATGCCCTCTGACATCGAATATTTCAATTAATTTATCAATTGTAAGCATCAAAAATGAGCAATTCTATACATGTATATAAGGAGTTAAGTATAACACTTAATATTTTTACCAAATAGTTATAAAACCAATTACAAATCCACTGACAGTCCACAAGCAAATTGTTCCATAATCCAATATTTAAAGAAACACCAAAATTAAAATAATATTTTTCACTCAAAACAAATGTAAAGGTAACAACAGGTATGGCGGTTCGGTTTATCGCGCGCCGCATTGATAACTGGTGTCAGGTCAAACGAGCAAATGGGGCATGCTACGTACTGATAAGAGACGATAGCGGGCTCTTAACCTTCCGATGCCACTTGCCTCCTATCCTGAACAATATTAATAGAAGGCTAGGTGTTTGTGTAATATTATTGTATTTGCGTAATATGTATTTTTGTTAAGAAATTATTAGGAAAGTGGGGGAGCGGAATTGTTTTAAAACATTGGGTTCCCAGGTTCCCTTTGTCTACAGTGTCACGCGAGATACAGCGTGAAGCTAAATAGATACTGTTTAGCTTCACGTACACGTTGTTCTAATATTTGGGGGAGGAACATGATACTTTTATTGTTGTTATTGTTTTCGTGTAACATGAATCTACAATCGGTTGTATACAGGAAATTATTAAATTTTTTAATTGAAATTTTGTACTTTATTTTCCTTAACTAAGTAGTTACTTAAAACGTATATTAAAAATTAAAAAATGTCTAGAAATAATGTAGTTGAATACCATGTTAAGTGCCCGCATATTACCAGCATTTCATTTGAAATAAACAAAATAATAATACAATATAATATACATATAAAATTAAAACATTATATTTATCCCCGTACTACTTCTTCTATCTCTTAACAGACACCGCTTATTTGATAGGTGAGGCGTTAAGTTCCGCTATCCAAGATGTAATTCTTTTAAAATAGACAAATATACAAAAAATATATGAAAACTCAAAAAAAAGAGACAAAAAATGAAGTGAATTTACAAAAATAATTTCGAACAATCGCAAGTACGTTACAGTGTTAGCACGGTACAACGAAAGGGCACAAGTACAGACGTGCGACCGGTCATAGCGTCGTGACTGCTGATAAGCTGATAAGCTGATAAGCTGATAGGTGCCCGCGGACAGGAACGTATCGTGTTCGAGGAAATCTGAAGATAATATATTGTTACTGATATTACAGGTCATACTTTCAGATTTTGTTCTTCAACTTTCAAATCAACAATATTTGACTAAATTTTAAGAGTTTGAAATGGTTTTCGTTTGATTAATTTTTGCTTATGGCTGTCACATTATTTACTTAAAAAAAATATTTTCGTATTTATATATATTAAAAGCCTAATAGATACTTAATAAAAGATCGTTCCCAACTTTACTATATTTTTTTAACAAATGTAGACTTAAAGACGTACTCGTTAAGTATGTTAGTGAATAAAGCTACCTTGATGTGAACTTGAAACTCTATACGTATATAATATAAATGAACATTTGTTAGCCACAAATATTGGTATACTTATAAACTGCTGAATTTAAGGATATTGTAGTCGTATATTGTACCGAAAAATTTCTAAAAATGAAGAAACTGCTATATAAAACGTTTAAAACTGTTGATTTTCAAGTATTATAATATTATTATCGATTTGCAAGAAAACCAAATACGGAACAAAACATATATAAACGTATAATAATTAGTAGTTTTGATACATTAAAATAAGCAATATAAATATTAATAAACGCCTGGTAGAACTGCATATTATTTTATATGTAACGATATTTGCCTCTCAATTGTTTCAGTGAAAATTCTTACAGTATTTTATTTTATAGCTTCACACATCTTTTGATCGCGTAGATTTATAAGTTCGATTTATTCTGTGCTCGAAGATACCTTAGATCCGAATTTTAATGTTATTTTCAGTTTAAGACTAATGATCTCGAAATAAATGGTTTTGATAGACGAACAAAAAAGGCATCCCATAAAAATTCCGTCGTTACCTTTTGGAGTACGGAACCCTCAAAAAGTGTTTATAAAAAAAATGCATTAATGTAAATTATCATAATAATTAAGGATCATAAAAAAATATATAGATTATTATATATAGAGATAGTAATATAGAGAAACTTTTTTAAGAGATACCAATATAGAGATACTTTTTTAGCGTCACATTGTAACGTAGTTTTAACACACTACGTGTTTCCCATTTTCCACCGGATTCAGTTGCAGCATTGTTAATGCCGTTATGTGCCTCGACACTAGAGCCAAGAAATTAAAATTTAAAATATTTGATTTCCTAGAGTGGGATTCGAGCTCACAATCTGTCGAATTCACAGCCACACAGTGTGTCTCTGCGCCACGACGGCCTACGAGAGTATATATGGGTTGAATTAACAATAATTTGAAGTAATATAGCGTTGGCAAGTTGATCGTCAGAAGCTAAATACGGCGGCGCGAGGTCGTGACCTGACGCCCTTCGCGCTCTTGCGTTGTAATTTTCAATTTCAGTTTCAGATATAATTTAATAACGTTTTTGGTTGTAAAGTGAATAATGAAAATAGTAGCATTAGTACTAAAGGTTGTTTACATTATGTAGAAGTAGTTCAAAAAATTGCATGTTTTAGAAAACACAAATTAAATAAAGGAGTTAGTAAAACGAACAAAATTGGCATTTACAAATTTCTCAATAAGTATTAGTATGACACTTGTTTATAGTCAATTAACATAAAATTTAAAAAAATAAAATATATATTTTGTAATATATTTTTATATTTATTTTCAATTTTATGAAATAACTGTCTACTTTGACATGACTAATAAACAACTGCAATTAATGTACAATTCAACTGTTCCATACGTTAATATTAGCATTAACAGTATAAATTAAATAATATTATAACAAACTATAAGAATTTGTATGTCACAAGCGCAGGTGCCCGGGTGGACGTGGCTAATTCCGGCGGCGAGGTCGTGACCCGACGCCCTGCATCGGCTACATCGACTGTTCTGACGTGTGTTTTGCCTAATTATAACTAGAATATTTCTATACTATATTTCTGACACAATAATTCAATATAAGGCACTTTAATAAATATTTTATATATTTGATGGATTTTTTTAGGATCTCTATCATAATTTAGAATCACTCTTATTGCTAGATGCTATTGCTGTAGATCATTGTAGTTTAAAAGTTAATATGTTATGTTTCCCGAAATTGGAATCAAGCTCACCACCACGGTTAAAGAAAGACGCGGAGTAAAGGCAGTCATCTGATTGAAGGTAACGATCCCTGTTAAAAAAATGCAATGTCAGACTAGATTCAGTCCCAAAAAAAGCGTCTTCGAAATGACCAAAGATACAAGAATATTGGGAAAAATGATATTCAACTATAAAATAAAACGAAACTAACATACTAAACATTATGTATAAACAGAAGGAAATATATGTAATTTTTATCTCGTAATTTATATTCTTAATGTGTTTTGGACGGAACGGAAGGCAAAAGTCAATCAGCCAAAACAAGTTCTTGACAAATTTTGAGATAATTAAAATTAATATAGCGGATTATTGACTAAGAAGATTTATTTATATTAAGAAAATATAAAATATGTGGGAGAAACAAACTTTGTCAAAACAATATAAAGGTTCTTGTTAATTTTTTTTTTTGTTTCACGCTTGTATCTGGCACATAACGAGGTAGGTATAGTCAAGTAGAATTTTTAAATGAGGATATCACATATATAAAGCATAGCACAAGACCGTCAAAAGAAAGCTAAAATATTGTTGATCAATACAAAATATGGTTTGTTCCGTTTTTTATATTGCGATGGACCTTTGCGGGCCAAATCAATATTTACCTACCGGTTAACTCCAAAATTCCATACATAGACATTATTAAAACTTTTGTTTCTTTCTTCCTTTTCTTAGTACAATTACAACTCGGGGGAATCATCATATTGGAACCTCGGAACGTGATGTTAAGATACTTCTTCCTCATTAAGACGATTCCGTTACGATTATAAATTCGAGGTGTATGTGTATGTATGTATTCCATGTTTGTCTAGCATCGTAGCTCCCAAACTAATAAACCAATTTTGATTCAGTTTTTTTATTTGAAAGGTGACCCAATCCAGAGTATTCTTTGCCATGATTCAAGCAAAGGAGCTGATGATCGTCAAACGTCTGATATACTCAAGAAGAGAAGCAAATCTTTTTTTAGTTTGTGTGTCGATTACAATTTTTCGAACAACAAATTACATGACATGTCGCTGTATTTTGGAAGATTTTTCTTCCCAGATGACCGATGGCCAATGTTTATTTGTAATGTACTTGGGTGTTGGCCGGGTTCCACGTCTAGATGTATTTCAAGCGGGGCCGAGGTCATGACCCGCCACTACCCACGCACGCCCGGGTTTATACAGTAGAAGTAGAAATAAGGGCGAGCTATATATGTAAGGGCGAGCTGTATATACTTGATACCTTGAGGACAGTCGTAGCGCAGGGGCACAAGGTGTGACTTTAAACGTGACTAGTTGTGGGTTCGATGCCCACTTGAGGAAATCATATATTTTTCAAATTTATATTTCCATTTCTGAGACAAATCGCAGCGTTGAATCCCGCCACTCAACACGCAATTCCTCCATATTCAACTAGAAGTGAGGAACGGAGAGTCTTAACACTACCCACCTTGAGGGAGGCCTCTGCCTACCCTGACATGTAAGGAATACAACTTGAAGCCGATTTTTTATATATATGTATGTTTGTACTTAATATCTGTATATAATTGTGGATGATCAGATTGGCAATTGAAATTAAATATGATTCAACTAGGTAAATATAATTATGTTTATGTTTAAAGAATTTTATTCTCAAAAAGAAATACAATTTCACTTACATGAGAACAATACAATAAATGTAACAATTTACATCGCCTTACAAGTACCCAGTTAACGAAATAAAATTATTAATTAACCATAGTTTTTAACATTTGCAAGTTGTTTATTCGCTATAGAAATTGGTATTCTCTAAAATATATTTTGAAAGTTGAGACTTAAATTCGTTGACTGAGTTTACATTTTTCACAGATGCGGGTAATTTGTTATAAAGTTGTGCTCCACCAAAATTAATATTTTTCTTAGCAAATTTGGTTCTTATTTTCGGAAGAACTAGTAAGCTTGGTCTACGGCTGCTACGGTTACTGTTTTGTTTTATAAATGTTAAATTAGAACGTATCAATTTACTTATATTTTTCTTTATAAAAATACAAGAATTATATACATAAAGTTGTCGCAGATTCATTATGTTTGTTTTTTTGTAAAGTTCAGTTGTTGGTGTCAAAGTTGGATATCCAAAAAGTATTTTAATTATTTTATTTTGTTTTCTTTGAAGTGCTTGTAATTTTGATTTACCAGTGTTACCCCAAATTTCGATTAAGTACAATAAATGTGATTTTACTAGAGAATTGTAAATATTATATTTGATTTTTTTAGGTATGCATTTTGAAATATTGATAAGTGAACCAATTAAAGAAGAAAGTTTTTTATTTATGTAATCTATTTGAAATTCATGATATAATAAAATATTTCTACTTTTTAATGACACTTTTTTTTTAATGGAAACGGCAGTCCGTTTCTATTGAAACATTATTACCTAGTTACATATAAACCTAGTGTCAAGAAACTTCTTAACACTAGGTTCCCAGCTTCTTCCTGCTGTATGGAATACACTGTGAAGCTAAAAAAAATTAATAAAGATAAAGGGAAATCATATTACATTATAGATATATTATATAAATTTGCAGAAACAAAATGTGCAATTTAGATTAATTCGTGCTTTACTTAAATATTTCCGCAATATAATTATTGTAAATCAATCTTTTAAGTTTTAATGAGCGTTGAGCGGAAGGAAGAAATCAATTAACCTCAATAACGATTATAGTAGAGTAAGTATGTAAATAATACAATTAAATTAAATTTATAAAATACTATTTTAGCTTAATATATTTCGAAAAAAAGTAGAAAAATCGAGGCAAGTGCGAGCTCGATATTCACCATTTTCAAGACGAAGTAGTGGAATACAAACATGATCTTTGCTCTACCATAACGAGACCAATAAAAAAAATAGCTTTTACGCTGCATTATCCCACACAGATGGAACCTACTGTTAAGTTACTACTTTCCCCATTTTGAGCCAAATTTTCGTGGCATTACGTGGTGAGTGGTGGAACTCGAAGCCGGGCTTTTGCCTTGGTGCCAGAGCGAAGAAATGAAAATATTAAGAAATAATAATATATGCACCTGCGCCACAACGGCCTCACAATAGCGAGACAGTGATGATAATTTGAATATAGTGACGCTCGAATAGGAATCTTCGAGGTTTTATTTATTTCACGTGTCTCGGCGTTTTTTTGGATAGGACCAAAAGGAGTCTAGAGTTATTGATGCTATTTTAGATATTAACTATCTGATAAGAAAATATCCTTTGCTGTCTTGTTGGGTAAATAAAACCCTGTCACCGGCGCCCAGTTTCATACTAAGGTAAACTACTGATTTAAATATGTAAAAAATAATTATTGTCTTGATTTACATGCAGAGAATGGTTCTAGCCATAAGGTTACAAATTATATAAAAGCATTGTTTTAGCTCTTATAACCGACTAGTTACGAAACAAAGAAAAACAATTATACTTAGTAGCAGCCGTAACAATCATAAGTACAGTCTAATTACTCTTAACGATTTTATTTCAGTTTTAAAATCAAGTGAATGATAATGAAACGAAAATTGGTAAGTATGTAAAAGCGCAAGCAAATACGTGGATTGATACTATAAAATAATGTAATATTTTTTTTATATTTAATTTTTTTTTATATTTCTATTTTTTTTTCAGCTAATAAACATCAACGCGTTTTGTCTCCTGTTGGATTATACAGTTCAACAATACTATCAACCAAGTGTCAGCCAGTTTCAATATAACCCCTATCAAAACTTACAAGATATTCAACCACAATATTCCAATCAAAACGGTAACAACAAATGGAATATACAAGAACATAAATATGAGTATGACGACGAAGACTCGAAAGAGTGTTCTTGTGATGATTGTGTAAATCTAAAGCCATTATGTCAAAACGTGTGTTTGAATTGTTTTCCACAACAGCCTGTCATACCGCCAATGACATCTAGCTATTTTTACTTTCATTATCCATATCCATATTTCATAATGCCAAAAGAAACCACCTCGACAACGACTACAGAAAAACTAAATACCACTTCGCAAACGACAACGACTTATTTTATTATACCAGAAACAACAACCCCTAGAGATACTGAATCTCAAGCAAATAACACAGCAGAAGAAGAAGAAGCCTTCCCATTACCTATGTATATACAGATGAAAAATAAAAGACCGAATAAGCTGAATGCCCTAAGACGTACGAAGCATAATAGGAAACCCAAGTACCGCAAAGCGTCAATTTCTGACCAATTCGCTGAGAAATTAATACCGCAGATGAGGAACGTGAAGGTGCTGCATCCTAGGAGCAACGATTTACGGAATGTTGATGATATTACACCATACCACTTCTGATCATATATTAGCGCACAAATTTTGCTTGATGCATTGTGTTTAAAATAAAAACCTTTGAAGATCTTTCTTAGCGTTCGACCACACACTGTGATATATGTATATTACTGTTTAATTGCCGTTAATAAGGTACATACATTTTATAATTTATATGTGCAAGTATTTGTATCGATTTAAGTTTAAGTTGAATAATAATTCCTTAAATGCTGATCGCGACAGAATCCCATTGGTAATAATACCAATAATATTAACATGTTTCGACCGGACATAAATTTTACAAAGGCATATTAAATATTTTGTAGTATTAATTTATTGTTGGTCATTAACTAAGGTTGTATGATGCAATTTTTAATGCATCTTACTAAGGATATATTTTCACTTTGAACAGCAATACAAGGTTTTTTTTCACATACCAAAATAAATAATATAAAATAAACCTTGTTTTTATTAATACCTCATGTAGAATTATTGTCACGAGCGAGGAACTGAAGCGAATGTATTTTTTTATTCACAAACAGTTTATTTACATAAAGTACTTACCAATTTTAAAAAATGATACATTTTTTGTCACAAATATTGTTATCGTGCCATTAAAGGCTACAGCCATAATAAATTTGAATTAAAGTGTATTTTTAAACTACCGTCTACTTCTACTTATAATATTATTTGTTGTTACAAGTGTTAATTTATGTCTTTGTGTTCAAAAATGTAGAAATTTACATGCTCATGTGTTTAATACTATGATCGCGGTACGTAATGATTATGTTAAAACTGTTCAGCACAAAGTATATTTTTGTTATAAAACCTATTAAAATAAATATGCATATTATAATATTTCAAATTAGGTTCATTTAATTTTTTTCGCTTTGGTGTCGAGGCAAAGTGAACCGTTATTTTTTTTACCTCGCGATGCCTTCAAAATTTGGCGGATAATGGAGAACGGTAGTATCTTAACACTAGGTTTCCAGGTTCCTTCTGCCTATGTGCAAGATACAGGGTAAAAATAAAACAAATATATAAACAGTTTAATTTTTTTGTTTGTTTTTATATTATTACACACATACCGTTGTGACATTTGGTATGTCCTCCTGGAACCCAGGGCAAAAATTTATGAAGTTAAGAGACTGACTGATTTATGAAGTTAAGAGAAGTATTTCAGGACTTTCAGGTGGTATGAAATATGATATTATAGTACAGCAAAATAAAATAGAAGACAAATAAATGTCAGCAGTTATTAAAGATTAAAATTATTTTTTAATTATTACTTACTCTAAGGTGAAGTTGGATGGCGTAAATTTTAATTTTACATACTACGAACGCTATGCACACAACGAACATGAATTAAAAAGAGATAAGAGAAAAAGAGAAAAAATACATTGACTATGATATCGATATTAAATTAGTTGATAAACACAAGAGATTGAAATGGAAATTTTCAAAGAAAAATTGTAAAGACAAACAAGTGGAGATAGATGAAGGCTCTTGCTGCCAATTTTCAAATTATTATAATCAAAATTATAACCAATATGATAACAAAGATTGTAATGGATACCAAATTGGTACAAGTACACTTAATACATCTTATAATTTGTATAACCCTTTCAATTTAATCACAGTACAAAATAATATGCTCAAACCTTTCAATTTAAATTAAAAAAACTACAGCAAAATTTGTAACTACTTCATCTCCACCAACAACCAAAAAAAACCTGAAGAAGGAAAAAAAGAATTAAAGGAAAAAATGGCCACGTAGTAAACTTTGATAAACAGGATGATGATGACGATGATGGTGATAAATAGGATGATGATTTTGATGATGATAAGGAGTTATCAAGCTCTATGCTTGATAACTCCTATCCTATCCTTATTTACTTATCCTGGAAACAGGAGGATGATACCGATAAAGACACATGCACATACGTGAAGCACTGTTATTCAGGCAAACACCTATAACTGCGCTGCGAGGTAGGATCTGCTGTTTCTGTCAATGGCAGAGTGAGCGGACAGGTTGTATATTATATGTTGTATAATATAAGGTAATAAAAATAAGGTATAACTTAAGTTATACCTTATTTTTATTAATATCATGAAGAACAATAACTCTAGTTATTGTTGCGTACAACTAAAGCGAATGTAATTTCTTATTCACAAACAACTTATGTAAGAACGAATATTTTTGCCAATTTCAAAAAGTTTATACATTGTTTATCATATATAAAAATAATATAAATTGTTATCGCATAATAAAAGGTTCCAGCCACAATACATTTGTTTTTATTTTTAAATTAGCTTCTACGTCTTATAATGACTAAAATATATGTTAGTGAAAATACTCTGTCTCTGTAAATGTAGTTGAATTATCTAAAAATCTCCATGTGATTAATTATGAACGCGGTATGTATTAATTACTTATTATGCTGAAACTTTTCTTGTAATAAAATTTATTAAACTATATTGAAATTCAAAATGTATGTCAAATAATTGATATTATATGTTATGATATAAAAAATTAAAAATAATTGTGAAATATATATATTTATTTTCACTCTGGCAATAAGGCGAAACTATGTTAAATTCCAATACGCAACACGAAATTCGACGACTCAATTCGACGAAAAGTGGGCCCCTCCCCACTCCCCACAAGCGTGTGACTGTCAACGCTAGTTGTGGGTTCATTTCCCACTCGAGGATATAAAATATTGAATATTTTGATTTCTTCTCTCTTGTGTCAGGGATTCGAGGCAAAGCGCGGCATTGAATTTCGCCACTCGACACGAAATGCTTCCGGAAGACAATGAAAAATGGACAGTGAAATGGATGGAGTGAAATCTTAAGACTAGGCTCTCTCTACTTACCCCGCTATGTAAGAGTGTATCTCGTACCGTACATAAAAAATGTTTAAAGAAACATTGTAAAAATAAACAAAAGAAGATAGATGAAGGTTCTTGCTGCCAATGTCCAAATAAATATACTGGGAATGATTACCAAAATGTTAACAAAGATTGTAATGTATACCAGATTAATACAAGTACACCTGATGCATCTTATAATTCGTTTTACCCTTATAGGTTTATCACAGTACCCCATATTATGTTCAAGCCTTTTAATTTAAAAAAAGTTTTTAATATGTTTATATTTACAACTGCAGTTAAATCTGTTACTACAAGTAGTCAAACGCCTGATGAGGGAAAAAATGGACACGGCGAAGATAATGACGATAAAATGGATAAGGATCTTGTTCATAATGGCCAGGAATTATCGAGCATGGAGGCGACACCTATGCAAGAAACAGCTTATGATGACACTCAATCAACAGCACCTTTATTTTATACAAAACCATTACTTTTCAAAGAAAGTTCCAATAAAAGACTCTGTCCACGAAGAGAATGCGATAAAAAGATAGGCAAATATTATGTTAACGATATTATCGCTAGGCCCACATTAGGTTATCGCCAGAAGCGATATTTTGATGCTAACGACATAACTGTTAGTCCAAACGGCTAAAATAAAGCCTCAATTATATATTGGCATTGGTATATATTGAATACTAGCGGCCCACGTGAATATAAGTGTGTTTAGGAAAAAATTTGAATTAATTATTTTACTTTGGGTATCTATACTATATTTTTTTCAGCTTAACGCTGTACCCCACATATAGCACGGTAGCCAAAGCTAAGCTAGTGTTAAAACTCTCTGTTTCCCACTCCTCGCCGAATTTTTCGGGGCATTGCGTGTTGAGTGGCGGAACCCAACAAATCTACAACCGTTGCTTTATAGTCGCAAGCCTGAGCCACGACAGTCTCAGACTAATACACTAAATAAATCAAAATTTAAGTCTTTTGGAAATTAATGTGATTATTCTCCAAAAGCTTTGCAGCTTTTTTGCAGCAACAATATTCTTTAAATTGATACAACTATTTTATTTATGAACCGATTGTTATGAAACAAACACTAAATGTTAACGAAAACAAAAAAAAATAGTTATCTATAATATTATTGAGAAATTGCTACGTGGCTGCTTGAGAGACACCCTCTCAAGCAGCCACATACTTACATTGGAGAATCGATACGATGCGTAAATTCCGATCCCGCTCCTAAATCTTGAAATCTCGGTGTTTTTTATCATCATAGAATCTCGATTTTTTTTACCACCATACAAATTGAAAGCTCATCAGCCAATTTAGTAAAACAGTTGTATAAAATAAAACACACTTATTGTTCATTAATTTACAAAAAATAATCGCTAATAGAGATCTTCTTTGTTATATATTATGCTGAGGCTGTAGCGGCGCAGGGGGACAAGGGTGTGACTGTGTGTGATGGTTATGGGATCTTTTCCACTTGTAGAATGAGTTATTAGTAATTAATATTCATTTCTTCGCTCTGTCGTCAAGGCAAAAGCCCAGCGTCAATTCCGCCACACAACACGCAATACCACAAAAAAATCGGCGGAAACTAGAGAACAGTGTCTTAGTACTAAGTTTCCTCTGCCTATGCTGCAGTAAGCGGGCTTAAAACGTGATTTTTTTGTTATATGTATATATTTATGCAGTTGGCATTTTTGTTTCATTTTAATTATTTATTTGCATGTATTTGTAACTTAGATTTTACAGTAGATGGTCTATACGAACTTTACATAAGCTATACCTTGGCTTTATTATTATGTTATGTGTAGCATTTAGTAATCTTAACATGCGGGGAACGAAAGCGAATGTAATATCTTTTACAAAAATAAATTATGTAAGTACGAATATTTTCGCCACTTTAAAAAAGTTATACTACATTGTTTATATTAAAATATTGTTATCGCGTAATAAAAGATTACAGCCACGATATTGTACGTTTGCTTTTATTTTTGAATCACTTCTACTTCTTATAATACCTAAAGTATTTGTTAGTAAAAATAGTATGTGTTCAAAAATGTAGTGGTTCTATCTAAAAATCCCCATGTGATTGATACTATGAACGCGGTATGTAATGATTACATATGTCAAAACTTTTTCTTTAAGACTAAGTTTTTGTAATAAAATTAAAATTATAATTTTAAATATATATATCAAAAGATTTATACATTATTTTCTACGTAATATATTAATTTTATAATATTTATTACTTTCCTTTTCTCGATCTGGTAACTTAATTCAAAATTTACAGTACCTGCGACCAAATATATATTCTAATGATGAAAACATTTAAAGTGAGTAGCTTATTAGAAGTGGTCGCTGTGGCCTAAGTCTATCTAATACATCATTATTATCTTTATTGTCATTACAATAACTTAGAATCTAATATTTGTCACAGATTATCAATGTTGAAGTCTTAATGTTAATACATAGAACATTTTGTCAGTACGCACCAAATATACAATACCAGTACGCATATCCTTACGCTCAAGGAGCATACTACGGACGCTACGCAAATAACGAATATGGATTAAACAGAGATATTAGGAAAAGACAACAATATGTTGGCTATGATATATATAATATTCAATCAGATAATGAGCACAAGAGATTGAAATGCAAATGTTCAAAGAATCATTGTAAAAAGGAACAAGAGAAGACAAATGAAGGTTCTTGCTGCCAGAGTCCAAATGAATATACTCGAAATTATTACCAATATGATAACAAAGATTGTAATGGATACCAAATCGGTACAAGTACACCTTATAATGTCTATAAACGTTTTAGATTTATAACAGGACCAAGCAAAATGTTCAAACCTTTGGATGCGGAACAGGTCTTAGATTTGTTTATATATACAACTATAGCTAAATCTGTAGTAACAAGCAGTCGAAAGCTTGGTAAAGACACTCGATCAACAAGACCTCTTTTTGCTACAAAAACGACACCATTACTTTTCAAAGACAATTCTATAAAAAGACTTTGTCCACAAAGAAAATGCTATAAAAAGATAGGCAAATATTATGTTAATGATATTATTGCTAGGCCAACATTAGGTAATCGTCAGAAGAGATATTTAGATGCTAACGACATATCTCCTGGACCTAGACTAGACTAGATATATTAAATATTTATATATTATATTATTAAATGAATATATGTAGTTTTTTATAAAGTGTGGAATATATTATTATTTTTTAATAATGTAAAACCATAAGAGTAATTATTTTTAATAATTAATATGTAATACTTAATATTTAAATACCTACCTATTATAGTATTGCTAACATGTATATGGTATATTTCGGCAGTTATATAAATCAATTGTTATTTAAAAATAGTAGGTTTTTACTTAATATTAATACTATATTACATAGGTATTTCTCAAAAAAATAACTTTTGGTTGTTCACTTGTACTTATTATTACTTTTCATATTTCCATTTAACTGGAACTCATATTTTGAATAAGGAAATGTAAATTCAATTTAATTTTTTTTCTCATCTGAAATTATTTATAGAAAATACTTTTGTGGAAATACATAAAACACTAGTGATACCACTTGACAACACTTTATAATATTTAATCGAAAAGTCGTTGAACAAATCACTTAAATTTGTTCTAAATGTAATAGATATTTTTTGATTGAAATTAATTTAGAAAAAATATTTGCTGATACTAATTTTACACTAGCTACACCACTTAACACCACTTATATTTCTTTTAATTAATTTTAATAAAATATTTTTCTTTTAATTAATTTGTTGAAATCCAAACGTCTATGGGCACAAATTTATCACTATATTTAGCATATTTTACATAATTATCTAATATATCGATGAACCGATATAGTAAAATCCAATGAGTAACGTGGCCTGACCTTTCAGAAGTCAGCGCGACTGCGCGAGAGTCGCGCGGGGTCACAAACAAATTATTTTTAGAGTTGAAAGTTCGTTCGCGCTTTACGCATGCGCTTCCGTCGTCTTTGAAATTACTGTACGAAATTTTGTTATGTTAATAATATTATATATATTAAGCGTAAACATTTTATAGGGTTCAGTATCAATTATTAAAAATTAAAATAGAAAATATGGCCATATACACCATTTAAATGAAACTCTTGAAGAGGTTTGTTTAATCACGTGTATTTGGTAATTTACATTTTTGGAAACCTGACGTTACGAATACTTTGTAGTAAGTAGTTCGTGGTTACAAGTATACTTTTTTTTTAATCCACAATCAGCCGTAGTTACTATGACCAGACGAGTAGAAAGCAAGAGTCTCACAAATAAACTTAATAATCAAATACATGCGAAATATATACCAAATATAAACGCACACCCAGTATCAGCATATTGGGCCTCAATGTTTTGAGGGACTGCCAGTATCGGGATCATCTGTAAAGAAAGGCCAAGTTGACCTCAAAGACACTGGGGGTCATCAATAGAGCGAGACGGTACTTCACGCCAAAACACCAATTGGCCCTATACAGTACACAGGTTCGGCCTCATATAGAGTACTGTTCTCATCTCTGGGCTGGTGCACCCCAGTATCAGGTTGAGCCATTTGATAGCATATAACGTAGAGCCATTAATTACGATAAAAGTGTAGCATGTACTTATAATTATGTAATTAAATATATATTGTAATATGTAAAATTGTTAAATATATATATAAATATAAACACTCGCTTAACCTTAGATCTAAGTAAATTTTGTAAAATAATGTAAAGATAAAAATATAATTTGCTTATTATAGATATTGATTGTATGTAAACGACAATGTAATTAATATATATGATAAGGATATTAGATATAATAATAAATTTAAAAAGTGTACGGACCAAGTGTCTGTAGTGTTAAGAAATAAAATAAAAAAAAAAAAAAAAAAAACGTAGAGCCATTCAAATCATTGGTGGCCCAATGATCTGTGAAAAGCTTAACACTTTGGCTTTGCGTAGAGACTCTCGAGCTCTTTGCTGTGCGTTTTCTACGAACAGTACGTCAAAAGCTAAATATCATCTACACCACCTGGATACGTCGCACTCCGCTAATCTGCAGTTTCGTAGGAACTTGACGCCACGGAACTGTGGAATGACCTGCCCGCGGCAGTGTTTCCAGGTCGATATGACATGGGCACCTTCAAAAAGCGCGTCTATCTCCGCCTTAAAGGCCGGCAACGCACCTGTAGCTCCTCTGGTGATGCACAGGGTCGTGGGCGGAAGTGATCACTTACCATCAGCTGAACTCGAATGTACCCGAACTCTCGTTCGTCTTGTCTTATTCTTTTCCATAAAAAAAATGATACGTGTGCGGTGTTATCACTTTGATAGGTTTGTGTTTGTGTGCGTCATTCTTGACAATTTGTTTGAAAAAATCACATTTTAATTTGTAGAAAATTCTCTTTTGTTTTAATTGTATTTTATAAAGTAGTTAAACTCTGCCTGTCAACTCCTACTACAACGGATTATCTAAACATTATGATCCTTTTGCACACCCTGCAGTCACAGCGTGAAGCTGATAATATTCCATTAATCCGATTAAAGAGTTTTATTTAAAACTGTAGTCCTTTTGTAAAAACGACGACATAAAATAATCACAATAACATGAAATTGTTACATTTCATTAAACTCAATTAAATCAGCTTCACGCTGTATCCCGCACACAGCAGAGTAGGCAGAAGAAACTTAGTGTTAAGACTCTCTTTTCCCCACTTTCCGTCGAGTTCAGGAGGCATTGTGGTGGTTGGGTGGGGGAACTCAACGCCGTGATTTTGCCTCGACACCAAAACGAAGAAATGAAAATATAAATTTATAGAAATATTTCATTTCCTCGAGTGGGGAGTGAACCCACAACCAGACGATTTTACGACGACGATTTTTGGGTTTAATTCCCACTCTTTTTTTTTTTATGGAAAAGACACGGCAAACGAGCGTGCGGGTCACCTGATGGTAAGTGATTACCGCCGCCCACGGCCCCGTGCAGCCCCAGAGGAGCTACAGGTGCGTTGCCGGCCGTTAAGATGCGTTGCTGATGCGAAACGCAGTGGCATAAAGCCACTACTTCACGCCGGTTTTAAATGCCGGGGGTGGTAATGATCCGGTCGAGTCTGCCCATGCGTGTTGCCATTGCTGGCGACGTGACTCTACCACACGTACCTTAGTCGCCTCCTACGACACCACCACTCGAGGAATTGTGAATATTTAATATTTTTATTTCTTCGCTTTAATAACTAGATACAGTGCGGCGTTGAGTTCCGTCATTCAACACGCAATGCCTCCAGAATTCTGCGGAAAGTGGTTAACGGAACGACACTAGATTCCCAGATTCCCTCTACCTAAATATAGGAGGGTCTATATTGAGGATAAGCAAAAAAACCTAATTTTTTATTAGTAAAAAAACTGATATTTTATTAGAAAACAAAACTGTCAATTAACTATTGGTCAGATAATATTACTATCATTTTCATGTCGCAATCAAAAGATACATTTACTCATTGAATTTGCTGCATTCCGAATGAAATTCACTGCGTCATAAAACGTACTTCCCGTGAAATTTGGGACAAAGTGAGAACTTAAATTAAACAAAAAAGGGAAAAGTCCTATAAGTAAAAATTAAGTAAGTGTACATAGGCATATGCAAACTTAAGTTTGTACTTTTCGTTGACGTACAATATCCTACAAAAATTAAAGGATTATGACTTTGAAAGAATATGATAAAGTTATTTAATCTTTAATAAAATTAAATATAGTAAACACTACTTAAAATATGCGTTTCTTTATGAATAAAACAAAATCATCTCTCCACTAGCAGCAACCACACGTAGTCTACTGTATTAATTCTCGCAATGCTATCCCATACATAGGATTCACTGATCAATTTTAAAACAAAAACCAGAATTATCTAATTTTGTTTTCATGGTTTAATATATATTGCTTAACCAAATATTGTTCTTAAATCTGGCAGTCACTCCACTATACCGAGTAAATACACTTTTACGTTAAAAGTTGTTACCCACCACAACTCCCTAACTGAAAGGGTTACACGCAAAGTAAATGGTGCATCTCTTTTTGGATAAAAAGTAATACAATCATGGTAAAAATTAATTATTAAAAGCCAGTATTCATATGGTGAACCCGCTAGACTATTTAATTTGTAATAAAGATTTTTACAAATTTCCAGATCACTATATTAATAAGCCAGACATATTATCCAAGATGAAGGCTGCATGGTTAGTGCCGCAATGCCACAAACTTGCATTCACTTTTACACTAACCTTATTTAATTTCGTCGTTCGTCAATATTTAAAATATAAGATTGTATCCTCTGCTAAATGTAATATGTTTCAAAATTTGTAAATCAAAGGTAACGCCTTATTATAAATGTTCAGCAAATTCACAACTTTGCGTAAATCTCAGGCGACGCTCTTGGATCTTCATTTCCGTGACGTGAAGCTCCTGAGTGTGCCGAGATAGTGCTGGCCAACATTCGCTGCCGTATAAAAGAACCGGTCGGATGATGCTCATGTATATCAGACCCTTAAGTTTGGGCGGTATCCTGCGGTCGCAGACCACACCAGTGACCTCCCGCCATTTGGCCCAAGCAGCGCTTATCCGGCTAGACATCGTGATCGATGCCTCCAGACTCGTGCATAACGGATCCAAGGTACCTGAACTTTTCCGACTTAACGGCCAGTTCAGGACCTATAAGGATAGTGCTCGAGTCCGGGCTCCCGCAGACCATGTACTCGGTCTTCGCCACATTAAGTTTAAAATCGCCGTTCTCGAGCGTACCTTTTCACAGGTTCACTTTACGCTCCAGCATCAGTCGGTTCTCATCAATGAGTGCTATATCATCGGCATACATCATCAGCCATGGAGGCTGGTCTTGGATGTGAGCCGAGACAGTATCGAGCACCACATTGAATAAGAACGGACTAAGAGCCGAGCCCTGGTGAACCCCTACTGTAATGTGGAAGGGTTTATGTTCATATGTACCTACATCAATATTTAAGTGCTTAATATCGATCTAAAGTATAGTTTTATTGAAATATATTTTTATTGAAACAATGTGGTAAATTAATCCAATGTACAATTTTTGTTAATAATTATTAAACTAAATTTTGTTACTAATTAAGAAAAGGTATATCAATTAGAACGTAGCGGGATTTGAACCCGCCCTCTCGTTTAGTGGTCTAATTATGAAATGATATAAAACATTTACTTCCTTGTTTTTACTCTAATAAGAGCGCGCGAGACGTGTGTTAAATCTTTTCCATTTTTGTTTGCATATACATATAACTTTTTATATATATATTTTTTTTTTCGCTAAAGAGTAACTAAAAAATTTAATAACAAAATATTCTCAATCTCTTGATTTCTTTTATCTTATAGAGGCCAGTCGTGGCGCAGTGGCACAAAGTGTGACTGTAAAACCTACTGGTTGTGGGTTCGATCCCGCTCGAGGAGATGAAATATTTACTTAAATTTATATTTCCATTTCTTCGCTCTGGTGTCGAGGCAAAGCACGGTGTTGAGTTCTGCCACTCAACACGCAATGCCTCCAAAATTCGGCAGAAAGTGGGGAACGGCGTGTCTTAACACTAGGTTCCCTCTGCCTATCCTCTGTGTGCGGGATACAGCGTGAAGCTAATTTATTTTTTTATTTATATATCAAAATTTCGAAATACTTTCTAAATTTATGCTACATTGCAATCTTCTTTAAATCATGAAAAGAAGCAAGTCGTGGCGCAGTGGCACAAGCCTGTGATTGTAAACACACCCTTGTGCCATTGCACCACGACAGGTTGTGGGTTCGATCCCCATTTGAGGAAATGTATTAATATTTTAATTTAATCCCTCGGATTTCAAAGTAAAAGCGGCGTTAAGTTCCGCCGCTCAATACGCAGTGCCTCCAAAATTCGACGAAAAGTGGAAAGTGGTGTATGTCTCAACACTAAGCCGCCTGCTGTATGCGAATCCAAAAAATATATATACTATAACAACGGGTAATAAAACAAAAACAAACATAATAATATTTACTAAACATTTAATTAATTTTAACACGAAAAATAAAATTTAAACACATTCACACCTTAAACCTTAAGAAGTACACAGCCATTATATAACTAACCGGTTTCAGCTTCAAGTGATTGAAGTATAGTCTATAGTATAGACCCTAAAACAAATATATAAATATATATATATATATGCTTACACAGGGCCAGGTCCTGTAATACTAAATTTTTTTGTACTTAAAGTACCATCACATTGTAAATGCATGTAATATGTATGTAGTTGTTCAACTAACTTTCGGACCGTCTATATAAATAATAGCGGATTTAATTTAATTTTAGCACCATATATAATTTTTAAATGTCTTAGTGACCAAAAATATGGGAACACTGCGAAAAGTTAATATATGTATACATCATATTAATATTTTTCTATTGTAAGTTTAATATCAGTTAAACGCTAATTGACTACTCTAGGTAGAGCTATATAAATATTACATTTATATGCCCGTACAGATTGTAATAACCAAAACATGGTTTTCTTTTTAAATATATCAACTATCCCTAACGGCGTTGAGGTGGTTATCATTTTATTATACATAAGTATAGTTTATTACACTTATAATTTGTTACAAAAATTACTTTCATCTTAATCGGTAAATTTATAAAATCGTATTTTTGTTCTAGATACGAATATCACTACTACAATACTAATATCGATTTAACTAATCAATTATTTTAAAATTTTATAATGTACCTACTACATAGAACAATTATAATATTAGCGATTTTTTGTTCTTATGTATGGCATTAGATTTTCTATCTTATCACAATTTAGTAAGGTCATTTTTAATTTGACACTTCTGTCAATTTTGATCAAATTATCCCTAAACGATTAATCGATATAAAATTTAAAAAATATACAAATTATGATATACACATACAACACTTACATTATTTTTAGTCATAAATATAATTAACATTATCTAGTATATTTACGTACCAAAGCATACGTACGTTGTATACGATTGTCGTCTTTATTTTAGTGCAATAAAGTTGAATTTACTTAACAAATTTTCTAGGGGTTTATTTCATTTAGTTTGTATGGCGAGTGAAGTGATGAGCTCTTGGAAGTCTGTTACGTACCACGCCGCCTTCCTTTTGACTTCTTCTCTAACAACGTTACCACCGAAACCTGTGGAAAAGAGATATTTTTATTAAAACAAGAAATCATAACGATATATGCAAAAATGGTATAAGATTCAGCTTCAATCATTGCATTCTTCAATCCGCGCAAGTTTGACACAACATAGTAAGTGACAGAACTTAACACCGTGTAAAATATTCGCAAAGTAAAATTTAATATTGATTAAATAATATCTAACAGTAAAAATACAATATTGTGAAGGTAATGATATCAAACTCTTTGTAACATGTGTCTTATCGTGACTTGACATTTAATAGTTAAAGCTGTTGTTAATACCGATATGTATTTATCTTCGTATTGAAAGTCATCCTTTTTGATAACACAATTCGTTTTCCTCAATCATTAGAAATAGGATTATTACATATAATACTCAATCATTAGAAATAGGATTATTACATATATAAATATATTAAGTTACAGTTATATAAATAGAGGCAAGGAAGCGTGTGTCTGTATGCGCTACAGGTTGTTGTTTCGATTCCCACTCGAGAAAATCAACTATTAAATATTTTCATTTCTTCGTTCTGATTTCAAGACAAAAGCGCGGCGTTGAATTCCGCAAAACCGAAAACAGCCTCCAGAATTCGGCGGAAAGTAGGAAGTGGAGTTTTAACACTAGGCTCCCTCTGTCAGATGCGTGCGAGCGTGAAGGTAATAAAAAAAATAAAATAGAAAATTTATGAATTAGGAATTAATTTGTAACCAAGGTACAATTGAATTAATAGAAAAATACAAAGTAAAATGGTAGTATGTTTTAAAAAACAGCAAACTAAAGATATTTCCCGATCGATGTATAATAAAAACGAGCATTTTTCTGTACATTATTATTTATCAATCGCATGTTACATAGATAATCGCATGTATAAACAGACTAACCTTGCTATCTAATCTCGATATTGAATTAGTACTAGGTCAATTTGTACAATGTGTTACCGTAAATAGATAACTTTTCTAAAATTCATTATAATTTACTGTCAATTGAAAACGAATTTAATATTTCATTAGAAAAATTCGATATATGTCTGAGATTTAGGTTAAAACGTTTAAATGTAAGTGTACGTATTGTAAACTTACATAACATCATCTTTTTCACACACTTTTAGCAAAATATTTAACTTTATATTTAAGAATTTCAATCAAATTATTAAAGAGCCTATCGTATATATTACAAATTCGGGTACTGGAATGCCGTGTTTATATTTTAAATTTCATTAATTTCGGCTTTATTAGTAGCAACGCACCTATGAACGCATCAGCAGGTGGACTCGCCTCAGCGTCGGTGGCGCCATCTCCAATGATTACCACCCTTTGGTAACCAAGCTGTTCCTTTAGCCGCCTTACAACCAAACTCTTGCCTCCAGACCTTGATGTTGGTTCATTTTCATCAAAACCAGCGTATTCACCTGCAAAAGATGAAACAGAAATATAAAGTCTATGGTTTTTCACATTTGTTTATTTCTTTATCATTATAAATATATACCAATTTATGTTTTGTTTTATAAACTGTATTATGCATAGTTACTAAAATATCGTCAAAATAACGACCGATAAGAAATATTCATTATATCCTGAAGAAGACGTAATGTCTTAATCGATAAAATTTGATAACTTATCCTATCATAAATAAGCAATCTTTTAAGTTCATTATCAAAGGACAAATATAAATATGGAATTGAATTACTTTCAATTAAAAAAAATTAACATATATTCATAGAAAACCGATCAATAGTTCCTTGTCTTTGATATAGACAAAGAGCTTTGCTTTTCAACAAGCCCTCTATATTTTAAAGTGAAAACTGAAGAATGCAATCATTTTTCACTAGTTCCTTGCTACTCATTTTTACACCCAAACGTATACAATATATAATTTGTAAAGAAAATTAAATATTTTTTTGTCATAGTCATCGTTTTTTTAACAAATAAAAAGTAAAATAAAAGTTAAAATTTGATACTCGAAGACCTCCCGGCGACCACGTTTCCAATGCGTGGTTGATAACGCAAAATTGTTTACTCAATTGATATAAACTGTAGCTATTTCAGAAATAAACCTTATCTTTCACATATAAAATTGAAAATTATTTGCAATACCAAATGTGACAATAAAATAAATATAGCAATTTAATTTAGACTTTATTAGTATTAACATAAAATGTTATTTACAACCTATTTATTTCCCAAGTGACAGTAAGCACGTGGTCGAGAAATGGTATACGCATATTGCATAAGTGTATACATAGGTCAGATGCCAGTCCATTGGGGACGTCTATTTATTTAATGATCGATTGTTTTAATTTAAATATAAATAATTATAATAATGTTTTAATTATAATAATGTTTTAATAATAATACTTTTTTTATTAAAATCTCAGGAACTATTAGGAAGAGAAAAATGTTTTTGTATTGAAGTCCTTATATTTTGTATACAGGCATCACAAATGGAATGGAGGTAACTTTTAGTTATTACGATTTTAGTCAAATTGAAGCTGCTAACGAAACCACAGGAAAAAAAAATTATACGCTAATATTATAAAGCTGTTAGTTTTGTTGAACGTACTAATTAATATATTATATGTACGTATTTTTTTCCACAGTATGAGGATAAATTATTATGTAGTCCTATATTTACGTCTGGATTATACAATTTTTCAATAATGTACAGGAATAATTTCAAAGAATAAAACTTTTTTAGGAGTTTACTAAAGTTTACGTAAACAATATACAGTACAACCAACAAGTCGTGGCCGCCATGAAGTTAGCTCTAGTAGGCTGCGCAGATTTGACATTAAGATTTTTCTTAATTTTTTATATTTTCTTCCTCAGTACGCATGCGCATAAATTTAAATAACTTTAGGGTGGCCACAATTTTTTAAGCGCACTGTATGACTCAAAACAATATATGTTCAAAACGCATATTATTCAAAAGCAAGTGATCAACAGTATTAGCGAGATCGGCGCGTTATTTATAGATAAATAGATAGTAGTCGACGTAAACGGAATAAATAAGGTCACGCACGCCCGGTGGGGTCGCTTACATAATAGTACGGTTCTGATTGCATTACCGTCGGGATTGCACTTGAGATATCGATCACGTACATGATTTGAATATATTCTCGTCTTATATTGAATTTTCTAAGATAACATTATTCATTAATATTGCAAATACGATAGTGTCACTATATATTCATTGTCCTTGTTTCCACAGCCTGCAACTGTATTGTTGTACCCATTTCAATGATACTTGGTAGAGATGTGTCCTTTGAAAATACTAAGGAAAATCGTTCGGACGTCTTATATCTAAATAAATTATACAATATGCACAAAAATGGCCAAGAAGCAAAAATGATAATATAAATGAATGACATTGCTTTAAATTTATAACAAATTGAAATGTAGAGAAATCAAATTGGTTATATTTGGCCTAAAAGCAATCTTTTAATATGTACTTATATTCCAACTTGATATTTTAGGTTTAAAATGTTCACATTAGTTAGTCAATAATCGATAAATAACATATCGTAAATTCACGTCTTTACTGTCTAGTTTCTATATACTTACAGACCGCCTCAAAGTCAATGAATCGAAACGTATTAAATACATACATAAGCGGGTAAATACTTGGAAAAAATATGATAGCACCAAGGAAAACATGTTTGTTTGTAACAGATAAAATAGCAATGCCAAATTGATTTAACCGTTTTATTTATAGAAAATATTGAGTCCTTTATAATATAGAGTCAAAAATATTCTTAGCTTCACGTTCTTTTGTTCAGCTTCACGCTGTATCCCGCATCCCAACCTAGTGTTAGGACACTCTGCAGTTCGCTCTCGAGTTTCGTACCTAATATTGCAATTCCACAAAAGATAGTAAAGTACTTGTTTTAAGAAAAAATACGGTAAGTCGTTAATTCAAATATGCAGACTCATTTATTCTTCTTATCTATGACAGTCTTATCGTAACCAGCAAATGTGATTTTGAATAACTGCTTATTGGATCGTTACATGTCAAGTTTCTTTATCACAGTTAGATGACCAAGACGAATGATATCTCAAAGGCTTTATTTTATGATAAATGTGGAGATACATATAACATTTTGTTCAATTTATTGATTCTCTTGGATATATTATGTACATATAAGAAGTATTTTCATATAAAAAAATAGAAAAATACTAATATGAAATATTCTTCGATATTAATCATTTTCTTTTATTTTGAAGGTATTGTGTGATGAGTGGTGGAACCAAACGCCGCGACTTTACTCATAACGAGGGCGAAAAATTTTAATTAAATATTTCGTTTCGTCGAGTGGCAACCGAACCCACAACCTTACGCCACGACTGGCCTCAACCTACAATAACAACGAGTTGAAATAAACGTGGATTGTAATTGTCAATGATAATTCAAAATACTTGATCAGAAAATAATCCTTAATATAAGGAAAATTGAAAAAAAAAAATTCACAGAAAAGCTTCATTACGAAGAATGACTATAAAAATGTTAAACATTAAACTCACATTGTAAAGAATAAAGTTAATGATAAGATTAAATATATATAATACAGTATCACGAGGTCTCGTATACGTTATCTTAACGTGTGCCAACGGTCCCTATGATAGTCTTTATGAACTCGCTTTATGCGAACGTGGGAATGACTGGACATATTAAAGTCATAATTTGTCAGCATAATTAATTAACTAATATTGAAACTGTCATTAATGTTGTATAGACTTTGATTTAACTTGTGTATATATTCGAAATATTATAAAAAAATATTTCGTTTACTATAAATAATTCAAAAACCTCTCAAATATGTAACTCGCAGACAAAAAGTAGTTTACAACATTTATTTATATATGAATATAATTTAATTTCAGTTGTTTTTAGAAAATTATAATTCTATTATCATTAAAATAAATCAATTTCTAATCAAATTATAATAATTTAATTAGTTTATTTCCCTAATAACTACACTACACTAAGTTCTAGCAAATCATATTTAAAAAATATTATCATATAAAAAGTATCGAGTATTTTGACCCTAAGGCACATAATATTTAAAAGTCACCCGGTTACACGTTGCGAGTCAACTCGAGTCGACTTTACACAGATAACATACGACCTCGTTCTCTGGAGGCGTGCCTCTGTTTATCAACATGGAAATTGCGCTTTTGTTATCTAGCTTTCAGTTCGTTTAATCGATATTCTTTTAACTTTCATCATAATTTCACTTATAATGTTTATTTTTGTTAGTACGATTTATATATATTTTCAAATGATAAGAAAAATCTCTAAACTTCCAAATTTTACTTAGATTTTTTAATACTAGATTAGGTAAACATTTTTGCAACTCAAAGTACGCGTAAATTTTCAAACTTCAAATTCCATTAAAATGAAATATTTTATGACTTAATATGTAAATTAAATTTATTTATAGACAAAAAAACGCACGAAAAATTAATAAAAAATCGTTTACTTTCTATAGTGAGGCGTTATCGTGTCACTCTCATTTAAATAAATTTTATGATATTATAACAATATTTAATAATTGATGATTGCCAGTCGTGGCGCAGGGGCACAAAGTTTGACTGTTAAACCGACTGGTTGTGGGTTCGATAAACACTTGAGAAGATTAAATATTTACTTAAACTTATATTTCCATTTCTTCGCTCTGGTGTCGATGGAAAGCGCGGCGTTGAATTCTGCCACTGAACCCGCAATGCCTCCAGAATTAGGCAGAAAGTGGTGAACGGAGTGTCTTAACACTAGGTTCCCTCTGCCTACGCTGCTGTGTGCGGGACAGTGTAAGGCTGAATAATAATTATTATCATGTGTTACGTATAATATACATCATTTTCCTCATGTAATATGCTGTATAATTTACCCAGTACTGCAAGACATGAATGATTTATAATTTCCTACTTCTCGATAACAGCTCTTTACTGATTGATTTGACAATTAACTTTATACATATTTTAATTATTATTTATATAGATAATTTAATGAATCATATGTTTAAATTAAATAAACTTTATTTAAACTGAGATAGTCTTACATATTGAGATATTGGAATACTGGTTTTGTACTAACAACTTTCAAAAATTAAACATCTAACTAATTTTAGGAATTATACTAAATACTGAATATTTATTGTGCAATAATAACATCACAATTAATAAAAAAATATATAATTAAAAAATAAAACTTACCATTAAAAAAGAATTTAAGTCTGTTAGCGTAAATATTGCTAATAGGGATGCCTAGTTTGACAGCAACTGGTTCTATGAGACTTCTGAAGCCACCTGACACTAGATACACGATCACACCTCTGTCATGTAAGGTCTTCACTAATTCTCTGTAAAAAACATATTACTTTATAGTTTACCTGTGATATGATCTACGTTTTGAAGTTAGAATCGATTTTCCTCTTAATTTTCCAAGTAAATGTAGTGCAACGCTGCAACACTATTAACCTGTCATTACCAGTTACAGATATACTATAAACTAGTCAACAATAAACTATAAATCATAAACTAGTCAAAGTCTTTTAAATTTTATATATATTTTTTATTTACATCGTCTTTTTTCTTACCATTCATAGCTCGAAAAATAAGTAAAACATCTTTCTGCTCTCTAATTTCCACTTATAAATATAATATTAAATGAGATCTAAATGGAGATCAAATGTATACATACGTAAAGGGACAAAAACGTCTAAACATAAAACATTAACATTTCATTTACATATGTTCAAAAACCGGTAGTAGAGGTGACATTTTTGAAAACAACATCTTTACGTATATATATATATATATACATTATTACCGTAGCGTATGACGCTCCGTTAGCTCTGACTACCCCTACTTTATCCCTATAAAGCGTGATGATAGTTTAGTTTTTTAGTTTATAATCAATCCAATCGTATCAAAGATCACGTTTATGTTCTTAGAAAAGGATAATCTTATACATTGTGTTAAAAACCAATCATATAAAGTAAATAACATGAATTTTGCATTATGTTATCAAAAATATTTAGACGAAAACATACAAGTGAGCAATAGAGCGAAATGAAAGATATATAATAAGTTCTTAGATTTTTACGATTATTACACATTTACTACACGGACTACTGCAAAGTGTTCGAAACGTCGGGTTTCCCAAAATGTATTAAAATACTAAATATATGCGATTAATCCGGTTAAAATAGTTTCATTTAAAATAAAACATATACTTTGTATAATTTTTACTTGAATATAAAGAATTTTATATTTTAAATATTACTACTAGTGAATTTACCAGCAAAGATGTATAAGATGCTAGGACTGAAGTGAAGCAGTTGTTGCTATTGTCAAATGAGAGTAAAGTAGTTTGTTCAGATTGCTAGCAAGTCATACATATATACAAAATGAACATTCTAAAATAGATTCTACAATCGTAATATTATGAAGCATTACATTTGCTTGCTGTATCATTTCACATTTAAACCATTGAGTCAGCCGGGTCACAGTGATAGCCCTCAATGTGGACTGAACTGGCTTAAGCATATATTATTGACAAGATTGTATTAAACAGAGATTTGGAAATCGTTTTGTATTTTATACAAAAATACAATGTAGGTCACATTGTATTTTAATATATAATTTTAATACTTTAATACACAAAAACAATATTTATAAACAGATACTAAATCTTCTATACAGAAACATTATTGTTCATTCTATTATCAAATAATATACTACCATAGATATTACACAGTTCTCAAGTTCTCACCATCTAATGCTTAGGTCAGGTCAGTACCTTAAAATATTGATTGCGTTATCACATCAATTCTTAATCGAAATACAATATACTTACGCTATTCCAGGAGTAAGATGTATGGGGAACTTTTCTAAGAACTCTCTAACTTGGTTTACACTGGGCCTGATGATATCCAATCTCTTCTTAAGGGCTTCCTGGAAGGTCATAGAACCGCCCATGGCTTCAGCAGTTCTGAAACGATCAAACAGCTTGAAATACACGAGAGTGGCATGTACATTGAACGTGATTCATTGCTGAGGTCAAGGTTACAAGATGAATTAATCCATTTAATTGTGATTACGATTCTCTCGTGTGCTGATTATAATTTAGTATGACTAAAAGAATAGTATGATTTTTATGTATCTTATTAATATGAATAGTTAACGTTGTTTAATATAAAAAGTGCAATGGAAAAGTTCCGAGTTCGATGTTTCGTTGCTTATTTTGATAAAATGAAAACCAGTTTTGTATGATAACCAGTTTTGGATTAAAAAAAATTTCGGCGTGGCATGCCAACCAATCTAAATTGCTAATTACATTCTATGTAATCGGCGATTGTTCAACATTATCATTACATCATGAAACTTTATAGAATGTATGTCTGTATGCATATAAGGCTCTAGTAAATAGCTAATTAATTCGATTTTGAGTTTCTACGTATCGTTCTATTTGTATTTATTTCCTGATTAAGTAATTAAATCTCATAAAAATACGAAATAGAATTTGCAACTTAAGCGAAGTTTTTTAATAACTAGCAAAAACACGCAGATATAGATTGCGGGAATTATGTAGATTATAAAGACATTTACACAATAAATTTATACCTACGGTGAAGTCGAGCATATTCATAAAAAAAATGAAGTAAATAGAATCTGGCCGAATGAAGTAAATAAAGTAAATAAAGTAAATAAAGTTTATAAGTATTGTTAAAATACATATAAACTTTTGCTTTGCAATACATATAAAGAAACAACATTTGCTTAGTTACACTTCAATTCAAAGAAGGCCAAAATATCAATATTTACCAAAACAGTAAAAAATAATTTGACAAGAACAGTTACAAATAAGGTACTTACAGTCGTTTAACTTCATCTCCCTTTCCACAGAATCTGGCCAACTCATCGATACCCTCATCCTGGATCACAGTGGAGTCTACATCGAAACATACGCAGTCCGCAGTCCGGAATAACTCTTGCACACTTTGCTGTGGTGACATGACGCTTATGGAGACCAGGGACAAAGTTTTTAATGTAGCCAGTTGAAGATTGTTCTTTAAACTGCAATGATAATTACCGATTAAAATATTAATTTAAAATTTTAAAAATATAATGAATATTGTTTTTTTTAATGGGAACCGCGAAATACAAAAGATACATAAAATTACTGTGTTGATATCCATATTTTTCTACATTATTCTGAAATATATATTCTGTCATTCATTGAATACAAAACAGGTTCGCACTTTACAATAACAAGCTTTTGTTTACTTCAACATGCAATAAGTCATGTGACTGCTCTAACATCTAGTAATTATTTATTTCTTACCGTCATAGCCCATATTTATGTACATTCCTCAATAATATTATTTTTCCTTATAAGTACGTTATTATTAACAACATGCATTATTATTAACAAAGGACAGTTAAAGAAATCAGTAAATAAACTCAATAATAACCGTGAACTAAATAAGACCACTTATTGTTAAGGTAATGGCAATGTAAGGACACTATAAAATATATATAAACTAATGATACGTACGTTATTTTAAATATCATGCAAACGTGCAAATACCTATGCCAAAAAATACCTGTATAGAGCCATTTCGATGTCTTCCAAATATGTTATTTTTATTTAAGAAAACGACAACTTGTTCACGGGTACTTTCCTAATGGAGAACGTATAACGCAATGAATAATGTAATAAATATACAATCTTTTGATTAAGGTTAAGAGACTATTAAATGAAACCCACTTGACCGGAAATTGTCACGAACACGCCTCCGTCGAGTGTGATATCATATGGCTGAGTGTACTCGGGCCATCTTTATCGCCTTATATCCACCAGCCTCCGCGCGATAAGGCGATGATGCGAGCTACAAAACTTCTATCTGAGAGCTACGTACTATGAATGACGTCAGTGCGTCATCCTCGTGCAAAGACTACGGCCAGACAGGAGACAAATTCAAAGTAAGGGCGACGAAACTGCGCCCGTCTCACTCACTCGCGATAGAACGGTATGGAATGTTTGTGGCAACAGTTGTTTTGCGAATTGCGCCGGGCGCAAAATCACCTTATCAACAACTACCGACGTAGGAGATAATAATGTTGATATATTCATTTGTACATTAAAACTATTGATTTGAGATCTCTTAAGGAAAAAATTATCAGTTTCCCAATTAGGCGTTATGTAAATTACCTTATAGAGTTATACATTAAATACATCAAATCTCTTCAACAATTTATAAATATTGACTATTAAAATAAGCAAGTCATTAATTGTACTTATAAAATAAAAAAAAAAATTGTACTTAACACTCAATTATTTTACTTTTCATAGATTTATTTATATGTATTCTAAAAAAATCGTAGATATTGTATAATGTACCTTCTCTTGTACCAGCAATGTGTATAATAAATAGATCTTTATCCGTGTTCCTGTATTCGAGCTCACCGTCGCCAGACCTCCTGATGCTGGCGGGCCGTCTCAAACCTTTATAACCCAAAATTTAAAAGTCCTGAACGGGACAAGCATGATCCCGCTTTTCGTAAGTTATACCACGCATTTGAGTTTAAGAAAGTGAATAAGACTTGAGAATTTTATTTAAACCGACTTCTGTCAGGAGGAAGTTATTAATTTCACTGCATTTTTTATGTTGGTTACCTCAGAAATTTTGACGGGGGAACCGATTTTGATGATTATTTTTTTTAGTTGAAAGCTGGTGCTGCCCGTGTGGTCCTATGATCTTGGTAATTTGGTCCATTTCTGACAATGTAATCCACGAGAAAATCACAAAAGTCTTAAATTTGCATTAAGTATTAAGTAGTTACGTTAAGAAACTTTCGACTTTAAATCCGCTAAATACATACATATGTCGCTGCGGTGGCGTTACTACATATTTAAGTATCAATAGAAGTCTGCATGAAATCATCATCAATCATCAACAAGCAAGTAAACAAGTTGCAACACGTTTATTGCCTGCCTCCCCCACACGTTTCTATCAACCTAAAAAAGTCATTTCCAGTCCGATTTTGCCCCTTGCACTGGCAAATGTAACCGATTTGACCGAAATGATAACCAAAATTGACTGCTAAATTAAAAAAAATTAAAAAATTAAAAATTGTTTTATTTCCCAAATCATACAAATATTTCTTTGGTGAGACGACCCCAGAAAGTAATTATAATACTTGTGTTGGGATGTCTCGCTCTCAACCTAAGGCCAGTAGTAACAGTCTTGGGACATTAGACATAATTTAAACAGTTAATGTTATAAATGTGCTTTGCTGCGTGCTCGTTGTTTGTGTGTGGGTGTGTGTGTCGATGTGTGCGAGTGTGTGTATGTGTGTGTGGGTGTGTGGATGGATGGGTGTGTGTTTGTGTGTTAGCGCTTGTATGTGTGATAAAATCCTATATAGTTCTTTTTAAAATCCGTTCAGTTTCCTCATAGTTGAGTGCGCTTAGCCACTCAATTAAGATTTTTTTGCAATTAAACTTCAATTTAGGGTAAATGTTGTTGTCAAACTTTCTGTTAATGGAATTATAAATAAAAACACTTAAACTAGGGTATTGACGTCTCGCAAAATCAGTGCGTCTCGGTTTGAACTGCGACACGACATCTTTCCTTCTTCTAGAGACTCGAGTAGGATCATAGGGTAGTGTTTTATGTAGGCTGAGCGTTGTGTGCAATATGTATAATTGTCTGATGGAAAGCAGATTGCAGAGCTTATATAGACTCTCAGTAGGGAATCTAAAAGGCTTAAAGTACATAATTTTTAAGAGTAATCTTTGAGCTCTTTCTAGGTCCAACATTTTACACTTCGCGGCTCCGCCCCACACTGGTATGCAGTAGGTTATTATTGATTGTACTAGAGCAACGTATATTTTGTTTAGCATTGTACTAGTCATAACATGTCGCAGCGTTTTAAAGATCCATTTAAGTTTTCTTATACGTTCAATGACCAAATCTATTTGTGAGTACCATGATAGCTTTTGGTCGACTACCACACTAAATATAACTGAAAACATTAGTTGTCATATGGAGAACACTAAGCTCACTATTATGGTACTTCTAGATTTCAGCAGTGTTTTGTATTTGTATATTGTAAGTTAACATACTTTAATATACAGAATATTAAGACAGAGAAGACACAGCTCACCTCACAGATTTTTAGTGTTTGCTGAGGACAGCGTGACATACGAAACCAAAGCTGTGACTTGCCACCGATTGGCACCACAGAGCTAGGAACGTAAAGTTCCATGGCCTGCGGAACCACATCAGCACCAACAGTGGCATAGGTAGTAGGATTATCAGAAGAGGAGAAACCCGGGCCCGCAGGGATATGAGTACAATGTACATATAAATAATGCCTCCTTTGTCAAATAAACTCTTCATTTTATATTCCTACAAGTATAACTTTGTACAATAAAGAATGTAAAAATATACATTTAAATTATATTTTTATTGTATAGCAATTAGGTATGGAATGAACATACAATTGAGTTGGAGATAAAGCAGAATCATAATGAATTACCTAAACTATAAGAAATAATGTGTTATAGCATTTTAAAAGTGACATATAAAAATCAAATGGTCCAGAACATCTCAATGTCTAAGAGATTAGACGCAAATAGAAAAATATCTTTCAATGCCATTAAAAAAACTAAGATGCTCAGACTATTTTAACTACAGCAAAATATTTTTAATACAGCAAAAGAATAAACTATGCTCATATTGTTAACATCTCTAAACTAGATATGGATGCATATTTATTACTGTTGTTGTTTATATAAATTATCTTAATTATTTATATTTATTTAATTTGTACTTTACTATTACTCATATCATGTATTTTTTTGTTTTACACTGTATCTGGTAATTTTTTTTTTAGTTTCACACTGTATTCAGCAAAAAAAAATCTAGTACTTCATCTTCTTTTTGTGGATTCCACCTTAATCCAATATACTGTTCCGCTGTGTCACT
The DNA here is from genome assembly GCA_917862395.2 of Heliconius sara. Classification (NCBI taxonomy): domain Eukaryota; kingdom Metazoa; phylum Arthropoda; class Insecta; order Lepidoptera; family Nymphalidae; genus Heliconius; species Heliconius sara. The sequence continues at coordinate 17,001,230 of OU860791.1, forward strand.
ATTTATTGGCAAAACTCAATGCCACTCTCATCTAAGCAGAAATTTAACCAAAAATGATTGAAACTAACATTGGATGTTATCCTACTGTTAGACTTAGTTAAAAATACAGACAAAAATATATTCATTTATTAAAAAAATATATAATTTGTTGTCGTTAAATAAGTTACCTTTTGCATTTGTTTGATTTTTAGAATAATTTAAAATAATGTTATAAAAAGGTAAAATATTGAAAAAAAAAACTATTGTTATTAAAGGAGGAAAATGACATTCATAATTTTATGCTTTTTAATTAGTTTTATCAATGTAAGGTTATCATTTTAATTTTTCTTAAGTCATGAAAACATTAAATGGTAACTTTGTCAGAAAAGGCATTTTTTTAAACTATTTTAATTACGAAGTGAATATTTTAATTTAATGTGAAATTTTCTTCAATCAAAAAGTAAAATAATATAAAGTGTTTTAGTCATTATTACTTACATACTTTGTTTTTTGATTTATAGTACCTTCTATGACAACTCATGATATGAGATATACTGGATTAAAATTCCCAAAAAAAGTATAAATGACATCGCTGGTTTGAATAATATATATTATTATGGAAAATAAAAATTACATATGTAGAGAAATATGTTTGATAATGTAATTTTGTATACATGGGTAGAGAGTAGTAATAAATTTTCACGCTCAAAGATCGTGATATGTCACATTTTATAGCAACAAGGTCAAGCATAATATAATAAGATGTAATGCAGTAATCAAATTGCTAATTGTTACACAAGTGCCACTATCTGATAATCATGGAATAAAAAGTTAATTTTACAATACTATCAATATTCTTTTAAATCTATAAGCTGTATGTTTTCCAGAAAATAGATAAATTTAACTAACCTCTTAGTTTATAAGTGATCTTTCGCCAAATTTTCAGTTTAAGACACTTCAAATTTATAGACGTTTAAACAAATTTAAAAAATGTATAGTTTAAGTCACTCATAGAATATAATCAATATTTTAATTAGCTTTTTTGCCAAAGTAGTTAAGGCTAATTATAATTTATTTACAAGTTATTTACAACAGTCAAAATATTGACATTAAGGTTTAGTTCAGTAACTAAAATTACTGCTCTTTAGTTTAAACAATAAAATATAGAAACCTATTATAGGTTAGTATATTTTTAATTTTTGTAGCTGCGACACAAGTATTTGTGTTATTTGTAAGATATATCGTTATATTAAATACGTTACATGAAAAATGTCAATTTCCATTTCAGAGTTTCAGTTATTTAGAGTAGTTTTTAAACGGTTTGTCACTTGGTTCAATTAAAAAACAAAAATATACTAGATTTGGCGCTAAGCTCTCGTTACACTTATATTTATTGTAAATTTTAATATTCAAAACTAAAGGATCGGAATATATGGATACACTTGTAAATAATGAATGTGGTTCAAACAGAATCTCGTAAACCTCTGATGAAAACGAAATCTGAACTTATTAGAAAGGATACAACAATTGGTAAACAAATATTAATTATCAATCAAGTTATATAATTCATACAATAGCGTGAAAAAATAGGTTATTTATTTTAAACTATACATACATAAAATGGATACTGAATTTATAATGATTATAAAGATATAAATCATAAAGTTACTCCGTTGCTGGTAGTGTAGATGCACAATCGTGCCATTATTAATGCAATAGTTGTGCCCTCGAGGGAATTAAATATTTAATAAATATTTTAATTTCCTCGCTCTGGTAACCAGGCAAAACGCAGAGTGGAGTTCCAAGACTTAACATGCAGAGCCTCAAGAATTCGGCGGAATATGAAACTAAAGTGTCTTACTAGGTTTCCAGGTTCCCTCTGCCTACCTTTATATTTGCGGAAAAGTTAGAACGCGCTGACCACAACGCGTCCAGTCAGACGTAAATGGGATGCACTAGCCCAGGCCAGCATAGCCTGTTGCTAAGGGCGCGATTCTCTCTTCCCGCTCGAAGGAACCGAGCGTCGTTATGGCAAAGATATAAATGTTATAATGCAAAATTATTTGGATCCCCAATTCACTTCTTTCGATAGCCTGGCGAAAAACAGCCTGTCATAAAGCTTTCAAAGCTTTGTATATTAAAAAAAATGTGTCGTGTGGGACACCGAATACAGCGTGAAGCTAAAAAATAATAATAAATAACTATAAAAGTCATGGCCTTTATCATATCTTATAAAGTAGATAGATCACGTTAAGTATATCAAATATAATACTAATGCAAATAACCAAATTGAAATTAGTTATAGCGGATATCTTATCATAAAATAATCATCATATGTTTTTGATAAAATATTTCAAAATTTGGTCAATTCCTAGGCATACTTGGCTCAAATATACCTTTGCGTAAACAATTTACAACATTTCGGAAAATAAACAAAGGTGTTGCGCCCCGGTATGACTTTAGCACAGAATATTCAACTTCATCCAAGCGATCATTTATGGGACCTCCATCGGGGCCACCTCCAAATGTCTACAAACGAAGGTAAAGATTACAAATCCTAATTATTGTTAGTTAATACTTTTTCACTTGTGTATTGATGACATAACATAGAAAGATATTATATTATTAGGAGAAAAGGTAGAAAGAAAGGCATTGCAGGTATTACTTAATTTATTATATGAATATTGATCCTATCTATCTACCTACCCACCAATACTTGGGTTATTAAATAATCATATTATAAAATCGATCAATATTTCTTTTCTTAGATGATTATAATAATTTTAATTAGCTTGAGGCCGTCGTGACAAAGCGGCACAGCGTGCCTAACTGGAAATACTACGGTTCGCGGACGGACGTACGGAGTTCGATTCACTTTACTCTGGGTAATAGGTAAAGCGCGACGTCGAGTTCAACCGTTACGCAATGTCGAGAAAAATTGGTGGAAAATGGAGAACGCAGTGTATTCCCTTTGCCTACGTTGCACAGTGCCCTGCCATATAGGCAGGCAGACAGGAGGATTTCAATTGTGTAACGCTACACAGCGCAGCAAAAATAATCAAAAGTAGACAAATAAGTTATAATTTTACAAAATAAACAACTTGCGTTAAAATTTTAATATTATTTTTATATATATATATGAGATAAAGACAAAGAAAAAAAATCCTTTAGCTAATAATATTATTTATTAATCAAAAAATAAAAGGCACCAGTCGTGAAGCGAGGGCACAAAACTTTGACTAAAACGTGACAGTTTGTAGGTTCGGTTCCCACTCGAGAAAATGTAATATCATTTAGCTTTACGCTGAAAGTAAAATAATGAAAATTTGAAAAATATTGAAAAATTAAATAATAATAATAAGGAAAAAAGGATATACCCTACATCTGTAGAGTTATCTAATTTTAAATAAGCATATATAATAATAAATATATATATATATATATATATATATACATTTATAAATATATATTTTTTAAAAAATATATCCAAGAAACCGACCTACAACTTTAAGATACATAAGTAGCAGTAGTAGAGGTTTTTATTTATCATATCTTATAAAGTAGATAGATCACGTTAAGTATATCAAATATAATACTAATGCAAATAACCAAATTGAAATTAGTTATAGCGGATATCTTATCATAAAATAATCATCATATGTTTTTGATAAAATATTTCAAAATTTGGTCAATTCCTAGGCATACTTGGCTCAAATATACCTTTGCGTAAACAATTTACAACATTTCGGAAAATAAACAAAGGTGTTGCGCCCCGGTATGACTTTAGCACAGAATATTCAACTTCATCCAAGCGATCATTTATGGGACCTCCATCGGGGCCACCTCCAAATGTCTACAAGCGAAGGTAAAGATTACAAATCCTAATTATTGTTAGTTAATACTTTTTCACTTGTGTATTGATGACATAGCATAGAAAGATATTATATTATTAGGAGAAAAGGTAGAAAGAAAGGCATTGCAGGTATTACTTAATTTATTATATGAATATTGATCCTATCTATCTACCTACCCACCAATACTTGGGTTATTAAATAATCATATTATAAAATCGATCAATATTTCTTTTCTTAGATGATTATAATAATTTTAATTAGCTTGAGGCCGTCGTGACAAAGCGGCACAGCGTGCCTAACTGGAAATACTACGGTTCGCGGACGGACGTACGGAGTTCGATTCACTTTACTCTGGGTAATAGGTAAAGCGCGACGTCGAGTTCAACCGTTACGCAATGTCGAGAAAAATTGGTGGAAAATGGAGAACGCAGTGTATTCCCTTTGCCTACGTTGCACAGTGCCCTGCCATATAGGCAGGCAGACAGGAGGATTTCAATTGTGTAACGCTACACAGCGCAGCAAAAATAATCAAAAGTAGACAAATAAGTTATAATTTTACAAAATAAACAACTTGCGTTAAAATTTTAATATTATTTTTATATATATATATGAGATAAAGACAAAGAAAAAAAATCATATATATATATATATATATATATACATTTATAAATATATATTTTTTAAAAAATATATTATTTTTGAAGACGAATAATAAACAACTCAAGTTCAACCAAACCTGAAACGTCACGGAGTGGTCAACCACGAATCCTAGCCAATGATTCTGCTGACCATACTTCAGACTTTTGCACGCCAAGAAACCGACCTACAACTTTAAGATACATAAGTAGCAGTAGTAGAGGTTTTTATTTATTATTTCTTTAGTTTAATCATACATATACAAATAAAATTAAAATACACTATTACAAATATTTTTGACTAAAATACATAGAGGGACCCTTAAAAAAGAATAATAGAAAGCAAAAAAATAATAATTTGTTGTATGTCTGACTGTCTGTTAGTCTGTCTGCATGTATGATCACGCTTATCTCCGAAAGTACTGAACCATTTTTTTTACCCTTTCACAAATTGCTGTTCTAACATAGCAAAACATTTACAGTTTGTTTTATTAAAATCGGTTCATTACAAAAAAGTTATCGTCATTTGAATAAAGCATTAGTTGGTCTGCATTCATATAGATATAGATTGTTATATTAATATATAACAATCTATATCATTGAAGTATAGATATAGATTGTTATATATTAATATAACAATCTATATCTATACTTCAATTTACAAACAAAAAAAAAACTTTTTTCATTCATTATAGTTGTCAATTAATTCTGTTTAATAAATGAATAATTATGTAGTTCAAGAGTACACAAGTGCACAAAGTGTGCCTGAAAACCAACTGGTTGTGGGTTCGAGTACCACTCGAGGAAGTTAAATATTTATTTACATTTGTATTTTCATTTCTTCGCTCTAGTGTCGAGGCAAAAACGCGGCGTCGAGTTCCGCGACTCAACACGCAATGCCTCCAGAATTCGATGGAAAGTGGGGAATGAAATGTCTTAACACTAGTATCCTAAATAGATCGTACAGGTAATTTTTATTTATGTAGTTCAAGCGGGCGAAGCCACGGACAGGCCGCTAGTATGTGTTACATTAAAAAACAATTTTAATTTGTTTTTAATCTATTCCAAAGATAACGGTCTTTTATATCTATATAGTTTTTGTTTATAATCTATTTTAGATTATTTTACGCTTGCCCGTTTTTCTGTACCATCACGATAATCTCAATAAAAACATCACATTTAATAGGATTTTCAAAGAAAAAGAAGTATTCAAGTATTTATTAATTGTCCCTGGATACCTATGATCATTTCATTCTTGTAATATTTTCATAAAAAGATAAAATTGTATGATAAAACCATACTATAAATATTATAATAAAATACACTAATAAATAATAAAAATATCTACAATATAGGTGGGCATAGTGGCACTAGATCAGCTAGGTCTACAAGCATATCGGTAGCCGAAGCTAGTGTGATATTAGGTAAGCATTTCTATTTAGATTATTTATGTGTTTTATTAGATAGGAAAACTGAAAATTCCTGAAAATAATAAATTAAAAATATTAAAGCAAATTTTACGTCTTAGGCAAATTAAGTAAAGTAACAATAATTTTATCAATTGTTTCAAACCCCAAATAGGCCAGTCGTGGCGCAGCAGCACAAAGTGTGACTATACAACCGACTGGTTGTGGGTTCGATTCCCACCTGAGGAAATGAAATATTTATCTAAATTTATATTTCTATTTCTTCGCTCTGTTGTCGAGGCCAAGCGCGGTGTTGAATTCTGCCACTCACCACGCAATGCCTCTAGAATTTGGCAGAAAGGGGGGAACGGAGTGTCTTAACACTGGGTTCCCTCTGCCTAGCCTGCTGTGTGCGGGATACAGCGTGAAGTTGATTTATTTATTTATTTATTTTAGATAAATAAATTTATTAATCGAACATGACAAATGCACTACTTAATATGGGTAAATTAAGATAATTCTAACAATTACCTAACTAACTTAATATTAATAGATCATTGTTATAGGTAAAAAAACTCTATACATATATAGATATGTAGAGTTTTTTTTTCATTATTGAATAGGCAATCATATTTTTTTAATTTTTTTATTATAAAAGTAACCATTTCCCAGCGATAGCAGAAGGTAGAGGAACGGCGAGAGGGGAAATAGGTATGGCGGCGGTTGATCTGCGACATCCTCATCTTGTACTGTGTCAGTTCAGTGACACGCTGTTGTATACACACACGCTGACTAAGATAAACTATTTCAACCCTATCGAGGTTTATATAATGATTTTTATTATTATTATTATATATTTTATTATATAGAAGGTAATGTTAAAATATTCTATTCTTCATATGCTTACGTAGTCCGCTTTACCAGAAAGGATTATTGTAAAAAATAAAATAAACATACACGCGGAGAGAACTGATCGTACAACCATCGCATTTACAGTAAAATTCTATCCTACTGCACCACTATGGTAAAAAGTAAATTTTTTTTAGCAATTTTGTGAAAAATATGAATTTTATGAGAATTTTAGCATTGTATAATATTGTGTAATGTTTTAGGCAATGTCTGAATATAGTTGCTGTCTATTTTTTTTAGATTGACTATTGTACATCATTTCTACTATATTTGTATTTGTATATAGCACTGGTTCCCAACTAGTGGTCCGCGGGCCACCAGTGGTCCGTAGAACCAATTAAATTAAAATTAAATTTAAATACGATTTTACTTTTGTGACTGGGGATGGTGAGGCTAAGGTTTTGTTTCATTATCACAGTTAATATTAATTATAACTACATGCAAAGTGGTCCCTGCTCCCAAGAATGATATAAACGTAGTCCTTGATTAAGAAAAAGTTGGAAGCCCCTGGTCTATACATACAATTGGCACACAATTGTCCCAATTGACTTTTTATATCTACTGAAGCTATAAAATTGATGTCATGTTTATGATATACAGAAAGAAACTAGTAATAATAAAAATCAATGACCATATTAAAATATTTTAAAAAAAATATGATATATGATTATAATATTTAATATTACATTTTTAAAAAAACGAGCTTCTAATCCAAAAATAATGTTGAAATGATGACCTGAATAATTTCCAGATAATCGTACCACACACGTTCTGTGAGGGTGTCCAACCGAATCAATTATATAAGCTTATCAAAGATCAATATCCGTTAGTAAATGTAACTGCGGTACAACGCCGCCATTTCAACGACGCCGCCGGCAGGCAACAGATACAAACGTTGTGTGCCCCACAGTATAGTGCCGTGTATTTGCAAGTTTTACATAAGTATGGATGGTTTTTTTTTATCTTTATTTTTCTAAGTAGTTTTTCTTGTTTGTGGAGACATTTTGTATTTAAATCCTGTTTCTATTGTGAGTGGAGCGGACTCATTAAGGACTACATTGAACTCGCAAGTGTGAATTAAGAATCGTATACTTTCTTGTATTTTCATTTCATCTATTATAAAAAAAAACAATTAAAGCAGCTTCTCACTGTACCTCCACACAGCAGGGTAGGCAGAAATAATCTAGTGTTAAGACACTCCGTTGCCCATTTTCCACTGAGTTCTGGAGGCATTGCGCCGCCGCTGAATTCTGAAGGCAACGCCGCGCTTTCCCTCGATACCAGAGCGAAGAAATGGAAATATAAATGAAATAAATATTTCTCTTCCACGAGTGGAGATCGAACCCACAACCTGGCGCAAAAGCACAAAGTGTGATTTTACAGTCTCACTTTATGCCTTTGGGCCATGACCGGCCTCACTTACATTATATATTCACAATTTTATGAAACATTTTTTTTAAATACTATTTGCATAAATTGATTTTGTAATCAATTTCATCGTTTTGTTACAGGTTTTATGCTCTAACAGCAGCTGCCGCGGTTTTAAAGTACGTCGAGTACATTCAATGTATTGTCTTCGCCAGAGAATCGTTAAAAATAGAGTACCATTCATCTGAAAACACCATGATTATTGGTATATTCCATTTTTAATTTTTTATTTTTACATAGAAACTCTAAAATTTAAACATAGTAGAATATGATTTTGCAGCGGTTCGTCTTATTTAGATGATAAATTATAGTTTTTAGTTAATAGTTCTTGTAAGTACATTTATTTTTAAATTTGATGATAATTTAATGTATTAAATGAAAATTGTGAAAATCAAAGAACTTATTAGATAATTTAATGTCTAATATTAAGTCATCTTTTTAAATAGTTATGACAATGTAGTTCAAAAGACGTATCTAGTGTACCTAAGCTAAAATTTAACAAGTGAAAATCTATAAATTTGGTATAAAGTGTTTTTTCAATTTAATTAAATCTTTTAATTCGATCCCCACTAGAGATGAAATATTTATTTAAATTTATATTTCCATTTCTTCGTTCTGGTGTCGAGGCACAGCGCGGCATTGAGGTTCGCCATTAATACGCAATGCTTTTAGAATTCGGCAGATAGTGAGAAACGTAGTTTTTTAACACTAGGTTCCCTCTGTCTACCCTATTGTATGCGGGAAATCGCGTGAAGCTAATAAAAAAATTGGAGCAACTATAAGACGTATCCCAGTTATGCTTATAGCAAATTCCGAAAGACAAATCAAATAAAGAATATTTTCATATCTACAAAAATTTCACTTTTTGTGGTAGACAAATGAGAATAAAATATATGGACGTATATAAAACATGTTTTCAGACGTAGCGACAGCAACACAACTGGAACTCGTGCACCCGCTGGCGCCGGCGGGGCGCGCCGGCTGCGTGCTGGGCGCGCTGGGGCCCGCGCGCACGGCGGCCGGCGCCAGGGCGCTGCGGGCCGCCGTCTTGCAGCCCTCCTGCAACCAGCGCGTCATAGAAGCCAGGCTGGACGCGGTGCAAGAGCTGGTTGAAAACGATACTGGGCTAATGGTTGATTTGCAGGTAGGTTTGCTATAATTTAGGTACATTAATTTACGATTTATAAGTTATTTACTTTCCTCCGAGAAACTTGTCCTTCAAGTGAGCAAAAATTCCAGGTCGGCCACGACTTGTCAACCGTATGGTATTTATGTATGTATTAAAAAGATTTTTCCTTATATACATATGCGACACTGGCACACTTGTAAGGCTATGACCTATAGAAGTAAAAACCTTATGTTTTTTTCTATTTCGTATATCATTTAAATTACACGTACAATAAGTCATTCAATAATTAGTTAGTGGCAGAACTAACTTGATCATTTGCTTGTTAAATGAACTGAAAAAAACAATGCAAATGTTCAGAAAAACCTAAATTTTGAGCGGCCAAGACCCGCAGACCGTGCTATTATGTAACTACGTATAAGCTATTCATATAAGTAAACAAAAGCATTTTCTTCCTTAGGATGTTTTAAAAAAATTGTCAGATATAGACAAAATTTTATTTTTGTGCATTGAAACACCTAATCAAAATGTGGATAAATACGGCGAACAACAATTAAATCAAACTATCCTATTGAAAACGACAATGGAAATGGTCCCTATGCTAATAGAAGCATTGAATGGAGTCAAGAGTGGGAAACTGAAAGCAGTTAAAATGGTAATGTTACGATTAATATTAGGTACTATGTGGTTTTGTATATTATAAGATTTTTTAAGTTTTATTTAATTTCTTAACTAACAATAGAAGTAATAAGTTCGTTAATCTTCACTGTAATTAACATTATATATTAAAATTATATATTTTAAAGGATTTAGAAAATCCTCACTACAATGAAATATCGAATATAATACGAGAAGTAATACAAGATGACGCCCATTTAGAGAAAGGAGCTATGGGTAGTCTCCAACGGTGTTTTGCTGTGAAGCCAGAAATCAATGGCCTTCTAGACGTAGCTAGAAGGACCTATTCAGAATTAATAGAAGATATACAGAAGATAGTTCAACAATTAAGTGAAATGCATGATTTACCGATACGTTTGAATCAAAACGTTACGAAAGGATTTCACATAGTGTTGCCAGTTGCACCAAAAAACAGAAGATATTTTAGTATTGAAGATTTACCGCCAATATTTATCCAGGTATCTATTTCCTTAAAAGTTCATTAAATGTTTTATTTCTATGATAAGATTATATTTGTGGATTTAGACAAAAAATAAGGAAACATATTGGGTATCAAGACTTTCATATAAATTTGCAAAGACATTTAAATGTAACGTTTTCTCTCTAATCTATTTGACATTTACACTACTAAAATAAGTAAGTAACGGCGCTCTATTTGTTTATAACATAAATATATTTTTTATTGTCTCGGTCATTTTTTTTTATAAATAAGCAGAAAGGAGAGACAACATGTCTCAATAATAGGTTTTATTTGCATACTCGCACTATTGTACTTATTCTAATCGCTATATGCGTGATATGTTTATAAAGAAAAAGAAATTATCTTTGAAAAAAAAATATTTTATTTTATATTTTCCTTATATAAAATAAAATATATTCAATTTCTTGAACTACATATTTTGTTATAGCACGGAATGCCTTCATGTTGTATTGCGCCACAAAACGTTTTGTTTATATTGCCTTTTTTATCTTTCATATTAATATAATTAGTTTCTTAGCAAAATAAAGTGAATCTAGAATATGATAAAAAGTTTATAAATATCATTTATTTATAAACAAATTTAAGTTTACGTTTGGGGAATACGTTTGATTAAACCGACCTTAGCCAAGATGTTCGTTATTTACATCATTCTTATAACTATAAGGATAATAAGCCTTCATATAAAAAAAAATGTTGTCTGTAAATTTTCACGCTTTTTTAAGGTTCCGTACCTGAAAAGAAAAAACGGTACCTTTATAGTTCCTACTTAAGTTACTTTCCATGTTGAAAACTATCTTATAAGTTGTAATAAACTGTGAACTATTACTATGCTAAGATTCATTCAATACCATCCAGTAGCTATCGATATTTTAAGTATTTTAATCAGTATTTTTCGGTTTTTATTTTTTTTAAGAAAACTATAATGTAAACCAGACTTAAATCCAAAAAAATGTACTTTTAGATCTTAGGCTATCACCATACAAGATGTCATTAATTTATGTCCGAAAGAAAGACAGGCAAGAATTTGCTGAGTGGTTTTTTATCTTCTATAATCGACATGTTAACCGACTTAATCTTATTTCTTTTATATCTTTCATGTACAGAATTAATATTTTCTATTTTTTTTTATATTATATAAAGATATTATTATATTTTTCTAAATAGGTCACATTTAATGGAGCAAGTGTTACAATGACCACAGAAGAACTTGTTGTACTGGATCATCAAGCTAAAGAATCATTAAACGAAATACAAAAGATGAGCAATATGTATAATTATTTTTTTATTGAAAAGTCATATTTTCTGATATAGAAGTGAAATTTACCTTATTTAAACAATATATTTATTTCAGAGTCATATCGTCATTGTTAAAGGAACTTCGTCCGTTTATGTCAAGTCTTTATAAATTGTGCGAAAATGTTGCTGAATTAGACATCTTGCTTGCATTAGCTAATGTATTACGATTTTAAATACTTATTTATTTTTTTAAATTTTAACTTCTCTTTCTGTTCTGTTTCTGTAATTATTTTCCACGCATATAATAGTGTAAACAGAGAGAATCTACTGTTCTGTTCTACGCTTTCTGTCTGAATTCGAGAAGTGTGGTAAAAGGCGAAACTCTATCTCACTTTGTCTTACCAGAGGGGATATGAAAATAATTAATTGCTGTTAGTGGAGAACGAACTCACAATCATCACATTTACGGTCAATCTGATGGATAATCTGATTCTTTATTTATCATCCACTTGTAAAATTTTGCGTTGAACAGGGAAATCCCCAATATGTTTAGTCTAACTTGAGCGGGGAAACACCTACCGAGGAGATAAATATTTCTATTACTGGAAATATAATTCCACATTAGCGCATCTAATCGTGAAACACGCTTTGAACACGAGGTCATAAACTTTCTTAACAACTTAACTAACTCAGCTTCACGCTTTATCCCTAGCGGGGTAGTCCCTACGGTCTCTACATACCTCTTTCGCCTCGTCCGCTGCGTACGTGGCCTCCGAGGCGTACTCATACTTTTTACGTTTTTACTCCAATTTCTTTGATCCTTTCACCTGGTCTCCCCCTATCTCTCTTACCGCTCATTTTTTCTTCATAATTTTTTCGTCGATTTTCATCATTCTTGAAACCTGAAAATATTTAAATAATTTATTAATTAACATTTTCAAATTTAATTAAATTTGAATTCATCATATTTTCTTTAAAGGCAAGCATAATAGGATCATATATAAGACCGGAATTCGGGAGTTATTTGGAAATAAGGAATAGCGTTCATCCTCTTCTCGATTACAACACTCAAGTAATGCCAGTTCCTAACGACATTGTAAGCATATTTGCAAATATATATCAAAATATATCTATTTCAGTTTAATTCTTATTATTAATCCCTTAATTCCTCATCATTACTTCTTTACCCTAAATGATTATAGTAAAGAAGGGGAGAGAGACAGTACTCACAGTAGAGCGCCGCTCAAGGTCCGTTTTCAGGCCTGGTAAAATATTTATATATAAGGAACAATGAGAGCATTTATATTACATACTTGTATAATATAATACAAGTATATGAGACCGATAATGAATCGTGAATGGCAATATAGTGTGAATTCTGCCTATGTGTTAAGACACTTCGTTCTTCACTTGCTAAAATTTGTCGCAGAACTCAACCGCACCATTATTTATTTATTTACTACTGCGAAGAAATGAAAATAATTAATTTCCTCCAGTGGAAAACCTTTTATACATATTTATTAGTAACATTTCAATACAAAATATTTATATCATATTTTCAGTTTGCTAGTCCAGAGTACAACTTCACAATAATAACTGGTCCAAATATGGGCGGTAAAAGTATTTATATAAAACAGATTGCTATTATGCAAATTATGGCGCAGGTAGGTATTAAAAATAGATAAATTATTAAACAAAAAATATATATTTTTTCTTTTTTTCGTGTGTTTTTGGGAATTATTCGACTGAATCGTACGTAAATCTATTATTCTTGCCTAAGTTGGATTATCTAAATATTAAAAAAAGGGATTCTCATATATTACGTAACACCTAAAATGAGAGAAAGGTATACAAAATGCTACAGGGCGTTCCGTGTAGGGTTTTAAATTCTTGAAATGTTATTTAATAGCTTATGTACGGAAAATATTATTTAATATTATATTTAGTTTTTTATTGATTGATTCACTTTATTTTATGTTTCTAGCTAGGTTGCTTTCTACCAGCAACTAACGCGGTACTTCGCATATGCGACCGTATTTTTTCAAGGATTGGTTTCAACGATAATGTTGAATTCAACGCTTCTTCTTACGTTATAGAGGTAAGCTTAGTTATTTTTTTATTTACTTATCTTTGTACTGACTTTATATTCTATATAATTCATAATACTTACACATTCGCTTATATTACGTTTTAATTAGATAAAAAAGTGATTTTTTTTGTATGTTTATTTTTTTATTAACAGGTAAATAAAATTTGTTTTTTTTTTCATATAGATGAAAGAAACCCAACATATTTTAAAAGGTCTTACTTCGTCAAGCTTGGTTATAATAGATGAACTATGCAGGTGAAGTTCATATTGAATATTGTATTATTATTTTTCAAAATAATTTTATAAAATAAAGTAATAGATATAGTTGAGACCGTTAACACAATGGTAGTGAGCTCGATTTGCACTCATGGGAAAAATTATATTTAAATTATTTTCATTTCCACGCTCTGGAAAACGAAGCGCGGCGTAGATATCCGCCTCTCAACACGCAATGAAAGTGGAATGGAGTGCCGTGCCTTGAAGGTCAAAATATACTTAAACAATTAAACTTATGTACTTAAACAAATTTATATGTTAGATATTTTCTTACAAATATTTACCATCATATCGAGGGCGCCACCATCTAGAGGAGTCCTAGGTTAAAATTAATCCATTTTAAGTCTATAAAATTAATGTAATTAATAAATTATTTTTCTTAATCTAGGGGAACAAGTGTCGAGGAAGGCACCAGTATCGCTTGGGCGATATGCGAAGAGCTCCTGAGAAGTGATGCCTTCACTTTCTTCACCACTCACTTCTTATATCTCACTAGATTACAAGATTTATATTTTAATGTTGTAAAGTAAAGTATAATTATGACTCAATACTAAAGTTCGCTAGCTGAACTGTTTCATATATTTGTTTGGTTTTATAGGTAAGGCTGATGTTTAATATTTTTTATTACCACTGGTAGCAGAGTTAGCAAGGAGAACCTAGTGATTAGGCACTCCGTTCTCGACTTTTAATTCTATTTACCAGGTTTTAAAAGGTGGAACTTAACACTGCAATTTCGTAGGAAAATAAAAACAATTCATTCCATTGAGGGAGAATCAAATCCACAATCATTGCATTTATAGTCAGATAATGTCCCACTGCGCCTATGAATTAATATACAATAGGCACATTTAATGCGAAATAGGTAACTATTTCGCACAAAATCAGAAGGCGCTTCCGAAATGATAATACATTATAAATATATAATAACAAAAATATTCCTCAAACTACAGAAAATATCTGTAAATTAATTATTTTAATGAATCGATAAAAAACGAGAATCAATCAAATAAACCTCTGGCTTAATTAACAATTATCAGTCGCAGACCCTGCGCCATCTCTAAGCCTCTAGTTCAAAATAACAAAATATATTATATTACAGTTGTCACACAGCCGTTACAGAGGAAAGTGATCCTCAAAGTTCACACAAAAAAATAATTTATCAACACAAAATCGAACCTGGCGTCACCAAGGTTGAGCACTATGGCCTCGCATTGGCCGCTAAAACTAATCTTCCACAAGACACTGTTGATTTAGCAAAGGAGCTTACTGAACTTATTGCTAAAAGCAAACAGGTGTATAATTGATTATTATGTGTTTCCCTAATACTTACATCCAATATTTTTGGATTTTCTAACGATAAGCAATTTGTTCTCTTTTTTTAGCATAAAACAATATTAATTATTAATGTTCTGTCCGGTCAAAGTAAATCCGCAATCATTACAGACGACCTATTTTAATTTATCCTTTTGTTCTTGACATAAAAGTTTATCATATATCCTCAATAATAGTAAACTCTTTGTATAGTTTATAAAAATATATATTTTTTTCAAGTAACGTTTTAGAGACCAGTCGTGGCAGGCTTGTGCCCCACAAAGTGTGACTGTAAAACCGACGGGTTGTGGGTTCGATCACCACTCGAGAAGATAAAATATTTATTTAAATTAATATTTCCATTTTTCGCTCTGGTGTCGAAGCAAAGCGCGGCGTTGAGTTCTGCCACTCAACACCCAATGTCTTCGGAATTCAGCAAAAAGTGGGGAACGTAGTGTCTTAAAAATAGGTTCCCTCTGCCTACCCTGCTGTGTGCAGGATACAGCGTGAAGCCGGTTTTTTTTTTTACATAACAATATTTCAGCCTCCAATACTCAAATCACCAATGCCAGATATAGAGAAAACACTATATGATCTAAATGCTAAAATAAAACAAGAATGTCGTAAAACATGTGATTTTGAAAGAACTCCTAAAAGAATGATTCAAGAATTCAAAAATGCCAATCCAGTGCTTATCGAAAATATGAAAAAGGCACAGAATGTAACATCAAATAATAGATTAAATATGAGTAGTGATGTAATGAGTGATACTATAGGACCGAATAGTTCGAAATCAGTCTCTAAACAAGACTTAATTCAAACTAATAATAATATTAATAAAGCAATTAATAATGACACTTCAATTTCAACAACGGGTTACAGTTATTCTATTCAAGAAAATGTTACAAGTAATAAACATATTTATTCTGTAAAGCATTCTACTGAATTACTTAACACTATTGAAAATAATAATTGTTATAATAATTTAGAACAACCATTGCCCCAAAATCAAATGTCTGATAATGAATATGATAAAAATTATGATTTGCTTAATGAAAATGAATTCAATTTGAAAACCGTCGCTGACGTTAGCAGCAACGATTCAAATGTTGTTAGAAATAATATATCACAATTTAATGATGATAATGAAAATTATGAAATTAATGATCGTCATAATGAAAGTGGAAGTGATTCAGATATAGCTACAGCGTTAACTCAAATTTTAGAAGAAACTTCTGCAAGTACGAATTCAGAAAGCAATGTGTCGGTCAATGAAGAACTTATGAGAGAAACAATTGAAGAAATTAATGAAGATTTAAAAAGAAATAGTATAACTGTACTTGATGATATTATTCTTACACCACCACTAGAATTTAGAGATTATAATAACGGATATAATTAAGATTGTTGCATGCACTTTTTTTGTCAATTAATATTGTTGAATAAAATAGTAAACTTATTTTTTCTTGTTATTTCTTTTCCTTACTCAGTACCTATATTGTATTTTTTAAACTTATTTGGTTTAAACGTAAAGGCAAGAGGAATTTATGTAAAATTTTGTTTGTATAGTCGTTATTTTAAACAAATTGGTTGTTGCAAGATGGCTCACCTCAAAATTGTGGTAATTTTATTTATCTAGCAAGGAAGGACAAATGTTTTTTGGATTGTTTTGACATGTTTAATCTGTGCCAAAGTATTGCTAGAAAAAAATACTAAAAATAATATAGAAATCGAAATATATGGAAATAGATGGATGCATTGAGAGAAATCGTAATGCAGAGGCACAAAATGTGGTTATGGGTTCGATCCCTACTCGAGGAAGTGAATTATTTATTTACATTTATATTTTCATTTCTTCGCTCTGGTGTTGAGACAAAGCACAGCGCTGAGTTCCGCCATTCAACAAGCAATGCTACCAGAACTCAGCGGAAAGTGGAGAACGGAGTGTCTTAACATCAGTTTTCCCCTGTCTACCATGCTGTGTGCAGGATACAGCGTGAAGTTGATTTTAGATTATGATGTATTTATTTAAATATCACCTACTACATTTATATTGTAATTATTTTGAGTTACTACAGTTATAGACATCTCTTCACCCAATAAACATGAATATATAATTAAAATAAAAATAAATACAGGTATAGTATAATTTGACGGCATACATTAAATCAACTAAACATTGGCAACACTACTTACCAAGTATGATGCGAAAGCAAATGGCCGCTAAGCTGTATTTTGCTAATGCTACTTAAGTTTAGAGGTTTTCTTTATTACATTGAATGTTTTTAATGTGTACCATAAAAAATAAACGACCGATAGAGTAGGCTAAGTGAGTTGTGCTCTTTTTTGCATTAATACTTACTGAAAACCAATGCTCCGATCTTATTTTATAAATCATCAAATGTAAACCATCCACGTGCTTATTTTAGAGAGAAGGCGCAGCCATGTCGCTGCCGCCGTATCTTTTGGGGCCCAACCCATGGGCCACGATGATGGCGCAGCAGCAGCTGGCGGCGGCGCAGCAGGCGGCTTTGCAAGCCCATGCCGCCGCCGCTGCTGCAGCGCCCCCTGTGCCGCCGGCTCAACCACCAAAGCCGCATCATATACCTGAGGAAAAAATCAAAGAAAAAGGTATATTTTTTTTTAACTATAAGATTTTAAATTTAATTACAATGCATTTTAATTATAGTGTAATTTAGTCAAATTACCAGATATTTCGTTAATAAGTATTGTTGTAAAACTACTACCATTGAGATTTTGCATAAAATCTTTTCTGCAGTCGATTAAAAACAATTTTCATTAATTTTGAACTAACTGCTAAAAAGATTCAGGATAGGAAATTTAAACAACACACTTACAATAACTTATTACTGTATATAGATATCAACATTTAAATTAAATAATAGTGGGTGATATTTATTATTATTATAACATACTTAACTCAGGCAAAAGCCATTGTGCAGTGTAATGGCATCTGTGTACAAACATTATGGTTGTGATTGATTTTATGATGACATTATGTGACATGATGATGAACTTGATTGCCACTAGGAAATGAGTACAGACTAATGTCTGATCCCCACTGATAAAACAACATGACATTGAGTTTTGCAATTACTTATACAATGTCTTGAAATGACAGTTTTAGCTTCATTTCTATTAAAAAAAATTATGGCCCGTTGTGGTGCAGGGGTAGGCAGAAGTGTGTCACTGTAACCAGGTTATAGATTTGCTTCCCACTCAACAAAGTTAAATACTTCATATTTCGATTACTTCATTCTAGCATCGAAGCCAAGGGCTGTATTAAGTTCTGCCACTCATGCTGTGCTTCCAGAAATTGGGAGATCATGGAAATATAGTGTCTTAATGCTAGGTTCCCTGATTCCATTTGCTTATAGTGCTATGTGTGAGATACAGTATGAAGCTGCAAAAAAGAACAATAAAATTATTGAATTACATAATGTTTATACTTATAGTATTAAGCAAAATTCATTCTTGCTGATGAATGCTTAAATCTTGAAAGTAGGCAAGAGATTTCAATGTGGTTTTTACCACCTTTTTTACATACTTATTATTATTATATATAAAAAAACAAACTGTAATCATGTCAGATTTAACAACAGATAAGAAAAAAACAAATAGAATATAGAAAAAAATAATGCTTAGTATATAAGATTAAGAAAATTAACATCAAAGTTTTGTGTTTACAGGCTTAACTAATTGGTAAAAAAATATTTATGCAGAAATCAAAAGAAACTAATTTACTATCAAAAGAAATTTGACCTTCAATTCTGTTTAAAAATATGTTTAGGTTTAAAAAATAAGGCTTTGTTCCCTTTGCCCAAGATTACTTTATTTAGTTGTTTAATGTAAACATTTCCAAAGGGATATATAAAACTGCAATGGATATTCTTTTTCACCCAAGTGTTAGTGAAAAATGCTGTAGTTGCAAACAATTATAAAAATTGCATATAAAATATTTATTATTTTGTATATTGAGTTTCAATCCTGTTGGTTTATTAATAAAAAAATTACAATAAAATATTATACATAGAAAATTTATTTCTATTTTCCTTTTTGCTGAAGATGTGTATGTATGTGTGATGTGTGTTTTAGTTACAAAACTAAAAAAAAATAATTTATAAACAATATTTTCTTTCACAGCCCAGAAATGGCTACAGCTACAATCAAAACGTTTTGCCGAAAAACGGAAATTCGGTTTTGTGGATGCTCAGAAGGAAGACATGCCACCGGAGCATATAAGAAAAATTATAAGAGATCATGGGGACATGACTAGTCGTAAATATCGTCATGACAAAAGGGTTTACCTTGGAGCCTTGAAGTACATGCCACATGCAGTCATGAAACTGTTAGAGAACATGCCTATGCCATGGGAACAAATCAGAGATGTCAAAGTCTTGTATCACATCACTGGTGCAATTACCTTTGTCAATGAGATACCTTGGGTTATTGAACCTGTTTACATTGCTCAATGGGGTACCATGTGGATTATGATGCGTAGGGAGAAACGTGATCGACGTCACTTCAAGAGAATGAGGTTCCCGCCATTTGATGATGAAGAACCTCCTTTAGATTATGCTGATAATATCTTGGATGTAGAGCCTTTAGAGCCTATACAGATTGAGCTGGATCCTGAGGAAGATGGAGCAGTTGCTTCCTGGTTTTACGATCATAAACCACTATTGGGAACTCGGCATGTCAACGGTTCAACATATAGAAAATGGAATCTGTCCCTACCACAAATGGCAACATTGTACAGACTCGCTAATCAATTGTTAACAGATTTGGTAGATGACAATTATTTTTATCTATTTGATTCTAAAAGTTTCTTCACTGCAAAAGCTTTGAACATGGCAATACCAGGTGGGCCTAAGTTTGAGCCACTAGTGAAAGATAATTCTGCAGGAGATGAAGATTGGAATGAGTTCAATGACATTAATAAGATTATAATCCGACAGCCAATAAGAACTGAATACAGGATTGCTTTCCCATACCTGTATAACAATTTGCCTCATTTTGTTCAATTATCTTGGTAAGTTTACTCTCCATACTCTACATTATTATGTGATTTTTTTGGGTAAATTGGGATTTGTGGAATATAACAGAGTGTTGATCCTTTGAAACTCATTTTTTTTTAACACAGAACAGAAAACTATATTTATATATGTTATTATATTTTTAATGACATTCAAAATGAATATAAATGCAATCAAAACAAATTACATAAAAATTACTAAAATGTTCGTTTATTAAAAAAACTCATTATTTTAGTTCAGTAGCAGTCATTTAGTTGATATCAAAATTCCCATAATCAATGGTGTAAATTGTTATAAAAATAATAATATTCATAATTTTCACAGGTATCACACACCAAATGTAGTATACATCAAAACTGAAGATCCAGACTTGCCAGCGTTTTATTTCGACCCTCTTATCAATCCCATATCTCATAGACATTCAGTGAAATCATTAGATCCAGTGCCTGAAGAAGAAGACTTCCTACTCCCTGAAGATGTGTCACCATTCTTACAAGAAACTGCTTTGTATACTGATAACACAGCTAATGGCATTGCACTTTTGTGGGCTCCAAGACCTTTTAATATGAGATCAGGTAAAATGATGATAATGAAAATGTAAAAATTAACTTCTGATGGTTATTTAGAGGCTATCGAATCACTTGACCGCGAAGGTATGAGTTCAAATCCCATTCAGGGTATTAAATGTTTTAGATTTCCTTGGTCTGGTGACGAGACAAATTGTGCCACTGAGTTTCGCCATTCAAAACACAATGCCTTGAAAATTGGCCGTAAAGTTGGGGACCTCTGGGAGTTCCCTTTGCCTATTATACTATATGCAAGATACAGCGTGAAGCTAAAATACATTTTTGTGTAAAATAGTCTTTTGTATTCGCCCAACATGTATTAGAAATAATAATAATAAATAATTGTTTTTTTTAGGTCGTACTCGTCGTGCCATCGATGTACCTCTCGTCAAGACATGGTATAAGGAACACTGCCCACCCGGCCAGCCTGTAAAAGTCCGTGTGTCGTATCAAAAATTACTGAAATACTATGTGCTAAATGCTTTGAAGCATAGACCACCCAAGCCACAGAAGAAAAGGTAATTTTTTAATAATTATTACAGTTGGTGGTCTTATATAATGAATATATGGCTCAAATTTCTTTTTCAACCCATTTTTAGTATTAAAAAAATAAAATAAACTAGCATTCACGTTGTATCCCGCATACAGCAGGTTAAGCAGAGGGAATGAAGTGTTAAGACAGTATTTTCTCCACTTTCCGTCGAATTCTGGGGGCATTGCGTGTTGAGTGGCGGAAGTCGTCCGTGTAACGGTGGTAAATAAACATTTCATTTCCTCGAGTGGGGATCGAATGCACAACCAGTCGTGTTTACACTCAAACTTGTTCTTCAATATTGTGTAGTCTTCAATATTCAAAAACAAATAGTTTTTATTAGTCTTGCCACTAAACAATTATTCTTTATCATAGTAGTTGTCTATAAGACTTTCAAATGCTTCTCAGAAGCTTAAGATATGTTTGATACTTAGTAAGACTTTTTATTTAAAAAAATATTTTGTTTTCTAGATATCTATTCCGCTCATTCAAATCAACAAAATTCTTCCAAACAACAACTCTGGATTGGGTGGAGGCTGGTCTGCAAGTATGTAGACAAGGATACAATATGCTCAATTTACTTATTCACCGCAAGAACCTAAACTATTTACATCTTGATTACAACTTTAATTTGAAGCCCGTTAAGACACTTACTACTAAAGAGAGAAAGAAATCTAGGTTCGGAAATGGTAAGCAGTATTTTTAATTCATAATCATACTTTTTATGGTGCTATTCCGAATTTTCGAGACATTGCATGTTGAGAGGAACTCAACGCTGCACTTTGTCAGGCTACTATATAGGAAGAGGTATTGGAAATAATTCATTCCTGAGTAGAAACCAAACCACAACTGTTGCGTTTAGGGGCCGTTCAAGTATTACGTAAGCACTGTAGGGGGGTGGGAGGTTTGCTTATTTTTGACGTGTTCAATGAAATATTTTCAAGAGGATTGCTTATTTTTGATGACATAGGGGAGGGGGTAGTCAATAATTGCAAAAAAACTGCTTACGTAATACTTGAACGGCCCCTTACAATAAATCGTTAACATACCCCTGCCCCACAATGGCCTACATTATATTATTTTGATATTATGTACTTATGTTTGTATAATTTTGTTACAGCATTCCACTTATGTCGTGAAATTCTCAGATTAACAAAGCTTATAGTGGACTCTCACGTACAATATCGTCTAAACAATGTGGATTCCTTCCAACTGGCAGATGGTCTCCAGTATATTTTTGCCCATGTCGGTCAACTCACTGGAATGTACCGATACAAATATAAATTAATGAGACAGATTAGAATGTGCAAGGACTTGAAGCATTTGATTTATTATAGATTTAATACTGTAAGTTTGATTTAAGCTTTTCATTAAGTTTGTTTTGTGAATGTACTTAAGTAGTAATTAATGGTTGTTGTTAAGTGGTATTGGGCCCAATCTATATTGTTTCATGCTCAAGAAATGTCTGTAAATATAATTAGTTCTCTTCATTTTTATATTTATTTCTATTAAATTATTATCAATGGTGAAGTTTATACTGAATTACTTAGAAAGATCAAAATTCTAACAGTGGGATTTGAACCAGAAACCCTTTGGCCACTTTTTTTATGCTATACTGCATTTATGTTCTGCCATTACATTTATTGGCTTATTTGTAACATATGCAGATATTTCATATGGCAAAACCAAATAAATATATAATAATAATTAGAATAACTTTATTTCTTTAGGGTCCTGTTTCTAAAGGTCCTGGTTGTGGGATCTGGGCACCAGGCTGGCGTGTATGGCTGTTCTTTATGCGTGGTATAACACCGCTGCTGGAGCGTTGGCTTGGCAATTTGCTGTCTAGGCAGTTTGAAGGACGACATTCAAAGGGTATGTGTTGCTTTTGCTATTTTCGTAACGTTTTGAGTATGGTGTAGATATGTTTATTTCTTGAAAGAATAAAACTCTTTTAAGTTATTTTCAACTTATTTGGAACTGGTTACAAGTGGCACAAATGTTTTGCTAAGTGGCACAAAAGTGGTTTGTTATACAAATGGCAGGAATTGTATGTATTATGTAAATCGATTCATGTTTAGTTCTGTTATTTTGATATTTTATGTTTGTTTAATTTACTTTTAGTTATTTTTAGTAAACAATTTAAATATCTAAAAGTTTGTTCAGTAATATGGGTAGGTAATATAAAAAAAAACTCGCCAGTCATATCTTTATAAAAAAATTTACAAATTCTAATATCTTATTTTCAAACATAGGTGTAGCCAAGACAGTAACAAAGCAGCGTGTCGAGTCCCACTTCGACCTAGAACTGCGTGCTTCAGTGATGCACGATATTGTGGACATGATGCCCGAAGGTATCAAACAGAATAAGGCAAGGACGATCTTGCAACATTTGTCTGAGGCGTGGCGGTGTTGGAAAGCGAATATACCTTGGAAGGTTAGTATTTAGATTTTTTAAATGTTAAAAAGTAATAATAATAAAGTTAGTTTTATTACTTTCAAAGTATAAATTTAATCAGCTTGTTTTCCATTCTCGTTTAGGTTCCAGGACTCCCGACGCCCATAGAAAACATGATTCTCCGTTATGTCAAAATGAAAGCCGACTGGTGGACCAACACGGCCCACTACAATAGGGAACGTATACGGCGCGGCGCGACCGTTGACAAAACTGTGTGTAAGAAGAATCTGGGAAGACTTACTAGATTGTATTTGAAAGCGGAGCAGGAAAGGCAACATAATTATTTGAAGGTATAGAATTTTAACTACTTTTTTACATTCTTTTGTAGGACGAATCACATACAACAAAGGTTTTATTAATTATGATCAATCTGGGAAAACTAATCAATAAAATAAATAATCTTTTAAATTAATTTTAATAATTGTAAATGTATGTTTGTGTTTAAATTAATGTCAATATTTTTTTAATGATGTAACATTTATTTAATCCATTAATTGATTTTCGTTTTAACATTTAATTTTTTTAGGATGGACCCTACATTTCACCTGAAGAGGCTGTAGCCATCTACACAACGACTGTCCACTGGCTGGAGTCGCGGCGCTTCGCCCCCATACCTTTCCCTCCACTATCATATAAACATGACACGAAACTACTTATATTGGCCCTGGAAAGACTGAAAGAAGCTTACAGCGTCAAGTCCAGGCTCAACCAAAGTCAAAGAGAAGAACTGGGTCTAATAGAACAAGCCTATGATAATCCTCACGAAGCTTTGTCCAGGATCAAACGTCATTTGCTCACACAGAGAACTTTTAGAGAGGTACTATCATTATTTAATACATATTATATGAATGCGTTGATACTTTAGATTTTATTTAATTCCATTATTAATCTTAAATAGTGATATTTATCGTGGCTACAGTCTAGCACATATATGGTAAATTTGTAAATCTAAAATAGATCATCATCATATTAGCGCAAAAAATTGTATCTAAATTAGAAAGTATAAAATATTTTTAATATTTTTCTATCATTATAGTAGCATTAGATTTTCGCTTAGCCTATTGTATATTATTGTGTATTATGTATATAAATATATTAGTTGTACTCATTAATCTGCCATCTTTAATTATTGATATCAAAAATCTTCCCAACCACAGGTAGGAATAGAATTCATGGACCTCTACTCTCATCTGGTCCCAGTATACGATGTGGAGCCCTTAGAAAAGATAACAGATGCCTATCTTGACCAATATCTCTGGTATGAAGCTGACAAGCGTCGGCTCCTACCACCGTGGGTGAAGCCTGCTGATACTGAACCCTCGCCTTTGCTGGTTTATAAGTGGTGCCAAGGTAAGTCTTTGATTATATATTAATAGTGACAACTTTTTATTGTACATTTAAAGAAATCTGTGGGTAGACTTTCCATTTAATAGTTTTTTTGTATATGACTAGTGGGCGCGCGCAGCTTCGCCCAGTTATTTGCAAATTCTAAAAAAACACGAAACACGTGTTAAATAAAATATTTTTAAAAGTTATAATTTAATTTTTTATAAAAATCGGCGGCGATTTAAGGACTTTTCCATATAAACTTTCAAACCCTTATTTGAACCCTTAGGGGGCGAATTGAAGAAAACCATGAAACACGTCTTCAAAGAAATATTTTTTAAGAGTCTGAATTTCAATTTTATAAAAATTGGTGCCGATTTAAAAAAATCCATACTAACTTTTAACCCCTATTTCATCCCTTTAGGGTTAAAATTTTAAAAAATCCATTAGTGGAGTCCAGATTACGAAAATAAACATCTGTCCAAATTTTACGTTTCTACGCACAGCGGTTACGGCTGTGCGTGCGTCTTACCTGTCAGTCGGAACATGTCCTTTTATATATATAGATTAAGGAGACGTGAAATGATAATGTGAAACATCTAACTCTCACATGTTCGGTAACGTCATGTTTGTAATCTATATAGAAATTGTTATCCTCTCTCATTTTAAAAACAGGGATACATAAGATTTTTATCTCAAGCTGAGTTACGTATTCATTTTGCCATAATGTCAAGTGTGTATTTTATTTATTGTCTGTGTTTTTGATTGCGATGAGTATTTATATATTTTTTATTTTTTTCAAACAAATATTATAAAGTAAAAATTAGATTAACACATGTATTAAAAAGTGTTTTTAAAATATAGGTTTGTTAGTGTCAGTAATGTGTGCTATCATGGTATTACTATCTTATACTTTTTTTATAAATTATGTAAAGCTGGGTAATTTATTTATATTCAAATTAAAAGAAACAATGGAATGTTATATAAAATTTTTATAAAGAAAATAGAAGAAAGAAGAAAATATGCAACTGCCCATAGTGTGCGTTGTAGCAAAGGAGATCAAATGGTTGTACCATCCCCTTGTTACAAACCTCACTTTGGTTCTTTGCACAATCCAACAAGAACATTTAAATATGTTTTAATATTTTATTACATTTATTATACAAGGTTATTCTCCCATATATGTTATTATAACATTTGTTTTTTAACAATATTATGACTATCATTTTCGACTGTATGTAATAGTTGCGGATTCTAATGAACAGAATTGAATATTAAAATCTAAACGTATGCAAAATTAGGATTTAACTTCACGTATATATCTTGGATCAGGCATGCTTATAAAAATACGCTATTTTGTAACACGCTAAAAAAAATTGTTTAAGAAAATATCACAATTAAAAATATCAAAATAAATATACACTTAATAAGCTAGTTCTAATATTATTCTATTTTCAAAACAGGTATAAATAATCTACAAGATGTATGGGAGGTTGGTGAAGGAGAATGCAACGTGCTGTTAGAATCTCGTTTTGAGAAATTATATGAAAAGATCGATTTGACACTACTCAATCGATTGTTGCGTTTGATTGTCGACCACAATATTGCGGATTATATGACTGCTAAGAACAATGTCGTCATTAATTACAAGGTGAGTCGGAAAATACTTTTTTATGATGATTAAAGGCAAGTTTAATGAGACTGAACTAACTGGGGCTAAAATTGGGGAAAGTCTCTAGACATATCTCAGCTAAAACTTTGAAAATATTGGAGAACTATATTTTTTTTTTAAATATAAAAATATATTTAGTATTACATTTATATTTTTTAAACATTTTTAAAGTGTTAATCCACACTTAGGAAAGTTAAATACTTATTTAAAAAACGTATAAAAATTTGAATGTAGCGGGACTCGAACCCGCGCCTCCTGGAAACCTACCAGGCGCTCTGACCCCTGAGCCATACGTTCTCGTCAAGCTACGTCGAAATTCTTATATGCTTTTTACAACTTATTTATGTTGTTAGCATCTCTGTAGGGAGATTTTTACAAATTTCCGCTACCTTACTGCTTTATTTCTTGCTAGAAGCAATTGGAATACATTAGTTAACATTAAATTGTTATTGTATGATGAACCGCGTAGGGGTCCTGAAACCAGAGAGTTCCTGTGCTCTGGAGGCGGCCGTCGACTGTGGACGATGTCGATCACATTGTACTGCGGCGACGGTCGTCTGATAATACGCTATCTGATACCAAAAAAAAATGAAAATAAATAACGAATTATACATATTATATAACAAATCACGTCTATACATTTTTCTTATAGGATATGAATCATACAAACTCCTATGGAATCATTAGAGGGCTTCAATTCGCTTCGTTTATAGTGCAATACTATGGCCTAGTACTGGATTTGCTCGTCCTTGGTCTGCAGAGGGCTAGTGAAATGGCTGGTCCTCCACAACTGCCGAATGATTTCCTATCGTACCAGGACAGAGCGGCGGAGGGAGCTCATCCTATCAGATTGTATTGCCGATATATTGACAGGATTCATATATTCTTTAGGTATTTTGTAAAATCTTATAAACTGAATTAATTAATTTTGTAAAATCTTATAAACTGAAAGACTTTCTCATACCGCTATATCAGACTATATACTATAATTGTGTTATGTATATGTCTGTTATTGAATTTTTAAATTCGTTTATTTTCTTTCATTGAACAGTATTAGCAAAACAAAACGATGTTTAAATAGGACTAGTGCATACACACACATCAGTTTTGACTTTAACAACTATGGTAAAACATCTGTTCTAAATGTAATATTTTGATATTTTTTTTAGATTCACAGCAGAAGAAGCAAGGGACTTGATTCAAAGATATCTAACAGAGCATCCGGATCCAAATAACGAGAACATTGTCGGTTATAACAATAAAAAATGTTGGCCGCGAGATGCCAGGATGAGATTGATGAAGCACGATGTTAATTTGTAAGTATTAATGTGATGTAAAAGTTTGATTATAGTAAATTACTTTTGGGCCAGTCGCGGCGCAAGGGCTCAAAATGTGACTGTAAAATTGACTGGCTGTGGGTTCCACCCCACTCGAGGAAATGAAATATTTATTTACATTTATATTTTAATTTCTTCAGTTTAGTGTCGAGGTAAAACGCGGCGTTGAGTTTCGCCACTCAACACGCAATGCCTCCAGAACTTGGCGGCAAGTAGGGAACGGACTGTCTTACACAAGGTTCCCTCTGCCTGGATACAGCCTGAAGCTGATTTGACTTAATTTTGTTCTTAATTTACTTTAAGTACAAATGATACGTGCACTTATTGAATGTTCTTTTTTTTTGTTTTTCATTTTAAAAAATTTGATATAGTCATGTAGCACTTGCATTTTTTTGTTTGGAAATAATATATGTTTAATTATTACCGTTACCATACCGTTACCGTAATATTACCGTTCACGGCTACTGTTAATGGCAAATTCGTTTATTAACACAGAATCTTAGTGGCTCAAAAAAAATTAACTTTTAAAACCTAATACTTTCTTCTATAGGGGTCGCGCTGTGTTCTGGGACATTAAGAATCGTTTGCCACGTTCAGTAACTACCATACAATGGGAGAACAGCTTTGTATCGGTCTACTCAAAGGATAATCCCAATTTACTGTTCAACATGGCAGGGTTTGAATGCAGAATATTACCGAAAGTAAGTAATAGTTATAGAAAATATTTTTTTTTTATTTTTAATAGTGTTGTTTACATAGGTTTGAAATTTAAATTCTGATATCTGGCTATATATGTAAGGTTTACTAATTTCATAAAACTACGTATTCTTTTATTTAGTGTTAGTTTTTCTGCTATATTAATTAAAATTGTTTTACTGATTTTTTTTAAAATCAATATTACTGTTTTTTTAAACATTAAAATAATTAGTCATTTTACTACAACACGCTTTCGGTTTGCAGTGCCGAAGCCAACACGAGGAGCTATCTCATCGAGACGGAGTGTGGAATCTCCAAAATGAAGTGACAAAAGAAAGGACAGCACAGTGCTATTTACGAGTGGACGATGAATCCCTAGCGCGTTTCCATAATAGAGTGCGACAGATTTTAATGGCATCAGGCTCCACTACCTTTACTAAGATCGTCAATAAATGGAATACAGCGCTTATTGGTAAGTGGAATTGTCAATTGTCATTGTCAACGCAATGCCTCCAAAATTCTGCGGAAAGTGTCTCAACACTTGAAGCTGATAAAAAATACATTAAGTAAATTATGTCTTAAACGTGCGATCAATATCATTTTATGATTCGGTATTCGGTTAATTGGTGCGACAATTACGTATTGCACCTTTTGAAATGTTATAGGAGATACAAATATGCCTAACATTATATGTTATTCTGCACAGGTCTTATGACATACTTCCGTGAAGCAGTTGTTAACACACAAGAGTTGTTAGATCTTCTCGTCAAATGTGAGAATAAGATTCAAACTCGTATTAAAATCGGTTTGAATTCAAAAATGCCCTCCCGCTTCCCGCCCGTCGTGTTCTATACGCCTAAGGAGTTGGGTGGTTTGGGAATGTTGTCTATGGGCCATGTTTTGATTCCACAGGTATATTATTAATTGTTAATTATGTAAATATGAATTATTTTTACTGTATGTACTGCAACATGAAGAATAAGAAGGTAATTTTACTGACTGATTTGACTGTTAATATAAAAAGTCTTACAAACAAATATAAAAGGAAAAAATATATAGAAGTATATTTGTAATGAACTTTTTGAGAAATGTATGACTTATTGACCATTTGATATTTCTGGGTTCAATGCCCATTGAATGATTTCATTTCTAATGAGAAACATTCATGATGAGAATCTGGTTGAAAAACTACCAGCCTAACATAGTCTGTAAAATGAGCCTAAAGCTTACATACAAAATTTTCTCTACTTACTCGTTTAACAAAGATATATAAATATTTTAAAAAATTGTTCTTTTTTTACAGTCCGATCTTCGTTGGTCGAAACAAACAGACGTTGGCATCACCCATTTCCGCTCAGGAATGTCTCATGATGAAGACCAGCTTATTCCCAATTTATACCGTTACATCCAGCCCTGGGAAGCTGAATTTGTTGACTCACAAAGAGTATGGGCGGAATATGCATTGAAGAGACAGGAGGCTAATGCTCAGAATAGGTTTGTTTAATCTATTATCATAGACTATAATCAAGGATTATAAATTGCAGAACAACAAATGATAATAAATTATGTTAAAATATATAATTAGTTAATATTTAGATATGTACAATTATAAAAAATTCTGTAGACTAGCTTCTTTTTGCCTTTATTGAAACTTTATTTTTTATAAAATATTTAAATTATTATACAATCCAATAAATAATATGAACTTTGTAATAATCTAGTGTTTAATAGTGCCAGATTACTATGATTCTACTCTTATGTATATTTATTGGATTTTATATTACACAATTTTCATCAGTCAAAACACTTAGATGTTTTAATACTTTCAAATAAATTCGCCTATAAAGAAACTATATATTGACTTGACTTCATGTTGACAATAGAAGTGAATAATTTTTTTGATATGATGAGCCGCGTAGGGGTCCTGAAACCAGAGAGTCTCTGTGCTCTGGGGGCGGCCGTCGACTGTGGACGATGTCGATCACATTGTACTGCGGCGACGGTCGTCTGACAGTACGCTATCTGATCTCAATAAAACATTAAACTAATAATATATTCCTGTAAATGAATAATAAACATGTTAAAGAGTGAATATTTTCTTAGGCGTCTAACATTGGAAGACTTGGAAGACTCGTGGGATAGAGGTATACCGAGAATCAATACGCTGTTCCAAAAAGACAGACACACACTCGCCTATGATAAAGGATGGCGTATACGAACTGAGTTTAAGCAGTATCAGGTAATTCTCTCGCATATTCAATACAATGTGAACTATGCGCGATATTTATGGTTTATGTTATATTTTCCCATGGGAACAATATTTTGACGATAATAACATCGTATGTTAGGCTTAATTCCTTTCATTAAACACAAAGCTCTTTTAAGTGTTAGATTGCTTGTTTGCCTCTATTTTTGATAATAATGTAGCAGCGGCACAACATCTGACTGTAACAGCGACGGATGTGTGTTCAATTATCATTAGGGGAAATGAATTGTATAGATTACCTCGTTTTTGTAATAAGATAAATTGCAGCGTTAGGTTCCACCATTAAAATCTCAATGTGCAAGATTTAGGTTCCCTTTGTCTACCTTGCGACATTAAACATGATGCTAAAAATTATTGCATTCTTTTTCACATGAATATACTTTTTTATCCAGGTTCTAAAACAAAACCCGTTCTGGTGGACTCACCAACGTCACGACGGTAAACTGTGGAACTTGAACAACTACCGTACTGACATGATACAAGCACTCGGAGGAGTGGAGGGTATCCTCGAACATACACTGTTCAAGGGCACTTACTTCCCCACTTGGGAGGGTCTGTTTTGGTACTGTGTAGATTTTTTTGTTAATATTTAGTTATGTTTAGTTGTAATGACTGTAACATATTAGGGTTGTAAATAATCGCTTTTCCAAGATAATTTTAATCTACTATTAAATCGAGTAAACTATAATTTTGCATAGTTTGTTAGTCTTTCATAAAATTATAAGATAGATAATATATTTTTTTAAAAATACATTGAAATAAGTGTATATATTGTGAATGGTGTTTGATTCCTTTAATTTCTTTAGATTTAGTAATTAATGTTTCTTCATTTGTGTAGGGAAAAGGCTTCCGGATTTGAAGAATCCATGAAATACAAGAAATTAACGAAATGCTCAAAGATCTGGTTTGAACCAAATTCCGAACCGTCGTTTCACATTGTGGTGGTCACCCACTATTAACAGAGCCAATGTGTATGTCGGTTTCCAGGTATGTAAAGGTTCATTGTGTATAATAAAAGTTTTATGTACTTATATATTGAACATAACTTACTAAATAAATTGTAATTTTAATGTATACATTGCTTTTATAGGTACAACTGGACTTAACAGGAATATTCATGCATGGCAAAATTCCAACACTAAAGATTTCCCTCATCCAAATATTCCGAGCTCACTTGTGGCAGAAAGTCCACGAGTCCATAGTGATGGACTTGTGTCAGGTGTTCGATCAAGAGTTGGATGCCTTGGAAATTGAAACAGTCCAAAAAGAAACTATACATCCTCGTAAATCATACAAAATGAATTCGTCCTGTGCTGACATTTTGTTGTTTAGTGCCTATAAATGGAATGTTTCGAGGCCCTCGTTGCTTGCAGATACAAAGTAAGGCTGGGTTATTGTTTCGTCAGTGTGGGTGTTGGGCTGGGTGGCCGTTAGTATACAATACATGTGTAGAAAAAGAATCGGTTTAATCCTATTAAATAAAGAAAATAATTTCTAAAAATAAAGGTGTATACTAATTAATCATCTCTTCCAGAGACACAATGGACAACACAACAACACAAAAGTACTGGCTTGATATACAACTCCGATGGGGTGATTACGACTCCCACGATGTAGAGAGATACGCGAGAGCCAAGTTCCTTGATTATACAACTGATAACATGTCCATTTATCCGTCCCCCACTGGCCTGCTCATTGCTATTGACCTGGCTTATAATTTACATAGGTAATATCTTTAAATGTTAAAAATATATAGGAAAGATATCAAATTTTTTTATACCGAGTTTCAAGTAAAGGATTACGCAATTTATTCGTTGCTTTATATTTATTTTTATAATTAATTTTTTTATAAAGTATAAGAGCACAGTGTGACGACTGGTTTTGGGTTTAATCCCTGCTCGAAGAAATATTTATTTAAATTTATATTTCAATTTCTTTACCCTGGTGTCGATTAAAATCGCGACGTTGTGATCCGCCACTCAACACGCAATGTCTAACCGCCTTAGAACGAACGAATAAACGATTTCCAATAGGCACTGGTTCAAATCTTGCTCCATTCATATGTGGAATACCACTTTGAAAATGTTATAAATATTTAAACTGTTTATTTACATAGTGCATACGGAAACTGGTTCCCCGGCTGCAAACCGCTCATACAACAAGCAATGGCCAAAATAATGAAGGCCAACCCTGCCTTATACGTGTTACGTGAACGTATACGTAAAGCGTTACAGCTATATTCGTCCGAGCCCACTGAACCTTATCTATCCAGTCAGAATTATGGTGAATTGTTCTCTAATCAAATTATTTGGTAAGTTGATTGATTTCATTTATAAATGTATGTATGAATGGCGTGTCTTACCGGTAGACTTGCCTACCTTGCTAGATAGATGCGAGATAAAGCGTAAAAGTAGAAAGAGTATTTAATTTATGACTTTTAAAATTATTAATTATTACTTATGAATTTTAAAAATATTAATTATTACTTAATATGAAGTAAATTAAATACCTTTTCATATTTTCAAGATGTTTATTTAAGACTACAAGCAAATTACTGAGAATTTACTCCTGTAAAATGAATATATACCAATATATTGAAATTTCATAGGTATATAACTAATATTTTTTTGCTTGTGCTCTAGGTTCGTAGATGATACTAACGTATATCGTGTGACAATCCACAAGACATTTGAAGGTAACTTGACGACGAAGCCTATCAATGGAGCCATCTTCATATTCAACCCGCGCACTGGACAGCTTTTCCTTAAAATTATTCACACAAGTGTATGGGCAGGACAGAAACGTTTGGGACAGGTAAATATAATAAATTTTTGAGCTATAACTAAAACATAATTATGCCACAGTAGGATAGCCTCTATTGTAAACACATTGATTGGATTCAATACCAGATCAAGGAATTAATGATTCATTTCTTTGATGTAATGGCCATAAGACCAAGTGTGACTGACAGTAACTTTCGCCAGCCAACGTAAAATATATTAAATTGCACTGAAAAGCGGAGGACGGAACTTCTTAACTCTACATTTTCCTGCTATATGCAGGATATAGCATAAAACTAGATAAATAAATTGAACAGACTTAAATAGCGAAGATTGAATAGTAAAAACTTCATCTTCGAAATTTTCCATCTATTAAAATTAGGAATATGCCAGAAGAAAAATGTAATTATAATATACAGTTATATCTTAGAATATGTTATTATTGTAGTATGTAAAAATTTGGTTTCGGTTATATAGCTCGCCAAATGGAAGACTGCTGAAGAAGTAGCGGCGTTGATTCGCTCTCTCCCTGTTGAAGAACAACCAAAGCAAATTATTGTCACAAGAAAAGGAATGTTGGATCCACTTGAGGTAAGAATTTTGTTTTTAAGTGTAGAAGTTAAAAGAGATAAAAAAACCCCCAAAGATAAAATAAAAAACTACTGCATTAGTTTTTTTTAAATATGTATAATTCATTTTTCTTATATTACAATATTTATTAAGAATAATTTGTAAATATCATTCTCTTTCTTCACAGGTCCACTTGCTTGACTTTCCTAACATTGTAATAAAGGGTTCAGAGCTACAGCTACCATTCCAAGCTTGTCTCAAAGTGGAGAAATTCGGTGACCTCATCCTGAAAGCGACAGAACCACAGATGGTGTTGTTCAATTTGTATGATGACTGGTTGAAGTCTATATCGTCATATACCGTGAGTATATATATATATATATATAAATGATATATATGTATCTTTATTATCTATGCTTAGCTTGGTAGCCACAGAGAAAATAATCCCAATATGGGATCTAAGGACATATTAAATTAAGATCTCAAATATTCCGAATAATAAATTATAATAATGTCTTTATTAATGAAAATAAAATTATCATTCTATAGGCATTCAGCAGACTGATTCTTATACTGCGAGCTCTTCATGTAAATACAGAAAGGACAAAAGTACTCCTAAAACCAGATAAAACAACTCTAACTGAGCCTCATCACATTTGGCCGACCATGTCGGACGATGATTGGATTAAAGTGGAAGTTCAACTCAAAGATCTGATTTTGGCTGATTATGGCAAGAAGAACAAGTAAGCCTAACTTTCCCATTTTCTGTCTAATTTGCATGATATTGCGTTTTGATTTTAAGATGACTTTTGATATGTGAATGTTAATCGTGATTTTTAGATACGGCACTTATAATAGCTAGTCTTAATAGGTTTTAGAATTGATTTGAATTCCACATTGCTTATTATTATTTTATAAATTTTGGGTTTATATTACCACCATTCGAAAATGAGAAAAATAACATTATTCTTTCTTCACAGCGTAAACGTAGCATCTCTAACACAATCCGAAATTCGCGACATCATTCTCGGTATGGAGATATCAGCACCTTCAGCCCAAAGACAACAGATTGCCGAAATTGAGAAACAGAGTAAAGAGCAGAGTCAACTGACCGCTACCACAACTAGGACTGTCAATAAACATGGCGATGAGATTATTACGTCAACAACGAGTAATTATGAGTCGCAGACGTTCAGGTATTATTTAATAATGTTTTTTTTATAAATTTAGATTTTTGAAAATGCCGCCGCATTCATAAATTACGTCAAAGGAATTCCAGGTCACATTTGTGAGACCTCCACCTTGTGACGTCAAATATTTTGTTATTTTACATGTAATTGAGGAAATTTAGAAATTGTTTGTATATTATATGATATGATGAGGTATCACGAATTTTAGGATCTTTTTCCACTCTTATCACATAATGACGCACTTCACCGACTCTCTCCATAATTAATTACATAATTTATGAGTGTGTAGCCCTTATGAGATATATGTCAAAAAAATATGTATTTCTCATTGTACACCATTGGAGTTAGAGGTATAATGACAATGAGTGCTCATGAGTAATAACATGATTAGCATACTTTCGAAAGCCATAATAACACGTTACTACTAGCTTAAAAAAACTAATTTAAATATAATCGTAGATACTTAAAGTTACTTTACTTTAATGATATCTTAAATACTATTTTGTTTTCCCTAGTTCTAAAACCGAATGGCGTGTTCGTGCTATATCCGCGACCAATCTACACTTGCGTACGAACCACATTTACGTAAGCTCCGATGATATCAAGGAGAGTGGCTATACTTATATTCTACCAAAGAATTTACTCAAGAAGTTTGTTACTATTTCTGATTTGAGAGCCCAGGTAAGAATTGTTAAAATTTTATGTTATTTTATAATTAATAATAGTACATATAGATTATTGTAATAGTTTGAAAACACAATTTTTTGCCTCCAGTATTTGATATTGATAAAATGTTTATATGTATATATAAGAAAAAGAACTAAGAAGGTCTTATATGTATTCATTCTTATTACGTTTTAAATTTATAATAAAAATTCATATTCTTAAAAATAATTGTAAGTAAATATTAGTAATTAAAGCAAATACACAAATTCACAGATTGCCTGCTACCTCTATGGTACATCACCACCAGACAATCCACAAGTGCGTGAGGTCCACTGCGCAGTACTACCGCCCCAATGGGGCACTCACCAAGCGGTGCATTTGCCACGACAGCTGCCGAAGCATCCTGCGCTCGCTCATCTACAGCCACTAGGATGGATGCATACACAACCTAATGAGTTGCCTCAACTGTCGCCGCAAGTAAGTTGTGTTATTGTTGTTCAATCCACTGTAACTGAAAAACAGTTATGCTAGAGAGTCGAATCTCAAGTATCATTAGCTGAGTTACCCTTTCCATAATTACAGCTGAATAATGTTGTATTGTTGTTAATTTATGTATATATTTCATTGCAATAAATGTTGTATTATTAAAAAAAAAACGAAAGTTATTTTCACCTTCAGAGCAAAATGTCATGTCACTCTTTCCTCAGTTTTCCTATAATTCGAAATATTTCGTTTTACAACTGGCGTATCCTGTATTACGCTTCGATTAAGTGAAGATTGATGAGCCTACAACCATCACCAGTAGACAGTCGTGGCAAAACCATCACATTTACAGGCAAATGCATGCATCTCAATGGTGATACAAATAAATTTCCTTTGTAAAAGTAGACATTTTTTTAATAAAAATTGTGACCTAGATTTCCTCATTAATAAAAAAAACCTCTTTCCAGGACATAACAACCCACGCAAAAGTAATGTCAGAAAATCCAACATGGGATGGTGAAAAGACAATCGTCATCACCTGCTCATTCACTCCTGGCTCCTGTTCTTTGACTGCATATAAACTAACGCCCAGTGGCTACGAGTGGGGCGCGAAGAACACTGACAGAGGAAACAATCCGAAGGGTTATTTGCCAAGTCATTATGAAAGGGTACAAATGTTGCTCTCGGACAGATTCTTGGGTTACTTCATGGTACCATCGCAGGGAAGCTGGAATTATAACTTTATGGGTAAATTTCTTCATTTTTTTCTGTCGTCAACAGTTAAGATGTCGTCAACATCTAAATATTAATTGTATGAATGTCTTTTTATGTTTTATAAAAAAATTAACTTTTCCTTACTATGTAACCAATAAATAAATAAATCAGCTTCATGCTATATACCCGCACATATCACGGTAGACAGAGGGAACCTAGTGTTAAGACACTCTGTTCCCCACTTTCTGCCGAATTCTGGGGGCATTACGTGTTGAGTGGCAGAACTCAACGCCACGCTTTTCCTCGAAACCAGAGTGAAGAAATGGAAATTTAAATTTAAGTAAATATTTCATCTCCTCGAGTGGGGATCGAACCCACAACCAGTCGGTTTTACAGTCACACTTTGTGACCCTGCGCATGACTGGTCTCTTTATAATATATGTAATTATATGGAAAGGAAGAATATTTTAGAAAACACAAGTTTGCACTTAGATAGAACTCAAACCATAAGCACTCTTTTTTATACTCTTTACCATTGATTAATTATCTAAGCTAGTTTTTTTTATATATATTTGTCATAAAACAATAAATTATTCTAACAGGTGTCCGTCACGATCCAAACATGAAGTACGGCGTCCAGCTTGGAAATCCACGCGAGTTTTACCATGAAGTGCACAGACCAGCGCATTTTATGAACTTTGCTGCGATGGAGGACGCCACAGCTCCCATGCTAGCTGCAGACCGAGAAGATCATTTCGCTTAGTTGTTAGTAT
The DNA here is from genome assembly GCA_917862395.2 of Heliconius sara. NCBI lineage: Eukaryota > Metazoa > Arthropoda > Insecta > Lepidoptera > Nymphalidae > Heliconius > Heliconius sara. Next base: position 17,039,724 of record OU860791.1, read on the forward strand.
AGTTAGTTGATAAGAAGTACCAGTTTTTGTATTTAGAGGATAATAGTTTTGATTTGTAAAATCCTTATGAAAACTGTAAATAAATATAATTTCCATTTTAATGGTGTTTTATTTATATTGCTGCCCTTAAGTTAGTATACAAACACGTAAGTATCAAACTGGAAGATCAAAATGTTAAGACTAATACAATGTCCCACTAATTTAAATATCTACATGAATATTTCATTTTCCATAGAATTTTGGATTGGATTTAATTGAAATATTTATTACTTTGATTATCTTCTATACTTTAATAAAGCAGTAGAATAATTTTTTGTACATTTTAATTATATTCATATAAAAAAATATTGAGATAAAAAATGCCAACAGATATCAATTACCAACAAATATTAATATTTTTTTTGTTTATCTACACGCACATCTTAATCGGAGGTTATATTTTATTTTTATTTTATTTATTTATTGACACATCAACAATACATGTAACTTGTAATATTCAAAGAAAATTCATATATAGGTCTGGTTCTGTTACAAATATCAATTACAGATATGTACAGCATTCACAAACTAATCCCGATTAATCACCAGTCATAATTAAATTACAATAGTTAAATTACAATTACAAATAAATACAATTACAAATAAATTACAATAACAAATAAATTACAATAACAAATAAATTACTATAACAAATAATTTAAATTACAATTTAGACAATACAGTTGGACATGACAATTAAAAACAGTTAAAAGATATAATCATTAAAACAAAATAAAAACAGTAGTTATTAAGAAAAGACAATTCATACAATTAGAATAGTACGATAAGCCACATAATAAATTACAATTAGAATTCATGCAGTTAAAAAAATATTTAATTATGCAATAACTACTACGTTATATTATATGTATGTATATCTCAATTTGTGGTTAATTTTTTTTTTAAAATCAATAAGTATCATAGAAGATATCGATATTATGGTCGGATAGATTGTTATATAGATTAATAATTCGGTTAATAGGTGAAAATTTGCCAAGATTACTTTTAGAAGTGTTGGTTAAAAATATATTTTTAAGGGGATGTCTGGGAGCGAGGCGAGGTACGACTAAGTTAACCTGCGATAGTAAGTCTGAACAATCCAATTTACTGTGACAAATTTTGTACAGTGTCACCGAATCAGCCACATGCCTACGATTTTCTAGGGACTGTAGATGAAAATGACTCAGGCGTTGTTGATAGTCCGCTCTAAATGGGCAAGATTTGTCTTTAAAAGCCAGGTACCTTGTTAAAGAACGTTGCACTTTTTCTATTCTATTGATATGGGACTTATAACAAGGATTCCATACCGGGGCCGCGTATTCTAAAACACTCCTTACCAACGCGTTAAAAATAGCTATGATAGAGTCGGGTCTCTTGAACTCCAAAGTGCTGCGCTTGATCAGGCCCAGCAGTGCCAAAGCTTTAGAGATCATATGATTATAGTGAACAGTGTAAGTGAGCTTACTGTCCATGAAAACACCGAGATCTCTTATCACCGACACTTCTTGGAGCTCTTGATTATGTATGAAGTATTTAGAACTGACCACTCTCTTTTTCCGGTTGAACTTAATGTGTGAGCATTTCGATGCATTAAGGGACATTCTATTGTTAGTACACCATTCTTGGATGGAGTTAAGATCCTCCTGGAGTAACAAACTATCTTCGATAGAGCATATTGTGCGGTACAGTTTGAGATCGTCCGCAAACAACGAACAGAAACTGTGTCGCACGTTGCGTGTTACGTCGTTTATGAATAGAGAGAAAAGGATGGGTCCCAGGTGAGACCCTTGAGGTACTCCTGACGTAGCAATGTACGGGTCCGAAGTATGCCCCTTGACTATTACCTGCTGAACTCTATTTGCAAGATACGAGCGGAACCAAGATAGTAATGGGTTACAAATTCCATACGCACATAGCTTTAGAATCAAGATTTCATGGTCCACTTTATCGAAGGCACTAGTAAAGTCAGTATATATAGTGTCGACCTGTTTCCCGCTATCCACCTGTCCAGATAAGTAAGAAGTATAAGTAACTAAGTTGGATACTGTAGACCTACCAGAGACAAAGCCATGTTGATCAAGTGAAATTATATTTTTGGAATAGAGAGAGAGAATAGGACACACTACACTTTCAAGGACTTTGGAAAATGTATTTAATATAGATATAGGTCGGTAATTACAGACATTATCTTTATTTCCTTTTTTATAAATAGGAAGAACATTAGCGAACTTCCAAGCTCTGGGAAAGGTAGAAGTTTCCAAAGACTTATTAAAAATTATTTTTAACGGTAAAGTTAGGTATTTTTGGGTCATCTTAACAAATAGTGGCGGTATACCATCCGGTCCCGCACCTTTGCTAGAGTCCAAAGACTTTAATACTTTAGCGATGTCACGCTCAGTTGTGTGAATCTTTGATAGAGACATTTGTGGGTAGGAATCCTTTGGCGATACTTTTTGGCGAGGAGTTGGAAGATTAAATATCGAAGAGAACTGTTTCGCAAAAAGATTACTAATATCAATTCCGGAAGTAGCCTTTGTGTTATCAAGTATCATTTCGGAAGGAATTTCACATGGTAAAGCTTTACACTTTTTCATATGAGACCAGAACTTCTTTGGTGTACGTACTAGGGATTCTTCAGTGTGTAAAATATATTGAGAGTAACACTGCTTTAATAATGATTCAACTCTACTTTTTGTGAGCGTGTATTCTAATAGATCTCTAGGATTGTTGTAAAGCTTTAGCTTACTTCTAAGTTTTTCTTTTTCAGCAAGTAATTTTAACAGGTTTTGTGTAAACCAGACCGGATATTTTAAGTTTTTTTGCTTTATTTTTGGAACTAAAGCATTTATAACTGTGCGAAGAATACTGTAAAATTTTTCGACCATACTGTCAACATCAGAACATGCTCGAAGTTCGAAATCCCAATCGACTTTATGCAATTCGGAGTTGACTCTATTATAGTCCGCTTTTTTAAAACAATGAGTGGCAAATGTAGTACTATTTAAGTTGGGTTTGCTGTGGACAATTTCAATTTCCAGCACTGGGTGATGGGGATCTAATTTGCTTAAAGTATCGAGGGCTTCAGTTACCTTAATATTATTAAAATTTGATAATACTAAATCAAGAACGCGACCGTTGTGATTTCGTATGCAGTTGTGCTGATTTATATTATTCAATGAGAGAAAGTCCAACAATGCGTATCCCAAAGAATTATAAATATTATTAGGAGTGGTCACATGGGAGTTGTTAACATCTCGAGTCCAATTTATGAAGCTTAAGTTAAAGTCACCTAGGATTAGGATGTCTCCACTATAGGATTGTATAACGGAGCCTATATTATCTAAGATAGAGCTTAAGAGGTCACAAGATACAGGTGGTGGTAAGTATACGACACAAATTAGAATGTTTCTATGAATACCACTGCTTTTAAATTTCACATTAATCCATAAGTCTTCATAAACACTTTCATAATGACTTATTCGACGTGATTCAAATTTTTTAGACACAGCAAACAGTACTCCACCGCCCGTTTTATGGGATAATGACGTGGTTTTACGATCTCTTCTGTATATGTTAAAACAGTTAGAAAATAATTCAGAGTCAGCTATTGTTTCATCCAGCCAGGTTTCCGTCGCTACAATCATATCGTAATTAGTTTGCAATGTGGCCATGCGAATACAGCTGAGTTTCGTTTTCATTCCACGAAAATTTTGATAGTAAATATTAAACATGTTGAATTAAGGATAGTGATAAAGCGGTATTGTAATTTTGGTTTTATAAATTAAAGTTGATTTAATGACTCGTAACACTTGATTTGCTTTGCTGGAGACTGGTCATCTCTTCGAGTGAATATACGGCCATTCCTTATCCATACGTAACGGATGTCTTTTTCTTTAGCAACTTGTCGAGTGCGAGCATGCAGAGATTTAAAATATGGGGAGAGATGTTCTGAGACAAATATGTTTGACTTATTCACACTGTAACCCAAGTGACTTGAGTTGAGTCTGTCGTTCGAATTTTTCTTGTTAAATTTTGACACAGCCGCTATGATGGAATCTCTGACCTTAGTATTTCGTAATTTTACTACTACAGTACGTGGTCTCTTATTAGTGTTGTCTAATTTGCGTACTCTCGAGCAGGACAGTATATCGGTGTCCTGTATTGGATAAGAGACGACATTGCCTAGTTGGCACATGGTGTTGTAAAGGTTCTCCGATTTGTTCTCAGGAATACCGTTTATTTCGAGATTGCTCTCTCGGGAGTGTTGTTCTATGAGATGAAGTCTTGTAGTTAGAGATTGTATACTTTGCTTGAGCTCGGTGTTATCTGTCGTTAGAACTCGTATAACTTCTTCAGAGTGCTTAATGCTGGAGTGAAGGCGGTCATATTCACCGCTAAGAAATTCTACAGACTCCTTTAAATCGTTCATCTTCTTTAGTTCTAATTTAATATGTTCAAATTCTTTAGAAAAGAACGACTCCATGGCTGTCTTAACAGCTTCGTTGACAGCGAGCTGAATTTCACTTTTAATAATAGCCATCGTTTCCGAGCCTAAGGTTGGCGTACTTGACGAGGTTTGTTTAAAGTCTTTAGTTTTCTTGCGCTGCGTCACGTTGCTACATAGTATACTGTTGTCGCTCTCCGAAGAATAGAGATTTTGGGACACTTGGGTAAATCGTACAGGCGTATTGGAATTATCGGTTCTCGGGCGTTTACTACGGCAGCTATGACAGATCCAAGCACGCTTGTTCTCCTTAGACATTACATTGAAATTTTTTTCCGGTATATTCGCGCACAACAGATCGAATGTTTGTTTACACGTTGCACATAATAAGAATTCCTGGGTTTTAATAAAATTGGAACACCCCGCACACGTAGTTGAGGTATTTTTACTAGCCATCGTTTAATTGTAATGTTTATAATTAAATAAAAAATGAAGAAAACTTGCACTTTAAAGTGGGGTTTGAACCGGCGTCAAGAAAATGAATCCATAGCGGATGCCACAAGACCAAGTTATCTGTGACGACACACGAGACAATAAGAGGGTTATATATGATGCTTGTTAACTATTCTGAGAAGACGTTTTATTATGCAGTTCCATCTATTAGTATCTTGTTGTACTACACAGTATAATACAATCAGTATCGATCATGCAGAAAAAAGTTTTAGAATATGGGTAAGTTCGTGTCCTTGCGTATAGGTGGCCACCATACACACTATCGCCGTTGCCGTTATGATAATTTGAATAAAACAGTTAGTAGGTTAAGATTTACAAAGTTAGTTTAATATTCATTGTTCACCACTGATTTTATAAATAACTTATTAAGTCGTCTAACAACCATCAAAAGCACTGAGTTTTAGGCAGGAGATTGGCAAAATTGTTAACATAAAAGCACTGATATGATTTTAAACAAAATTGTTCCGAACAGTCTTTCTAGTCCACCGATCGTTGAGAAAACACTACCACAGTATATTCACATCCTTAATAACTAGTTTCACTTAAATTTAGACTGGTAACTTAAACTTGACAAAATTTTAACAAAATATTCACAGGAGCAGTTGTTTAGTGGCGAAGGCGCCATCTATACCTCACTTTAGTTTTATTATATGAATGAATCTTTGTTTTTATTGTATAGTTAATTTATATTTTATAAATTTTTGGGGACTAGCACACTATGTAGAGCCATAGTGATCCAGCAAAACTATAAGAAACATGAAATGCGTCATTAACTTTTGTTAATTAGTTGCTTGTTCAAGCGTGATACGCATCCATCAACATAATAAAAATTAAATATCTGGCATAAATAATATAACTGGTAACATAATAAAAATTAAATATCTGTGGCATCTGATAAACAGCTATAACAGTCCAGCTAATTTAAATAATTAAATCTCGTGAAGATTTTAAAGGACTCAAACGAGGGCGCAGTGGAGCTACATCTGAGACTGGATCGTATAATTCTTAATCTGTTTCATATTTTTTTGAAAACGTCCAATTTCAAACGTCAATGTCATAAACTTATTTGTATTTACGGTGCGATTCGTCATTCATATAAAGCTTTTTTAACTTGTTTCAAATTTGAGTTTTTAAATATTTATTATTATGGGTGACCAAGGCGATTTTGAAGACAGTAAATACCCAGACAACGATGAATACATTCCCTATGTAACGGCCGGTAGCCTTGCACAAAGAAATGGCGCTAAAGTAAGTCTATGGGGAAAAGTTACAAAAGTTTCTAGCAGCGAAGGTTTTTACGTTAAAACTGTAGATGAACAAGAAATTCTTATTAAAATGAAAGAACCTATTTCTGAGCATCTCGAAGGATGGTATGAAATTCATGGAGTATCACAAGGAAAGAATATTCTATGTGATGAATATGTACCATTTTCAGAAGAATTAACAAAAAAAATTGATGTTGAAGGTCACAAAAACTTGGCAAAATTACTAGTTGCCTTGGACAATCCGTGGGATCTAGGTGAAGATGCACAAGGATCAAGTGATATGGAAGGTATTCAAGCTTTCCAATAAAAATAACTTAGTTTTTGTATTTTATTTACATATATTTGGCATTACATTTATACTTTAAAAGTACAATATTTTTGTTAAATAAATAATATAAAACATTAGATTGTTTTATTTATGCTGACCATCATATTAATATATTTTTAAATATTAACCAAACATTAGTATTTTATTTTACCAGCAGTGAACTCGTGGATAAGCTTTTATACTGTGTAGCTCTTTATTTTTCTTTTGCTGTAACTTCATCCTCTGTTCATGCATTACTGCATTGGACAAGGCTCCCTCTATGCAAGTGACTGGTCGGTTGCTGTATTTGGTCATAATGTTATAATTTATCGAAAAGAATTAATAAATTGGAATATAGTATGAGTATTAGTGCACTCTAGGGCAGCATCTGACTACGACTGCAGTGGATGTGTATTCAATCTTCACTCAGGGCTGTTATTTATTTTCATTTCCCAAGGCTATCTAGACTTTAGACAATCTGCGGCATTGAGTTCTGTTTCTTAAACATTCAAGTCATTATAAGTCATGTTAAGACAGAAAGCATACAACAGAGTGGCAGATCATTTTGATATTACATACTTTTTTAAATATTTCATTAGATATATATATGTAATATTAATAAATAAATATAATTGTCAAATATTACTTACATCAATTTTCCATTGACTTCTATCTTCAATTCATTCTGATTCTTCATACTCATTGGTCTTTCTTTATTGCCTTTAAGAGCCAATTCGGTTAGGTACCTCTTAATGTATTGTTTCAACTGTATGTTTTCTTTTGCAAGTTTGGCCCTCTCGGCTTTTAAACACATAGTTTGTACCTTCACTCTGTTTACTTTTAGGAAAAATTTATCCATTTTTCTAAATTCCTTGCATTCTTCCTACAAGAAATATTAATTATATACATTTTTAGAGATAGATTAGTAACTGAAACTTTTCCTTTGAAACATTAATTGGAGAGATATTCTGAGACAAAGCACAGCACTATGTTCCACCACTCAATACGCAATGCCTCAATTAGGCAGTAAGTGGGGAATGGTGTGTCTTAATACTAGGAATACAGCATAGAGTTGATTTAATTTTATTTTTTTTGCTAAATATATTTATATTTTATCTTGTTTGCTTGCCAATTCTTGGAGGTATAATAGACGCATAATACAATATTTTACAATTGTATTAAATAATAGTAATAGGTAATATTATCAAGTCATTATATAAAGGCATATTTATAACATTAAGTAACAAATAAAGTAAAAAATATGACATAATGTAATAAATTTTAACTTGTATATAAAAAAGAAATAAGAAAACTTGTGCTTACGATCATATTATTGTCTAAAGACTCATAATTCTCAGTTAATAATCCATCATTTTCAACATCTTGAAGAAACATATCGTCTTTCTCATGTTCATATTTACTGCAAATATCAGCCATTTGTTTAATCTTTTGCAATTTATATTGCACATCTTGCAGACGCTGTAATATGAACATAACTAATATTGGGAATATGAAAATATAACAATAATTACTGACATGACTGGAAATTGAACCCGTAACATATAGAGCAGTCGGGCTTTGTTTATTTTTATTTTATACTAATTAATCGTTTATATATTCCTGTACATGCTGCGTAATCGTGATACGTAGTTACTTCGTGGAACTAAAGCGGAAATGAGTGGAACGGCTTATAAAGTTTTATATCGCTACATATTAAATTTCTGCCATATTTTTTAAAATGATGTACTTAAGTACGTACTGACAAAATAATTTATTTTTTAATTATATTATTTTGCGAAAATTAGATGCTGTTGTGGCGTATTGTTTTTTGCATTTGACAGTATGCAGCGACGGCTGTAGGTTCAATTCATAGTCCGGAGAATGAATTATATTAATTTTATCGCTCTGGTAAGAAGACAAGAGGAATACTGCCACTCAACACGCAACTTCTAGAAAATGGAACAGAAAGTGGTGAACTGTTATATATGGCCTCATACAACATTGGTTAATTCAAAAAATAAAAATAAACGCAAAATATAAATAATTGTTCATTTTATAAACAGAGTTACCTATTTAAAAAAAAACCGCTTTCAAAACTATAACTATGAGCACAAACAAAAACCAGAACTAAAAAGTTGAAAATTTCAAACTTGAAAGTAAAGCAAATAAAAGAGCGTTTTCTCCACACAACGTGATATTGGCGAAGTGATATGTGCTCTACTAGCACGCTCGGAACGCCATAATCAAAGAACCAAAGCAAATTAAAGAGCAAAATAAGCAAATTAAAAATGGTTTTTGTATATTATACCAATATAGTACTTTTTCACATGCTATTTAAAATATGTTTTAGATTTTTTTAGTGTCACGCTGTATCCTGTACACAGCAGGTTTCAGAGCACTTTCAGAGCGATTATATAGACTAAGATACTCCGTTACCCATTTTCTTCCGAATTCTGGAGGCATTGCGTTAAGTAGCGAAACTGAACGCGGCGCTTTGCCTCGACACCAGAGCGAATAAGTGAAAATATTATTAAATATGTCATTTTCTTCAGTGGGGATCGAACCTACAACCAGTCATATTTACAGTCACACGCTTGTCCCCGGCACCACGACTGGATTATAATTGCCTACATAACTACTAGGATTTGTAGGTAATTATAATGTTGAACCTTTTTTACCTTAATAGCGTCCTGGCTGGAGTCTACCAGCACTGCGAGCATTTCTTCTTCCCTACTTCTTGACGCTTTATTTTCCCTTTTCATTTGCCAGTACTTTTTGGCAAGCTCTTCTTTATGATTATTCATGCGTTTCAATTTACATCCCATCGAGTTAACCGTTTTGTTCCATTCGTTTTGTAGACTCAGTACAGCTTCCTAAATAATTTAAGTTTTTTTTCAATTTCCGCTTATTTTGAAAAAGGGTTTAATATATTTGATCGGTAAAATTAAATAAAAAAAAAACAAAAAAATCACTACCCACCTTATTTTAACTAATAATCTTATGAACCACCGTAATGAACGAGGCTTTCGATTAAAAAAATCGACTTCTGTATTAATGAACCGTTTACGGTTCATTAACAGGGTAGCCAAAGGGAGCCTAGTGCTAAGACACTCTGTTTTTCACTTTCCGCTGAATCGTGGAGGCACTGTGTTTTGAGTGGCGGAACTCAACGCCGCCTTATCACTAGAGCGAAGAAATGGAAATATAAATAAATATTTCATTTCCTCGAGTGGTGATTGAACCCACAACGGTGTCTTTACAATCACATTTTGCGGCCATGCGCCACGACTGGACTCAAAAAAAAATTATACAAAATCATGTTTCTATTACCGAAGCGTGTTGAATTTGCATATCGTTCTTAACTATGTCGTTCTGATAGAACTCATCCTTCTCCCGCAGAGCGTTATAGTGAGCCATGATGGGGTTGTGCTTCTCCAGGTACCCGTCGTACACTTCTCGCAGTTTCATCCAGTAAGTATCTATCTCCATCTTTTTAGGTATGCATAGTTGACGCATTTCTTCTTCGTGCTGGTGAAATTAAGAGCTTGGAAGAAATATAATATATAATTTAAAAATATGATGCCTCATGTAAGTTACAAAAATTTTTAGATTATTCTTTTTAGGCTATTAGTGACGGGAAGAACACTAGGAGGCCGCTTGAAGCCGTCGTAGTTGTGGGTTCGATTTGCACTAGGGGAAAGCATTACTATTTATTAATATTTTCATTTCTTTACTGTGGTAACAAGACAAAGTGCATATAACTAGGGGCCGTTCAAGTATTTCGTAAGCAGGTTTCGTAGGCAGGCTGTAGGGGGGCGGAGGGTCTCGAGTTTGCTTATTTATTTAGTTTTGTTATTTTGATGACATTGGGTATTGATTAAAATAAACCACGGAACACGTGTTCAATGAAATATTTTTAAGAGGATTGCTTATTTTTGATGACATCGGAGGAGTGCGATGGAGGGGTCAATTATTGCAAAAAAACTGCTTACGTAATACTTGTTCGTCCCCTACTGAAAAAAAAGGAACACTCTGAAAATAATATTTTAGAAACTGTTGTTATCTCGTTTCATGTTTGAAAGCAACAGAATTATTATGTATAAGAGAAATCATAAAAGTAGTATATATAATTACTTATCAGTAGATAATCATGACAGACAAACAAGGTAATTTAGGATTGGTCACAGGCCGTCTTCCTGTGATTACTGTCAAATGCGTTCCGCTCGTCTCGTCCGTCCGTCCGTCCGGCTTCCGTGGCGAATCATATAAATTCGTTACGAACAATTAGATTTTTTAGATAATTAGGATGTGTGTAAATAAATCAATTCAACACACAAAACTATGCCTCGAAAATTAAGTTGAAACTGGGGAACGGAGTGTCTTTCTGTACACACCCTCTGCCTTCGGGCGGGATAAGAAAATTATTCCAATATTGAATAAAATGTTTGATGATGAATTATAATTGATGAGATCTCTATTGAAAATACAGATTTGTACTGATAAAATTTATTCATTTATATATATATATATATATATATATATATATATATATATATATATATATATATATATCTATATATATATATATATATATATATATATATATATATATATATATATATATAAATATATATATATAATTAATCATTAACTTTATTTTTTATGATTTGAAGGTTTTGTCCGTACCAATCTCTGCTGCATAATGCTTAAATTAGTAAAAATATTTTGCAATTTTGTGTCCTATAGAGTTAGTGGACCGTGTTCATTGTATGGTGACTTACTATATATGCGGAATACATGGTATAAAGCGTCATTTTATTAGTCACATTGTAAGCAAATATGCGGCGATGGAAAAATTGTGTTTTAATATTTTTTCTCTGCAGTACACGAAGTCATGTAAGCATTCAGTATTATAAATAATAATTGTCGTTTAATTAAAATATTTAATGCTATCGATAAACTGCAATTCAAATATATTTTTGGTAACTTTATCAGGCTCTGTCATGTCGTTCAGAACAATCATCAAAGGGGAATGAACTGAAAAAAGTATATAACAACTGTTTGAAACAGATAGAAGGCAACAGCAGTGATAATAGGCGGAATTCAGAAGAATGGAGCGAACGCCACGAGCAAAGGAACCAGTGGCAGAGGGATGAGAGAAATGAGAATGGAAATAATAAAGATAGAAACAGAAATAGAGATCGTAATAGAAACGAAGACGATAGAAATGAATGGGATAGACAAAATAAATATAACGAGCAAGATGTTAATGAGTATAATAGAATGAATGGTAATAACAGAATGGATTCCAGGCAAGATAAAACGGGTAATAGAAACGATAAGAGGAGTAGAGTGAACGGAGTTGATATGAATAGTAGAGGAAGAAGTGATATGAACAACTATGGCAGAAATGATCGTTTGAACGGGCAAGACGAATTTCTAGAAAGTGAGGAGTATGACAGCGTAAGTAACTATACTTACAAAAAAGGGTTGTTGTTAGCTAGTATCTGCGGCCACAAACAATTTCATTGCTTCTAAAAAATTTGAAGCTTACTGTACTCCATTTGTTGAGCTAAATAAATGTTATTAGTGTTGAAATAAATTATATATTAAAAAAATGTAATTAACAATTAAACTAGCTTTTGTATATTTTTGTGCTAAAGAAATTATAAGCGATATATCTGCTCAAAATTTTTGGCAAAAGTATTAAACAATACAACACAACAGCTATTTTCTTACTTCAAAATTATCTTATAAGCTTATCTATTTATACTTTTGTAAGATATGTAAACAAATTTATAGGATACCTCACGACGTAATTATCCATCTACATATCAATCACAACCTTCAAGACGTTATAAGCGGGAGAGGGGAATGGAACAGAACTCTGGACAACGCAGCCAATACAATCCCCATTCCCAACAGACCAACCGTCGTGGGGATGACTATAATAATGACAGAAACTCTAGTGATAACTCCAGTCAAGAAGTTGATAAAGCCTGTGTTTTGCATTGTTTTTTGGAAAATTTGCATATGGTATGTATTGAAAGGAAGTTTTCTATTGATTGACTTCAAATTTAAAAAACAGATTTTTTTGTTTGCCCATTCTTACTGTGTTTTTTTAGTGTTTTGGTACTAGTATTAATCCTTCAAGGATTTATTGCCCATATCATTATATGTTCCTCTTTTATTGATGTTTTTGTGATTAACTAATTTTATTGTATGTGGGAGGACTGGACAAATCCCGCTAGGGCTGTATCAGTTTTCAATTGGTACAGAATCTATCAAAATGGTTTTCTTTTTAATTTCACAATAATTTCCTTAACTTATATACAATCTGTGTGATCTATGCTCAATAATATAAAGAAAGTTCCTCTATCCCTTTTACGGATCTCTTTCAGACTGGGGACACCGGTTTGCCAGACCGATATCTGGTTACACATTCTCTTATAAAAAACGAAAAGAATGAAGATCTCAGAGATTTCTTGCAAGAGTCAATAGAAGAGTGTTTCCAAATTCTCGATAATGGTAATTTAATTGCATTATTGTTTTTGATATGATTGAGGCCGTCGTGGCACAGGGGCACAAGGGTGTGATTAGCGTGCAACGCGACGGTTGTGGGTTCGATCCGCACTCGAAGAAATGAAATATTTATTTAACTTTATATTTCCATTTCTTCCCTCTGGTGTCAAGGCAAAGCGCGGCGTTCGAGTTTCGCGCGGCGTTCGAGTTTCGCGCGGCGTTACCAGAGGAAATGAGAATGCTAACCACAACACCACACGAGCTACAACGAGCCGATTATATTTGAATCAATTTTTTTATCATAAGAAAATATTTTTATTTAATATTTTCCTTGGCAGAAAATACAGAGGACAAATGTGAGTTTTCCAAGAATCTTCTAACATGTCTATCTGAGAAGGGAAGATCTAATTGCGACGACTGGACCGGGAACACTCGTTTTTTATTTGAATAATGATCGAAGTACCCGTTAATACTGTAATATAAACATTTAAAACTTTAATGGGTGTATTCATTTAATTATATTGACATGATTTAAAATTAGTAAGTGTATCTGAGACGACAAAAAGTGCGGCGTTGAATTCCGCCAAGCAACCCGAAATGTATAAAAAATTGGGCGGAAGGTTGCAAACGGGGTGTCGTAACACGAGATTCCTTTTGTTTATTCTGCTATGTGGATAAAACCGTGAGTGTAACTGAAATTACTACATAACGCATTAAACGTTAAGTAAAATCTTAATTGTTTTTATAACTAACTTAACTTAACTTAACTTCACGCTTTATCCCTAGCGGGGTAGTCAGAGAGAACGGAGCGCCAAACGCTACGGTCTCTACATACCTCTTTCGCCTCGTCCACTGTCATCAACCTCTTCATACATGCCCTCCGGGGGATCCTCATGCTTTTTACGTGACCTTCCTCCAGTATCTTTGATACTGTGTTTTCGAAGGTCAACCGAGGTCTCCCCCTACCTCTCTTACCACTCACTTTTCCATCATAAATCTTTTTTGCCATTCTTTCCTCGCTCATTCGTTCGACGTGCCCAAACCAGCTGAGCACGTTCTTCTTCATTCTCACCGTGACATCCTCGCTGGTACCTGCCATTCTGTGTACCTCTTCATTGCGGATTCGATCAGCTAGGCTGACTCCGCATATCCTTCGAAGAGATCGCATCTCCACAGCATTCATCTTTCTTTCATTCTTCTTCTGTAATACCCACGTTTCGCTGCCGTATAACAGGGTCGGCACCAAAACTGCATTGTGTACGGCCAAACGCGCAGCTGTGCTGACGTTTCGCCGTCTCATCAATGCAGCCAAGGCTCCGTTAACCTTGTTACCGGCAGCAATACGCCTTTCCACATCCATCTCGTATCTTCCATCTCTACTGAACATACTTCCCAAATATACCACTTCATTCACCTGTTCTAATATCTTATCATTTACACTGATCTTGCATTCCGTCCTTTCTTCATCTCGTTCAAAAATCAGAACCTTTGTCTTATTCGCATTGAGGCTTAGACCATTATATTCACACTCTTCTTTCAAAGTGGTGACCAATGCCTGCAACTCGCACTCTGATGATGCAATAAGCACTGCATCATCTGCGTACAGCAGGCAATTCACATTCAGGTCACCTACTTTCACTCCTATATCACTTTGTTTCACTCCTTGGAGACAGCTATCCAAAAACAAATTGAACAACCAAGCTGACATGGCGCAACCCTGTTTAACACCCGATCGGATGTCAAACCAGGGCGACATGCCAGCTCCTACTCGCACGCAGGCTGAGTGGTCTCTATATAGAGACTTTACAGCCTGCAACAAGGGTCCACTCACATTGTACCGGGGTAGTATCTCCCATAATTTCGCTCTGACAACTCTATCAAACGCCTTTTCCAAGTCCACAAAAGCACAGAAAACTTTTTGGTTAACGGCCAAAAATTTTTCCGTGATCATGCGGAGGGAAAAGATCTGATCCATACACCCTCTTCCAGGTCTAAAGCCTCCTTGGGCCTCCCATAACAGCCTTTCAGATCTCTCTTGCATTCTTCTCGCTAAAACTTTAGCATAAACTTTACTACCTAAGCTAATCAAACTGATAGCCCTATGGTTTGCGCAGTCTATCTGTGAACCTTTGCCTTTATACAAAGGCACGATGACCGCACCTCGCCAATCGTCTGGGACCTCCCCTGATTTCCAGCATAAATTGCACAAAAACCAGAACAAGTCCAAGACGCGTGGCCCACCATATTTGATCATCTCGGCAGTAACTCCATCTGCTCCCGCTGACTTACCACATTTCAGACTTCGTATTGCACACTCAACTTCTTTCACACTGATTTCGCCATCAGCTACATCAAGACTCAGCGTTTCGCTGCTACTTGAGTCTGAGGCGTCATCACATTCATACATCTCCTTGTAAAATTCCGCCCATCGCTGCAAAACGTGTGGTTTTTCTGTTAGAATTTCACCGTCCTTCGAAAGCACCCCTTTCATTCTACAAGTTAGCGAGCAACCTCGAGAAACACTAACTTCTCGCCAGAAAAGCTTCGTGTTTTCCCTGAAGTTGTTCGTTAACCTCTCATCTCTTTCATTCTCTGCTTTTTCGCGCTTCATCTTTATCAGTACTTTCGTCTGGTGCTTTTGCAGCTTATACTCTTTCTTTTTTATCTCTCTCATACTTTTATCCTTACCAGAGGCTTTATAATCCTGCCATGCCTTCTTCTTTCTTTCTACAGCATCTTGCACTTCATCATCCCACCATTCATCACGCTTTTTACTAAAGCCCCTTTTACCTTTACCACATACTTCTATCGCTGCTTCCTTCATACAATCCCTAAGGTTCTGCCAGCATACTTCAATATTTCCATTTCCAGATTCACTGCTGTCTAGCCTTTTGGAAACTCTTTCTTGATATTCCTTTCTAGTTGGTGGATCTTGAAGCTTCCAGCTTCTTATGCGATAATTCGACTCCAAGTCTGGACACCTCGTGTAGCTGCGCCAGCCCGTGAACAGACCCCTTATTCTAGCAACTACTAGATAGTGGTCTGTTCCCAGATCAGAACCCCTAAACACTCGTGTGTCCATGACTTGGCTTCGAATACGCTGATCCACTAGGAATAAGTCGATCATACTTTTCCCTTCCGTTCGCTCCCATGTATACATGTGAATTTGTTTGTGGTCAAACATAGTGTTTGCCACAAACAAATTCCTTTCCTTGCAAATTTCCAATATAAGCTTTCCAGCCTCATTTATTCTCTTGTCACCATACTGACCCAGCACTCCCTCGTAACCGCTTCGCGCAGTTCCGACCCATCCGTTCAAATCGCCACATATTATTAATTTTTCATTCCCTCTAACGCTACCTAGAACATCCCTTACACTCTCCCAAAACTCCTCGAGTTCGCCTAATGGAGCTGAGGATACTGGCGCATACGCCACTAACAAGAATACTCTTGTTAACCCCAGCTTGAAGCGAACCCAGAGCAGTCTCGGGTTGATCGCCTTGTATTCAACCGCTGCACTAACCAATCGAGAGGACAATAATACACCTACACCTTGACAGCCCCGCTCGCTCTCTGATACGCCAGCCCAGAAAGCGACCCGACTGCCCGGCAAATCAGTTGTATCATTGCCCTTTCGCTTGGTCTCAGTCACACAAACGACATCTAAATCTCTATCATCCATCACATCTAATAATTCATTCATCTTTTCTTCCATCCCTCCTCTTACATTCCACGTAGCTATTTGTAGCTCCGTCCTCCACCTCCCGCCGTTCCGGACATGGCGTGTTGGGTGGCGGTCCCCAACGCCGCATTCGTCGCCACTTGACACACCAGCGGGGACGCACTGGTGCGCGTCGCCTTGGGGGGACGCCCTATCAGTGCGCTCTCTCGGGGTGCACGTGGCGGATGGAACGTTGCAGCCCTCGTAAGGGCTGGCAGGGGTCGCTGCGAGCAAGCCTTCCATCTTGGACCCCCAATTAGGTTATTGTTTTTATAAAAGGTATTTATTGGTCAATAGACTTAAAAAATCTATAAATCAGCTTCAAACGGAACCCCGCATATAGCAGGCACTTTCAGCCGAATGTAGTAGACTTATCAAAGTGTTGCCAATTATTGTAATATTGAAGCAATCGATGCGAGCAGTGGGACAGCGTTGGACTAACTGTACATAGCATTGAAGAGGTTTTGAGTTCGATTCTCATTCGGTGGGATGATTACATTTAAATTATTTTTGTATGTTCCAGTTCTGTTAACCAAAAAGTACAAAACGGAGTGTTTTAACTTGTCCTGCTGCCCTACATATGGGAAACAGCATGTAGCCTAAACATTGTCAGTACTTTTGTGATTCAGCCTTTTGTGATTTAGCCTAAATGAAGAGTCATTTTTTCTCAGAAATTAATAAAGCATTTACTGACCTCAAGCCGAGCATCATTCTTTTCGGTAGCTCTTTGTATTTCTTTTTCCTTTTTAAAGCTTTGGAAATCCCTCTCCTGGATGTACTTAACTAATGTCAATTTGAATTCGGCTCTATCTTGGCTGTCTGTTATTTCCAACTCATCCTTATCCCAACTTTCAAGAAAGGTGTTTTTTTGATGTTCATATTCATTTTGCAGCTTGTCAAGTCTTTGAGAGGCGATGTCTAGAAAAAATATATGAGCATATTTTACCGTAGCGCTTGACACTCCGTTCTCCTTGACTACCCCGCTAGGGATAAAACGTGAAGCTAAGTTAAGTTAATATATTTTACTTATATTATAAAGTTAGGTTGTTACTTCATTGGACGACCGTTTTAGGAGTTTATTATATCTTCTACAAGCATCTATACTAGTAGTTCAGTCAATATATTATGTTTAACTGAACATGGTAGTATCGAGTTAACTGATAGAGCTGAATTTTTAAAATAAATAAATAAAATTAAATGAGCTTCACACTCCGTTCCCCACTTTCTTCCGAGTTCTGGAGGCATTGCGTGATGAATGAAAGAGTGTATATAGATAGATAGATATAAATGTAAATAAATGTTTCAAAAATATATATACTTTTACAATTTTTTTAGCAGGCAAAAGGAACCTGAAAACCTACTTTCAGCCGAATGTGTGGAATCGAACCCTCGCGTCACGACTGGCCTTTTACTAGGATTTTTTTACTATGAAAAGTAAAAACAACTATACGGACAATGTCAAAGTTAAATACAGAAAATATAAAATAGTATCTAGTAGATATGTATAAAAAATCAAAATTGTAATATTTAAATTATTTTAAATTGTATTCACTAAGAAAGTAGCTCAAGTTCTCAGTATGCGCTTGAAACGCTCTCCGGTGCTGGTCGTCTGAATCTTCGGTTGCTCGCACAAGGGAGTCCAGGAGGCGGTCTTTTCTTTCTACCAGAAAATTGAAGCTTGCCATCATACCCTAGAAAATAATGTTTTCTTATTCTCACGTATTGCATAACATAACTTCACGTTGTATACCGCATATAGCAGGGTAGACAAAGGGAACCTAGTGTAAAGACACCATTGCCCACTTTCCGCCGATTTTCGAATGAGTGACGAAATTTAGCATCGCGATTTATCTTATTGACAGTTCGAGGAAATGAAAATAATTTATTGGGTCGAATAGGAATCGAACCCACAACCATCAAACCGTTAACAGTCAGACGCTGTGTCGTCACGAAGCCAGAAGCCTGGACAGTTAGACAAAAGGATAATTTAGATAATTATTATTAGGAAAACATTGAAATTTTATATTTTTATCCTTTTTCTTTTAATGCGTAGATAGATAAAACTAAGTAATACGTTATCGCTTATATGTTATATGCTTAATTACACAATATCTAAAGTGAATTTTGTTTTTTTTATCAGCTTCATGCTATATCCCACACACAATAGAGTAGGCAGAGAGAACCTAGTGTTAAAACACTCCGTCCCTCACTTTCCGCCGAATTCTGGAGGCATTGTGTGTAGAGTGAGCAAAACAAAAACAAATTAAGTCAAGAAAAAGAGAAAAATAATTTAAATACCTGTATGTCTTGAGACATCTGCTTGCATTTTATTTTTCGTAAAATATATCGCCATTGCTGGTTTATTTTGGCTGTATTTATTTTGGCGAACGTTTCTTCTTTGTCTAATTTGTTCTGAAAAAATATAATTGGAAATCTTATATACATAGAGCGTATGTGTATGTATAAATAAATGTATTAATAATAGAATACTTAAAAATATATGAGGAGTAAATTGACGCAAGCTTCCCTCCCTCGATACTATAAATAAAACTTTAACATAATATTAATTTGAATAAAATATACGTACTTATTTATAGAGTTTAAAATCTTATACTACTATAATGAAATCACTTACAGACTTTTTTGTATCAGATAGAATTATATTAGACTAATATAGATCATTTACTTAAATTTGAACCAATAACTCGCTGTCAGCTATTCTGCTGGTCTTAAACCTTACATCCAAAATTGTGTTAAATATTTTAAAATAGTGTAAAATACTTTAATGAATCTGGCGACAAGTTCCCTTTTCCTCCGTCTCGCTTCCTCCTCCACGTCGGCGCGGTGCTGGAGATATCGAGCTCGTTCTTCATCGGACATACGCGCCAGTTTATTCACTTTGGTTTTCTTCGGCATTTTGAATACTTTCTCAAAATAAATACTATAAGTAAGAAAGTTTTTTTTTTATGTTTTTGTGTTATTTAGAGTATTAGGACACTTCGTTCCCATATCAGTTGACTAAGTCAGTCAGTCTGATAAATAATTAGAAGTGCTTACTTACTATAAAATCCAATTTTATAGTAAATTTTCGGAGAGAATAATTTTTGAAAAAAAAAAGTATTATTTATTGATATTAATATAACAATAAAACAGCAACAATTCGAATACATTAAGCATATTCCACAAAACATTGAAAAAGAAAAACAAAGACCCAATATAATGAAAATATACAGAATAAAAACCGAATATAAAAACAACAAATAACTAACAACTTCTTACCTTTCAAGTAACAAGTGTTTGGAGCAGTAAAATTGTGAAACCTCAATGAGTACCTATTTAGTAGATGCTATCGAACAAACACACCCTCATAGAGTAGGTATCGTAGCAACTGATAATAATTTATTGAAAAACTAATATGTTTCACCTTGTTTTATTAATATTCTACGTTGCTAATAGGAAAATGGATTTGTAGTGTAATATTAAAAAAAATCTGAAAAGTTTGTAAATGTATAATATAATAACGGAAGGCTGTCTTTATATTTTTTAATCATATATGACATATATAATTAATATATTTAATAGTGACAAGTGATATTTTTCAGTAATTATTCGCTGAAATATTGTTTTAAAACCTTTTGAAAAATAAAATAGTAATAAAAATGGATGCTCAGTCAACTGGCACTCTGCAATCTCCGTCAACGTACTCTGGTAGCTCTAAGACGGTGAGCAGCAGGTCCGATACTACTGAGAGAGATGACGAAGATTTTTCTAAAGACAATGGTAAATAGTACGAATTTAAAAAAAATGTACAGATAGATACTTTTATATTTTAAGTCTCATTTACTTCTTTGCCAGAGGTTCATAGTTCGATTTTCAGCTGGGTTTTTTGAGCTAAATACGAGTAGGTATCTAGGTATTTTATCATGGGAATAAATTGTCTTTTCTTGTATATTTAAAATTTTAAGTAGCATACACATAATTTATTTATTTATTATAATTTATTTGTACATATATCAGTTATCTGATTGCTGTTGTACAAGGTTTGCATAATTAAAATAAAATACTATTAAATGCAATGAAGAAATCCTGGCGCAGTGGCACAAAGTGTGACTGTAAAACCGACTGGTTGTGGGTTCGATCCCCACTCGAGGAGATGAAATATTTACTTAAATTTATATTTCCATTTTTTGTCGTGTGTCGAGGCAAAGCGCGGCGTTGAGTTCTGCTACTCAACACGCAAGACCTCCAAAATTCGGCAGAAAGTGGGAAACGGAGTGTCTTAACACTAGGTTCTCTCTGCCTACCCTGCTGTGTGCGGGATATAGCGTGAATCTAATTTAACTTAAATACAATGTATTAATTTTGAAATTTGGCTTTATTCCGCATAGTAAGAATCTACTCTTAAGACATTCTGTTCTTCACTTTTCGCCAATATTCTTAATAATATTGAGCAGCGCAACGTTAGCAAGACGACAAGCAAGTCTTACTGGAGCGTGAAAAAAAATACTCCCAAAATAGTAGTCGAACTTACAATCATCACGCTTACAATGTCGAAGACGCCGTCCCGCTGCGCTATATATAAATATTTTTTTAGTATAGAATATATTATATTTATGAGGCCAGTCGTAGCGTAGGGGCACAACCGCCAGTCACCACACAATGCCTAGAGAATTCGGCGGAAAGTGGCGAACGGAGTGTCTTAACACTAGGTTCCCCCTACCAGCTACATGAACGAGGGATATAAAAAAATATATTTATGGTTATAACACAGCTGCTTCCCCTATCGACTTGGAGTGTCACATCCAAACGGAACGCATCACTAAGATACTGGACGAGGCTGTATATAAAACCAAGTTAGCTCTATGTCTCCCGAGTCTGGTCCAAGAGTACCGCACGCTCAACTCTATACTGACTCCTCAACACATGGAAGATCTTATTTTTATCTTCGAACAATATGATAATCCACTATTTTCTACAAGTTTACTAAATATGGCTGCTTTGGAAGATATAAAAGCGGTGGGTGTTACGTTTATCAAATTTTTCTATTGAAATTGTCATGTTTAAAATAATTCTAATAATATATTGTAATAATTAAGGTTAAATTCGGCAACTTTTATATTGACATTTATTTATTCTATATTTTTATACAGCTCAGTTTAACTCATTATTCATGTATTTCTGTTGTTTAATATTTTCCATAGTATCCATATATAGTATTTCTATTTATCATGACATAATTAATGAAACATAACATCTTGTGATTTAAGGGGGACGTATCGTTAAAGAATCGGCTGAACCCAGAACTGGGACATTTGATGTACATAATGAATAGCTATCCTGCTCTACGCCCCAAAGTGGAAGAGATGATTCAAGAGGTATTTATAGTTTAATTACAAATTTTAACAATATTGTAAATACAAATTTTAGTATTCTATAATGTATTCTATGATTTTAGATGAAAGCTGAATTCTCAAATTTAGGCGGGGTATGTATTTGAGATTTAAATAACGTTAAACTTCGATGACAAATTACTATGCATTATATTAATGTTAACAAATAAACAAAAAAAGGCTAAATTCCATACTTTATTTAGGAAAACCAACCTCCAGGAATGGATTATCTTCTCACGTTGGAACACTTTCGCAATCTGATGGTGCGTCAAATGGAAACAACAGCTGCCGAGGAATTAGAGGCGAAAATTAACATGAGTAAACTTGAAGCTTCTAATGAAAAATTAATTGCTAAAATCAAAGGTATTTAAAGTCTTTCAAATATCTTTAAATTGTAATCCAAAAATAATATGTAAATCTTAATAATTATAGAATATACTAATACATTAAAAGAAGAAAATGATAGATTCGAAGAGACAATGAAAACGAAAGTAGATATGATATCCAAATTAGAGAAAGAATTGGCGATGCTAAATCAAGAAGCAGATGTTAAACTTAAAAAGAAAATGTGAGTGCCTATTATAACCTATTGGTAAATCCTCCAGTGCCTACAATAATTGAAATACATGTTACTCTTGCAGTTTCGATTCTGAACGTGAAATGGATCAAGCTAGTAGAGCTCATACAGTTAAAAACGAAATGTTAAAAGAAGAAGAAACAGAGTCGCGGGAGTTGTACGAAAATTTGTTGAAATCCCATCTCATTGAAGAGAAAAATCAACGAGCTCGTAGGTACAGAAATATACCGAGTACAGACGAGTTTTACAGTTACCGAGACAGTCCGTGGCAGAACTCAATACAACATTTTGTCTTGTTATCAGTATAAAGAAATTAATGAGAAAAAAGAGTGGATATCGAACCCACAATGTATATAATAAATCTTTCTTTAGACTTTCTAGATTAAAGTAATATATTTTTAGATTTCTGTTTACTTCTTGCGTATAGAAAAAAATATACAAGTTTTGTTGAATACGATATGAACAGGATCAACGCTCTTTGGACGAAAAATTTGTGTAAAAGCCTATTTTACAAAAGTTAAAAGTATTGTGCCACACAAGCCATGCTTGAGGTCTAGTGGAGAATAGAGTTATGGTAAATGTATAGTGCATTTACTTTGGACTACTTCAAAAATTAGGAGCATTAGTAAGAAACTGGTTTTTATCCTCTCCGTAATGCAAAATTTTAGGTTCAAAGTAGAAACTCAGTTACTGTCGTGGCTGCAGAAGTACGATCTTGAAATGGGCGACAAGCAAATAGAGCTAGATGAGTTTACCGAAAAATATGAAGAAGAACTTGAGAAATGCGAGGTGTTGGAGGTAAATCTAAATAGTATTAAATTATTTTGAATATTTATTTTTGAACTATAACAAATAACTTATAACTAAGGCGATAATTGCGCAGCGGCACTGTGACTCGATTCCTGCTAAAAAAGGGGAATAACTTATTTTCAATAGATACAAAAAAATATCTCATCGTTTTAGGTTCTATTGTATTCAAAAATGGAATATACATCTTCCATGTAGAGACAGCGATGAGTTACAGTTTTACTATATCTACAAATTCTATGTTATCTATTGTTGAACTGAAAGTTCTATAACTAAAAATTTAATAAAAATCAAATCGGCTTCACGTATCTCGCACACAGCAGAGTATGCAGAAGGGAACCTAGTGCTAAGACACTCCGTTCAACACTTTCCGTTGAATTTTTCGAGGCATTGTGTGTTGAGTCAACGCCAGGCTTTTGCCTTGGTGCCAAAGCGATGTAAATGAAAATATTAATAAATAATAATTAATTCCCTCGAATGGGGATTGAACCCACAGCCGTCGCGTTACAGTCACACCCTTGTGGCCCTGCCACGACGGCCTTAATTCTATAACTATTTGTTAAATAATAAATTGTGTTCATCGATTACAAATGTATTTCAGCATTAGAATTATTTAGGAGTTTAAAATAAATTTAACGTTCATATTTAGAAAGAGATAGCTGAACAAGATATCGAGTATATTCCATTAATGGAAGAACGTGAACAAGAATACCACCAGGAAATGACGGAGAAGATGAACAAGTTCCTTCTGGAACACGCAGCGCGAGTTATTCAAAATGCTTGGAGAGAGGTTTTGGCCAACAGAGCGGAGAAGAAACGGGTATTAAATTTCATTTTCTTTAGTTAAGACATAAAATTTTAATAACCTAATGAGTTATTATAAATAAATCAGCTTCACGTTGTATCCCGCACACAGCAGGGTAAGCAAAAGGAACCTAGTGTTAAGACACTCCATTCCCCACTTTCTGCCGAATTCTGGAGACATTGCGTGTTGAATGGCAGAAATCAACGCCGCGCTTTGCCTCGACACCAGAGCGAAAAAATAAAAATATAAATTTAAATAAATATTTTATCTCCTCGAGTGGGAATCGAACCCACAACCAGTCGGTTATTCAGTCACATTTTATGCCACTGCACCACGACTGTCCTCAAGTTATTATATAAAATCTAGTAAAGCATAAATAAACAAATTGATGAAAAATCATCTTGAGGTAAGGACGTAATACGTATTAAAATTTTATATGCAGCTTAAAGGAAAAGGCAAAAAGGGAAAGAAGAAAGCTTAGTTCCCATTCTTTCATTCCAAATCTAGTCCAATTCCTTTAAACTAACCCGTAAGTCCATAATATTACACCCTCCACCGTATCACGCACCACTTCCTTAACATTTTTTCCTTCACTTAGCTCAAGAAGCTGCAAAAGAAAATGCAGAAGAAAGCAGCGTCGAAGTAGATAGTATTATTTAATACAATGTTTCTTTTTATAATTAATAAAACAATATTGTTTATATAACATTTTTTATTTCAATCATTAATATTTTAGTATATATATAAAACTTTTGTCATGCAAATAATGTGTACTTTTCTTTTGTGGAATAAATAAAGCTATTTTAATATACAATTTATGGAAAAATACAAGCAAAACAACATTTCCATATTTTCCATTAATAATTTAATATTGCTGTGGTAAGGTAACAATGTTTTGAATAATGCTTTTAAAATTAAGTACTTCAATAGGTAATACTATATAGGAAATACTCCTACATTTGCAGGTTGTACGTATTATGTAATAAATATGAATTTCTCACTTCTCATATATTTTTTTATGCATTATATTTCGTTTACACCTTTATATTTTATTGGAGATAATTATTTTTATAGCGACAGATGAGTAATAACTGAGGTCAATTCAAAAGCAATATAAAAATTCATTCTTCTATATAAACGATCCATTTTAATAACATTAAGTCAAGAATATCTTTTGTTTTCTCAAGAAGTTAACTTGCTTTAACAACAAGATATCCGTCAATCTGGCCTTCTTTTCTCTTTTGGTAACATTCTCAATTTTCTCACTTCAACCAACAGTTTCTTTTATATTTTCTCATCGTCATTTAAAGTTTTCAAATGCCTCAATGCTCGAAGGTCGATTAAAGTGTCGGACGAACTTTTCGTTGTAGGCACAAAGGATATCGCTCGGCGCGCGCGTTCTCCATTTCGAAGAATTGGATTTAAGTCCTGAAATAATTAACATAATTATAAAAGACATACACATATCACAGTTTTACATGAATACTATTAAGTCAGAATATAACAAACGAGTTTTAAAATTATGGACGTATTTTTTTTCTATAATAGACTTTATATGTTAATTTGAGTTAATAAATATGTGATGTTGTTTTATAAATGTTTACAGTTTTAGTTACAAAAGACGAACCCTAAGTTGAACGTGAAGTGCTTGAGCGTTGTGTTCCGTCTGAGAGATCTTTTCTTGTGCCGCCCTCAGTTCTGCGTCCAGCTGCTGTTTCTCTTGCTCCAGCTCTTTTAAACGTTTTTCAGCTTCTAAAACATGTGTTGAGTATATATGTAGGTATTTGTTAAGTATATGGTGAAGGAGAAAGTAAAGGCTCAAGAATCAAAATAGCCTTTTAAATGTAACATGTAGTCAAGTCATATTTTGTTAATTTCGAATCCTTTACTTCGATTCCTAAACAAACAACATTGATTTTCTCTAATTAATATACATAAGTATATGATTGGTTTCAGTAGTGCCATAGTTTATCCCATTAAAATTTGATGATTTTTAAGTATATTGTACCTCTATATTGTGCTTCTTTTTCAGCTTGGAGCATTTCGAATTGTTTGCGTTTCAGTCTTTCCTCTTCTAGCATTTTATTTTGTTCCTCTTGCAACCTTTCGAGTTCCTCTCGTCGTTCCCATTCTTCTGCTAAAACCCTAAAATGTTGACAACAATTATAAGCATTAGATGCATTGGGACAGTGTCTGACTATGAAACGTGATTATTGCTGTCTCGAATTATTATATATCTTTTTTATTACGCCTTACGCGATATATATTGAGATATGTAAAATTCATCTAGTGTTGCGGACTTCTGTGCCTCCTTGTTGCTCGAATTTTGTGTCATAGCGTAATATGAGCGTGGGTAATGGAAGAGGCAGGAGAAAGGTAGTGGTTTAATACTTATTTAGAAAACGTATAAAAATATGAACGTAGCGGGACTCGAACCCGCGCCTCCTGGAAGCCGACCAGGCGCTCTGACCACTGAGCCACACATTCTCGTCAAGCTACGTCGAAATTCTTATACGCTTGTCACAACTTATTTATGTTGTTAGCATCTCTGTAGGGAGATTTTTACAAATTTCCGCTACCCAAAGATAATTACTAAGAATTATCCTTTGGCAAGAGAGAATACTATTTTTTAAAATATTTTTAAATATTTTTAAAGTGTTAATCCACACTTAGGAAATATAATCCAGGAGGCGCGGGTTCGAGTCCTGCTACGTTCAAATTTTTATACGTTTTCTAAATAAGTATTTATATTTCCTAAGTGTGGATTAACACTTTAAAAATGTAAAAAAAAATCGGTAGTGGTTTAGTAATTTCTCGTTATAGCGGCAACAGAACTGAATCATATGTTAAAATTTCAAGTCTTACCTGGCTTGTAAGGCTCTGACTATTTCTTCGTCTCGCTTGGCCTGTGTTTCTTCTTGTAATAGTTTCTCTAACTCTGCCTGAGCATTTTTTAATTCTTCTAATTTTTTATTATCTTTTTGTGCTAATTCTGCTAGTTCCTGGAAAAGATACGTAAGTAAGTTATAATTTTAGTGTAACATTATAGTTTTTTTCAATGTCTCTCTATATAAAATTTGCAATTTCATTGTATTTGTTTCTATAAATAAAATGATTTATAAGTTATTAGTCTCACGGTGTGCTATAAATGGCAAAATGTTATATATGAGTATAGTATATTGGCAAATAAGATAACCAATTTAAGTACTTAATTTTATCTTAAGCTTCTAATATTTTAAACTTTATATAAACAATTAAACTTCACAAAAACTTAAAACAAACCTGAGCTTGTGCCTCAGCAGCTAATCTAGCGCGGACTTCAAGTTGTAGCCTTGCTCTCGCTTCTTTAACCTCTTGTTCCCTCCTCGCGCCTGCGCCTCGCCGCCCAGCGCGAGCCCTTCTTTGGTAACCATCCGCCCCCCCTGATACCGCTGCGGCTTGACGTAGCGCTGATAGCCATTGGAGACGACTCCTGGATATTGATAAGAGTATTAATAATATGGTTTAGGGCATTTTAGAGACATTTGAGAAATCAAGGATATGAATAATTGTTTATAAAAAAATACTTACTTATGATCTTGAGTGCCAAATTCGAAGGTTCGTTCAGGAGTGATAAGTTGAAACCGTTGTATTTTTCCTTCTCCAGCAGCAGCTTCAACGGAACAGTACGCATCTATGGATATTCTACCACATTGTTCCTTTTGTGACGAGCTCTTGTAATAAGTCAAGGCGCAGGGCTGAAGGACACACCAATATTCTCGCATTGTGGGTAACAGATAACCGCGTTTGAAGAGATAACCCTGAAACAAATGAACGTTTTTACATTTAAAATAGGTACAATTTATATGTACATAAAGATAACACTTAATTTTCGTTTTGACTTGACTTGACTGAGACTAACCGGATACGCGACGCCATATTGTTTTATAAAGCATAATAGAGCATTGACTATATTAACGATTTAAAATTTTTGAAAACCGTCCGCATTTCTTGGACAGTTTCCAAGAGGCGGGGGTTCGAATCCCGCTACGTTCAAATTCTTATACGTTTTCTAAAAACTATAGAGCATTGACTATTGCCTCAACAAAGAGGTTTCTTTCTAAGGTTTTGAAGTTCCTTATCGTGTCAAATGGTAAAAGTTGGAAGCGTATAAATGCGTAGAAAGAAAGGCTAAAAGATTTATTTTGAAAAACATATGAACATATCAATTCCACCGATAATTTTTGAAACATTTTTTTATTTAGAACTAAAAACTCAAATTGAATCTTATGTATTACTTATTTACTTGCCTTTTTTATTATATCCTCAATAAATACATCGTAAATTTCATCTACGGCTTCAACTAAAGCTTCAGAATGCAATTGTTGATCGCAGCAATATTTAGCTTCTAAAACTGCTAAGAAAGCTGCCCATTTAAAATGTCCAATAGAGGAGCCAAGGGCTTCCCAGTCTGCTGCATCCCACCTTAGACCTAGACAGTGTACCAACTGTTCTGTGATGATGCCTGCTTCTGAGGGCTGGAGGACTACCTGTAATGGGTATTATTATGATATATTTAAGTAATAATCGTTAAAAAAATGTTCAAATATAGTAGTTTTCAGCTTCATATAAAATACAAAACAATGCTAACATCCTAGACGCTATAGGATATATTAAATAAAACCTCTAAACTTTTTAAATAATACGGCTTATGACGGCACAAAGTGTGACTTAAAACCGACTGGTTGTGGGTTCGATCCCCACTCGAGGAGATGAAACATTTACTTAAATTTATATTTCCATTCTTTCCCCTCTGGTGTCGAGGCAAGACGTTCGCGGCGGCGTTAAGGCGTAAGTCTGCCACCCAACACGCAATGCCTCCAGAATTTGGCAGAAAATGGGAAACGTAGTATCTTAACACTAGGTTCCCTCTGCCTAGCCTGCTGTGTGCGAGATAAAGCGTGAAAAATCTTATTGCTTTTAATAAAAAAAACTCCATAAAGACTTAGCATATGGGTTGTTATGTTTTTATAAAGATACTCTTTGTACTGTTATATCAACACGTGATATACACATGTGGGCTTTAATAAAAATCCATACAAATATCGTTGATTGTACCTACTTGGAACACGATATATTTTTGTTTGAACTAATTACTAAATATTTATATTTTGAAAAACTACATATTTTTTAAATATTGAATTGGATAAAAATACTTAAATTTATTGCTTAATTATTTTTTTTTTTAATTCAGCTAAAAGTTTTATACAACACAACAGGATAGGCATTGGGCCCAGTGTTAAAAACACTACGGTGTCTTCTTTCCACTTGAAATCGATACATTCCTGGTGAAGTTGGCAAATTTAACGCCACCCCTTTTTTACTAGAACTCGCAACCATCTTTTACTGTCAGAGGCTTTTCCACAACACTACAACGGTCTGGTCTAATTATTATCATAAGAGGTTATTAAAGGCTTACCACATAATGACTAGCATCGTCAGCGTCTTGCACCAAATCGGCGAGGAGACAGAAAATCCTGAACAATTTGAACACAGAGTCGTCGTTGAAGATCGGCTTATCACGGGTTAACAGGTTCTTCTTACAGACGAACCAGCATACCTGTAATATTAAGATAACATGTAATGAACTTGTTCCATCCGATTAGAATTCAGTCAGATTGTAAAATAAGATTAACAAATAATTTTTATTAATAAAAAAATTGTATGCTTTATGAATATCATATATATGTTGATAATCAAAAAAAAAGTAATAACTTACCTCGCTTATCTTTTTTTCATATTCTCTAGCAACTGGCAAATTGAGAGACTTGGGTAGAGAACTGAACACTTCGTGCTGGAGGTAGTACCTGAATTCATCAAATGTAAGTTCCTGGGACGACCTGTAGTGGTCCAGGCCCTTCTCTACGCCATATAAGTCTAATAATGTACCTATGTTTGCTGTTAATACCTGAAAAGAAAATAAAAAGTGGTCAAGTGTGAGTCAGAATACCCCATCGAGGATTCCGTAACAATTTGTTGATTGTAGGTCAATGAGGACAACAATTTAAAAACTTGACAAACTTTATGTATTAAGTCTGCGGGTTTCAATGGTTTATAAAAGAAAAGATGAAAAAATCTAACTTAATAAATCCCTATATAATATTTCTATTCCATAGCCTTATATGCTATAGTATACTTAAGTTCTCTATAAATCTCTTACACATAACAGTCCCCGGGGCTAATTCATCTATATCACGAATTAACAATTTTTTTTATCAGTGCTTTTAAAAGAAAATGATTAGCTTCACGCTATATCCCGCACACAGCAGGGTAGGCAGAGGGAATCTAGTGTTAAGACACTCCGTTCCCCACTTTCTGCCGAATTTTGGAGGCATTGCGTGTTGAGTGGCAGAACTCAACGCCGCGCTTTGCCTTGACACCAGAGCGAAGAAATGGAAATATAAATTTAAGTATATATTTATTTATATTTTATTTTTTAAAAGAAAATGATAACAGTATTTAATTGCAAACTAATCAAATAACGTTAAACATTTCCATTCCTATGATTTTTTAATATCTAGCATGCTGTGTTCTGTAGTGTCAATAAGTTTTTTTAAACGTAATAGTATATCTTCTCTTATATATAAAAAAACTGTAACTTTTCTGAAAATGACCTAAATAAATAAATAAATCCGCTTCACGCTGTATCCCGCAGACAGCAGGGTAGGTAGAGGGAACCTAGTGTCACAAGTCACTCTGTTCCTCACTTTCTGCCAAAATCTGGAGGCATTGCGTATTGAGTGGCAGAACTCAGCGCCGCGCTTTTCTCTCGACACCAGAGCGAAAAAATGGAAATATAAATTCAAGTAAATTTTTTGTCTCCTCGAGTGGGGATCGAATCCACAACCAGTCGGTTTTACAGTCACACTTTGTGCCACTGCGCCACGACTGGCCTCAAATAAATCAATTTTCTATAAACAAAATAACTAAAGTACTTTACTATATTTAAAATGTTTTCATTACTTGGTCTTTCCTTGAGCTGTATGAGTCACGTTCATTAAGCGTACAACAGCTCGCCGGCACAATGGACGCCTAACAAAAGGACTACAAGCCATTTAAGCTAATGAGTCGTAAGCAAACAGGAGCGTCAGTGGATAGCTAAGACAGTTTTCCACTAATATATTTGAATATATTTCTTTTTTTTTAA
Source organism: Heliconius sara (assembly GCA_917862395.2). Classification (NCBI taxonomy): domain Eukaryota; kingdom Metazoa; phylum Arthropoda; class Insecta; order Lepidoptera; family Nymphalidae; genus Heliconius; species Heliconius sara. Next base: position 17,071,300 of record OU860791.1, read on the forward strand.
TAGCTTCACGCTGTATCCCGCTTATAGGATAAGCAGGGGTAACCTAGTTTTAAGACACTCCGTCTCCCATCCACTGTGTTCAATTTTTGAGACATTGCGTGGTGCGTGGCGGAGATAAATTAAGTAACTATTTATTATAGGTGTTGAATTTAGCACGTTTTTATATTAACAATAAATTGCGTTTCTTGTTTAAGACTCGATTCGACTAATATCATACGAAATCTATACTTTTGAAAAAAATAAAAATAAAGGACCAGTTGTAACTTAGCGTTAATGACGAGACTATTTTCTTACTTATTTTGCATTAAGTAATTTATATAAGATACATGTATCTTGCATATACATTATTACATTTATGTATGAAAATACCTACTTAATTTTAACTCGGTCATTAAAAAAACAACAAATAACATTTAATACAATTTTAAATATGATAAACTAAACTTAGATAAAAACATAATAAAGCAAAATATCATGTCGCAGGAGCACAAATGTGCGGCTTTAAGCGCGACAGGTTGTGAGGTTGATTCCCATTCGACAAAATAAAACATTTATTATTTTCATTTCCTCGCTGTGGTAACGAGACATCGTGCGGCGTTGACTTCCGTCAGAATTAGAAAAGTGGAGAATGTGGTAGTGTTTTTTACTAAGAGTGGGTTCCCAGGTTCCCTCTGCCAATCCTGCTATCATATCTGCACATATGTAAAAAAAAACCAATAAAACTATTCTAAATTATTTATTTGGACAGCATGCGTAATACAAATGCATGTGTGACGTAAAATATTAGGTTTCTGATGCCAAGTTACTCTACTCTAGCTGTTACTTGAATATACGTATCGAAAGGACCTAGTTTCCTAGTGATTCACAAATGTCGAAGAGACTGGGTGCTATTGAACCAGTAGAAACTATTATTAATAATTGTCCTGTTCAGCTTCACGCTGTATCCCGCATACAGCAGGGTAGGCAGAGGGAACCTAGTGTTAAGACACTGCGTTCCCCACTTTCTGCCGAAATCTAGAGGCATTGCCTGTTAAGTGGCAGAACTCAACGCCGCGCTTTGCCTATTTATATTTCCATATCTTCGCTCTGGTGTCGAGGCAACACTCAACACGCAAAGCCACCAGAACTCGGCATAAAGTGGGGAACGGAGTGTCTTAACACTAGGTTCCCTCTGCCTACCCTGCGGTGTGCGGGATACAGCGTGAAGATAAAAAAAAGAAGTCAATAGTCATTTTTTTCTTAAAAAAAATTGAAAATTTTTCTTATGTATTCAAGAAGTTGTAGAACAAGAAATATCTAGAGATCTATTATAAACTATTGCTAACGCTTGAAACGTGTGACGTATATCGTAATAAATATAAATCGTAATACAAAGTTTGTAGTCACTTACTAAGCTAGTGACGGGTCAGGTCTTACTGTCGCCTATAAAGGATAAAATGTAAGCGAGTTTGAGTAAGTCGACTCTACAATTGATTAAATAATAATCCTATAAAGACTATGTAAAAGGATTATTACTAAGATATTTTCTATATGCCCTATATTATTATTATTATTTGATACTATAAAAAAAAATTTAATGTAAAAATAAAAAAAAAGCTTTCTGTAAAGTTTTTAATGTTCCAGTTACTCTAATACGAGGTTAATAGCAATACCTATAGTTTGAGTTTAAATTATTTTACATTCGAGCCTTAAAAAAATTAAAAGGAAGGAAAGACTTAAACATTTGCATTTATAATTTCACATCGTATCCCATAGGTACGCATGCCGTACCGGTAGGCAGAGAAAACCTAAGCCTAGTTTCTAATAGTTGAGTGGCGGAACTCAACGCCGCACTTTGTCGGCCTACCCGAGCGAGGAAATGAAAAAAAAATCATTTCTCAGTATGTAGATGTAACTAACTGCAGTCACATTTACATTCAAATGTTGTGCCACTACGCGACGTTTGGCCATTTTTTTTTTGTTTTTTAAAAATATTTTTCTTGACTTCCTTTATAAATACATTTTAAAGACTAATTGTCGAGTGTCAGTATTTACAGGTAAATATTACCACATATCTAGTAAGAGTTACCGAACCTGTACCTGTACCTGTACCTAGATGATTCTATTATAAACATGCCCAGCTGACAAGACAATGCATAATATTTTATGTTAGTGAATGTTTCTAAGAATTTTAAGTGTGATTACATATTGAGGCTAGTCGTTACGGAGGGGCGTGTGTGACCGTAAATGCGACACGTTGTGGGTTCGATTCCCACTTCATTATTTCGATCTGGTACCAAGGTAGGCCGCGGCGTTGAGCTCCGCCACTTAACGCGCAATGAAATGAAAAAACATTGTCAAAACAAAAAAAAAAGTGCAGTAACCAGATACAATAAAAGAAATCAATTTAAATTAACACACAATATTGTCAGAATTCAGCGTAGAGATTGCAAGTGCCGTAATGGGAAATGCCAGTCTTAATACTAGGTTCCCTAATATTTTGGATTATATTAAATATTTAACTTGTATGTATTTAGTCATCGACATATAAGCAAATGTAATTTTATAATTGAGCGTTATATTGTTGTTTTTATTTATGACTAATGCAAGCCTTGGATCCTGGTAGAAGCCAAGTTTTATAAAATATTTCGATAGATGGAGAGGGCATTATTTTTAATTTATTATAAAGGTTTTCAAAAAAAGTTGTAATGCTTATAGGTTCACATTCAGGACATCGTAGACGAAACATTAATATAATATTCCAGATGAAAATGAGGGTCAAGATGACTTATTACAAATTGAAGTGTCTACAGTAAAATAATACCCTTTTTTTACTTTGTTTAGCTTCACGCTATGTGCTACAATTAGCTGGGAACCTATTGTTAGGATGCATGTCATAACAAAATGAATTAATGAAAATGTTTAAATATTTCATTCCCCCGAGTGGAAATCGAATCCCACAACCGTCGTATTAATCTGGACTCGTCAAGCGTCTCGTTGTGCCATGACGGCCGCAAACTAAATAAAACAATAATTATTATACATAAAAAAACGTATAATACACAAACCTTTTCGGAAAATACAATGTAAACAAACCAACATTTATATAAAATATATTTTCTTTTATATAACTTTACTAACCAATACATATTAAACACAACAACTGACTTTTAAGAAAAGAAATATTACAATATTCATATCCGAACAACCTACAAACGACACAACCAATACTTATCAGACAATTTGACATATTGAGCTTTTAAATTGACTGTTTCATTATTCAATTAAATATAAAATAAATATATATATTTTTGATGACAGAAAGACGTTTCGAAATAAACTTATAAATAAAATGCGACCATATACGTTGAAGTGTAAGTGCAAGTTCACATCCATTATGGTGAGGTGACCTCGTGGCAACATTCCCTTAGCCGGCGATACGTTGAGGTTGACAAGCGAATTTATTTTTAATCGAATTCCTTTGGAAAGTATATGACAGTGACAGCGTAATAACGGCTCAATTTTTTTTCATGATTCACACGTGTTCTCATATTATGCTGTTGGATTTAGATTCTAGGCTTAAGAGTCGATTTTTTATCAATTTCATGTAAATACTCGTACATACATACAAGAGGCCTGAGGCCAGTCGTGGCGCCGGGGCACAAAGTGTGACTGTAACATCGACTGGTTGTGGGTTCGACCCCCCTGGAGAAAATGAAATATTTATTTCCATTTATATTTTCATTTCTTTGCTCTGGTGTCAAAGCATTGAGTTTCGCCATTCAACACGCAATGCCTCCATAACTTGGCAGAAAGTGGGGAACGGAGTGTCTTAACACTAGATTCCCCTTGCCCCCTGCATTCTGTGTGCGGGATACAGATTGAAGCTGACATACATACATATCGAAATATTAAAAAAATCATCGCATTCACTGCAATTTTATTTAAAGAGTCAGAGTTACCTACATATAAGAAAGGTAAATACTGTTAATTCTTTTATTTCCTGTTAAGTAGCGAAACTCAACATCACGCTCTATCTTGTTACCAGAGCGAGGAAATGAAACTAACTGATTCCATGGAGCGATCGAACCTCAACCGTCGCATCTACAGCGTCTTAATTCTCTACTGCTACTGAACAAAAAGTACTACAATACTATATTATTTTATATACAACGCTGTCTATTTCCATTAGAGGTTTGTATATAAAAGAACAAATTAAAGTCGTTTAAGGCTATCTAACTACGAGTACAAGCAAACAGCGAACACGAGTAAAGAATTAATTTGCATATTTTATGTCCATTTTCCGCTTGAGCATTAGCAAGCAAAGCGTTTAGCTCTAAGAAGAATTTAAATTCTTCGTCTTTATATCCGGTTTAATTGCTTTAGATATTAACAACTTACATTACTTACATATTGGGTGGGAATGGTTTTAGTAAGTACTACTTAAATACGTAATGAAGTGCTCTAGGTCTAGGTATTTTATCTCAATTGTTTATCGGCTTAGAGAATAAATATATCTAAATTCAGTTAAGATATCGAGAGGCCAGTCGTGGCGCTGGGGCACAAAGTGTGACTGTAAAACCGACCGATTGTGCGTCCGATTCCCAGTCGAGGAGATTACTTAAATTTATATTTCCATTTCTTCGCTCTGGTGTCGAGGCAAGGCGCGGCGTTGAGTTCTGCCACTCAACATGTAATGTCTCCAGAATTCGGCAGAAAGTGGGGAACGGAGTGTCTTAACACGAACATCCCTCTGCCTACCCTGCTGTGTGCGGGATACAGCGTAAAGCTAATTTATTTATTTTAGTAAAGATATCAAATATAGATGTTTTTCTATTGCTTTTATATATGAAAAAATAATAATAAAAGAACAGAGCGTTTTTAGCTTCACGCTGCTTCCCGCATATACTGGAGTAGGTAGTAATATTGATATGATTCTATAATCATGTGATGACAACGAAGTGTTTGTGTTATGTCACTCAACACGCAATTGTATCGTAGACTGTAACGAAGTGTTTTAGCACTAGTTTTAACATTCCCAGCACGCTATTTGCGGGAAGAAGCGAAAGCTGCAATCATAGTTAGTTATTTAATCAATCGCATTTTTACAATGTAGCTTTTACGATAGAAGAATTGCTTTGTGAGACTTATGTTTTATTTTTGTAAAGGTATGTTATGTTTTTATGAGACTACCTTATATTCTGTGTAAAACCGATAAGCGAAATTTGTACATAAACATTCTAAATTAAATGCCTAATCATAAGATAAGGCTAATACGCCCTAGGAAATTTATCTCAATTGTTTATCGGTCGAGACAATTAACATATCTATTCATACATCAATTCATTAAAGATATCATATATAGTTATCTATATATCTATATTTTTTAATTATGGAATTTATGATTTTATTTATAGCAAATATTGATACACTTACACACCTATACCTTAATATACTAAAATTCTGATCATTCTACTAATAATATTTTTTTATCACGCTGTAGGGTAGGCAGAGGAAACCTAGTGTTAAGACACACCGTTCTCCACTATCTGCCGAATTCTGAAGGCTTTGCGTGTTGAGTGACAGAACTCAACGCCGCGCTTTGCCTCTACACCCCAGCGAAGAAATGGAAATATAAAATTAAATAAATATTTCACCAGTCGGTTTTATAGTCAGTTTACCTTACAAAAATAACTCTATATATTAATGGAATTTGCTTATTCTGTTAAAGAAAATTAATAAGAACTAGCTATGTTTCTAACAATTCTTCTATTTTACTAATGTACCAAATTATTACATATAAAAGTGACAATGACAATTAATACCTTTTTTTTCTCCTCTGGTTGAATGTCTTAATGTAACAACTCTTTATTGACTGTTAATAAAATAATAAATAAACAAGGTGCTACATTTTTTTTTATGAAAAAGACACAGGCCCGGCATTACCTGATGCGAAACGCAGAGGCATAAAGCCACTACTTCACGCCGGTTTTAAATGCCGGGGGTGGTAATGATCCGGTCGAGTCTGCCCATACGTGTTGCCATTGCTGGCGACGTGACTCTACCACACGTACTTTAGTCGCCTCTTACGACACCACCAGTACCAGGATGATCCTGTTCTAGGCCGGGATCACACGGCACAAAAAACAACATACAAACAAAATAAGATAAGAAATTGACAATTGTCAAAAGGCAAAATGTGTTAATTTTGCGTTTTGACAATTGTCATTTTTTATTTAGTATATTGTTCTTTTGCACGTTAACCTAGTAAGAAATACTAAATTAAAAGGTTAGTTAACAAAGATATATTAATTCTATTTCTAAAAGAAATCTATTTCCGCCTATCAAAAGAAACTGAAGACTGTTAAACGTCGAGATAGAGAGTACAATGCAATTAGCAAAGAGAAGAATAAAAAATAAGAAAACAAATAACAAATAACAGCACTGCAACTAAAAGTCACTTAGTCATATCTACATGAATAAACAACGAAGATTTTGTGACTCTTATACGATACTCAAATAAATTAGACTCGAAAGTTCATTATTCATGCATTTACTCTTTAATGAAGGTAATTTAAGTTAATTAGAGAGGTATCTGGGTTACATTCGACCGGGCCGGAAGAGGCTAGTCGTGGCACACAGTTTGACTGTAACGCCGACTGGTTGTGGATTCGATCCCCACTCGAGGATATTTACTTAAATTTATATTTCCATCTGGTGTCGAGGCAAAGCGTGGCGACTTCTGCCACTCAACGCTAAATGCCTCCAGAATTCAGCAGAAAGTGGGCAACGGAGTGTCTTAACATTAGGTTCCCCCATCCTACCCTACTGTGTGCGGGATACAGCGTGAAGCTGATTTATTTTTTACTTTTTATATAAGAAATGTCAATTTAAATTATAATTCATACTTTGGAATTTTAAGAAATAACGTACCGAATGAACCCATTGATGCTTAGTTAAAAGTGTCTGATTATAATTATGGATTGGAAAAATTTCAATTGGTGAAATATATATATAATTACCGTTGGTTTATATAGATATATTGAAATAAAATTAGTTATTTATGTAAATATATGGAAAATGGACATCGGAAGGTTCACCCCTACTACTTCACAATTATGATACAGTAGGTAAATGAAGATACAAAAAAAATTATGTGGACTAGGGGGTCGGTGAAAATGAACAACGGCATTTTAAATTAGTAAATTATTACAAAAAAATGTGTTTTATTTTTTTCATATTTATACGTGTTTATTGAAAGGTTTCTTTTATAGCTCGGCTATAATTTTATTATGACGGGATGTTAGCTTAATTAGATGTTGGTATTTAAGGAATGCGGGCGCTTAAATCCTGTTTCGTTCAAATTTTTATACTGTATTTGAATATTTTGCAAAAAAATACTAAAAATACTTCAAATTGAATGAATGGGCTGAAGTATGTCAAACTTTTTAGCTTCTTTATATATGTATGTAATATGTAATACACAAGTTCGTGGACCGACTAATGTGCGTCACTAGATTGTTTTCAAATTTCAATTTGCTTGAACGACTTAATATAAAGTAAGTTATTGTTTGTATGACCCACCCAACTCTACTTAAGTAATAACGAAGTTGTTTTTGTAGGTATCAATTGAACGCACTGACAGTATTACATTCGCTAGAAATGTACCAAATATGGATAAAATTAATTATTTTTTTAATATTTTTTATCTTAAGGATTTTAGTCAAATAAAAATAAACATATTGTAGAGTATATTTTTATATAAAAGTTATAAAATTAGATAATATTGCCAATGACTTAGAAATACAAGGGCTGAATAAGGGCTAAGCTAAATTATTATTTATATAAATTAAGTCAGATCGACATTTGAAGCTATACGAACATACATTATATACAATGAATCATATAATGAAATGTTTATAAAATTATAATATGGTTTCTTGCATAGGTATACTCTACTTTCGATGTCTTGGGTAGCGGATGAAACTTGGTTGCCTTTTTTTTAATATTAATAAATATAATATATACGTAATAAATTATATACGTAGAGAGAAAGATGTTTAGTTTGAAGTCTAATTTACAATTATAATTTTTAACTGTATGTTACAATTTTTAAAAAGTTGAAATACATAGTCTGTTGAGATTAGTCATCATCATAGTGTCACTCACTATTATTTTAATAATAGATAATTAAAAAATACCAAATGAATACTTTTATAAATTCTTCGAATTGAATTTCTCCTATCAAAAATAAAAATGTTAAAGAAAAAAAAAAAATAAAAACTAAACATGCATTTTTCTGTTGTGTACTATTATTTCTTTTTTTACCGTACAACCTCTTTCGTGTGTTCTCCATTCAACTGACACGGTCAGTACGCCATAATAAAAACAGAAAAAAAAGTTCTTGCAAGGCAACAAGTTTATCAACTTTTCAGTGACAGAACTTAAACGAAGGTGACACTTAGGTGAAGGTGGCGTCACCACTCTCCTTGACCTGGTGACCTCTGGGACGTATTTGAGTGGTTTCCAACCACCATGCTATAATATAATGGGCGTCACTTATCTACTACTAAAGGAATGACCTAATCCTAATGTAACAGCTATAAACATATGTATATGTTTGAAGCCGTGGTGCCGCAGTGGAAAACATCCGATTCTGAACGCGGTGGTTAGCGGTTCGATCTCTGTTCGATGCAATAATTATATTTAAATTATTTTCATCTCCCTGGTGTATTAGACAAAAAACCACGTTTAGTTAAGCCACTCAACACGCAATGTCTTAAAAATTATACGGTAATTGGGGAATGGAATGTCTTAACACTAGATGAAGATTCCTTCTGCCTATCCTGTTTTACGGTCCTATTTTATTTATTTTTTTATATTTATCTGAAAACTCATTATTTTTATTTAACTTATAAAACATTCGGTTGTTGTGGTTTACTGGAAAACGGCCGGCAACCTGAAAGTGGTTGTGGGTTTGATTTCCAGTTAGGCGAGGTAAAGAGGTGATTTTTAAGTGTATTCTAAACATGTTTATACCATTTTCATTACACATAGCGTCTACAGTTCTATGGAAGAGTAGGAATAAGGATAAATATTTATATTATAGAAACATAACACTCGTTTGTAAAATAAGAATGCACGAGAAGCAATAGATAATTAATGTTTAAAATAATTAAAATAACATTTTCTAACTATAATGTATAGATAATGTCCCAACTCTGACAGTTTGTCTAGTTTAAGTAACAGATAAGAACAAAATAAAAGTGATAATTTTGAAAAGCTGAAAGTAGGTACGGACCACGTGTTGCTAGTGTTGAGTTAAAATACATTAAAAAAGTATCAGTTTTTGTTAAGGAATTCACTTTCAGAAGTTGTTTTACATAAAATATTTTTTTTTATAAATATTCATTATCTACCTTAAGTACCTTGGATTATCAAAAATGTAACTATTCTTGACATCAATTCTAATAATAAGAAATGTTTTCAAGCTTATCCAAGTAAGGCAAGAAAAAAATTGATCTCAATATAAATAAACAAAAAACCGTTCTACTATTTATATTATTATATACAAATAACTTAAGAAAATCAGGTGCACTCTGTATCTCGCACACAGCAGAGTAGGCAGAGGAAACCTAGTGTTAAGACACTCCGATCATCTTTTTCCGCCGAATTTTTTGAGGCATTGTATGCATGTGTAATAATGGAACTACCACAACGCTAGGCTTATGCCCTGCTTTCAGGGCGAATAAATAAAAAAATATTAATAAATAATAATTAATTTCGGATCGGACCCACAACCGTCATGTTACAGAAACATAAGGATGCGTACCTGCACCACACGGCCTCAAAAAACTGATCTCAATAAAAACAAATAAAAAACCGCTGTACTATCCATATTATTAAACGTATTTATTATTTTTTAATTACGAATACATCACATACAAATAAGGAACTTAATAAAAGTTGCATTGTAATTTTACAATAAAGTAACAAATAAGGCTATAAGCAGTATGATTGCACACTCGACATTATATCTTCCGGTCGTCGCCCGTCCGACCGGCGCCGCGGAAGGTTAAGGGAAGGCGGAAGCACCCCTCTGTGCTATCAAAAGAATATTTTTGGGTGTAATCATAAGTTTTGGATTATTTTCGGGTTATTTCCTACAAGGTCGAGATGGCGTTGTGGGTTGATTGTTAGCGTAATGGTTGTGGGTTCAATTTTCACTCGGTGAAATGAATTATTGAATATTTAATAATTGATTTCTTTTCTCTGGTAAAGAAAGTTTCGTCTGGTTTTAATGGAAACAGAGTGCCTTAACACTAGGTTCCCACTAAAGAAATAGTTATTTCATCAGTGGGAAGTTTGATTCAGTCGAAAAGAAGAGAACAGACACTCGGTACAATAAAGAAAGTAAAAGCGTGAAGATTTTGCGGCTCAATTTTAAAATGATAATCATATATTTACGAGTTCCATGTCCAGTCAAAACATACAAAAAATATTTTTTTTTCTTTTAAAATAGAAATAATCGAAAATATATTCATATATAATATATAGTATATAAGTACGAATTTTTATCCCTAAACTGTCAATAAATAATCTTAGTACTTTAAGTAATATCATAGTTCAGATATTCCGTAAAAGTAAGCTAATAATCATAAAAACGACTCATACATATCATGTCAATTATGCCTGTCTACATTCAGTTTTCTACGAAATTGGTGGTACCAACAATAAGGGTGGAGGAGGAGGGGTGGTGGATGAAGGGCGGGTCAGTCAACAACAGTCTGTCACGCTAAGCTCGTTTGTGTATTTCGCCAATAAACTTTAATAGTCTTTTTGCAAATATCTTTATATAGATACTTTATTATTAGATGTTTATAATTTTAATTTATTTTGTTGTTGTTATTTGGTTATTACAATTGTAATGTAGAAAATAAGAACAGAATGTCTCAATATTAGGTTCAGACATTGCATTTCCAAATTTTCACTCAATTTCAAGTCATTTTGTACTTGTTGCGTAGCGGAAGCCGTATTTTATTGCGCGAAAAAAATAACTTCAATTATAAACATTTCCTTGACTGGGAATAGAATCCACAACCAAAGCGTGCACATTCAAATACTACAATAGATAACTACTTATAAATACATATATCTTATATCAAAAAACTGTATTTTCTATTATTATTATTATAGGAGAAGGTGAAGTGATTCGGCAATGTCTTAACGTGCAAAGGACACGTAATATTTACTCTGTATAGCATAATTTTAGCGCTTCTAGCTAGTTTGCTTCAATAAACATGAATCATTGTAAAAACAATGGATAGGATGGAATTTCGAACATGACTTCAACTTAAATTTACAATTGAAACTCTATAACTTACGTAATTATAAACATAACATAAAATCTTGGTTAGAGACAAATAAAACAGTCCTTTTTGTTAAATAGCGGAACTAAACGCCGCGCTTATCTAACTAGAACGTAAAATGAAATTATTCTAAATATAATCACACCATCCAGTGAAGATAGAACCCTCAAATGTAGCGAATTCAGCTAGATGCTTTATTACTGCGCCTCCGTGGCGTCTCGTAGTTGGCTTTGCGGGAAGTACAGGACACGATGAGTTGCCAAAATAAACAACAATAAAGTGGATTTATCTGTGCCACAATGGACTTAATAAATAAAATAATCTATAACTAATTCTTGTACGTGAGGGGGAAGCTAGATCCGTATTTACAAACCGGTCTCAAGTCTGAAATCGGTCTTGAGATGGCGTTTTCATTTATAAAATATCTTTAATTTAATACGTAATGTTTTTAACACTGGGCCTAGAGTTCTTAACGCTCCGTTCTCCATCATATAAGGATGGTATGGAATATGGATTCGAATTCGATTTGTCCTGATTTCATGAATATATGACCAAACAAACATACTTTTTTATGTAGTCAATGCCTAGTATAGAGACGATTAAAAAAAGTTGTCTTTTTTCGGTCATGTAATAGCTGATAGAGCGAGCTAAGTACTACTCTTGGTTTATTAGATGTTCGCCGTGGAGCAGGACATCGTCTGTCTGTAAATGCGACGTGTTATGGGTTTGATTCCCACTCGGGGGCATGAATTATTTTAGTTTCTTCGCTCTTGTAATAGTAGATGTCCCTGCCTTGCCTTCCCTGCTTTATTTTATTTTAATTTATAATGTTATAATAAGTTTATTTAGGTAGTTAAAGTACAATATTACCCAAGCTAAATCTGTTAGTTATTTAAATCCTTTTATAGTTCCAACGTTGTTCAAGGTTCCTCTACTAAGGCTTTATAATGCATCTAGGGTAACGTTAATATAAGTTTCAAAGTAATCATTATTCATCAGCTTCACGCTGTATCCCGCACACGGCAGGGTAGGCAGAGGGAAACTAGTGTTAAGACACTCCGTTCCCCACTTTCTGCCGAATCATTAATGAAAAGGAATCATAATCATATTTCTATCATACTTACTAAATATATTTTTTACATTTTTAAAGTAATCCTATTTTGAAATAATGACCCTATTAACTGTCAAGGTAGGCATAATTTTATGAGCCTTTGACATTTTCTGTAATGCCTTGAAAAAAATAGAAAGTACCTATAATATTAATAGGTATGTCATCGTGGCGGTAGAGATATATGCCAGTTCGCATGTATGCGAGGGTTGTGGGTTCGATTCCAACTCGGAATATTATTTATATGTGTATATTTCGTTTATGCAGTCTGATGAAGCAAAAGCGACAAAGGAAAATTATCGTAATTTAATCATAATGAATAAAAAGTCATGAACAAAGTGACGTATCACTACCTGCACTGTAATAAAAAAAATAACAACAACAACAAACCTTTAATTTCGATTTGTGAACCAACTGATTGATTTGCAGCGAGTCAAACGCGTGCCAGATGCAATTCGTGACGTTTTTCAATAGAGCGGACATTTTCAACCATTTACACTCAAGAAACACGTACTAAAATATGGAGTAAAAAACAATTAATTAATTAAAAAAAAAGGAAGGCGGAAGCACCCCTCTGTGCTATCAAAAGAAAATTTTTGGGTGTAATCATAAGTTTTGGATTATTTTCGGGTTATTTCCTACAAGGTCGAGATGGCGTTGTGGGTTGATTGTTAGCGTAATGGTTGTGGGTTCAATTTTCACTCGGTGAAATGAATTATTGAATATTTAATAATTGATTTCTTTTCTCTGGTAAAGAAAGTTTCGTCTGGTTTTAATGGAAACAGAGTGCCTTAACACTAAGTTCCCACTAAAGAAATAGTTATTTCATCAGTGGGAAGTTTGATTCAGTCGAAAAGAAGAGAACAGACACTCGGTACAATAAAGAAAGTAAAAGCGTGAAGATTTTGCGGCTCAATTTTAAAATGATAATCATATATTTACGAGTTCCATGTCCAGTCAAAACATACAAAAAATATTTTTTTTTCTTTTAAAATAGAAATAATCGAAAATATATTCATATATAATATATAGTATATAGTATATAAGTACGAATTTTTATCCCTAAACTGTCAATAAATAATCTTAGTACTTTAAGTAATATCATAGTTCAGATATTCCGTAAAAGTAAGCTAATAATCATAAAAACGACTCATACATATCATGTCAATTATGCCTGTCTACATTCAGTTTTCTACGAAATTGGTGGTACCAACAATAAGGGTGGAGGAGGAGGGGTGGTGGATGAAGGGCGGGTCAGTCAACAACAGTCTGTCACGCTAAGCTCGTTTGTGTATTTCGCCAATAAACTTTAATAGTCTTTTTGCAAATATCTTTATATAGATACTTTATTATTAGATGTTTATAATTTTAATTTATTTTGTTGTTGTTATTTGGTTATTACAATTGTAATGTAGAAAATAAGAACAGAATGTCTCAATATTAGGTTCAGACATTGCATTTCCAAATTTTCACTCAATTTCAAGTCATTTTGTACTTGTTGCGTAGCGGAAGCCGTATTTTATTGCGCGAAAAAAATAACTTCAATTATAAACATTTCCTTGACTGGGAATAGAATCCACAACCAAAGCGTGCACATTCAAATACTACAATAAATAACTACTTATAAATACATATATCTTATATCAAAAAACTGTATTTTCTATTATTATTATTATAGGAGAAGGTGAAGTGATTCGGCAATGTCTTAACGTGCAAAGGACACGTAATATTTACTCTGTATAGCATAATTTTAGCGCTTCTAGCTAGTTTGCTTCAATAAACATGAATCATTTGTAAAAACAATGGATAGGATGGAATTTCGAACATGACTTCAACTTAAATTTACAATTGAAACTCTATCACTTACGTAATTATAAACATAACATAAAATCTTGGTTAGGGACAAATAAAACAGTCCGTTTTGTTAAATAGTGGAACTAAACGCCGCGCTTATCTAACTAGAACGTAAAATGAAATTATTCTAAATATAATCACACTATCCAGTGAAGATAGAACCCGCAAATGTAGCGAATGAGCTAGATGCTTTATTACTGCGCCTCCGTGGCGTCTCGTAGTTGGCTTTGCGGGAAATACAGGACACGATGAGTTGCCAAAATAAACAACAATAAAGTGGTTTATCTGTGCCACAAGGGACTTGGACAAACCTATACTAATTCTTGTACGTGAGGGAAGCTAGATCCGTATTTACAAACCGGTCTCAAGTCTGAAATCGGTCTTGAGATGGCGTTTTCATTTATAAAATATATTTAATTTAATACGTAATGTTTTTAACACTGGGCCTAGAGTTCTTAACGCTCCGTTCTCCATCATATAAGGATGGTATGGAATATGGATTCGAATTCGATTTGTCCTGTTTCATGAATATATGACCAAGCAAACATACTTTTTTATGTAGCCAATGGCTAGTATAGAGAAGATTAAAAAATGAAAAGTTGTCTTTTTTCGGTCATGTAATAGCTGATAGAGCGAGCTAAGTACTACTCTTGGTTTATTAGATGTTCGCCGTGGAGCAGCACATCGTCTGTCTGTAAATGCGACGTGTTATGGGTTTGATTTCCACTCGGGGGCATGAATTATTTTAGTTTCTTCGCTCTTGTAACAGTAGGTGTCCTTGCCTTCCCTGCTTTATTTTATTTTAATTTATAATGTTATAATAAGTTTATTTAGGTAGTTAAAGTACAATATTACCCAAGCTAAATCTGTTAGTTATTTAAATCCTTTTATAGCTCCAACGTTGTTCAAGGTTCCTCTACTAAGGCTTTATAATGCATCTAGGGTAACGTTAATATAAGTTTCAAAGTAATCATTATTCATCAGCTTCACGCTGTATCCCGCACACGGCAGGGTAGGCAGAGGGAAACTAGTGTTAAGACACTCCGTTCCCCACTTTCTGCCGAATCATTAATGAAAAGGAATCATAATCATATTTCTATCATACTTACTAAATATATTTTTTACATTTTTAAAGTAATCCTATTTTGAAATAATGACCCTATTAACTGTCAAGGTAGGCATAATTTTATGAGCCTTTGACATTTTCTGTAATGCCTTGAAAAAAATAGAAAGTACCTATAATATTAATAGGTATGTCATCGTGGCGGTAGAGATATATGCCAGTTCGCATGTATGCGAGGGTTGTGGGTTCGATTCCAACTCGGAATATTATTTATATGTGTATATTTCGTTTATGCAGTCTGATGAAGCAAAAGCGACAAAGGAAAATTATCGTAATTTAATCATAATGAATAAAAAGTCATGAACAAAGTGACGTATCACTACCTGCACTGTAATAAAAAAAATAACAACAACAACAAACCTTTAATTTCGATTTGTGAACCAACTGATTGATTTGCAGCGAGTCAAACGCGTGCCAGATGCAATTCGTGACGTTTTTCAATAGAGCGGACATTTTCAACCATTTACACTCAAGAAACACGTACTAAAATATGGAGTAAAAAACAATTAATTAATTAAAAAAAATAATAATAATTAATATTTCTTAAGAGCACTGCACAGACGTCTGTCACTCGCGCTTACGTATAACAAACTAGCAAGAATACGATATCAGAGGAAGTGAGTGAAGCGGAACGCGAGATAAAGACTCATATAGAGACTAACGACGTTTTTTTGACCAGTGTGACATTTTCCTTATTTTTTTTCTTAATAAAAAGGCAAATGGTTATTAAAAGTGAAAATATTTATACTAATATCATAGAATAAATTGTGCTTATGATTTAACTTAATTTAACTTATATATATATATATTCCCTAAGTTTTAATTTTGTTTATTGTGTAGGTACATGTTTTGGTGGGTTATCTATTAATGGGTTCGATTAATTATCTATATCGATAATGGTTTTGTGGTTTTACGATCTATTGACTCTAGCATATAAGGCTTTCATTTAATGAAAAAAATGAAAATATAAGTAAATTGTAAAGATTGATAGTAATTTTGGTAGCTTTGATGGAGTTATCACTATTTTGAATTAATTGGGCTGTAATTCCGGTTTACGGATATGAATCTCACTGGAGAGGATAATGATAAATAACATAATGAGTGGGGAGCGGGGTGTCTTAACACTAGGCACCCTCTGTATATCCTGCTACAAGCGGGATACAGCGTGAAGCTGTAAAAAAACTTAATAGCATTTATATCTAAATATCAATTTTCATATTAAATAATTATAAAAAAATATAAAATAATGTCATTTAAGAGATACTTAAGGAACTATATATTTTTTAACATTTATTGCGCTCGCTCACACGCTAAGTGCCCTGGCCCCACATGGCCGCAATAAAGACAAGCCCGTCACCCACACCACCACCATAGATTATATTATGTGAAGTAAATTGTAATGAATCATCAATAATTGATGCTATATTACTATCTTTAAATGCGGAGTATACTACGCGCAAAGTAGTTGTTCTGAAATAATTCTTACACATGTTTTTAAAAGTATTCGAGGCCAGTGGAGCAGGGGCACAAAGTGTGACTGTAAACGTGACTGGTTGTGGGTTCCGTTCCTACTACATACATGTAGGTACATAGGGATATAGCGGGAAATTGATTTTAATATATATTTTTATATAACACTATTTAACACATTCATCTAAATATATATTGCAGGCAGCTAGAGCTTTTTACTCGACTTAGAAGTTTAATTTCTTCTGTGCTCCAGGGAGCTGCAGGTAAATTTCAACTTGATACCTTCACGTGATCTTGATCTCGATCAATCAATCTTGACAGACAGACAAAATCAACAAAAAAGCGTTCAACTGAAGAAAATTGCATTAACAAACTAAATTATCTAAACATAGTTTGTTACACAGTTGAGTTGTTGAGGCCGTCGTGGCGCAGGGGCACAAGGATGTGACTGTAACGTGTCAGTTATGGGTTCAACACGTAGCGCCTCCAGAACTCGGCGGAGAGTGGGGAACTAGGTGTCTTAACACTAAGTTTCCACAGCCTATCCCGCAGTATACGTGATAAAGCGGCAAGTTAATTTATTTTATTAGATTTTCACACAGTACAGTTTTTTGAAAACGCCAAACTCCCAATATTTTAGTATATAACTTCATACAAAATATGTAATATTTTGTATGCATGTGGGTTGAAAAAAACACAGCTCGTTATAACAGCCATAAAAGTTGCGAACGGACTCGCCCCACCTTAAAAATATTATTTTTATAGGCAACCTTACCTAATTAACTTAAACGGTAAGCATATAAGTCTATAAGTATATAATAGCATTAATACGTGATATTTTTTAGCTTCACGCTATATCCCGCACAAAGCACGGTGAACCTAGTGTTAAGAGACTGCGTTCTCAATTTTCCCCCGAATTGAGAACGAAGTCTGGTGGAATTGCGTGTAGAGTGGCGGAACTCAACGCCACATTTTACCTCGTCACCAGAGTGAAGAAATGAAAATGTAAATTTAAGTAAAAATTACATTTACTCGAGTGGGGTTCGAACACACAAGGAGTCACGTTTTCAGTCCCACACTTGTGCCCCTGCGCCACGACGGGCCTTATGTAAGAGTATATTCGTGATATAATATAGCTAAATAAGCAACCTTAAACTTTAGCTACTGTTGTATAAATGTATAGATTATATTATAAAATACTGTAGCTACAGTAGGTACATTTAACTTACCGATCCGGTTTTCTTCTCGTAATTTGACATATTTATAAGATTTTTCACACAATATCACCCGCATCCCGACTGCACCGACGGTGTCATGTTTTATTTACATTTATAAAATGAGGTAATATTTATGCTATAAATATTTTTTTGGCTTTGTCTTACCAGAAGCACATAAAACAAATGGGAATCGAATCCACAACAACAAGGTTTACTTCCCTCTTTGATTCTAAGCTCTACTATTATTTTCATTTCAAAGCGAAACAACCTTTTATCCATACATATAAATACATATATTCCACATTAGGCAATAAAGGTCATACACCCGTTGTAGCAAAATGGCGTACTTCCAAGCACAGAACAAACCTTATTATATTCATATTACTCATCAAATATCCTCGGATGGCCATATCCGTCTGGTGAGTCACCCTTTCAATGTAAATAGAAAAGAAATTTGTACGCACGTACATTATAGCAATATGTCATATATTGCTTGAGATGTTTAGTAGCTTTTAGTCAGGTGTAGGAAGAGGGGGTCTGGATGGGCCGTGCCCACCCCAAAATAGTCTGGTGTCGAGTCCAGAACAACAAAAAAATTACCCTGAACAATGAAAAAAAAAACAACTTTTACACGAACATTCAACATTCCAAGTCCAGACCTCCACTCCCAAGTAAATATCTCTAGATACGCCAATGCTTTTTATAATAATGTACTGGACGCCGTTGTGGCGCAGTTTAGATATACTTAATGATATACAATAGATGTACGTTCGAATTCCAGTTGATGTCAAATATAAATGAAGTGGAAACATATTTATATAGGCAAGTTGTTTGCATATGTTTAAATTATCTTTTCATTGTAGTCAGATATTGGTATTGGGTTCGGTCACTTAACCAGCAATATTTTCAGTATTTATTTAATGATACTTTTTCCACATTAATGAGACTATGATAGGAGAAGCGAATAAAGATAAAAAATATACATATATTTCGACAATTTTGTCCGAGAGCCTCGGATTCTCGAAGAGTTCCGGATGCCTAGCGGACAATAAAATAAAACTAACAATGTCAAGAATGATTATAAAAGTGATAGACGAGAAATATATATTTAATATTGTTAATGTAAGAAGAATATTTTAAATATAAAAATATATACATACAGTTTTATATAATATATTTAGAAAATTTTGCATTAGGTATATCTCGTGGATATCATTTCTTAGAATATTTAATAAGATTTCAAACAGTATTTCCTTATCTGCAATGATTTATTTAGCTTTCTAACTTTTAAAAATCCTTTTTAACTAGTTATTTTATCGAGGATCACTTTCTCTACTTATTTGTAGACGCGATGTTTGGAATGGAGCGGTGTGGGATGATTCTAGCTTTCGTTTTTTATTGTGGCTTAATGAACTTAAAGATCTTATTTAATGACATTTGCTGCAATGACTAATTTAGTAAGTGATCGTGCTACTCTATGATACCTGCTTTTAAGTGTTACATATTTTTAAAAAATGGTAACAAGTCCCAATTATAAGATATTTTTTAGAATTCCCTACCTAATAAGATAAAAACGGAACCCTTATAGGATCACATTGTTCTTCTGTAAGAACATTTGCAAAAGATACGCTACGATTGCATATTATTGTTATTTTTGTATGGAATTAGCCGCATAATCAAGGTATATATGTTGGCACTCTATAACTTTTGATTAAATTGCCGTAGACCTACACTTATCAAATTTGGCACGAAGCGAGAACTTACGATACAAATGAAGATAAATCTTCGAAAAGTAAATTTTTTTTAGGTATTTCATAAAAAAAAATCGTTACAAATTTTTATTTGTTGTTCATTTCTAACCAATTACGTTTTAGGTTCAAATCCAATTAGGGCAAAAAAATAGTTCAAACTAACAAAGTGCAGTATTGCTTTTATAATCTCTAGATTGAAAACGAAATAACGGAAGTCTGTTACTTGAGTTTTTTTTTTGTTCTATAAAGCAATGTTTTTTTTTTATGGAAAAGACACGGCAAACGAGCGTGCGGGTCACCTGATGGTAAGTGATTACCGCCGCCCACGACCCCGTGCAACCCCAGAGGAGTTCCAGGTGCGTTGCCGGCCTTTAAGATGGGTTGGGCGCTGGAGCCCGGCATCACCTGATGCGAAACGCAGTGGCATAAAGCCACTACTTCACGCCGGTTTTAAATGCCGGGGGTGGTAATGATCCGGTCGAGTCTGCCCATGCGTGTTGCCATTGCTGGCAATGTTACTCTACCACACGTACTTTAGTCGCCTCTTACGACACCACCAGTACCAGGATGATCCTATAATCCTATCCTACAATATAAGTCTAGATTTAAAACATGGCGTGGAATCGAACCTACAGTCATGGCCAATGTAACAAAGTCTCTTCTAGGCGCGCCGTTAGAGCAAATTCGATGCATTATTGGAACGCGGTTAAACCATAGCCCTGAGGTCAGTAAAAAACGGCAGGAATAAAACAGATCCATATTAGGACAGACGGACATGCAAATGACCGCTTCTATTGGGCGGAAACGAACTTTGAAGGTTGCTACCTTATTTGCGACAAGGTGAAAATGTATAACGAAATTCTTAAATAACAATTATTATTTGTTTATCTTTATGCTGTATCAGCAGGCAGAAGAAGCCTGATATTAAGAAAATTCCTTCCCCATTTTTTATCAGCTTTACGCAGGAGGAACCTAGTGTCAAGTCGCTGTTACCCACTAAATTTCGAGATATTGCGTATTGAGAAGTTCTGTCTTGAAATGTTTAACGCGTTTAAAAATGTATTTTACCATATCTATACTTATAATAAAACTATGTAACTCATCTCTGTATGTACAGTAATCAAAAATGAAAAAGTCTATTATTGAGGGCATTTATTAGTGTAATAGAAACCAAAACAATTTTTTTTTTGTCTGTTGTTTATTTATTTTTCGGCGTAACCGATTTGAATGTAGTTATGACTGCTGTATTTT
Source organism: Heliconius sara (assembly GCA_917862395.2). NCBI lineage: Eukaryota > Metazoa > Arthropoda > Insecta > Lepidoptera > Nymphalidae > Heliconius > Heliconius sara. The sequence continues at coordinate 17,092,422 of OU860791.1, forward strand.
AGCTAATTTCTCTTAATATTGTTTATATTAAACAGTTTATTAATAAAAAAGTTATGTTTATATAAAGAATTGCATGCGACAACATTGCATCAAATCAAATGTTTTATTGAATTGGTTAAAACTTTAACTAATAATATTGTCTTTAAAAAGATAATAATATTCGTCCAAGAAAATCATTTAGATGAGTGATGAGTTTAGTATAAGCGGGCGAAGCCGCGAGCGGGTCACTAGTTTACAATAAAGTTGCTTTAATATAGCCCAAAACTGCCCAGAATAATTTTAACATACCTATTCCTTCACAACATCATTTAACTGAATAAATAACAATTTCTAATCATAGCCCTACATTAAAAGAAAAGGATTTTTAAATAAAACACCAATATCTTTGGTAAGTTTATTGATACATCAAATTCTAAGCACAGAGACAAAACTGACAATATACCGGTTAACGTTAAACGTACGGCTAAGCATATAATTATTATATGACGACAAAATACACTACTCTACTCTTAGATTATTTAAACAGATCGCATTAATTATAATTGAAATTAATCACACTTTAATTATAATTAAAGTGTTAATAGCTATAAATGATAGTACAATCCAGAAAGTATAAGTCCATAAATGAACATTATTATCATTTATTTCGCTATTTTAATATGAAATTGTAGATCTGTTTAAATAATCAAACATTAAGACGATGAAATTTTTAAATTACTCTAAAACTAGAAGCAATAGCGGAGATTCAAATAATATTAAAAACAATGTGATAATTGTTAAGTACTTATCCATCTCCCGAAGCAAACCCGCGTCATTCAAATAAAAATTAAAAAATACATTACAGTAGGGTCGACGAGTCGTGGCCACCATGAAATTATCTGTAGAGGGCTGCGTAGATTTATTTTAAGTAATTTATCTTATTTTTTATTAATTTTCTCCCAAATGCGCAAGTTTAGAAAACCTAATTTCAAGGCGGCCACGACGTATCGTTCGTACTGTACATTCACTGAAATGGAATGTTTTAATTGTTTTATAATCATATTTATTAGAAAGAATGTGTTGCATTACATTTATAAAGAAACATAGCTTACAATTATTATGAAACGCCATATTTAATATCGAACGGTAATCACTAAACACAACCTTTATATATAAAAAAAATAAACAATTCATCTCTCGTGAATTATATAACACTTTAATTATAATAAATTATTTATGATTCAAATAAACACAATGAAATAGAAAAATAATATTATCCAAAAATAAAAAAATAAAATCTATTAAATGTCATATCGAAATAAACATATATAAATCACAAAAAAAAGATATCGAAACTGGACTCCTCATCAAAACTACTTATGCCTTTCTAAATCTTATGAGTAATAAATTATAAATAATATAAATAACTATGAAAATTGTTTTAAATATAAAAAAGTTAACAAAACGCTACGTGTGTAAAAACAAAATGACAGTTTTACTAAATAGCGTTGACAAGCCAATTTGACACTTATTTTTTTTATTTTAACAACATTCAAGTGGAATCTAGGGGATGACTAGGACCGTTACAGTTAATATTATAATTGAAGAAAACGAACTATTATATATTAATTTATTTTGTGCCCCATCGCCCTTTGCAAATCTGTTTTTTTTTTAAGTTACACCACCTTTGATTTGGTTCTTTAAAGGCGTTTATTTTTTTCTTTCTTTTTTAAATTTTTATGGTTACGTCCTAAAAAGAACCAGGTTTTATGATTTTAGCTGGATTTATACTCGTTTGTGGAATCGAAGTTCTGTATTAAGTATACGGCCTTGGGTTGCAATTATTAGGAAATAAAGTTTTTTTTATCTAAAAATAAATTAATTTGGAGATTGGGAGAAGTACTTATACAAAGCAACAAAATATTCTATTTGTGCGTATGAAAGTGTAAATTTGTATTTGAAATACATAACTAGATATAAAGGTATAAAATTGAATATAGGAATATTCGTATATAAGTACCGTGTACTTTGAGTGCCATTGTAAAAAAATCCTTTAGAATTTTTTTCAATACATTTTCTTACAGATTTTGTGTAAAGGAAAGTTACTTAAGATTAATTATTTAGCGTTCGCAGCATAAAAAACGTTCGCATAAGAAAAAAAATATATAAATATTTTAAAAATATCGACAAAGAAATTCTTAGCTATAATTTATATAAATAGGAATAAATGCGGCAGGAACAAAATGGTGTACGCCTTAGGGTAAATAGTCAGTCTCGAGACAATCCGACTTAGGTCGGTTAACAAAAAATAATATTTATTAATAAAATATGGCACATACAGGAATTTCGATTCCACAAATTTGTATAAATATATTGTAGAGTATTGTTTCTCATTAAAGCTGTTTCCGATATGATGTTCTAGAACATTCGATTTTAGATTCAAAGTTCGTCTGTTCCTACGTATATTGTTCATATGACCCTTGATACAGATAATAAACGCAAAACGCAATTCGAAATGAGCAATCGATATAAATATAATAATTGTTAAAAAATCGTACATACTAGTATTTATAATAAATGAATCTTTAGAAATCGATGTTGCTATTCGATTTGAAAATAACATTTGATGAAACATCGCATATGGCAACAATGTAATAATAACAGTTGGCAGAACTGATTCTATTAAAAATGTTGGTAGCATTAAAGTTTCATGTACTAGGCAATTTTTAATTACGAGTTCGGTTGTTCCCCTTGCCAGTATTAAAAAATCTATTATAACAATTAGTAACCTAAGCAATAAAAGTACCAGGCGAAAATAGAATATAACAAGACCAAGTAAAAGCTCCAAAATCATAAAATATAATGGTAACGAAAATACCAGGAGGTTATAAACTATCAAGAGGTCGATAGACGCTAGTGTTGTAACGAACAGCGGTGTTGTTAAACATAAAAGTATTAGGCAATCACAAATTACAAATAGAACAACAGACACTAGTGTTAGTGGTGTCAAAAGGAGACCAACAGGTAATAAAAGTACCAAGGGATCATAATCAACGAGGCAGTCATCAGACACTAGTGTCGGTGGTGTCGGCGTCGGTGTTGATGTCGGCTGGTGAGGGCGTTTGCGCTAGGCGACGGGCGACTCGAGCGGGGGGGAAGCGGGTCACCGCGCGCCTCGCCCGCGGCGTCCTGGCTTGCCGCGACGGTTGAATCCACTGTTTTAAGAAAGAATATTATAGAAAACTTCTGTGGCTGTAGATTCGATTTCGCTTCAATCGCTCTAAGAAGGCGAAGCACTGCGTTGAATTTCGAAAAAAAGGAAATCAGCTTCAAACTGCATGCCACATTTAGCAAGGTAGGCAGAAGGAACCTAATGTTAAGTAACACTCCATTCTCCACTTTCCGCCGAAAATTTCTAAGCATTGCGTGTCGTGTGCTTTGGTGCCAGAGCGATGAAATGAAACTAAAAGGAAGGAAAAGGAAAGGAATGAAAATAGGAAATAAAACCTTAATAATACATATATCTTACCGGTACGGCCCACGATATGGTTGATCAGTTGCATTATCAGTGGATGTGCTGGGTCCGGCGCGGGGGGAGCTCGGTTCCGGTTTAGCTGAGGCAGTGGCTGCAGTGCCACTGGTAGACGGAGTACAGGCTTTAGCCTCTTTGGTCTCCTATGAAATGTTTCAGAACGTTTATTATAATAATTTGTTATTAGTTTATTTGTTTGTATTATATAAAAAAGAATTGTAAATAAATAATAAAATAAAGTGTATGTCAAAAGAATCTTAATTTTCTATATTAATATTAGAAGTTATTTGATTAGTTATCAATAAAATAAACTTTGTAGAAAAAAATTGCATATATTTTAATATTTCGATAATATATAATAAATACACTATATTTACTTCAATTTATAATTTTTTATATGCAATGGCACAGCGTGTGGCTGTTAACGCGTAGTTGCTTTGGTAACAGTAAGCAAACAAAGCGAGGAGTTATGTTTCGTTACTCAACAAGCAATGTCTTGAAAATTCTACGGCGTGGAGAACCTCTGTTCTTATATAGCAAGGTAGGCAGAGGGAACTCAGTGTCTTAACACTGAGTTCCCTCTGCCTACCTTGCTATATGCGGCATACAATGTGAACATAAAAATATATTTTTTATGAAATCTAAAAGTTAAATATCAACCTCTTCTCTGTCCTCAGGTGTAGAAATAGTCAGTAATGGTGGTCCATCGTCTCCGAAGCCTACCACACCTCCACGTTCGATCTGACGAGCGAGCACATCCGCCATGCGTTCTTGTAATTCCTGTATAAATATCAATAAAATATTCTAATAAATTAAATCGTGAATCAAACAAGACTTTTTACATTAAAGCCATAAATTTGCCATGTTTCCTAAAATTAAAATTAAAATAAAAATAGCTTCACGCTATATCCCGCACACAGCAGGGTAGGCAGAGGGAACCTAGTGTTAAGACACTCCGTTCCCCACTTTCTGCCGAATTCTGGCGTTGCGGCATTGCGTGTTGAGTTTCCTATACAATATTATATTACGTAACGCTTTTTGGAACGGGCGTACATTTTGTATAATTGTAGTAGCCTCAAGGTGACCTCGAAGTTAAGCTGCATTATGGCTTATTTTAGAATGTTTATGTACAAAAATCGATTGCAACATACAGTGGATTGCATACATAACTTCAACTCTGATTGAACAAAACAGTATAGTGTACAGTTATATATTCACGATTTTTTTTGCATATTGTTGTTACAACGAGAAAACTTAAGTAGTTAAAAAAAGTTCTTCACCTTTCCTCTGCTTAAAAGTATAATATTACTTATGCGGGTGATATTGATAATGATAAATACAGAAAAAGGTACAAGTTGCCTTAAAATGTAACAAAAAAAATTTATATTTTAGAAAATTCTTTAAATAAATTTAACTTGTTAGGTATTAAAGAAGTACTCATCTTCCTAATTTTCTAATGTATCGACATTCAGACAAACTATTTACTGTACTATATATTACTACTTAATTTTCCATCCTAATATTTATACTTTATTCAGGAAGGTGTGAGATAAAAGACAAACTAAAAAAAAATTGAAACAAAAAGCAAACCGAAAGTTTGAGAAATTTTTATTTCCTTGTTTACATGTTGTCTCAAGCCCAAATGAATAGAATATAGATACGTAAACTACTCATCCAATACTTACTTTCAGTTCAGGAGTCAATTCAAATGGTGGCGCATTTACGGAGTCCACTGGTGGAGGGGCTTGTTCTAGAGCTTTCTCATCAAACGACAGCTTGCAGCGGCAAACAGGGCAGGTTTGCTGTAAAAAACAATTATTGTAATAAAAAGCACATAACATCAATGCCTATAATGCTAAATACATGGAATATATATATATTTCACATACTTATTTTTTAAACTTTTAATTTAAACTAAATTACTTGATATGGTTTAGCCTGAGCTCTTTGCCAGTTTGGAAGCTTTTCCATCTCCTCCATATAATACTGCTTGCTGCTTATCAGGTGTTTCGAAAGACAGTGGCTGTGGAAGTGGTGATAACAGGGCGTCTTGATGAAGACATCCCCTTTGACGAAGCCGTGGAGGCATATGACGCATTGACCGCTCGGCAGATTGCATTGCGTTAGATATTCACGAACAATCTATAATTAAATAATTAGTTAATAACTAGAGTGAGTGGTGAGAGACCTGAGTTGGCCTTCGAGAATTTAATATCAAAGATACTGGAGGTAGTTCATGTAAAAAGCATGAATCCTTGGGAGGACATGTCTTTTGGTACCCCACCGGGGATAAGGAGTGATTCTAAGAGTACCTACAATATGTTTATAAAATGCATAAATCAACCAATCAACAGTTACAACCAATCAACATAAATCAATCAACAGTTGTTTATGACTCTTCCTAAAGACATTATCATTAGTACAATTTAATTATTACATAGACTAGCTATCCTGCATGAGATTCAATTATGATGTTAATCTCATATTTTTATCATGTACATATTGATGAAACATTCCTAATTGAACAGAGACAAATTAATTAAATTTATATCTTAAATTTAATATTGTATGGTGTTAATTTCAAAATCATAGTATGATTGCAGTGTTATATTTTGGAGCCATACAGTTTTTTTTAAATACTAGCCCCGCCCCATTAATCCTGCAGATGCTACATAAACATGCTACATATACATGTTAAATAATACACAAAGTTATCAAAATAGTTGACATATTAATATTTCACATTTTGCACTTTAAAGAGTTTAAGAGTGTTTTAAATTTCTGTAATTTTTTACTGTAACATGTGTAACAAAAATTTATAACATAAAAGCCTTAAAAAAACAGTGATTTTTTTTTAAATAACACACTTTAAATGTACATCATATATATTTTTTAATTAATTATTATTTATGTTAATTGTTCTTCTATGTTTAGGAAACATTTATTGTATGTATGTTTTAGAATCAAGAGCAACACACCATTATAACTTGTGTATATAATTTAAAAATCATGTCTAATTCATATTTTGGAATAATATAAAACTATGATCAATATCTTTTTCTTCTTACAATGATAAAATGATAATTATTACAATTAACTAAAGAAATTAAGGATATTAAGGCTATTGTGGAATAATGGAGTTTGACTGTAAACACAATGGTAGTGAGTTAAACTCTCTAAGTGAATCTCTGCTATACAGAGTCTGGTGTTAAGTTTGGTCATTCAATACAAAATGTCTCATAAGATTAAGAATGTGAAGTTTTATTATAATTAACACATATGAATGTCTTCAAAAAAATTTCCAGACCCAGCCCAAATTTAGGGCCAGTCATCGCACAGGGGTGAATAAATGTGACAACTTCTGTAGGTTTGATTCCCATTTAAGGAAATAAAATATTTAATATTTTCATTTCTTTGCTCTAGTATCAAGGCAAAGCACAGTGCTGAGTTCGGCAGAGAAAATAGGGAAAAGTGTTTTAACACTAAGTTCCCCCTATCTACCATGTTGTATGCGGGATACAGCGTGAAGCTGACTGATTAATTAGACTGCTATTTTGAATGTTATAGTTTTCAAATATAATTATAATAACGGAAACGATAATTAATTATTTAATTCTTTTAAATTTTATATATAATATTGGTATATTAAATAAAAAAAGCAAAAAAAAACACTTACCTCTATCAATTCAAAAACAATCGGATTTCCGACATGTCTGTCCAATTTTTCTTTTATTTTAGCTTCGATTTTAGATAGAAATTTATCATCTAATCCTCTGGGATTTCTGAGAAATACTTCAGGGCTGCTTTCAGGATAATCAGGAGACAATTTGACCTCCAATGTTAAACAGACGTACTGTTGATCGACGTTGTCCCCAGTTGAGGGATGGACAACCGTCTCTATTATATTAGGCACGCCTTGTTCATTTTTCACCGCAAGATCTTCAATCAAAATTGCCTCAAGAGCTTCGAGCTCGTCATAAACTCTGTAAATTGTTTGTTTATTAATAAAGAATAATAATGCAAAATAGGAATAGTGAATATTATATTACACACCGATTGTCGACGGTTGCCGTCATGATGGCTGAGGGCGGACTGGCTAGGGTTAAAACTGGGCTGGGTCTAGAATATTTTTTTTCAAGTGCATTCAGTTCAGGCAGGCGCAATGCAGTCGGTGCATAAAACAGCTGGTCTCTGGGCCGATTTGAGAAAATCAATCAAGCTGTCTGAGCCACAGATAAAATAGCTATAGATAAAGAGAATGTGGCGACATGAACGAAATGAAGTACTACAGATTAATAATTTGACAAGACAAAAAAATGAAAGTGAAAAATTTCTTACGGTACTTACGGTACGTCATAATTATAAATGCTTACGTATCATCAGCTACGCTAAAATTAATTTTTGATTTTGAAAAGAGTTACAGTGAATATCTTTATAAAGTTATATTCTTGCTATATAATATCCGTACGGCATGTATCATAAGTATTATTTCTTTTCTATACAAATAGGTAGTTTTACATACGTTATATTACATAATTTCTTTGCCGAAATAATTTCTAATAATCTGTATATGGAGCAATCAATCAATTTAATTATTACCGATAATATTATGTAGTGAGCAAGGCCATATATTAAACAATTCTATTGGCAATATAGTATTGACTATATTTCGTAGTAAAATCTGACGCAGTCACTTAATGATATTATGTAGAATAATATATTCTATAGAGGAATCACACATTCTTCTTCACACTTTTTACTCTTTAACTATAATAAATAAATATATTTTTTAGAGGTTACTCTGTACTAAGACGGCAGCTCTGTTCCCGCATTTACGTCCCTGATGTATCGATATAAATAGTAGAAATATAAATCATTGGAAAGAAAAGGAGAAACGCAATTATATTGTATTTTTTCTTTTTTTGAGGCCGGTCTATATAAAAATATAGATACCACATTAGTATCGATACTGTTGTACTGGTAATAATAAGTGAAAAAATTGATATACTACGTACGGGATACCTTTGTATGCAAAGTTTAAAGCTATTCATTATGACAGAATATAAAATATATATATTTTAGATAGCCCTCTGCACTACGATGGCGGCTCTGTTCTAGTTTGCATATTTTCCTTTGAAAATTAGTTATTGTAACATAACTTTAACAGTTACACATAGCATCGTCAACTTTTTGTAGATATTGATGTCTTCTATAAAATTATAGTACATCACTTTACTCTATTTTCAATAATTTCCACAGCGTACGTGACATAAGGTTTTTTTTTTGGTATTTTTTTACACCTTAATCGTCTCATTGTAAAAGAATTTTCCAAATCGGTCTCGTAGTTTCGGGGCCTATTCAAATCAAGTAAGGAATCAGGAGGTCTTAATAATTTTAGTGATATCGATGCACCACCCCCTCACCCCCGCAAAGTTACTCGCCACGGTGCGCGAAGCCACACGGCACACACTCCGCATTTTTTATTATTACATGATTTTCTTTAGATTGATATTTTCAAATTCGTTATATCTTTTGAATGGGATATCCAATTTTATTAATTTAAAAAGTATTTTACAGGTATTGAAATTATCTTTAATAAAATATCATTTAATAGGATAAGGATTAATACAGAGGTACGAATAATATGGTTTGATTATTGTCAGCACTTTTGTTAACTTATAAAATATTTAAAAAATGGTTATATTGTCATAACTACAGTAGTTAGACATATACCATTGCGGACTTTTATATAGATATTGATGCGCTCTATAATACTGTAGATGTACTCTATAATATTGTTTTGTTCTATCATCAATAGTTTTCGCAGCGCATGCGATGATAGAATTGTTAAGATAAATTTCTTCCCACCTTGGGTTACATTATTGCATTTTTATTAGGGATCTCTATTTTTTTGAAAATGTAATATAGCCTATGCTAGTCAGTGAAGATGCAGTTTTCTAATAGTAAAAAAATATTGAAATCGGTCCGGTAGTTTTTGTGTGAAAACTCTACAAACATACACACATACATACATACAAAGATACAAATCTTACCTCTTTATAATATTAGTATAGATAAAGGTTTAGTGTCTCCTCCCAAAATTGTCGTGGCACAGAATTTCTAGAAATGTACATAAAAAATATTGAAAATCGGTCGCACACACACAATATTATACACAATACGTACTTTATTGACAATATTATTGTACGTGTGCTAGGCTTAGAGACAATGTGACAAAATTATGTACATTAAAAAAAACACTAATTAAAATTTAAATTATATTTTTTATTTATTTCTTTGGCATGAATGAGCTTTTACAAATATTATCTAAAAACAATATAAAGTAGCAGCTTAAATAAATATTTATTTTACTTAATAATATTATGTTAAAAATTACTACAGTAAGTTTATAAGTAGACCTAAAAATACATTTTTTTTAAATATATTAACAATGTATTTGGCTTATTTTGTACTTATAAAGATTACAGATATTATAATAAATCGTCTTCAAGCACATAAAAAACTCTAAATATTTAACAATATTCCAAAATATTACATATATTCTATCATTGTTCAACGAAAATAATTTTAAGCTGTTTGAAGATTTTCGGCTCTTTTCTAATTGTTTTTTTCAAGCTTTTTGTGTCGGGAATTTTAAATTATCTATCATTTACAAATTGTCTTTAACTGCAGGCGAGATGCCTGGGGCGAAGGATGATCTTCCTTCGTCTTGGCATTTGTTTTATTGTATTTTTAGTCCCTTTATTTATTTTCTTCATATTATGTTTTCTTTCAGATTTTATGTAACTTAGATAATAAATACCTAGTGTCATATATATTACATAATAAATTGTAATGAAGTAGGGATAAGGAGAATTTTCTCCCAAACACAAGTATCAGTCTTCAGCCCTAAGCAACGTGTATACTCTGCGGACTTATTTTGTGCAACATATTATGAAATTATATGTAGAAAGGAATATGTTCAGATTACCATTATTTTTTTTGTATATTTATTAAGACAGTAATGATTGAAATAAAATCACTTTAGCTTAATTTTTTTTGTTGGTTGAAACGGACGAAGAAGTAATCAGAACCAAAACAAATTCTTACGGTACTTACGGTACGGTATCAGCTACGCTAAAATTAATTTTTGATTTTGAAAAGAGTTACAGTGAATATCTTTATAAAGTTATATTCGTGCTATATGTTATCCGTACGGCATGTATCACAATTATTATTTCTTTTCTAAACCAAAAGGTAATTTTACATACGTTATATTACATAATTTCTTTGCCAAAATAATTTCTAATATTCTGTATATAGGGCAATCAATCAATTCAATTATTACCGATAATATTATGTAGTGTGCGGGGCTATATATTAAACAATATTATTGGCAATATAGTATTCAAAATATTTCGTAGTAAAATCTGACGCAATCGCTCAGTAGCTTTATTTGTACGCGTACGCGTTAAATCTAAAATTGCTAGAATGAAATAATTATTGCATTTAATTATTGCATTTAGCTTACTTACAAAAAAAGGCAATAAAAAAAGATAGATGAAAGACTGGATGAGAAAAAAAAAGAGTTAAAGAATTTCAATATTATTAATGAACTAGAACAGAGGCCATTCGTGGCCCAGAGGCACAAAGTGTGTCTGTAAGCACAATTGGTTGTGGATTCAATCCCCTATCGAGGAAATAAAATATTTATTTAAATTCATATTTTCATTCTTCGCTCTGGTGTCGAGGCAAAGCGCGGCGTTGAGTTTCGCAACACGCAATGCCTCCAGAATTCGGCGGTGAACTGGGGAACGGGGTGCAACACTAGGTTCCCTCTGCTTATCCTGCTATCTGCGGGATACAGCGTGATGCTAATCTAGTAAGATATAATGATTTCAAAAATTACACAGAATATTATCTGTATTTGGTTAGATTTTTTTGTAAATATCGAGAAGTTTTTTTAGCACACAATAACTTTTTGATGATTTGCTTCAATAGATGTATCCTATAGCTCTGGATAAGTTAGCCATATTTTAATAAACTTTATAAAAATATTGTTTTTCCGTGGGAGTAGTAACATCAACATTATTTTCGCTATTTACACTGATCGTTCAGTCGTTCCTTTGAAGTCTTTTGTTCAACTAAATAAATGCGCCCCCGCACGGGACAATATTATTGACAATAAAGGTTTATTGTCTCCTCCCAAAATCGTCGTGGCAAAAAAATTCTAGAAATCTACATAAAAATATTGAAAATCGGTCGCACACACGGAATATTATAAACAATACGTACTTTATTGACAATATTATTGTACGTGTGCTAGGCTTAGAGACAATGTGACAAAATTATGTACATTAAAAAAAAAACACTAATTAAAATTTAAATTAAATTTTTTATTTATTTGTTTGGCATGAATGAGCTTTTACAAATATTATCTAAAAACAATATAAAGTAGCAGCTTAAATAAATATTTATTTTACTTAATAATATTATGTTAAAAATTACTACAGTAAGTTTATAAGTAGACCTAAAAATACATTTATTTAAAATATATTAACAATGTATTTGGCTTATTTTGTACTTATAAAGATTACAGATATTATAATAAATCGTCTTCAAGCACATGAAAATCTCTAAATATTTAACAATATTCCAAAATATTACATATATTCTATCATTGTTCAACGAAAATAATTTTAAGCTGTTTGAAGATTTTCTGCTCTTTTCTAAATGTTGTTTTTCGAGCTTTTTGTGTCAGGAATTTTAAATTATCTATCATTTACAAATTGTCTTTAACTGCAGGCGAGATGCCTGGAGCGAAGGATGATCTTCCTTCGTCTTGGCATTTGTTTTATTGTATTTTTAGTATAAAAATATAAACGTGTTCAACGATATCGTCACAACACTTTCAAGTCGGTTAAGATTGTTCAAGACATCCTGAATTCTTATTTTCTTTGAATGCCCCTAATTTTAGCTTATTTTTTTAAGACTCAATACAACTTAACATATTGACTTAGTTTTGAGTCCCATAGGGTGTGAGGAAATTTGTAACGGAGTCTCTTGACTAAGATTCGATTCAATTGTACTGGAACTTGTGTTAGTTTTCCTTAACTGTTTTTTCACGTATCTGCAAATAAATATTAGCATTAAATTAAAATTAATATAAAATTATTATGTTTTCAGAGTTGTCCGTCTGTCACGTGTTAAGACCATCTAATCTAATCAAACTATTTTATCGAACGCACAGTAGTCCGTGGTCACGGGTGGACTCACGGTCACGATCACGGACTACTGCAAAGTGTTCGAAACGTCTGGTTTTCAAAATGTTAAATCTTAAATATACGCGATTAATCCGGTTAAAATTGTTTTATTTAAAATGTGTAATAATCGTGAAAATCAAAGAACCTATAATTTAATCAATTTCGATCGTCAACGCAACCAAAAGATACGAGCATTTTTTTGGCGAGTGGGAATCGAACCTACAACCCCAAGCTCTTGTGGCCCTGCGCCACGACTGGCATCTTCTGGACTCTGGAATATATATTTATTTTAAATAAATCTATATTAAGCAGAAGACATTTTCATAATTTTTAATAACCGATTCGTTACTATGTAAATATATATATATATATATTACCTGTTTCGTAGTTGGTTATATATTTTCCTTTTGCACACGAATATCATAAATATTGCAAAGCCCATGAGTAGATTGTACATGTCCGTAAATTTCCACACATACAAATCAGGCTTAAAGAAACTGGCCACCTCTAATACCCAATTGATTCCCATTATGAGGGAGAGTTTTAGATATATCATGAGCCTGTAAAAGAAATAATTTAAAAAAATCTCACAAACGGATGAACCAATTTTGTTTCGGTTTTGTATTGTTTGAAAGGTTACTTTGCCGAAGTTCTAAAGTGTCCTTAATTGTAATTCAAGATAATACAAATATTATCTTGAATTACAATTAAGATTAAAGTAAAAAATAATAATACGATCAAATTGATCGTAAAAATAAAAGCTCCTATTAGTCTGGTGACTTTCATATTTCTTTATTTTGTTTTGTTTTTAAACATATTTGTTTTTGATTTTGAAAATTTATTATTTAATTTCAATTTAAACTATTTAGTTTGGATTTCTAATATCTTCTCAAAAACTGATAAAATGTGCGTTACGTCTGAAGTGATTCCAAAGTTCAAATTCTTTTATTTATAGCGATTTTTTAAATGTTATATGTTTTTACCTGCTCTTTTGGCTGCGATGAGCAGCAGGGTTGCCTGCAGCGTCTGAATTTACAACCGCAGTAGCCCGACTTAATCTCCATATGTTAAATGCTGTCATAAGGAAGAAAAACCAGTTGCACAAGATAAGTATTAACATAGGGATGTATAGATATACCAGTTTCTGTCCACCTGTAAATTGAGAATAATTAGAATCAATTTTAATTTTTCATATTTATTTTTGGATATAAATTATTAAAAAATAAAACTTTTCAAGAACGTGTTGGACTTGCCCACACAAATTGTCCGAATCGTGTGATTTGCATAAAGAAAAAAGAGATAAAAAATAAACGAATACCCTCGAGAAAGCATCCAGCCTCAGGTATTAGAGGCGTAACAATCCAAGGCTTGTCTTTTAAGTCGTCAGTCAAACTGTTGAGCACGACTAGCATTACCGCCATCAACAAAGGAACTCCCCAAGCGTAGACACAGTACATTAAGAATTTGAATTTTTCACCGCGTCTGTGAATAGGACGAGCCTTTGCGTACCCTCTGGAAATATAATAAATGTTATTATTTTAGTGAAGTTATTGTAGTTAAACGTCAAGGAAATAAAATAAAAAAAATAGTTCTTTTTAACGAAACACTTATTAAATTAAAAATGAGGCAGTCCCACAGCGTCTGAAAGTTAGCGCGATGATAGTAGGTTCGTTCCGTAGGACTCGGGAAAATGATATACTCGTACTTTCTTTCCTTTCCTCGCTCTGGTAACAAAGCACGGCGTTGACTTCCGCAACTCATCACGTAACGTTTCCATATTTAGACGGGCCTTCGGGGAATGGAATCTTAACACTAGGTTGCCAATGCCTACCCTGAGTAATGTTGAGTGGCGAAACTCAACGCCACAACAATTTAACATTTTTAATAAAATGTAATATATTACCTGAATGTCCACCAAATATCGTACGACATGACGCTCATCCAGCAAAACGTGGATAAGAAGAAGAAATAAGTTATGGCAGCTGAAAAGTCAAATAATATGTAAATAAATAAACAATAAATAAATTATAGATTTCATATTTTGTCTATGATGTGTATAGCATTATTTCATATATTAAATTACTATACATATATATTATTAAATCAGCTAGGGTTCGCTTAAGATAAAGCAGTCGTGGTTACATCTGCCGTGTGATCCCGGCCTAGAATAGGATCATCCTGGTACTGGTGGTGTCGTAAGAGGCGACTAAAGTACGTGTGGTAGAGTCACGTCGCCAGCAATGGCAACACGCATGGGCAGACTCGACCGGATCATTACCACCCCCGGCATTTAAAACCAACCAAATGCTGATAAAATTATTAATAAAAAATTTCAATTACACTTACTGAGAGTAATGCATTCGATCACGTCGAATTGACCAACTTGTAGCGTAAACAAGAAAAGGAAAGCCCCCAAGACGCTGAAGTCGTAGGCCATCAAAATCAAACCAACTAAGTTTCGCAGTTCCGGCAGTAAACAGTAGACCAGAAGTACTAAGAATAAGAAAACTGATGATATGAGCAGCGCTGTGAAAGAAATAAAAAAAGAACATTACGCAGAAGATAACAATTTTTTTTCTTCTTCTTCCTGGCGTTAATCCCGGCTATTTGCCAGGGTCTGCTTCCTGCTCAATCTACTCCACTTTGCACGGTCTTTAGCGTCCTGGGTGGTTAGACCATTGGTTCTCATATCCTGCATCACGACATCCAACCAGCGCTTCTTTGGGCGTCCGAGAGGTCTCACTCCAGGGACTGACATAGCAAGGCACTTGCATCCGACATAGTTCTTAGGCCGGCGCGTAACATGACCAAACCATCTCAGGCGACGCTTTTGGAGCTTATCCGCTACGTCACGGGCTCCACAACTATCTCGGATGAATGTGTTGCGTATGCGGTCAGACCACGTTACGCCACACATCCACCTCAGCATCTTCATTTCCGTTACGTGAAGCTCCCGAGTGTGCCGAGATAGTGCCGGCCAACAATCGCTACCGTATAAAAGAACCGACCGGATGATGCTCTTGTATATCAGACCCTTGAGTTTGGGCGATATCCTGCGATCGCAGACCACACCAGTGACCAGTACAAATATTTTTGTTTATATATATCAAAATGTATATATTATCGGTGTATGGTGTAATTATTTACATTTATTATATTTTCATTTCATCGCTCCGGTGTCAATACTAAACGTGGTGATGATTTCAGACACTCAACACGCAATGTCTCCAAAATTCGGCGGTAAATGGGGAACGCAGTGTCTTAACACTAGATTCCCTCTGTCTATCCTGCTGTGTGCAGGATGCAGCGTGAAGCTGATTTTTTTCATGAATCAAAGAAATATACATTACCAACCAACCTGTTGTAAAGAAAACATTTGCCTGTGGTGCTTGTTCTTCGCTTACTACTGCTATGAATCTAGGTAAAATCTCATCATCTACGACATAGTCAATACAAAAATGTTCAACAAAGAACCATCGATAAAATGCATTTTTAAACTCTATGTAAAAAGATCCAACGTAGTTTCGCTTTTTAGTTTTTTTTTGCTTTCAAATGGTTCTTAAATTATTTTGCGTACACGTGGTATTAGAGATAGTAGAGTTATGTTTAAAATATGTTGATGAGTTATGTTATGCTTAAAGTAAACTTTTCCAATTTGCAAACCAGACCCAACCAGACCAAATGCTTTAAACGAAAGAATACACAAGATTTCAAATAGAGAATACATTTCCCAGCTACGAAAAAAAACCCAGAAATATTTACAAAAATTTAGAGGAATATGTATAAAAATTTGAACCTAGCCAGAACCAAATACTTCCCTCTGGGAATCTATCTAAATCTCCAATCATCTTTTCTTATCTATTTACATATAAATAATTGTTTGTTACAATAAAATTAGTTGTCAGTAACCAATTTCTACTATGATCTAGTTCGTAAATGTATTTTTCTCAGACATAGAACTGTTTTCATTAGCGTCCAACAAATTTGATTTAGTTCTTTACAGTTTAATTTCGTCTCAAAAGAGATCACAGATTATTTTCAGAAGTACTTTTCGTCACTTCCTACAAAAGGTATAATACTAATGATGACAAAGTCCTCGCTTCTAAATGCGGTTTTGCTTACAGTTATAAAACATAATGACTAATGTTCTAAGCCTCACTTATTATTTGCGTCGACTAGTTTTCATTAAAGCCATTTGTCATTCCTAGAGCTTCAATGCAATTGTATTTTATATACCAAATCAAAATCAACACTGCTTCCTCCATACAGAAAGGTAGGTAGAGGGAACTTAGTGTTAAGACACTACGTTACCTACTTTACGGCGAATTCTGGAGGCATTGCGTGTTGGGTGGCGGATCTCAACGCCACCCTTTTCTATTGAACCTTGTCTATTTTTTCTTAGTGGGTTAACCCTGTATTCAAATCCTTTAAAATTACGTAAATTTATGTTTTACTAGCGGCCTGCTCGCGGCTTTGCCCGCTTGAATTACATGATTATTCATTTCAGAAATATAGATTAAATTATTTTTGGCATTTTTATATAATCTATAAAATAATCAACATTTTCGGTCAAGTTCCAGTGGTACTCATGACCTGAGAGTTTCGTACCATTATGATAGAAAATGCGACAAAAAACGAAGCGTAAACCCTCATATTTCATCGTTATTTGATTGCGATGATTTAGAAGATAAATTTTATTGTGCTCTAAGGGAATATAGACTTGAACATTGTATTATTTAACCTTTAACCGATCTTGTACGAAATAGTCTTGACAGACGGACAGACGGGCAAACAACAAAGTTATCTTATGAGGATTTTGAAGTATGTACCCTAAAATACCCTTGGCACATATATACATGCAACATACAGGTGCAATAGTGCAATGTCTAGTCTAGTGCAATAGTGATATTTTTATAAACAGTGTCAGAGCATTTTTTTTCTTGAGACACAATTTTTTAGACGGTGTTCCCAAAAGTTATTTTTTTTTATACGTTTCTTGACAAATATTAATAACATAAACGAATGAACAGACTGAAGAACTTATTCAAGATATTTCTTTGAATATTAAGTCATTCTTTATCACTGTTAAATAAATAGAAATCGATATAAGTAACGCTATCTTACTTGTATCTATTTCTACTATACCAAATATAAACTTCTTGGAAACTTAAATACTTATATCTTTTGATAGAGTAAAGCGATTACAATGAAATAAACACTAAAAGTTACTTTGATTTACTTGTAATTATTAATTAATAAAAATAATTTTTGTGTATAAAAGTTTCTTAAATATATTGTGTACTTTTTACATGATGCGTAGTCACATAAACCGATTAACAGAGAAGCAGACAAAAAATCCAAAAATGTTGGAAATGGATTCTGTTAGTTAACCTTTAACACCCTGGCTATTTTTTTTAAATATTTTCAATGTACAGAAACGACTTTTCTACAGATTTATTATAAGTATAGATTAGATACTCAAGCTTCTTTAGATCTGTGCTACGCCTACAGTACGCGTTGCTATTAACATACTCAGACATACAGAGAAGCACAGGTAAAAGAAAACGAAGTAAAAATATATCTCGCTTTCGTATTAATATATCGTATATAGTATCGTATAAAAATAAACCTCACTTTCTTAATCTATAAAATATTTTGAATTGTACAAAAAAATATTTTATTAAATATCCCTATATATTTATTAAATATCCCTATAGGAATTTCCAGCGTAATAATATAACAAGTATATACAAGCTCCCATGTACCACAGTGATTGTTTCTTTTTCCTTGTTAGTAACGTAACGTAAAGAAAAATACGCAACAATATCTATTGACTACTGTTAGGTTTTGTAAAAAAGAGGGTTGTTGATAAATAAATAATGGTATAAAATCGACCAGTGTTAGGTCCTGTATAAAAAGGAGGGTAGTTAATAAATAGATAATTTATAAAAGCTGTACATATCGTATTGGGGGACACTCTTTCCCGGGACAGCATCGAGGCTAGATTAAGTACTACTGGTGTTGGAATAAAGTGGAGTTTATAAGATAAAAGTGAGTGTTATTTTATTGTTTTATTATACTACATATGATAATGAATGTTCATAACGCATAAAACATATTGTTGAGTTATTATTTGTTAAATTATTATTTGTTAAACGTTAATTACGTCATGTAAGTGTAATCTGTACTTATAATAAATTTAACATAAACATAGTAGTATTTTTATAACAATATTTGAATTTGAACAGTTCAATTGTTAGTCCAATAGATGGCCTTGTGCATAAAACGTCGTTTGCTGAATCGCGCTGGCAAGATTCTGGGCAAAAGAATGACTTTAGAAACGTCTTATTTACTTGACTGTTGATAAATTTACGTATTTTTAAAATACAATTGTTGATAGTACTAACTACAAAGTAAACTAAATTGAATTGTTGGTGAAGATTACCTTCGTAACGGTCTAGTTTTAATTCGTAATTATTTAACACAGTGATAAAGAGTTATGAGTTATCTACAATTTTTTTGTGTAAAAGTTGCTTAAATTTATTGTGTACTTTTAACATTGTACGTGAACACATAAACAGATAAACGGACAAAAATTTCAAAAATGCTGGAAATGGATTTTGTTAGCTATCCTTATAGCCCTACACCTTGGCTAATGTTTTAAAAATATTTTTAATGCACAGAAACGATTTTTCTACAGATTTATTATAAGTATCGATTAGCTATAAACTATAGCCATCATCAGTCTTTTCTCTGATTTTATGAAAATATTTGTTATATTTTATGATAATTAAAGAATTTCTACGACGGCCTCAACAATTAATTTTTGTGGTATAATTTTGTTTGAGAAAACTGACCTAACACCAGGCCGGTTTATCCGCTCGTCTGTTACATGAAGATAAAAAAAGAACATTAGCACTTACCTTTGTAAGGACTCCCATAGTAGTATTTGTTTCGCTATCGAACATATCATTTAGTTTTTCTACAAACAGAACACCCTGTTCATCTTGGTTCACTATTTCATTATACGGTCCCGGAATAAGAAAAAATGTATCCCGGAATTTGTCATCCAACTTTTTGTCTGGACTATCGTCATCGTAAATTGGTATAGTTGAAAAATCAAATTTTTTATTTTCATAATCCTCGCAAATGTATGTTTCATTGACTTCAACGAGATATTGGTGTTTCGGACAACACTTTCGAAGACATTTTCTCACTGCACAATCAATTTTTGTATCAACATCATCTAACACTATGTTTTTATTTTTTGTCCAATACTCTGAGGAAAGCGGAAGATCTTTGGATTTCAATGTATATATATAATGTATACATAATATATAAATGATTAATATTTTAACGTACGCCGACATGTTTACTATAAACGGTTAAAGTATCAATTGTAATTATGTTTGGAGTAGTTTGTGGTTGAAGGGGCTTATTCACATCTCGAATATGTACCATATCGGAGCGTTATTATAAAACAGGAAAATTACTAGAACATAATATTGTACTGAGCGTCCGTGGCTGCTTTTAATAATTAATTAATACAGTTCCAAATACACTATATTATACTACAAACGTTGCGTTACAGTCACACCCCTGTGCCCCTGCGCCATGACGGCCTCTAAAGTAATTACTTAATACACTGAATTACGTTCATATTTTAAGTCTGCAGTGTACTTACGATTTCTTTTGTGAAATTTAATAAAATCTGAGGGTTGCATTTCGTATTTCCTATATTTATTAGAAAATCGTAGGTGTATGTTGATGGCAGATATATTAGGAAGAAACGAAGAGGGTATTTACCCTCCGCACCAATCATGGAAAACATTCTTGGCTGTTGACCAACAAGTTTTCTGTGCTTTTGTGGACTTCGTAAAGGCGTTTGACAGAGTTGTATAAAATTATGTCCTGAAATACTGTCCATGTACAGCGTGAGCGGACCCTTGCTGCAGACTATAAGTCTCTTTATAGAAGTAACTCAGCATGCGTTACTTTGTGCCGTGTGATCCCGGCCTAGAATAGGATCATCCTGGTACTGGTGGTGTCGTAAGAGGCGACTAAAGTACGTGTGGTAGAGTCACGTCGCCAGCAATGGCAACACGCATGGGCAGACTCGACCGGATCATTACCACCCCCGGCATTTAAAACCGGCGTGAAGTAGTGGCTTTATGCCACTGCGTTTCGCATCAGGTAATGCCGGGCCCCGGCGCCCAACCCATCTTAAAGGCTGGCAACGCACCTGTAACTCCTCTGGGGTTTCACGGGGTCGTGGGCGGCGGTAGTCACTTACCATCAGGTGACCCGCACGCTCGTTTGCCGTGTCTTTTACATAAAAAAAAAAAAAATAAAAAAAATGCGTTCAAGTAGGAGCTAGCATGTCATGTGTTTTGTCATTGGTTGTTCAATTTGTAATAGGATAGCTGTCTCCAAGGAGTAAAACAAAGTGACATGGGAGTGAAAGTAGGTGACTTGAGCGTAGCAATGCAGTGCACATTGCATCATCAGAGTGCGAATTGCAGGAGAGCGGTGACTAATGTCACAACGCCGAAAGAGGAGTGTGAAAGTAATGGTCTAAGACTGAATGCGAGTAAGACAAAGGTTCTGATATTTGAAAAAAATAAGAAAAGACGGAATGCAAGGTTAGTGTAAATGACAAGATATTGGAACAAGTGAATGAAGTGTTATATTTGGGAAATATGTTCCGTAGAGATGGAGGGTTCGAGATGGCGTATTGCTGCCGTTAACAAGTTAATGGTGTCTTAGCTGCATTGATGAGACGGCGAAACGTCAGCACAGCTGTGCGTTTGACCGTACACAATGCAATGTTAGTATCTACGCTATTATACGGGGCTGCGAAACGTGGATAATACAGAAGAATGAAAGAAACATGAATTCTGTAGAGACGCGATCTCTTCATAGGATATGCGGATAGTGGAAAGAAGGATCGTATCTATAATTTAGTTTAACGTCTAACTCCCATACATTCTGACAAGTTATTAATTTTCTGCATTTTTGGGACCTACGGACTCACTTTGTCTACCTAAATGGAAGAGACGTAAATTTTGTAAATATTAATTTACTTATCCTGTGGAGTTTGACTCATCTCGTTTCAAAGTAAACTATTTGTTTAAGTAGTTTGGTTAGAATTATCTTAGCTAGGCGCTGTATCCCGCATAAAGCAGGGACGGCAGAGGGAACCTCGTGTTAAAATACTTCGCTCCTATTAAGATACTTCTGTTTCCTACTTAACGACCAATGGCATTGCGTGTTGAGAGGTGGAACTCAATACTATGCAAAGCAAAAGCAAAATATAAAATATTTAATTTTCCCGAGTTCGAATCAAACCCACAACCGTCGTCCTCATCGTTACTTATTAATATTAACAAAATGAAAAATCTTAAGCTTTATTAATCAACCTATATAATATTGCAAGTATTCATAATACATATAGTTTTAGTAGTCGAAAAGCTTTTAAAGGTAGCCGGAAAGCTCGATGGAACTATTTGAATTTATTACTTCGTCACATTTATAGAGATATTGTGATATCGACTCATCTGAATCTAGGTCCTGTTAGATGACCTGAAATGAATGTAGTGCGGGAAAAGGACAGCATTCCTGATCAATACGTCTAGGGTGAGGGATACGCAAGGGCTGCGTACTTATATGTAAAATTCACCTGAACACGCGCTAGTGGAACGTACGTATAGTGTGCATCATAAATACTGTATTATTTTATATTATATTGGTAGCCATTAGTATGGAGTTAGATATATATAAAATATTAACAAAATGAACGCTATTCATGCAATATTTACATACTCACAGAATGCTAGATTTTTTTAGAATGTCTTGACTCCAGTTTCTTTCTTAACGATCATTATTATATATAATTCTAGTTTTGACATATCGAGAAATATACAAATATCTGTTGATATACGTATTTTCCTTTTTTTTCCTTTACACTGTATCCCGCATGAAGCAGGGTAAGCAGTGGGAGTAATGGCCAAGTGAGCCTCTTAGGCTCCACTTCCACCTTCCGCTGAATTAAGTATTTCAGCTTTAAAGCATAAAAATATTTATTTAACTGTGTTATTGATACTGTTGTAAGACTGACACGATTTACTATAATTTCAATATATTAATCAAAAGTAACAATCTTGAAGTGCAGGAATTAATTGTATATAGTCCTCAACGTTTATCGTAAAAAGAATGTCTTTACGATAAACGCTGAGAACTACGCCCTATTTCCAATACTCTATCGCAGTTATATTTATAATATATAGAGAAATAATAACATTAATTTACTGTAGCGTTTGGTGCTCCATTTCTCTGAAAGTAAAAATAAATGAGTAAAACCAGAAACAAATAAATTGATATTAGTGATGACTACGTTTTTGTTTAAATAGCAAGGGATTTTTCTTGCTAAACTCCTGAGAATGCGGAAGCAATCCTTGTTATTTGAATTTTATTTATAAACTAACTCCATATTACACAAAGCGAAAAATGATATTTTAAATGACTGATTAAATGTTTACCTACATTTAATATTTTCTTTATTTTATTCATGTAAGTTCGATATTTTGTAAGATCTTTTTTAACTTCAAACTGTATTCTGGATCTAGCAGGGTAAGCGAAAGGAACATAGTGCTAAGGTACTCCATTCTCGTCCAAATATCGAGATATCGCGTTCTGACAGACTCAAAAGCGAGGAAACAAAAATAATTCATTTCTCCGAGTGGGAATCTAACCCACAATCATCACGTTTATAACAAGACACTCATCTACTGTGCTACAGCGTTTTCAACAATATCTAATTACATTCTCTATCTCTTTTATCTAGGTTTTTTTTTCTATATAAGTATTTTTTTAGCATTTATTTGGTATATTTAGAAGTTTTGTATTGACACAGTCTTCAAATTATTCATTAATGGATTTTTTATAGTAAATAGGTAAAGTAATGAAAAATAAAAAGAAATTAGGTACAAGAGAACAAAGCAAAATTAACACAACAGTGGCGTCACACCCGGTGATTGCTGGACATTGCAGAATAGCCAGAGGAAACGGACCGTCAAAAAATTTTCTTCTAATGTAATATCTGGTCAGCATCGGTACCAGAACAGCATTGTGGAGCAATACGCCCTTCCACATTTACTTCGTATCTTCCTATTAGATTATTGATCATTCATTGATATGGTATGGTAGATTCTATGATTATGGCGTTCCGAACGTGCCAGCTGAGCACATTATATCCCTTTGTAAATGTCACGTTTTTTGAAGAAGATACGAAGGAGGAAAAAAAGACATATTGTCACACAGTAGGAGAAGGCATGTTAAAGATTGGTCGACGGAGTGTGGATGACAGATGACGGGTGACGGACAGGTGAACACAAAAGTCATTTTTTTTTTCTAAATGTTTTTATTATTATAAAACGGTTTGTACAATTTCTTATTATGTTATATAAAAAACGTTTTGATTATTGTAGTACTGTAAAATCAAGAAGAAATGCACTGTCGTAAGTACTATAAAGTTTAACAGCGTTGTCCTTCAAAATGTTTATTTTATCACTACACTCGGGGTCCGTGGGTAACGGAACTAGGAGTGTTAATACACAACACTAGATTCCTAGGTTTCCTCTGCCAGCTCTGAGCAATAGTCAGGCAATAGGGCAAAGTCTACTATTTAAAACAAATAGGCTGGCATTTTATTTAGATGGAGGAAGCCTTCTTGACTGACTCTAACTAAAACTGGGTTTTATTTAGGTATGATGTCATTAGGACGTAAATTGTAATTGCTTCGAATGATTCTCTTCTGAAGTAATCAATGTTTATAGCTAAAGTATCCCTTGGCTTAGGTGAATAACAGCGTAGAGTTACGCTTCCCAATAATTCAATATCTATTAAAATATATTTTACGTAATTTAAATATGCGTTATTTTAACGCTTGTGTTGATGGTGCGTGTAGAGGACTGATTTCTTACAACTGGTTTACCAATGATTTGCGCGTATCTACAAGGAAATAACAGTTAATTAGTCATTTTACAAATAAATTGCTTTAGTGGTGCGAATTGAACATACTTATAATATTTATTTATGTAATTTTAAATAGTCCATAGGTATATAAATCCCCACTAGGAGAAAAATTACAATGTTTATTAGTTCTATGTTCTATATCTTTAACCCTAGCTGGATAGCCAGAGACAATGGACCGCCAAACGATTTTCAGGAAAGGAAATATGTTTAAGAGCTAATATATAAATACCACTTGCTTCACTCGTTCTAATATCATTCCATTAACATTGTTCTTGCATTTCCTTTTTTTTGGAGTTTCTTTCAAATACTAGATCTTTTGTCACATTGTATTCAGGCTTAGATTATTATTTTCACATATAACAAATTACTATTTCTTATACTAACTACCTCTTACAACCAAGTAACGGTTTTTTCATAATAACATATTTTTAATTCGCATAATTGATCACTACTGTAAATAATAGCCAATGTATCTCTTAGGCATTTAATATCTAATATCAAAATAAACAATAAAATAATAAAGGCCAGTCGTGGCTCAGGGGAATAAAGTGTGACTAAAATCGTCTGGTTGTGGGTTTGATTTCCACTCGAGGAAATGAAATATTTATTTACATTTATATTTTCATTTCACGCTCTGGTGTCAAGGCAAAACGCGACGTTGATTTCCGCCACTCAACACGCAATGCCTCGAGAACTGAGGAGGCAGAACGGAGGAGTAAGTGAGGGCGGAGGGAGTGAGGGACAAAGTGTCTTAATACTAAGTTCCCTCTGCCAACCCTGCTGTGTGCGCAATTCAGCGTGAAGCTGATTTAATTTTAAAATAATATAAACTGACCTTTTTTTCATTAACCTAAAAGTTTTTCGTTTGCATACGAAAATGATAAAGATGAAGAAACCAATAAGTTCATTGCATGCATCAGTATACAACCAAATCGTGTTATCCGGAGCGGCGTGAGCACTCAATACTTCGACCACCCAGTTGATTCCCATCACGATAAAAAGCTTTATGTACAGAAATAATCTGAAATATAATAAATTTATTTTATAATCGTAAAGATATATCTCTACACGGAGGCATGAATTATATTCGATTCCATTTAATATGTTTTGTTTATCTAAAATTATTGGTCTTAGCTTTATGTAACCTGCCCTCTCTGCTGTATGCGGAAAAAAAGCGTTAAGTTGAAATAAATTACACAATGTTTTTAAAAAATAAAATAAATAAATCAGCTTCACGCTGTATCCCGCACACAGCGGGGTAGGCAGAGGGAACTCAGTGTTAAGACACTCCATTCCCCACTTTCTGCCGAATTCTGGAGGCATTGCGTGTTGAGTGGCAGAACTTACCGCCGCGTTTTGCCTTGACACCAGAGCGAAAAAATTAAATCGAGTGGGGATCGAGACCACAACCAGTCGGTTTTACAGTCATACTTTGTGGCGCTGCGCTACGACTGGCCTCATGTTTTTGTTTTAATATTATTTATAATTTTTGTATACATCCATCATGGTTCATTTTGGATGCGTCTGTATGTACATAAATAATATAGTCGTATATAAATCAGAAGCAGGTATTAGCGAGGATGTGACGGTGAGAATGAAGAAGAACATACTCAGCTGATTTGGGCACGTCGCGCGTATGAGTGATGGAAAAGATTTATGATTGGAAAGTGAGTGGCAAGAGAGGTAGGGAGAAACTTCAGTTGACCTTCGAAAACACAGTATCAAAGATACTGGAGGAAGGTCACGTAAAAAGCATGAGGACAGGTATGTAGCGACCGTATCGTTTGACGCTCCATTCTCTCTGACTACGTACCCCGTAGTACGTATTCCCGTAGGGATAAAGCGTAAAGCTAGTAGTAGTAATAAGAAAGATTAATGCTTATACATTGATTGTGGGTCCAACAGCTACATGAATATTTACATATTTAAAAAAATCGCAACGATTAAGTCTGGTATTTACATACCAGATATGTTAATTTTTAAACTGTGCTGAGAAGAAAAATTTATCACAACTGTTGGTTCCTCATATACCCATACCTATATTATAAATTCGTAAAAAGTAACTCTATCTGTCTGTCTTTTACGGAATCAGGGCCAAACCGCTACTTCAATTGTGATAAAATACTTACATAGAGATACTTGAGGGTCTTGGGATGAACATAGGTTACTTTATTTTTCTCATGATTGTAATTTTCTCGATATATACTAATATACTAAATTATATTTAGATTTGACAAGCAATTTATTCTGCCATATTAATAAAAACCGTCGCTAAGCAACTGTGGCTAAGCGACAAGGAACTTTGTTGTTTTAACAATAAGTTGCACAAAACGATTTTCCTGAACTCTTACGTGTGCTGACGCAACCTTAAGTGATATAATATAAAAATAATATTTTATAAAAATATTGTCGTTTAAAAAATGTTTTGAAAAAGTCTGCGATAGTATTTGTTTGTCCCTGAAGGTTGAGCTAGAGGAACCATTTTAATATATTTAATTTAAACTTATCGGATTATTGTTAACGTGTTTTCTATAATTTGTTATTCATCCTTATCAAAATAAATATAATAGTCACCTTTAGCATTTCACCTAGATTAAAATTATGTTACTGTACATCATTCTAATTAATATTTGATATTTATTAGAATGATGTGAAATAGTCATAATTATATTTAATAAGCATTCGTATACTTCAGGCGGGCGAAGCCGCGTCCGGATCCGCTAGCCTAACGAGCTAAACCAAAAAAAAACATATATACATATATGAAGAATACCTTTGTTTCTCAACATTATGTCGGGAGTGTGTAGCGCTGTCTCCGGTGTATAGCACCGACGTCTGCTGTTTAATTTGCCATATTTTTGCAATAGTCAATATGAAGAAGGTCATATCCGCGACCCATAACACCAATATAGGGGTGTAAAGATAGATAAGCCTGTTAGTGCCTGTAAAATAAAATGAAGGTCTGTTTGAATGTATTATTTAATATTACTTTTTAGAAAAGATAAAAGTTTTGAACGTCTGACCTTGGACGGTCTCCAAGAGGCGCAGGTTCAAATCCAGCTTTGTTCAACATTTTTATATTATGCTTTTTAATAATTAAGTATTTTACTTTCCTTACAGTGGAATAGTACTTTCAAAATGTAAAAAAAATATTATAGTTATTTATAAATTTATAATCGAGTATCAATTTTCTCTATACAATTTTTTACCGCATATTGATCTTTGAGCGTTAAAAATAAAATATTTTTCAACAAGTTGAAACGAAACGGAGATGGCGAGACGAGCTGGACCATTACAAGCCTGACTGGTGTGTTCAATAGCACAAAATAGAATAGAATGGAAGAAATGGAGAGAGGCCTTTGCCGAACAATGGGACAGTATAGGCTAGGAAAAAAAAAGTTCTTATAGCTCTTAAGTTCTGGACATATTCAGTTAAGAACATTTAGTTTTCTTATGAAAAAATAAATTTTTCTAAATAATATTTATTCAGAATATAATATAAACCATTTCTAAGTCCCAAATACGTGCGCATTGGATGTTATTTGTCTAACCTCATACTGTTAGGTTAAATTGTTAAATAAAATATTTTTTAAATACTATTTAATTTACTTTAGGAAATATTAGTTATCATTGTGCGCAACAAAATAAAAGTATTTTGTTTTAACTGTTTAGACTGACTTAACATTATGTATCGTTCCTTAAAAAGTTCGTCAGTAAACAAAAATAGATGAAAAATAAAACTACGTAGGTATTGTTTTCGTCAGTCGTATTCGTCAGTCGTTTAAACTTACGTTAAATGACTCACGAATACGTTATTATGCTTTTTATACTTAATTTTGCATCATTTTAAGCTTTAAGATATATAGTTTGTGGGAAACTCATCGCTGCTTTTAGTGTTACCAGATTGAAGTAACGGCATTAAGGAACATTCATATGTACATACAGGCACTTTTCAATTCGTGATTTCTTAATATTTCTATGAAACATTTTTAATAAATAACAACAATAATAATTTTAAATATATAAGGTCAGACGTGACGCAGGGCCACAAGCGTGACTGTAAACTAAAGAACGAATTACTTAATATTCATTTTCTCGCTCTGGTAACGATTGAACGGCAAAGTGCAGCGTTAAGTTCCGCCACGGCGGGAAGTGGGGAGTGGAAGTGATTTAATGGGAATGGAGTGTCTTAACACTAGGTTCCCAGGTTCCAGCCTACTACATAAAATATGACTATATATTATGTAGTAGGTTTCCTCCGTTAATGTGATAGCTGTAATTATTAATAATTTTAGACTGCTATAAGTGATTTGTTTGTTAAAAAAAAAACTAAACGAATATTATATTATTTCCTCCTTCATTAAGTTTACGGGAAACTGGACGTGTGGTTGCGAGTTCAAAATTCCTTTAAGGAATATTATAATTATAATAATTATTAATTAATAGTTATTCCCTGGCGTGGTGGAGATTACCCTATTTTGAGATCTGCCATTTGGCACGTACAAATAATAAAAATGTGATATATGAAATCAGTGCAAAATAATGTTTTGGAAAAATGATGAAATATGTTTAATATTATTTTTAAAACTCGTCTTAACAAGATTTGTCGTTTTCGATTCACTCCCGAATTTCGAACGCTGTGTTTTGAGTGGCGGAACTCAACGCCACATTTCATTCTACTAGAGCAGAATAAATATCAATTATTATGAATAAAAAATTATCCCGAGTGGGTATCACACACATCCATTTACACGCTTCCTGCTCTACAACAGCCTCCTTTTATTTTAAATAATATCGAATAACAAAGAAGCTATAATGGTCATTTCAAAATGTACTTTTAACCCACATTTTTAATATTAGACTTGGCAATTGTACATTTTATTTTTCCTCAATACTAACTACCATAAAACAATGTAAAATACAATTAAAATAATATAATTTATAGTACTAATGACCGTAATGACCGCAAATGTACGTAAATGGTAGGTACAAGTTAGTCATTACATTTTTAATTACTAATTTATTATTAGCGGCGTTGAATCCCTCCACTCAACACCTAATGCCTCCAGAACTCGTCGGAAAGTGGGGAACGGTGTGTCTTAGTACTAGGTTCTCTCTGCTAACCCTGCTGTGTGCGGGATACGGAGTTAAGCTGATTTATTTATTTTATTTTAATTTATTATTAAAATTATAAAACTAAAATAAATCAGTTCTAATAAGTAGCTTTAAATTTACAGGGCGACTCAGTTTGGTAGTGAAACTCAACACTGGATTTTTTCAAAACACACAATAGGAGTGTCTTACATGTGTATGATTATATTACATATAACATTATTGTTTTTTCTTTTTTCAGCTACACGTGGTGTCAGGATACTCCGCTTCTCACTTTCTGCCGAATTCAGGAGGCACTATGTGTTGACTGGGTGTTATATTATTACACATAATTATATATTACTGTGGATTTTAAATAAAAAATAATAATAGGACCTTACCACGGCATAAAACTTGGTTATAGATTGGAATGTTTACAACTTCATAAATAAAGAATTTTAATTAATTATAACGACAAAAGTCTTATTAATTTCAAAATATTCTTTACTTTAATTTTCTTCTCTCTCTCAGAAGAAGAAAAAGCTTACGAAAGGCATCTCCAAAACGTTGAATGAATGTAATGCTGTTTGCTTGCAAGGTAGTTTTTAGTACTCTTTTCAATATTAAAGATACAATTTTATTGTAACTGAGAAGAATTGTTGTCGTCTGTCATTACAATTCTTTCTAAAGTATCAATCTATCTATATATATTGTTTTTATATCTAAAATATTATTTTCCGTAGATCCCATTTACTACAAAGGGTTAATACTTACCACTTAGGAAACATGGTTCCGCTTGATCGGGCAAAACAGATGTGCTAGGTAACATATAATAATATTCTTTGGAAATCAACAGAGTTGTTAGTATTGTTGGAATCCCAAACGTATATACTGAGTAGCTGTAAAATTTATCGTGTCCTATAAGCGTGTTCGTCATTAAGCCGCGTCTTCCGCTAAAACAGTATGTAATACGTATTGGAAATATTGAATTAGATAGAGATGATAGATTAACTTAATCTAATTTAAAACAACATCATCTTATGGGCAGTCGTAGCGCCATGGTAAAAGCGTTGTAGGTTCGATTCACACTTGAGGATATAAAATATTTAGTATTCTCATTTTTTTGCTCTATTGTCGAGGCAAAAGCGCGGCCCTGAGTTCTGGTGCTTAACACGCAATGCGAAAAAAATCAAATCTCCAATTTGAAAATTTTTGACTATGCACAGGCACAGAATTCATAGACAAAACAGTGAAAATAACAAGTTCTTTGATTTTCACGATTATTACACATTTTAAATGAAACTATTTTAACCGGATTAATCGCGTATATTTTGTATTTTTATACATTTTTGGAAACCCAAGGTTTGAACACTTTGCAGTAGTTCCGCAGGAGATAATACCCGTGACCACGGACTGCTGCAGAGTGTTCGAAACGTCGTGCTTCCAAAAATGTATAAACATAAAAAATATACGCGATTAATCCGGTTAAAATAGTTTCATTTAAAAATGTGAAAATAACACCTATTGGCAATTATTGTTTTATTCTTATTAAATTATAATTTAAATGTTTTAATTAAATGTTTTAATATCCTGTATACAGGATATTAAAACATTTTCTCAGGATAAGTTGATGTTTATCCTGCTGGCAGATAAAGTCTGTGGTTTTGTGTAATTTTCCCATCAATATTTATACTTAGATGTTTTCGATTTTTCAAAATGGCTTATTAAGTTATTACGAATGGCAATTCTATTTGCCATTCGCGAAAAATGTTCCTACATTATTTTTTCGTATATTAATCGATTTTCTTACATATTTTTTATCAACATAATATTGTTTTAAACACTTATATACTTCTCTGTAAGAAATAAACAAAATATAACATCCTGTAGTACTAAATTTAAGAAAAATCGACTTACCTAAATGTTCGCCATATGTCAAAACACATAACGTTCTGCCAAAAAAACGAAGACAGAAGGAAAAAGTACATCACTATTGCTGAAACAAGAGATACGTCACGTATTCATATAAAGAAGGAAAAACCGCAAGATCCTAAAATAATTCCATTGTAATATACTAGCGTACAATTAAACAAATATGTTAATTTAGAGTCAAATTCATCGCTATTTCATCATTCGCTTCATGCTGTATCCTGCACAGAGTGGGGTAGGCAGAGGGAACCTAATGTTAAGACACTCCGTTACTCATTTTCTTCCCAATTCTGGAAGCATTGCGTGTGCTGAATTCAACGTAGTGCTTTAAAATATTAATTGAAAATACTCAATACTTCATTTCTCGAATAGGAATCTACAACCTGTCGCTCTTACAGTCGCACGTTTGTGCTCTTGCACCACAAATTGGATTCTGAAATATACATGTAATCAAAGAATAAAAAATTAAATTTGTTCTTACTGAGTCCGTAACACGTCGTTTTAGTACTTCTATTGAAGTAAAGTAGCATTTTCATAGTGGCGAGCAAGGAATATCCAATGAAGAGGCATACAAGATAAGCAATCAGAATACGTCCGTGTTGGTTGTTCAGTTCTGGTAACCAAATGTACACCAGAACCGTCGCCAGGATGAAGATGCAGGATATTATCAGACCTTGGAAAAAATAATTTAATTACTAAATTGTTTTAATTTGTGTGAGTGTGTATGTATGTATATATGTATGTATGTATGTACATATGTATACATACAAAAATCGGAGGGTTTCGCACCAATATCATGATTGTAGGTCAACGATTCACATACTTAAGCTTACACTCATTTTATATAAAATTAACTTCAAATATAACTTTGTAATTACTTTATCCTATGACCATCATCATCTATAAATTTCCATTTTTCGGTTTTTTCCTATGGTTGTATTGAAAGTTCCCACTTCTAGTCATGTCAACGGGGATGTCCCTATAGGTTTTGAGTACGCGGCCAATTTCATACAAAATACAGCAAAACCGATGCATAGACGATGCATCTTCTGATTGCCTTAACATATTTCATATAATTTGATAGAATAATAAACTAAAATAGCTGTAAAGAAATAAGCTACGAGAATCATAACTATATCAGTTACGTTAAGAGAGGCAAATTTGAAACACTGCCAAGTGCCTATTTCAGAATTTGATTTATTTGATTTGTTCCATTTTTGTTACTTTATTGTCCTATGAGTTAAAAATGTATACCGTTAAAATGATTTTAAATAAAATTATGAAATAGAGGAGTTTTGGACACACCAGACTCATTATGTGGGTTCAAATTCCACATTGTTATATTTTAAATATTTTCTGCTTCGGTTCAGTTATAGTATAATTTCAATTTAGACTCGAAGTCTTATAGCCTGTAGCTATATAAGAATAGGATAGCTTGTATATATGTATGTATACTTAATAATAATAATAATAAAAATAAAAAAAAATACTTACAGGTAGAATTAATAATATGATACTCTAACGTTGTAGGTTTCATGCAAATAATAGCGTTGAAGATAGTCCAGGTGGCTGTATCATTTTCCAAAAGTAAATTGTCTATGCAGAAACTCTCCGGCTCAATGATTTCGGCATTTGTTTTTCTATCTGTATCAATATGGAGATTTCCATACTACAAAAAAATATATAAATTTTATGTAATAAAAATATTTCAAAATGTATCTTTACAATGTGATCATATTATTTTGATTTGATTTTTAACCGATATGGCGTTTGTTAAGTAGAGTAATGTGTTTATATTATCAAATATATAAAACATTTTTTAAAATTATTAGTTAATTTTTTTAAGTAGTTCCTGTCCGCGGAATCCGAATAAACGAGAACTTTTATTTTTTATCGATATTGTAAAGTTAAGATCTCATCTACCATCATAGTCTTGGTCTTTTTAAAATGTTATTTTCTTTTATTTTATTTTTTAGTTTAATGCGTAACAGAGGGAACTAGGACACTAATGTTAAGTCACACTCCGTTTTCATCATCCACCGAATTCTTGGGATATTGCGTGGCGTGTGGCGAGTCTCAACGCCGTGCTTGGGCTCATTACCAGAGCGAGGAAATAAAAATATTAAACATTTTATTCTCGTGAAAGGCAATCAAATCTCCAACCGTAACCTCGAACTTCTGAATCTAGTGGTAAGATACTCCAATCCCATTGGGATACTTCTGTTCCAATTCTGAATCCATTCCGCATTGATTGGCGGCACTCAACACCGCCTTTTGCCTCATTACCAGAGCTAGGAAATGAAAAATATTTAATATTTCGTTTCTTCAAGTCGGAATGGAACCCATAACCTGTCGTATTTATAATTGCAAATTCATGTTCCTGCACCGCAACTCGCCTCCGCTTGTACCCCTGCGTCAGTCGTGGAGAAGGAAAGTATTTCGTAATTTCAAAACATTATTATTTAGTATATTATAATATTATAACTCCATTTGCAGGGAAAAACAATGTTTTATCAAGACGTGTGGGTTCAAAATAAACAAATAAAAAACGATATATTAATGACTATATAAAGCAAAGTGGGATTTTTTTATTACAAATAAAAAACAATTAAAAAACAATCGATCATCTGTATGTGCGGAAATCAAAGATAACAAAAAATTCATTGTAAATTTAATAGTTGGTAATTATTAAACTTTAGAGACCAGTCGTGGCGCAGCACTACAGCACAGAAAAAACGTGCTTAAAGTTCATCGAGACTTTTGGCAGTTACCGACGTCTACCGACGCGTTATATTTGATGTTGTTTTATAGTCCAGATATTCAAAAATAACATTTATAAAAATCGGTGGCGGATTCGTGCGGTTTTAGAAGTTATCACGAAAACAACGAAACAAGTCAGGGAACACGAAAACTTGAAATTTCTAATGTTGTACTATTTAATTGATTAGATTGCGGTAAATTTCAATGAAATTATTTTTATTTATTAATAAAAGGACGTATTAACTTCATTTTGCACACATTTTGCGGTATAATTAATTAATAAGATGCACAATACCCTCATTTATGAAATTATATAAATAGAGTGAATTATTTTAATAAAACTCTTACAAATCATTAAAAAAATTACTAACAGACGTTTGATTGTTAAGTGACTTCACAAAATTTCAAAATGGCTAATACTTTCCAGTGTTCCAAGCGTGAATTATTACTCCAATACATTAAAAGAGGAAAAAAACTTGAAGCAGTCAATATTATCTATTAATATTTCTTAAAGAAAAGTATCATGTTTCTATCGACAATATATGTTTTATTATTAGCGACATTTAAAGGAATTTCGTTCATTCCTTTAATAAATAATGGACAGAAGCGTCCCGGTAAAAGGATTCGTTTTTTTTAAATAACGAAAATTGGTTAGATTCTGAATATTTGTTAACCTTACCAATCATTAAAGAAGTAGCACCTGAGAACTCACCATCGACGTCTTCTGGAAAACGCGAAAGACCCTGTGTCTTTTATGGGCACTCATCAGATACCGCGCTATTTAGTGCAGTCCAGGGCTTACGTTCCATAGGAGGAGCAATAGAAGCAAAACTCGTAGAAAAACTAAGGCTTGCTGATCGAGATACAATGTCTCTATATTTGAATGTCATAGAAAAGGCAAGCTAGAGCAAAATGCAATCGGATCAAGAGGCATTAAATATTTTCATTAATTTGGATTTAACAAAAGCGCAATACATGTATTTAAGGAATTTAACAATGAATGAGATCAGAAGAATGCACAAGGTGCACAAGAATCCCGTAATAAGGATTATCAAAAATTTCGTCTACATCATGCCATAAAGTGCTCTCGATCAGCTACAAATGAGGATGTATTTCATACTCCTCTCTATACATCAAATCCGTACATTTCTAGTCATAGAAAAATATCAACACTTTTGCTTTACTCGTGTATAGCAAAAGTGTGAAGGCACTTGAGGTACCCTAGATCTTTTAAAATTGAATGAACTTATTATGGATCCCGATGTTCACCAAGTATATTTAAATATAATATACTCATCATATAATATACATTCATGTCTGATATTATACAACTTGTAAATCAGTTTTTGTAAATTTTATGTTTTATTAAATAAGTATGTGTAATCATAATTTCTTACGCAAATAGATAACAGCTTAAAAATATTGTTTTTTAATACTAATTTAATAATACATTCTTAATACTACTATAAGTAGTGTGGACTAAGGAAATTATTATAATTTTATTTGTTAAGATAAACAATTGAATAAATAAGTAAAAATGGCGCTTTAGGTAAAGTTCAGATATATATATATATATATATATATATATCGATAAAAAGTTATCGATTTTTGATCTTGATAAATCGTTTTTAGGAAATGTTTCTGTTATGACTTACGCACTGATATATATTTAAAGAGATGACCATCAGTTGCTACCGTCTAATCTTGTTTATTACAGCATAACAAATAATCGAATATACACCAACGGACAGATTCTATCGATGTCACTTCCTTTCGTGTGTTCTTCTAGGACTCCACATTTTATATTAATTTTAAATTAATTTCAATTTTGAATTTATCCGTTATGGAATAATTGAAGTCAAATCCTATAGATATCTTTTGCCAGTTAATTCAATAAAAAAAAGTATTAAAAAAATCGTACTTTAACTTATATATACCATATTCAATTAAAACTTACGTTATCTATTCCTAAAGCAATATTTTCATCGTAGACCTCTCTCACAACTACTCGGTCTTCATTTTCAGAACAGCTTGGTTTCCGGTAGTGGAAATGAAAATAGATCATGGGATTGATATTGATTTTAATAACTTCTAAACGAAATGGATTTTTATTTTCAACACATATCAAATCTTTGAAACTATAAGCATATCCTGGGTCACAACATTTTAGTATAGGTTTACTTTCACTTTGTTCTTTTAACTTTTTATGATTGAAATCAACAAGTGCTACACTTTTACTCACAATAGCCAGTAAAATGATTAAACTAATCATTTCTTTATTAAATTCTTACTTTTCTTTACCCATTTCTCTCAAATCTCTATTTTCGGACTTTCTAAAAATTCACAAATTAAGTCTAAGGGTCCAATATACAAACGAAACACACATGTTTTTATGTGAAATTGTGATCTACAACTGAGCTTCTCATAGATATTAGACAGTCAGGCGCCGAAAGACTACTCTCGTTCGTATTTTTGGCGCCTATTTTAGTCTCGTTATCCACAGAAAGCTTCTGTCCCTAAAGCTCTTTATGGCTGCTCAATATCTTATGTAAGTTTGTGACAATATTTATGTACAAAGTCAAATTTTATTTCTTGATCATATCTTGAAAAATCCATATCAAAACGAAGTGAGTTTTACTACAAACCCGCCTCTCGGCTTAATTGAAAATTTGCAAAGTTTTGTTTTTTTTTAATTCACATTGTATCCCCTATATACTCGTAGCTGGTTGTCAGAGTGGATGTAATGTAAAGCGACGGAACTATGAATTAAGTGACGGAACTCAACGCCGTGCATTGTCTTTGCGTAGAAATGCAATTAATTCATTTGTCCGAGTACGAATCAAACCATTGGGTTTAATGGCACAGGATCATATGTAAAGAGTTTTTAAACAGCTTTTAGCTAGTTCATGTAGAACGAAAGTATAAGACTCCTGTTTTGCCGATAGAAAATAGATTACAACGCCCACTACGTCATAATAAATTAAATATTAATTACAAGGTTAGACGCCACCCTGTCGCAACATAATTATTCCTTTTCAATTTTCTTTCGTTAATATGTTTTTTGGGTTCTGTACCTCTATTCTTCTCAATCACATACACACACATTCACTTCTCTTTCAAAAGGAAAAAATGGAACCCTTTTGGGACCACTTTGGTGTGCGTCTATCCGTCTGTAAAGATTCCTCGAGTTTACTTGGAGATATTAAGCTGAAATAAATATATATCATAGAATGTATGTCTACGGTCTACGCTTTAGGGTATATGGTCTCTTAGGACCTACAAAAACCACACACACAAGCGTTTAATTGCATTGATTTATCAATGCAATTAAACGCTTTATGCATCGTTCTTGATGCATTTTGTATGAAATTCGCAGCGTAATTAGTACTCTTTCTCGCAGATCTACAGTTATTAAGTTCAGAATGAGCACTTACAGTAAATTTTAGGTATTTTAGAAGAAAAAAAAATATTCAATGGTTTTTAAACTTATATTTATACACTTTTTCATAAAAAACGAGTGCATAGGCCAGCAAACTTAAGTTTGTCAACCCTTATAAGCAGAACGTACAATCTAGAAATTGTACGGAAATCTCGGAGGATGAGTCCGACTCGCACTAGACCATTTTTATACAAATGTTGACATTTGTTTAAATAGATTACCAAATGTACGACGCTAAATTCCATCGTTGTAATATAGTGAGCTAAACGACAAATTTTAATATCATTTCTTTTACTAAATTCCTACTAAAGTAAATAAAAAAAATTATTAATTAGCCTTAGGGGGACGTTATATCTCATATGTTAGGTTACGGGTTAAGGATTTATATTTTAGATATCTATTGCAGCAACACCATTATAACGTAAATGTATACGTTAAAAGAAATATAGATATATATTTTTATCTCGCCTTGTTATCAGAACGAGGAAAATAGAAATAACTCATTCCACCGAGTAGATTCGAATCCACGACCTCAATTTTTTAAAAATACGGCAAAACAATATATTTACATTTGTCCGATCTTCATAGTGCAGTCTGCCGATCTTGGCATCGGAGGGCAGTGTGAGTTGCCCAGATGAAATGAAGCACTACGACGCCGTACAGATAACTGATATTAATTGCTTTTATATAGCACTTACAGTAAATTATATTACGTATACGATATTAATACTGTTACAAATTAGTTAAAGAGTCTCTATAAATTATGATGGTTCTGCCAATTATTGGCAAGGAGTGGTCTGGTGTGGTGTGCCTGAATGTTTTTTGTACTTTTTACGTTAAATAATGTTTTTTAATTATATATTGGCTTAGAGCTACTATACCGCAGTGGAAACGGCAAATAACCCTTATAGATTCATCGTGTCGTGTTTGTGTGTTGTGGGTTCGATCTCCATTGGGAGCATGACATTTTTCTTTAGCTTTATGCTGTACTCCGTTGAGTGTAACAACGGACGTTCTAATTAAGACACTTTCGTTCCTATTCTTCGATGAATTCTCGAGGTATTGCGTGTTGAGTGGTGGAACTTCATACTCCCGAGTGAATCGAACTCACAACCGTCGCGTTTAGAGACGCACGCCTCTGCCCTTGTACCACCACGCCCTCTATGTTTATATTTAATTTATTTTACTTCCTCACTCTGGTAGACAAAACGTGGCGTTGACTTCAGCCATTCCTTGTCTTAACACTAGGTTCCCTCTCGCTGCCTTAGAAGAAGCGTGAAGCTTCTTTTTTATTTAGAGTCAAAATAGATAACTCTATTATTATAACTAAATATTTTATCAATGTATATAAATGAATTTACCTAAAATATACTATAAATAATTCATTATGTTGAATATGTTGTTCGCGCGTCATATTCATATGATGAATAAACATTGCTCATCTATAGCGTTTGATTTTTTTAAAAAGAAAAGGTTTCTTAAGGATTTATTTTTAACTATAAAATAATATAATTTATACGGTTATTTTTATGCCTTTTTTAATGATTACTCTTGTTATTACCCGCCGCTTTGCTCGCACGCCCAAATGAAGATAACAAAGAGTTTTGTATAGCACATCTTCCAAGTATAGCGGATAACATCGAAACAATTAATATAGGCAACAGAAAAATATTTTTTAAATTTGAACCAGTTCCAGATTCAGTTTCTAAGATTAGCACGTTTAACCAAGTAAATTCAAAATCGATTCAGTGGATAGAAGAAAAATTCAGAAGAATATGAAATTAAATTTGTAATAAAAAAAAATTGTCTTTATATATTCTCTCAAAAATTACCACTATTTTCTATACTGACATCGTGTTTTCATTTAAAATTCTTATTTAAAAATGAAGTTAGTGCATAATTCTTTGTGAAATACAACTTTATTTTTATTAATTGCTAGCGGTCGACCCGCGGCTTTGCCCTCAGTCTACCTATAACTCTAAATACTTAATTAGAAAACGTATAAAAGTTTGAACGTAGCGGGACTCGAACCCACGCCTCCTGGAAACCGACCAGGCGCTATGACCACTGAGCCATACGTTCTCGCCAAGCTACGTCGAAATTCTTATACGCTTGTTACAACTTATTTATGTTGTTAGCATCTCTGTAGGGAGATTTTTACAAATTTCCGCTACCCAAAGATAATTACTAAGAATTATCGTTTGGCAAGAGAGAATACTATTTTTTAAATATTTTTTTAAAAAAATTTAAAATTTTAATCAACACTTAGGAAAGATAATTATCCCGCTACGTTCAAATTTTTATACGTTTTCTAATTAAGTATTTATCTTTCCTAAGTGTGGATTAACACTTTAAAAATGTTTAAAAATATACCTACAACTCTTTTATAGTGCTGCACTTGCAAGTGCAAGCACTACGTGGCTGCTTGAGATAATGTCATCGTCGGCAAGAGCGCCCCCTACGGTACTCGAGCCTAGGCTTGCGACCGTAAACAAGAACCAATATCTTCATAAAATTTCCTTGATAATGGAAGTTTCGCTCGTAGAATTTAATATCTTTGTCAAATAAAAAACGGTGAATTTTCAATGCAATTTTCAATCATTTTTGTCACAAAATGCCTTATTGACTTATTTTTAAGAGATAGATATACAGTGTCGCCGATTTTATTTTACAAAACAAAACAAAAAGTCAATCCGTCCAGAGTAGTTCCAGAGATCTTAGTGTTTAAACAAACAAACAAACTCTTCCGCTCTATTGTATTAGTAAATAAATGTAGAAGTGTTTAATAATAACTATTGCACCATTTAAAAGATAATAATAATAATAACTATTGTTAACCTAAGTAGGTACTTAGGCTTACAATTAATGTACAAATGTGTCATATAACGATATCCGGTTGGTCATAGAATATAAATAATAATATTCCTATAGATTTTTGTGGGTTCATATTTTTCGCCTAACGATGTACTTTGTTTTACCAAACTGTTTTTTTAGCTTCACAATGTATCACACATAGCAGGATATAGGCATAGGCAGTGGAAACCTGGAACTGTATGTTAACAACACTGCGTTCCCATTAAGACATTTCCGTTCCCTATTTTGCGCCGCATTCTGAATATATTGCTTGTTAAGTGACGGAACTCAATCCTGCGCTTTGTCTCGACAGCAGCGCGAAGACATCAAACCTACCTATTAAATCCTTAATTTCCTCTAGTCCAATCGATCCCTCCACCTTGTGCTCCTGCGCCATGACTGGCCTCATAGATATTAAAATAATTTAAACATAATCATGCCATTGTGTAGGAGTTGAAGCCATAACCATAGCTTGTACATTCAGATTTTGGTAATGGTGACAATTACTTTGAAGAAACTTTTCATTTCGCTGATGCTACTTCAGAATGAATGTTATTTTTTGTTTTCTATATTTTGCAATTATTTTGTAAAAATAAATAAAATCTAATCTGAAAAATATTTAAATATATAGGAAAATACAAATCATATTAAGATATCTAGTGATATTTTTAATTTAAAATCCATGAATGGCCAAATATAAATAAACGGCATGGTAGTTACGCATGTGACATAATTAACAAATACAAAAGCATATTTCAATAATATTTATTTCAAAAATATTGTGAAAGATACATTTTTTTGTGTTAAGTAAATTTATTTTTAAAATAGCTTTACACTTTATAATTACTAATGAGATTTT
Organism: Heliconius sara; assembly: GCA_917862395.2. Taxonomy (NCBI): domain Eukaryota; kingdom Metazoa; phylum Arthropoda; class Insecta; order Lepidoptera; family Nymphalidae; genus Heliconius; species Heliconius sara. Next base: position 17,134,160 of record OU860791.1, read on the forward strand.
TAATAATTTTAAATTCATAAATGTTCGATATCAAATACAGTATTTTATAAGCTTTAAAAAAATAACCTATAATTCATAATTCTACTAAAAATGACTATTAAAATATATAAATTAATAATTATAGAAAATACCACATTATTAAAAATATAAGACACATCAATGATTTTAATATACATATTAGTAGTATAAGCGGGACTTTTCGCTTAAAAGAACTATTAACATTTTAAAAAGTTTTTTTAAATGAAATTGAAAGTCTATATGGATATATTATTAAGTTTGTATATAAAATAGAAAATGCTTAAGTGAGATCAAAGTATTTATGGGTTTTGCCTTATAATTAAATATATATTTATTTTCAGCTTCAACATTACGCCTTATTCCTCACAGCAGAGTAGGTAGAGGGAACCTAGTGTCAAGATATTCCGTTCTTCACGTTCCAGTTCAAGATATTGTGAGTTGAGTGGCGGAACTTAACTCTGCACTATCTTAATAGACACCTAAATAGCTATAATAATTATAATAATATTTTTTATTTTAGAATTTATTGACCTTTTATAAAAAAATTATAAGATTTCATACAAGAACGAAAGACATATACTTTTATCAATATTTATAGCTTTTAAATGTTTATCATAATTTTCTTTTATATAATTAAAATGTATTATAAAAATATTTATAAAAAGTCGATATATGTCCATTGAAATAACGTGCATACATTTAGTTATGGTTACATTTATTTTAACTAACAATAAGATAATTTCAAAATCTAAAGTGCAATATTATTTAGTATAACAAATCATATATAGTATTGGAAATATTTTGTCTTTTTAGGATAAGACTAGTAAATACACATGTAGGTTCATTTAAAAAGAACTTAGCTTAATACATATTTTTTTTAATAATAATTAATTTATACATTAATTTATTAAAAATATACATTTAACGAATTAACCTCCTCCCTTTTAAAAAAAAGTCGGTTAAAAATTAAATAACCAAACATGTATTAAGCTAACCAATTAACTTAAAACAAAATCTTAAATAATTTCTTAGTCTTACAGCTAGCTGTCTTGTAAGTTCATATAATTTATTTGGAAGATATTAAAATGTCGTTTCGTTAACAGTCCATAAGGCCTAAGCTGAGCTTTGTATTTGTGTGAGTGTTCATATATATATAGTGTAGTATGTGATAACGACCAATCAGCGCGGCGCATCCGGTGCTTGGATTAAAACGGTTTTTGGCAACCGGCCTACATCTTTTATACTGATATACTGATAGCAGCTACATATATTCACTTCTCAATATTTTGTTATTGTTCGACTTTACTCTTTATTTTGTGCGACTTATTAAAAGTGAAATGAAACAAATACTTAAGTTGGCTCTGGCCCAACTTCTTTGATGACTCTTGCAAAGATTAGCTTAAGCCTTTCGAACTGAAATTTTATTTTAATTTAATATTCTAATCAAAAAATTTAATTTATTACGACGTCATTGTTTTTCTTTACGTTGAGTAAATTTGCTATTTATTATGTCATATTAAATACGTATTGAACATATTATATCGTAATTTTATTTATTAATATGACGTACTCTTTGGTTTTTATTTAAAAAGACTCATTTATGGAGAATTTTGACTCTAGACAATATTAGTTTCTCACGCTAAGTGTTAATTCATCTCTAGTGCAATATGTTCGTGTGGAAGACTGGCTCTTAGAAATCGAATCGCCTCGGACTTGCTTGTATCTGTAAAAAAAATGGAGTTAGTTAAATAATGTTTAATATGTCATCTGGTAACATACATATATTGGTTAGAAAGTAGCGTATACGAAGTACGAAATCGGTAGCAGAAATATAATTTTCATTACATTAATGTTGGAATCCAAATAAAATTTAAATAACTTTAAAATTAAGTTTTTGATTTAGGTCTTTCTATTTTTTTTATTGTGGAAAAGGATTTTGTGTTTTCTTTTGTGTGAAATTTATTTTGTGTGTACAATAAGACTAGTTTTTTTACATCTATCAAATAATATTTTATATAATTTTGAATGTTGTTTTTATAGACGTTAAGAAGTTTAAAAGATAAGCCATAAACCCAAATTAAAAATTATAATTGAAAGAAAACAACACCAAAAAGTTAGGAAATGTAAAAAGAAGGTGCTAATCAAAGGTAAGATATTTTTCCTGATTTTATGTATTAGAACCACAAAAAGCCATTTCGAAAAATTCACTGCAAAGTTATTTCGCGTAACCTAAATGTTAGTCCAGAAATTTCTAGAAGCAAAGCTTTCAAATTTCAATCCAAATCCCTTGTGTCCAAAATTTTTAGCTACCTTAAAAGATTGTTTTCTTCATATTAGTCTCTTTAATGCCTCAGTGAGTGAAACTTAAATGCCTCCATGTTCTGGTATTTATCATCAGTTCAGTTTAAAGTCAGTTTTCATGAAGAAAACAATAATTTCATAATTTCTTATATTACAATATTTTAAAGAAGAGAATAAAGAAAAATAATAAATTATAACTCATTTTCAGTATTTTTGTTATAAAACTGTAGTATTTATTTCTTTATTGCTGTCTGAATCTGGGCAATCTGTTCTGATTGTATCCAGGCTATCTCTTTGGCCGTAGTCCTTTAGATTTTTTCCAATTTGCCTTTGCGGTATTGTCATGCTGCCCATCCCCTCCTTCTGCTTAACAATCTTGTCTTTGATCCTAATTAAAATCAAAATATCTAGTCCTTAATATTTTTTAACTTTATAATATATCCGGCGTATGACTTACTTAGAGGGAAACTATAATTTCAAAAGTCCGTCCCCACAATACCCAATTTTCAACGACATTGCGCATTGAGTGACATTCAATGCCACGCTTTATCTTATTACCAGAGCTAGAAAATGAAACTAATTCATACCGATTTGATCCCATAACTATCGAGCCCACAATTGTCGTGCTTCCAATGAGACGCTGTCACTGCGTCACGACGGCCTCCTTAATTATTATTTAAATTTGTGTTTGTGTTAACTTTGTTTTACCTGTATCTATTTCAAAAACACTTAATTCTCAAACATGTAAAATAGAATATATATAGATAAATTAATTCTGTAATTTATATCTATTTTTCTGTAGCAAATATGTTTTGACTTCTCTAACATTGACAGCCATTCATACAGTAATAACAGTATACGCGTGAACGGAACAAGTTCATTGACTGTTTTGTTAAACTATGTTTTTTTTGGTTGGTAAGTTTAATGCCTAACCAATTTATTTATAAATCAAGTTAAATATATTATAACAACAACTAAAAGCAGCGTTAAAGAATTTGCTTATAGTTATTTTAAACACCATAACTTCCATGAACCAACACAAGTTTTTTTGAGGATATCATGTCTTATAGAGCTAAATAAATGAGTTAATGAAAATTGATGATCGTGTCGATAAACATGGTAATACATTACCGCTGATTTGTCGTGACCGTCTTGATATCAAGCTTTCTAACCTATTGTGCATTGTATACTTAGGAAGAAAATGGTCAAATGTAGGAAATAATGGAAAAACAGATCTGCGTGGCCGTTTAGAGCTTTGCAGACATGAAATGTCAACTTTACTGTAGGTTAATTTTTGGCATAATATAGACAAAAAGATTTTTTATAAATATTATATAACTAAGTAGCTAACCTTTTCTTCATGTGTCTGAAAATCTTGCGCTTGCAGACAAAAATGATGAATATGAACAACCCGATGAGAACATTATACGTGTCAGTGAAATACCAGATCTTGTTGGCTTTAGGGAAGAAATGACTGATCACCTCCAAAATCCAGTTCACTCCCATCACAGCGTAGAGTTTCAAGTACAGGAGCAACCTGAAATAGGCAAAGAATTATATTTTAATATTAAATTAATATTAATTAATAAATAGATTTTTTTTATTTTCCCATTTCATAGGTGACAATTTTATGGCGGTTCTCAAAAAAGTATAACGTATTGAATGTTGGAATCTGTTTCAGGGTTCAGGTCAAGTAAGTGACATTACACTCAAAGTACAATATATGATCACATAAATGCAAAGCTGAGCTTAGACCTCGTGAACCATATGTACCTACCTGTCTAAAAGTATTACTTTAACGGTAAATAAATCAATTGTATTTTTTATTTAAGTTATTATTTAGGATAATTCATAAAATTATTTAGGTTATTCATTAAAAGGAAAAAAAATCATATATGATTGTACCTTTGCTTCTCACTTTTCTGTTTATCGTGTGTGGCGCTCTCCCCGGATTTCAGCACAATAGTCTGTCTCTTAGTTTCAGCAATCTTACAAGCGGTGAGTGTAAAGAAAATCGAATTAGCTAAACATAATATCACCATTGGCACGTATAGGTATAGCAATTTGGTGTCACCTGAAATTTTGAAAAATAGACGTATTAATATATAAGACTTGTGTGTGAGGCCGTCGTGGCGCAGAGGCACAAACGTGACATGATAAACGCGATCGGTGTGGTTTCGATTCAGACTTAGGGGAATGAAATGATATTTAATATCAAGAAATCGGCGGCGGCGAAGTTGTGTGAAGTGAAATTTAGGAGGCTCTCTTTAAAATGGGAAAGTTGAAAGCGATGTTATCCTCCGGTGCCAAGCTAATATGATGCTTGATATGTTTTTTTTTATGGAAAAGACACGGCAAACGAGCGTGCGGGTCACCTGATGGTAAGTGATTACCGCCGCCCACGGCCCCGTGCAACCCCAGAGGAGTTACAGGTGCGTTGCCGGCCTTTAAGGTGGGTTGGGCGCCGGGGCCCGGCATTACCTGATGCGAAACGCAGTGGCATAAAGCCACTACTTCACGCCGGTTTTAAATGCCGGGGGTGGTAAAGATCCGGTCGAGTCTGCCCATGCGTGTTGCCATTGCTGGCGACGTGACTCTACCACACGTACTTTAGTCGCCTCTTACGACACCACCAGTACCAGGATGATCCTATTCTAGGCCGAGATCACACGGTATTGTCTCCACATACATATGGATGTGTAATACTATATTATTAAATAGTGAGGCCATCGTGGTACAGAGGATAGCATATGATTGTAAACGCAAAGATTGTGGGTTCGATCCCTACTCGTAGGAAATAATTATATTTAATTTGTGTACATTCACCTTTCCTCGTATACCAAGCACTGCGTTGAATTCCGCCACTTAACACGGAAAAATGTAGGGTACGGAGTGTCTTCACACTAGGTTCCCTCTGCGTATTCTGCTACGAAAAGAGATTGAATGTTTTTTTTTTAATTTTATAAGCATAATACCTGTTAAGAAACAACCATCTTGTCTTATCGAGGGCAGGAAAGGGCGGGGAGGCAAGCCGGAGAACTCGAGGCCGATAAGCAAAGCAGTCAAAACTGTTGGGACTCCAAAAGCATATTTACAGTACGCATAGAACTTCGTTCTCTCGGAAAACTTTTCTAAAGACCTCCCACGCTTGCCACTGAAATGTCAATTTTAGTATATTATTATCAATAGTTTGTGGTTATCTCGTATGGGTAAATTGAATTGTTGTAAAACAATATCAACATAAACGATAAGAAATTATCGCCAAAATTGGTTTTGGAAATAATATAGATAACATTAATAGATATTAATTTAGAACAAATGTTACTTATGTAGAGCTCTAGTATGAGATAGATTGTAGGTACCTACAAAACTCTTTATAACCTATAGTAAGATATATATATAACCTATAGTCTTCTAGGCTTTAGGTTCAATTTGCGCTAGAGAAATATAAACAAGAGTTTGTTTAATCTAAAAGGTAATTTATCATGTCGTACAAAAAAGTATACAAACCTGAAAGTCCACCAAATATCGAAACACATGACGTTCAACCAGAAGAAGGCGGCCAGGAGTGCAAAGTAAATAACGAATGCTGAAACAAGTGAAAATACGATTTAAATCCAAGTGAAATAAATGATTTATAAATAATATTTCCTTTAACACCGGGAAGAGAGGAATCACCATCGAAGTCAAAGTTGTGTGTGCGTCTGACTAACTTGGGGGACTGAATTATTTTATTTATTTTCATTGCCTCGTTCTGGTAACAGTACTAACGTTAAGAATTCAAAAAAAAAAACGGAACAAAGCGTCTTAACGGAACAAATCGTTCTGTCCTTCTCTATATCTTTGCAAATTACAATGTGAAACTATAAAAATAAAATCACATCATTCACCCATTTCCTATACCCAATAGTAAGTAAGACTTAAATTTATAAACTGAAATTGGTTGCCTGGCAAAAACAATTAATGGTACATTATAATCATTTTCTACTTTTGTTTTTCAGCCTACATATATTAAAATTTATTTTAAAATATATCTAATGCCACATTTACACATACTTAATTTACTTAGTTACCCCCAAGACACCTAAATAATTGATTACATCATAGAACCTCACAGTATATAATTTAGCTTCATCAGTAACAAAAAAACAACAATTCACTGACTTCTCACATGCCCGTCTGTCACGTGTAGCCGTCACGTTTGACGCGTCACACGAACAATGGCTTAATGAGGATGGAAACAATTTATAAGGACCGTGTAATATTATGAGAGTTACAAAAACCCGCGTATAAAATGTGATTAAGCTATATATAAATTTACTGGCCATCGTGGCGCAGTGGGACAGCGTCTCGTCGCAATCGGTGGTTGTAGGGTCGATATTTTTTCAGGATAGATAGAGGAGACCTGGAAACTTAGTGTTAAGACACTCCGTACCTATTAAAATACTTGGCAATGTGCGGGATACAGCGTGAAGCTAAAAAGAAGTAGCAATTTTTTTTGTTGAGCATTAAATGGTAGAACCTAATGTTCTTCAAGAAACTTTTGGACTTTGAAAGTTTAAATTCCTACTGGAACCTACTGTTCCTTGGGATGTGAAGGGGAGTGCTAAGAGATCCTCTCTTAGCGAATCGAAATTCCTATAAAAGAGGAAAATGAGGATTTTCCATTTCACATCTTAAGAATATATAAAAACAAAGTTGGCGACGCCTAGTGCAGTTATATACATGCAGTACAGACTTGCTTGGCGTGAGTTATAATTAACTGTGTAAAACATTAAACGTCAATCCACAAATAGAAATCGCGACAAAATTACAAGCTCTTTAACCAATCGAGCTCCACTTTTAGGTACAGCTCGTAGTTGTGACATTTCTTGAAAAAAAATCAATGGATAGCATTTAAAAGGGTTGAGTTTCTTTTTATTTTTATTTAAAATGATTATTAGTTAATGTCATTAAATGCGAATAGTGTTGGGGCACCTATTCCAATTATTTAATTATTATGAAGTAATTGGAATCTTAGTCGCTCAGGTCGGGTTAGATAAAGCACGGCGTTGGGTTCCGGTACGAAATTCAATGACCTACTTTGCCGGATTTTTCTAAACATTATATCTTTTCCTTCCCTCTTCCGACAATCAAACCCACAGCTATCACGTGTCTCTATTGTGCTACGACGACGTTGTATTTTGTTAAGATTTTGTAGATTACAAATTGATATCCAATTGCCACATCTTTTTAATAACATAAATAATTCCAGATACTTTTTGTTACTTATGAAACGTTTATATTATCTATAAAAATGTTGTACCATCGACGTGATACTTTTATAGTGAATAGATCAGCACAAATTGAAATGAAGGTTAAAATAATTAAAGAAAGATGTCTTTCAATATTATCAATTAATAAATATAATAAATTAGTATTAAATAAGAAACGTGGCATAAATTTTATTAAGTGACTTTTTTTTAATAATTTACTTTAAAGTGCGTTGGGTTGCGCTATTCGTCACGATGTATCTTTATAATAAGCAAAGCGGAAGGAACAAATAAACAGAATGTCCTATCACTAGGTTTTTTTTATTTCCTTCCCAGCCTCACACTGTACTCCGCATATAGCAATTTTGGCGAACGGGACCTAGTGTTAAGATATTCCGTTCCTCATTTTCGCCCATTTTTTCTAGGCACTGTGGATTGAGCGGCGGAACAACCCGCGGAGCTTTGCAACGAAATGAAAATATTATTAATTTCCCTGAGTTGAAATCGAACCCACAACCGTTATATTAAAAGTCACGCCTGTGTCACTGTGGTACGATGGCCTCACAGAATAAGATAAGGTTATCAACGTTTTTTGATAACCTTACATAATTCGGGAGACGTGTAAAAACTGGGGCCGGTCTTTGAGTGGGAGATACAACAATATTCCCAAGTATTGTAAATCATCTCAAAACAGCTAAAGGGATCAAAGCACTCGCATCGTGTAGTATTTTTCTAGTGAACCTGTTCTAAACTAAATTTATTATGAACATAACATTCAAGGCGACTATAAAAATACCAGGACATCTATTTTAAATAATCTGTTGACTCTTCTATTCGATACAATAAAAACATATGTAACAACTGTATAGTACGTGGCTTACAAACAACTTAAACGAATGATTTAAGAGATTTTTACATTATAATAAAAAATATATAGTTACTGAAGAGTTAAGACCACGTCATTGGGTTCGATTCTCGCTCGGGGTAATGATTAAATAATTTATTTCCCTTTAATAATATAAGTATGTAAAGTTAATATAAATTAGATTTTTTACTTTCACTTCTACATATCCCATATACAGCGGGGGGAGACAGAGGGAACCTAGTGTTAAGACACTTTGTTCCCCACTTTCCACCGAATTTTTGACACTTCACGTGTTGAATGGTGGAACTCAACGCCGAGCTTTTGCCTTGGTGTCAGAGCTAGTGTTAATTTTGAGCTCTGGTGAAACGCGACTTTGACCAATCTACACGAAATGCCTTCATAAACCAGCGAAAGTGGGAGAGTCTTAACACTCCGGTACCAGATTCCTATCTTGCTACGGGCGAGATACAGCGCAACGCTTTTATTTTTTATTTTATTTAAACGCTTTTATTTTTTGTTTACCATAAGAGGTTATTAATTCCACTGATGTGTGTTTGAATTTATATAATGTTTCCCAGAACATTTTGCAGCGAAACAGTAATTTTATATACACACGACACATCGGCGTCTTCTGGGGATAGAACTTACAACCAGTCGATTTTACAGTTACACTTTGTGCCCCTGCACCGCGACTGGCCTCAATATATTATTATATAGAATATTTAGGTCATCATATGTGACAGACAAACGGTCATAAAAATCTAATAGCCATATATGTATTTCACACCATTTTATGTTCACTCAACAAAATTAATTGTGGGATTAAGCTGCGGTCGTTAATATTTGATATCTGTATGAGTGTTATTTGTACTAAAAGGTGCGCCTGACAATTACAGCAAAACGAATAAAGTATCAAAATCCTTTCTAAATAATGAAATTGGTCTATCGATATTTTTTTCTTTATTGTTATTTATTAGACCTTAGAGGCTAGGAGTAATATGAAAGACTATTTAAAAAAAACTACTATTATGTTAAAAATTATTAGCTGCGACTGTAGGATATTTTATATATATATATATATATATATATATATATATATATATATATATATATATATATATGAATATACATGAAAATTTTAGATAATACCTACATATTTACGGCTTATTTAATGATTTTGTTGCAAATAAAAATTCTAAAGAAACAAAACAAAGAACGCAGGTTGCGAGACTGTAGTCTACACTAAGAAAACAAGTAAAACTACTTTTTAATTCTTGTCATGTTGTCAAAAAAAATTTTTTTTGATATTTAGTAATACTGGCGACTGAAACGTGTCTTTGTCCGCTTAAACTTATTGTTATATTAAAGCTAAATCATACAATATATATATATATATATATATATATATATATATATATATATATATATATATATATATATATATATATATATATATATATATATATATATCCATTTATAATATTACTAGGAAGTAGGATAAGTAATCCAAATCTTTTTTGCTATCTACAAGAGTGAACGTGTTTCTTATGAACCTGTGATATTTACAAATAAAAGTAGATATCCTTATCGATAATAAGTAGGAAATTGAACTACGTCATATTTAAAGTATTCCTTATAATTCGTTATAATAGGTTTACACTGTCATGTTTGTACGTCATATCAATTATAGTCATACATTATAAATATTTAATAATTAATGCAATTTGTAGTATAATTACATTTACATGGATTGTCGATGTGAAATATGGTCTTAAACCCTGACCCCATAAAAAAAATGTTTTGGAAAATGCTCCCACCACCTAGACTTTACTAGTAGTAATATCCCCATATTATATATTTATTTATATGTTATGTGCTTTTTCCCGACTGCTAACGAAAAATATATTTCGTGTGTATCTTGTATGTATGTAATATTCTTGATTATCATATCTCCAGAACCGCTGAACGGATTTACTTATTTGAAGGTATATAGGTATACAAATACGAGTATCAAATTCAAGGGCTCAATACGAGAATTTTAAAAGGTATACCACGATTATCATTACCATAAAGAATCCTAACAAAAAAGTGAAAAATAAAAAAAAAATTGTAAAAACAAAAACCCCGACTGCATAAAACTAAAAAGAAAATAAACAAGTCCAATAGTTTTTTAGGATTAACAGTCGGGACCTATAAGTAATTCTTCAATCAATAAAATCTTTACCAGGAACCCTATATAATTTAAAGAGGTTATGTTTCTTAGATAAATGGAGTGTACAGCACAAAAATAATTTTCAAATTCGAACCAGTACATCGGGAGATACGTGCGCTCAACCAATCAAACTGTAGCTTTAAATTATGAGTATATAAATATACATTTACGTATAAGAGGTAAGAGCTATTTAAAGTCCGTCCACTAAAGATATTTTTAATGAGATAACGTGTTTACTAAAATTAAATAAAATTATCAGTTTAGCATTTTTAAATATAAATATAATAAAATAATAATAAATTATAATCTAGTAAAGATAAGATAATTGAAACAATTAAATATTTCCAATAATAAATCGTATAATTCCAAAAAATCCAGAATGCCGTCTTATCAATTGAAAAATGAACTCTGATAACCTCAATGTAAAAATAACTAGCTCAAGATATGTTTTTTTTTACATAGTAATCAGTTTATTAAAATTAAGATGAAGTAAATATGTAAGTAGGTAAATTATAATTATTTTCTTAAAATTTATAGAAAATTATTTAATGTTATTTTTTAAAATGACTGAGCAAAAATAGTAGCTTATGTTATATATATATTCATTCTCCTAGGGCAGCTAGATACCTTGCAAGAAGATAACAATGACCCTCTGATTATGGCTGATATTGACTTCTCCGCAGTTATATCCCAATTATACTAACCTCTACTAATATTATAGACTAAAAGTTTGTAGGTACGATTTAACGCAGTAACCTCAGGAACTACTGGTACCAATTGAGAAAATATAATGTTTTTGATAATCTGTTTATCGAGAAAGGCCTATCTGTGATGATGATGTCCTCGGAAACTTAAAATATTTTTTACTTTTGGTTGTTTTAATTTAATATATTATTTTAAAAAAAATCTTAAATAAATAAAAAAGTGTAGGCCCTCTAAAGAACCTATGCATATACTAATATATAAAAATTAATATTACTCGCATTCTCAACATATTCTTGGTGCCTTTCCAGAGATTACGAAATAAATTTGCCTTGAGTAGGTAAGATGCGTGTCATAATAGTGTTGTTTTTAATCGGATGTTTTGAAAGGTCGAGTCGCTTTTTAAATCGTCGCGCAACTTTTAAACTACGTCACTAGACGTAAAATGTACGTCACTTGATAATTTAAAAAAAATACCATTTTCCGGAGTATCGACAAAAAGTATTTTCCCTTTTTGTATATATTCTGAAGTAGGTACTATTATATTTGAAATATACTATTTCTGAAATTTCAAAATAGTTGTCATATAATCTAATTCTAAAAAACGTACTAATATAATTAGTAATTATTTCTTTTTAAATGTTATTGTAATAAAATAAACAAAAATTTTTGTGTGAATATTATCCATATGTTAAACAACATACGTCAACTTCATGCTGTATCCCGCATATCTAGTGGCAGAGGAAACCTAGTGTTAAGACACAAGACACCTAGTGTATCCACTTTCCGCCGAATTCTGGAGGCATTGAGTGACAGAACTCAACCGACACCAGAGCGAAGAAATTGAAATATAAATTGAAATAAATATCTAATTTCCTCGAGTGGACATCGGACATACGAGTCGCGAGTCGAGTCGCGTTCACATTCACACTTTATCCACCTGTGCCACGACTAGTCTCAATATGTTAATCAATACGTTAAAACCCAAACGAAACCAACTAGAATTAATGTCACGAGTGCGTTACATCATTTAGATACACGGCATCACGGCCGTGACATTGGACTTCGCTATCACATAATTAATTGATAACAAATCCATTTACAAAAACCATGTTACGGGAGCTTGGAAAGCTTTCAATTTACACGAATATATTGTTAAGATAAATTTTTGGCATGGATATATATTACAGTATATGGATATATATTATAGTATTATACCTGTACAGTTAATGTACTTTTTTGAGCTTCACGCTGTACCAGTGGGAGGGAACCTGGGAACATAGTGTTAAGACAGTCTGTTTACATTAGAACAGATTCGTTCCCTTATTTTTCTTCGAATTTTGAGGTTAATGCGTGTTGAGTGGCGGAACTCCCATCTAATTTGCTTGAGAATTTGCACACTATGTTTTATTCGAAGACAATTTATAATACTAACCTGATATTCTATCCAATATCGGTATCGGATCGCGATAACATAACATTTTAAAAGTAGAAAATGATTTAAATTGCTATATAATAAATAAATCATATATAATACTAGTGGGCGCGCGCGATTTTGCACCCTTAGGCGTGAATTCTAAAAAAACCACGAAACACGTGTTCAATAAAATATTTTTAATAGTCTGAATTAAATTTTTTATAAAAAGCAGTGGTAAACGATTTAAAGTTTTTCCATATAAACTTTCAACCCTTTATTTGAACCCTTAGGGGGTGAATTCTAACAAACCATGAAACACGTGTTCAATGAAATATTTGTGGGCTACTCCCACTAATTTATTTAATTTATTCAATATTATTTATACTAAATTTTAATGTCACATATTTATCTATTCAGAATCTTATTTATTATATAAATATCAAAAAACATACACTAGAAAATTATTTATTTAATTAAATATATAGAATTAAACACACAACCCACAAATCACCGACGTCGGTTAAAATGATTTATTATCTGCACGGCAATTGCTACCTGAGCCGTGTGACGTCATTTTGGGTCGTCCACAGCCGATCGCGCGAGACAATTCGCCAGCCAGTGAGTCGCAAACACCCAACCGTCGCGGATTCCTTGCACTTGCTATACTATCGGCCACTACGTCACGTACCTACCTTTTAGTGAACGTGCTTGTAGTTTTGTCTCCGATATATGTACACTCTTAATTTTCACTCCTTCTGTATTATTGGTAAACTGTGTGGACTATCTTTCTTTGTGTTTCTTCGTATATATGTGACTTTCTTTATATGTGTAATAAATATTTTGTGTTGTATATAAGACTTGATTATTGATACTAATCGTCTACAAACTCTAAATATCCACCGCACACCACCACCAAACTGGTGACCCCGAACAGTGCACAATATGAGTGATAGCAGTGAATCCGTTAAAACCGCCGGCTCGCGTAACGGCGACCACGTCACCGCACGTCGCACGCGTAAAGTGCGCGTTTCAAGTGAACGACACGATTCGTCGTTGGGATGTCGGAATAATTTTAAAATTCCACAATTTTCTGCGGATGATCCTGAGATATGGTTCGCATTATTGGAAGGACAGTTCGACAATTATAATATTACTAATGACCACACTAAATTTACATGTGTCATCACCAACCTGGACATGTCGGTTGCAAAAGCGGTGAAAGATATTATTATCAACCCTCCAAAGGAAAACAAATATAATAAAATTAAAACAGAGTTAATTCGTCGACTCACGGCTTCTCAAGAAAAGAAGATTAAACAATTACTTACGCATGAGGAGCTTGGGGACAGGAAGCCTTCGCAGTTTTTTGAGACACCTTCAGGACCTAGCAGGACCTTCGGTCCCAGAAGATTTTATTAAAACAATTTGGTGTGACCGTTTACCGAAGAACATTCAAACCATACTGGTTTCTCAGACTACCCACACCATTGACCAATTATCGGATTTGGCGGATCGAATATAGGAAATTACTTCATCCTGCAACATCGCATCAACAACGCCCAGTCAGATCCTGAGCTTAATCAACTTTTAGACGGTGAATCATCACTCCGCCTAGAAGAACTACCACTCAGGAGGAAGTAACAACTCGCTCTGGACGCGTAGTTCGCTTCCCTGACTACTTTCACCCGTAAGACGGTCTCTGGGGGGGAGTGATGTGGGCTACTCCCACTAATTTATTTAATTTATTCAATATTATTTATACTAAATTTTAATGTCACATATTTATCTATTCAGAATCTTATTTATTATATAAATATCAAAAAACATACACTAGAAAATTATTTATTTAATTAAATATATAGAATTAAACACACAACCCACAAATCACCGACGTCGGTTAAAATGATTTATTATCTGCACGGCAATTGCTACCTGAGCCGTGTGACGTCATTTTGGGTCGTCCACAGCCGATCGCGCGAGACAATTCGCCAGCCAGTGAGTCGCAAACACCCAACCGTCGCGGATTCCTTGCACTTGCTATACTATCGGCCACTACGTCACGTACCTACCTTTTAGTGAACGTGCTTGTAGTTTTGTCTCCGATATATGTACACTCTTAATTTTCACTCCTTCTGTATTATTGGTAAACTGTGTGGACTATCTTTCTTTGTGTTTCTTCGTATATATGTGACTTTCTTTATATGTGTAATAAATATTTTGTGTTGTATATAAGACTTGATTATTGATACTAATCGTCTACAAACTCTAAATATCCACCGCACACCACCACCAAATATTTTAAAGAGTCTGAATTTCGAATTTTATAAAAATCGGTGCTGTTTTAAAAAAAAAATCCATACAAATTTAGGGTTAAAATTTTTCAAAATCCCTTCTTAGTGGATGTCCAGATTATAAAAATAAACTTCTGTCCAAATTTCACGTTTCTACGCACAGCGGTTACGGCTGTGCGTGCGTCTACCTCAGTCAGTCAGAACAAGTCCTTTTATATATATATAAATATAGACAGAAGATAGATAAGTAGCCGTGGACAATAAAACTGTTTTTGGTAATATAGCTAAATATCTAATATATCGAATATACCAGGATATGTATGAAAAGAAAGCAATATATAGAGTGAACCTTAAAAATCTTAATAACAAAATATCGATACTCACTCATCGTTACACATACGGTCAGCATGATGTTATTTAGAAATAGAAGTATCTGCATGGTTCCCAGTATGGAGAAGGCAACGAAAACGCATATTAGATAAGCCATAAGGACTCGGCCATGTAGGTTCCTCAGCTCCGGCAGCCACGCGTATACAGTCACCGTCGCTAGTATGAATACGCAGGATATTATCATGCCTTGAAAGAAATTGAAAATTATGCATTTATTTAAAAGAAAAAATATTTAAATTGATTTATATGTATATAACTAAATTTACATTTTTTATAAATTAATTGGTTTATTAGTTAGTGTTTTACCTATAAAAAAAATAAATATCAAGATTTGTGCTTGTGACTCGTGAATAAAAATGCCTCAGTCATTGTAAATACAATTAAAGATCACAAAGACCTTTAGTAGAGGCCAGTCGTGGCGCAGAGGCACAAAGTGTGACTATATAACCGACTGGTTGTGGGTCCGATCTCCACTCGAGGAGATGAAATATTTACTTAAATTTATATTTCCCTTTCTTCGCTCTAGTGTCGAGGCGAAAATGCGGCGTTGAGATCTGCCACTCAACACGCAATGCCTCCAGAATTCGGCAGAAAGTGGGGAACATAGTGTCTTAACACTAGATCCCTAATTATATATATATTTTTTTAAAACCTTTAGATAACAAAATTATGTAAAAGACCTTCACTCAAACACGTTATAAGGGACAAAAAATATTCCTTGATTATTAACGTGAAGGCAACATATATTTAGCTGAAATTACTCAAAATTGATATTCAGTTGTGTAGATCAAGCAAACTTCATCTTATCCTTTGGATCCATCGTTTCCTATCAACCCTCTTCAATAATAATAATGATATAATAATAAGCTTACAAGTTGAGGCCGTCAAGCAAAGCGTAACGTAGAGTTTCACCACTCAACGCGCAAGGCCTCGAAAATTATTGCGAAAAGTGAGAAACGGAGTGTCTTAACATTAGGTTCCTTCTGCCTACTCTGCTATGTGAGTCTTATGTATGTATTTCTTATTAAAAAAAAAACTTACAAGTGGAGCTAAGGAGATAATTGGCGCTGTCTACATCTTCCTCGAAGCAAACCAAGGCATCGAAATTGGAAGTCGTGGTGCCATTTTCTTGTTCGAAAATAAATGTATCCACACAATACTTGTTGGGATCTCGTATTATCCATGACGGGATTCTGTTAGGCACTTCTATGTATAAACTTCCATCCTGAAAAATGATTTTAGTTTTATTTACTTATATTAAAGGTACTTAAAAAATATTAAATCTATATGGTCAATATTTAGATAAGGCAATATTTGAAAAAAAATTACGTATATAATAGGGTAGACAAAATTAATCTAATGTTAAGACAATCCGGTCTGCACATTTCCGCCTAAGTGCGAAGCATCAATTGTTGTATGGCGGATCTTAAAGCCAACACTCTTTATATATATATATTATTTTTATTTATATTATATTTTTTATATGTATTATTCTTATTATATATAGGAAGTAAGGTTAGCAGAAAGAATCTGAGAACCTTGTGCTTAGACTCTCCGTTCCCCACTTTCTGTTGAATTCTTGATATGTTGAGTGGCGCAACTGAACATCGTACTTTGCTTCTCTATCAGAGCGATTTGAATATGAAATAATGTAATTCCCACAACCATCGCGTTTATAGTCGCAGGCTTGTGCTCCTGCGCCACGACGGCCTTTGTTTATTGTGTGAAGATATAAATGAATAATACATCATAAATAAAGTACTTGAATTCAATTCACATAAAATCTTTATTTGGAAGAACTCATTGAAATAGTTAATTATGGTATGGTTTATAAGCAAGTGGCGTCTATTTTAACTATTATTTAGTCCCAAATGAGGGAGCTACTTTGTTGCGTAATTACGTATTGTTTTCAAAGAGAATGATCTAACTTATTCAATCTATGAACTGATATTATAATTGAAAGTCTATATATAACAAAGTTCCACTGAGTTTTTTACGCCGGTTCTCTTGAAGGCTGACACAGTAACTTTAATGAACTAGAGGTAAATTATTTAACGTTCAAAAATCACAGGCAGTCTCATAGTGCCTGCATTTATCCAGAGACCCTCTTCCCTACCGAACCGGTGTCGCTGTAAAAGCCAATAGGGCTAACAGCATTATCCTCAAGTTAGAAAAGAAACCCGTTTACTTTTTTATAATTTTTTTTGATTTATATATATTTTAATTTGATTTTTATTTATTTTCCTCCAATTATAAATTATAAATTTTCAGAGAATCGTTACATTGTATTCATGTAGATAATTTACAATAGTTAACTTATCTTTAATGATGACATGTTTCATATCATAGTTATAATATAATTTCTTAAAATTGTTAAATACACAAAATGTCAAAAGAAAAAAACAAGAAATTTAAAAGGACTAGTAGAATAAGTATGGGAAAATTGCACTGGTTTCTAAAAAATCTCTTTTAGCTTTATGATAGTATAACTATTTATTAACAATATCAAAATACTATTTTTTTGCTTCTAAATTTGTACAGTAAGGATGCTATGGGGGTTACAATCATTAACGTAAGAAAAACATTTTGTCAGTAAAAAGCTCACAAGAATTTCGATGACTCTGGATACGTCAGAAAGTATGGTATAATTTTAACTAATAGTGTTTAAGCGTTTTCCAGTTTTTCAGGCACGAGTTCGATTCCCGCTTCGGTGAAATTTATAGGAACGTTTATTTTTTAAGTGAAATTCCTTTATCGACGCATAGAAGAAATCTTATAGTAATGTTAAAAAAATCTTCATACTTTCCGAAATCATCGTTACTTTTTCTGTCACCTCGGTCACGGCGCCGTACGCGCTTATTTAAATTGAGCAGTGATTTAGAGAAAAATATTTTAATCATGACAAATGATTTAATAAGCGGACATATTCAAATTCATTTAAATAAATAGTAAGAATGAGATTTAATTTTTTTTAATAATCATTACGTGATTATGTAAAAAAATAAGACCAACGTATTTTTATGTTAACTTTACTTTTGGTAAAAATCCCTCCTAGTCTCTCCAAAAATATAAATGTGGAATGAGAGCCAAGTTAAATGTTAATTAATACGTTGTTCTCGACTTGACCGACAAAAGCATGGGAGATATACATGGGTGCCGAGTTCTGTGTTCACTAGTGACAAAATTCAAGCTAAATTTGACTTGGCTATTTGACTGTTAATTTAATAGACATTTAGTTTCACTTCATTCGTTCGTACATTAATACACACACACTCAATTACATTTTTTTCTTATCCTTGTCGTGTGAATTACAATTTTTAAAAAGGCGAATGGTTTTTGCTACCGAATTATCTCTAAATGTGGAGTAAAAAACATTACACCTATCAGAAGTAAGTAATGCAAAGTAATACAAAAAAAAACAGTTTATCGAAAATAGTTTCTTAGAAACTCGGCTCCCGTTATGAGTTGCAGGCGCGACTTACAAGAACCAGTATTAGAAAGAAAGCTTATTTCTCTTGTTAATGATATAGGTAAAAGTTTATATAAATTAAATTTTTCATTAAAATGTATATTTTACATATTTCTTTTTTTTCATATATGGTCATAAAAAACAATACTTATTCAAAAGTATATATTTTTATTACATGTTCATTGATTTCATTTACGTACCGAATTAAAAAAAAATGGAAGATTTACATGTCTAAAGGACTAACAACTTATAAACACTCTATGCTAATTATTTTAACGTCGATTATTTTGGTATTAATAATTACCGTAATTAAATAATATTAAGGGAAATAATGATAATAAGTTACAGCGAAAATATTATTAAAATAAATAATTAATTAAAAACTAAATTTGGAATGATTAACAATTACAAATTAACAATTAAAATTGAATGTCTGAATTGATTTGTTACGGGTTATATAGAAAACATTGTAAATGCTGCTTTAAATTAATTTATATTGTCATGAAAATGTAATTGTAGTTGTTTTAGTTATTTGACAAAAAACATATTTGTATCTATTTATCTATCTATTCTGTCAAAAAACGACTACTCAAGATCGACTTGAGTGTAGGATGCTGGAAAAAGCTTACAGATAGCTTTTTCTTACATTTAAAAATATCTTTTTAAATACCCGTTTTTAGTATTGGACTTTCAAAAATGTTAAATGCATAGAAAACGTTTTAAAAATTTAACAAATTAAATATTATTGTCATTGCTGTCTGTACGCGTAAAGTTAAAAATAATATTGAATTTATCTATGTATATAAAATATTGGGTATTTTAGTATATAATATATTTATAACATTATTAGCATTTATTAAATCATAAATTTAAAAAACCAACGACAAGGTCATCAACAAACATTTGTAAAATTAAAATTGACTTACATTTCGAACAAACGACTTTTGTTTGTACACTTGCCGCAAGCGCACACGAACCTCTTCGTTCACTTCGTTACAAATTGGCTTTTTGTGCTTGAAATGGAAATATTCCATCGGATTTATATTTAGGACATTTAAATATTTATTAACTACTGTCAAATTGAATCGTTTTTCAAATGTAATACACTTTTTATCAGAAAGACTGTAAGCGTAGCCGAAAGGGCAACATTTCTGGATGCAAGTCTTTTTCTGGCAAATACATCCTCGTGTACCATTTGTATTAGTAACGTATTCATTTCGTCTGTATCTAATACCTTCATATATTATATCACCATTAGTAAGTCGATCTCCATCAGATATATTTATACTGTCTTCTTCAATACATCCGTTGGACTCATTGTTTAGCACAAAAAATAACAAAATAGTCAACTTCCACATTTTTTGTTTATATGTAGCTATAACAAAATCGCTTGTTCTACTTGTATCTCACTTAATTCAGAACGACCATTGCATAGTAATCACGTAAACCAACAACAGTTTAGTCTTGGAGGTACCTAGCCAACTATACGTGAATTACTCAACAAGGAAATTCCACACCTGCGAGCATCGCAAATAAAAATGCTAGTCACTTTGGATATACCTGTTTGTAAAATACGTCTTTTTACTATATATTTAGAAATATTAATAACAATTAAGTACTACGAATAGAAATATTCTCAATAAGACGATAATGCTAATGACATGGTTTGTTATGTCTAACTCATTTGAGATGTTAGAACTGGTTCTTCGAGAACACCAATTTTATTATGTTGTATTATAATATTTGATTTTAAACACTTTGATTTTAAATTTTAGGTTAAATTTGAGGAACCTTAAGAACTGGTTATATACAAAGTGCATTCACATTTAGGCTTCAAAACACGGTAATTAAGTTACGAATATTCCTAGGATTTAAGTAAAATTCTCCATTGATCTGATCGTTCTTCATATCACATTGACACTTTCGCGTATTTATATTTAAAATGTCTATATAGATGTCCACCGTCTAACAAAATATAAGTTTTATCGAAAAGTTCGGTTTAAAGCTGACGTAACAACACGTCTTGCAATATCGAGGACTGACCCACTACTAAGCGAGCGGCTTCTGACTCTGAGTTCTGATTGAGTCTGGTATCTTGGATCGCGATCGTTTAGTTGACATTTTTTTTTATCGTAATTGATGGCCAGGCCTTATGTTTACTGTATGCTAACACAATTATCGAAGAAATTACATTTTAGCAAATATTACATAGGGTAAAAGAAAAATGTTACACCTAATATGGCAGCCCACCCTGAACCGATAGTGATGAGACACTTAGTGATACAGTTCTTTCAAACATAAACAATATTAATATTTTAAAACGCATGTTACATTAAAATTATTATTCAAAGGTAGTATGTGTCAGAACTTAGTGTAGCCCCACACACAGCGTTTGACTGTTATGGATTCGATTTCCACTCAGGATGATGAGTTATTTTCAATTCCCCTTTGTGGTAATAAACGCTGCATAGTGTAGTGTAGCGCGGCGTTGAGTTCCGCCACTAAAATAAATCGTAAGCTGTAATAACAAATAATAATAAATAAAAACATTATCAAGTATTTATATTTACTCCATGGGAAATTCGTGACCTTATGACATACACGAGCAAGATAAAATTATTATCATGTAAATTGTGAATAATATTTAATAATTTTTCTATCTCCTACACAAGCCGTATTTAAAAGATCGATTAAAATGTATGTATGGCCAGAGTGTTTAGTGGTTTCCAAGGGGAGCGAGTTCGAGTCCAGCTACGTTAAAATTTTTGATAAATTTATAAACATTTTTGTTAAATTAATAATAAAAAAAAGTTACTAATAATTAAAGTAGATAATAATATTTTAACGTTTATTTTAAAATTATAATAATTATTAATATTTTATATACAATCATCATAAATTGTAAGTCAAATTAAAATATTAATGAAAAAGGTCGCTTAATATGTAATTAATTTAAGTCGGTTAAAAAAAAAAAACAACCTTTTTCGGCATCGGAGGGTAAATGAAGGAATCTAGTCCTCCGAGCACTACACAATTTTCGAAACATTACAAATTGCGTGGCAGTATTTAACGCCGTACTTTGTTCAACAAAAATGAAAAATATTATTCGATTCAAACTTTCATTTTGGCCAAAATAAACTACATATATAGGAGGCTTTCCTATATAAAAATATTAGGAAACGGAGTCTCTTAACACTAGGTTCCCTCTGCCTACCCTGCTGCGTGCGGAATACAGCGCGAGGCTATAGATATGAGGATCCCTAAAATAGATAAGAAACAACATATATTGGTAAAATTACTTTTAAATTGATATTTAATTAGTTATCCGTCTTCAAATATTGTTTTGTCTCTGTTGACCTCATTACGTAAGGTTAGGAATAATGACTAAATGACGTGGTCCAAATTAGATAAAATTGTAATGAGATTATTTTTTATATTTAGTAAATATTTCACTTAATATTTCATTACCTCGAGTGAGAATGGAATCCACAACCTGTAGCATTTACAGTCACACGCTTGTGCGCCATGATTGGCCAAAGTCCTCAGAAATTAACATTTAATTAACAGAAATTAACTGACGTCGAGGTGAAGAGCGGGGTTTTGGTATGAACCTCATTGCCTCCAGATTTCGACGGAAAGTGGGGAACGGAGTATCTTAACACTACTAGGCTCTCTCTGTCTACCCTTAGCCTAGCCTAATCAGTTCATTAGTACTTACATTAGTTCATTAACTAACTATAACTAACATCATATCTTTCATAAAAAAACTGCCAAGTGCGATTTAGGTTTCGCGCACGAGGAGTTCCATAGCATTATCAATAAATTAAGTTTGTTGCATGTGGCCATTAAATTTTTATTTTATTACTTTTTTAATATTTTTTGTAACAGAAATACATAATCTGTGAACATTTCTATGTATAACTTACCACGGTTCATGAGATACAACCCAGTGAAAGACGGACAGACAAACAAACAGATTGGCAAGGTAGTCTTAGTAATTAATTTAAATCAAATCAGATTTACGCTGTATCCCATACACAGCAGGGTAAGCAGAGGGAACCTAATGTTAAGACACTCCGCTCCCCACTTTCCACCCAATTCTGAGTGGAGGAAGTCAACGCCGCGCCTTGCCTCGATACCAAGTGGGGATCGAACCCACAACCAGTCACATACTGCTAACTTCAGAGTGGCCACGACTCGTTGACCGTATTGTACAACATTTGTAAGTGTATTATACAAATAATAGCATGCTTCAGTTCACACACTAAATATTTGTTAGAAAATATATAAATATGTATACAATGTAATATTTTTAAACAGAATTTTCATAACAAATAATCTCAATACTCATTTTCATCTTCTCGCTTTGATATGAGACAAACCACGGCGTTGAATTGAGCAGACACTGCACAAAGTCTCGAATTTGGGCGAAAAATACATACGAAATAAAAGTTATTTTTTTCCAGGAGGAGGAGGAGGAGGAGTTTATATAGGAATATAAACTTTATATATATGCAACGATAATTTTGTAATTTTGTATATGAAATTTCGAGTACTATGCGTCTGTCAAAAATAATGTTCAAAAATATGTACGATTTGTCACATGCACTTGACTTTAATTTGGGTTTTAGTCCACCTAATGGTTACCATATGCCAATCTTAGTGGATTTATTATTCATAAACATACAATATCATTTTTATTAGAGTGTTTTCGTATGTTCAATTACAAATTTAAATGGATGAAGTAAAAAAAAACACGAGTACCTACTTAAATATTTAGTTTTTTCTTTTTGGAACTTTGGACTTGGAGATAGGAAAGCTCACAGACAAAATCCTAGCCCTGCTTTTTCTAAGCATATTAATACAAATTTTATGAATATTTTTAACATTTTTAAATTGTTATTCAACACGTATGAAAGAAAAATACTTATTAAGAAAACGTATAAAAAAATTACGTTTACCAAAAAGACGCGGGTTCAAATTCCGCTACGTTAAAAATTTTAATACGTTTTCTTAATAAGTATAATTTTATGTATGCTGTAAATATTATTCAATAGGATATGTTAAAATAACATTACTTTCGGTAAATTATTCACACTCGATAAGTAGGGCAGGCCGCGAGAAACTGGGAACCTAGTGTTAAGACACTTCGTTCCCCATTTTCCACTGAGTTCTGGAGGCATTGCGTGTTAAGTGGTGAAACTCAACGCCACGCTTTGCCTCATTACCAGAGCGAAGAAATAAAAACATTAAATATTTAATTTCTTTGAGCGAGAACCGAACTTACAACCTGTCGCGTTTGTACCCTTGCGCTATGACGGTCCTATAACAAGAGATGATGTTTTCTATTGATACTGTAATCTATTTTGATCATCCAAGAATGTAAGATCAAGGCTGACTCCGTTTAATCATTCTTCACGGTATTTTTTAATCAATTCAAATAAGTTAATAATGCTAAGAAACAATTGGGATTTGCCTGAACAAACAATTTTTATTCAATATTATACTCAATAACAAGTATTATAGGGTCGTTTTAACAATCTATAAATGAGAACGGCATCTTAAGATCGCTTTCAAGAACGATCTCAGAGTTGAGAGCGATTTATGAATACGCGCCTATATATCGATACCTTAATTCGCAAACAAGTTAACTTCATCTACGTGAATTTTATAAGTGATACCGAAAATGTTATTTTATTTTTGGCAGACCACTTGTACGACTGATTGTCTTAAATATACAGTGACATATAGCTTCACGTTGTATCCCGCACACACCAGGCAAGGCAGAGGGAACCTAGTGTTAGACACTCCGTTCCCCACTTTCTGTCGAAATCTGGAGGCATTAATAATAAGGAGGCATTGCGTGTTGAGTCAGTTATATACGTACGTCATTCAGGATTCAAAATTTCTTCGTGATTTTTTATAGTCTCTATTTATTATAGATATATGCGACATAGCGGGTATGGTGGGATAAGGGGATTCGATTGTCACTCGAGGAAATTAAATATTAAATATTTTATTTCCGCTCTGGTGAAGAGGCGAAGCGCGGCGTTGAGCTCTGCCACTCAAAACGCCACGTAAGTGGGGTACGGAAATGACTTAATTGGAACGAAGTGTCTAAACACTAGGTTCTCAAGTTCCATCTGCATATCTTGTTATGTGCGGTATACAGCGTGTAGCTAAAAACCAAAAAAAAAATGGATACTTTCTTATTTAGTTTATAATTCACAGGCCTATTTTAAAGCTCTTAACGTAAAATTTTCCGATGTGTATGGAAAACCCACAAGAACTAAGCAACAATTTATCATATAAATGAATCAATTATCTCGTTTATACACTATAGAGTACATGGACTAATTGTATAGTGTCGTACTTGCTTGGTTCACTATGGGGTTTTTATCATCGTCATAATCTTAAATGGAGGACGAAAGTGTCAAACATTTTTTTAAAAATAAATAAATAAGTAAATCAGCTTCACGCTGTATCCCGCACACAGCAAGGTAGGCAGAGGGAACCTTGTGTTAAGACTCCGTTCCCCACTTTCTCCCAAATTCTTGAGGCATTGCGTGTTGAGTGGCAGAACTCAACGCCGCGCTTAGCCTCAACACCAGAGCGAAGAAATGGAAATATAAATTTAAGTAAATATTTCATCTCCTCAAGTGGGGATCGAACCCACAACCAGTCGGTTTTGCAGTCACACTTCGTGCCGCTGCGCCACGTCAGGCCTTTTTTTACTTGTACATTTTTTTACTTGTACATTTTTTCAAAGGGTTAAAATTTTTGTAACTATAAATATATTTAATAGTGTAGTGGTAGTTTTGTGATAGATTTTAGCAAAATAGAAGTACGGGGCCAGTCGTGACTCTGTGCCCCTGCACAGAGTATGACTGTAAAATCAACTGGTTGTCGGTTCGAGCCCCACTCGGGGAAATTTAATATTTATTTACATTTGTATTTTTATTTCTTTGTGTTGGTTTTGAGGCAAAGAGCGGCATTGAGTTCCGCCACTCAACACGCAAGGTCTGCAGAATTTGGTGGAAAATGGGGAACGGAGTGTCTTAACAGTAGGTTCCATCTGCCTATCCTGCTGTGTGCGGGATACAGTAGCGAAGTTTTAGTAGAGAAGTACTTAAGTTCCATAACGTGTAATATAGCGTACGTCCACCAGTGGACTGTCTATACACCTACAGTTCTATATATCTACAGTTCACATTCAATCAAACATTTTCTTAGCTTTATAATATTAGTACAATTTTAAAAATCTGTGGTCCATTTTGAAAAGGCCATATATTTAATTTTTCATTGATTACATCTATTCTGATATTTTTGTTACAATATAAAAAACTGTTTATTTAACTTCGTTTAAAAGATATTGCGTTCCATATACATTGGTATTGGTAATATTTGCGTTTGAATATATTAAGTACGTAGCGCAGGAAATAACATAATATTTGCTGAGACATACAGAAGTTATATAGTTTAAAAAAAAAATTATTACATTTTTTTAATATATCCTATTATTTTAATCCAGTTGTTTTATTAGAAATCGTTAAATTAATTACTTTTTATGTGTTACTTTATAAAAATCCTTTTTTCTTAAGATAAAATATTAAAAATAAAAAGACAGAGACAGTATGTCAATTAAGATGTTAATTGATGTTTCTGCTTGTGGCATTAAAATTCTTACAACTGGCGACATCTAGTGATATTAGTACTTACTGTTTAAATACTCGATTTGATAACGAGACTGTTAAAACTTCGTTACTAATAAAGTTTAGAAAGCTATTAATAGATGGCGCTGTTGTATTTTTTAACTGTCTCACTAAAATATGTCGATTTGTGTAAGAGTCGCATTGAATTAGGGGATTTACATTACTTTATAAATAAAAATAAGTCCGTCGTAGCACAAGGGCACAACGGTATGACTGAAACGCAGTGGTTTTATGTTTAATTCCCAGTTGAGGGAATTAATTATTATTTATTAATATTTCTATTTCTTCGCCCTGGCACTAAGCCCGGCATTGAGTTTTGCCAATCAACGACGCTCACGCAACAATATCAAAAAATATGTTATTGTATACTTAAAAAAATGATTTTTAAAAATACATGGTGTACAAAAAATGTATATTACTAAAATAAGAAGTTGAGATCTTAAGTGCTTAAGATGATTATGTATAAAAAGAATATCAAAAATTAAATCAGCTTCACGTTGCATTCCGCACACAGCAGGGTAGGCTGAGAGAACCTAGCGTTAAGACACTCCATTCTCCATTTTCTGCTGAATTCTGAAGTGCGTGTTAAGTGGTTGAACTCAACGCCGCCCTTTGCCTCGACAACAGAGAAGAGACACATAAATGAAAATTAAAATAAATATTTCATTTCCTCGAGCCTGGATCGAACCCACAACCATTTGCGTTTGCAGTCGCATTTACGGTCGCTTTGTGCCATTGCGCCTCATAAATTGTACTGAACTGTATGTATAAATAAACGATATAGGATAGATTTCTATTTCTAAGTTCGTAAAAATTATAAAATATATTTTATTTAAATCTATTTATAATTTAATACTTACCGATTATATCTTGTTTTAATTTTAATACCATAAATAGATGTGTCCCATGTCACATCACTTTTGTCTTAACACTGCCTTCCCCAATATACAAGGAATATAAAAGATGATTTTTGTTATTTTTTTTAGTATATTCGAGAATACTTCTTGTGCTGCACTATTGTAAGTGTTATAATACAAAAATAATTAGATCATTTGGTCCCAAATGGTATATTAAAATTTAAATGTTAATCGATTTGATCGGGACCTATCAAGCTCAGTCAGGAAGGCGAAGGGCCATCATGGCGACGACATCTCATTTTCTTAAACAAAATACATTAATATTCTAATGTTTATATAATGAGACCGATTCGATTAATATTGATATATTAAAATATATGTTAATATAAATCGATTTTCTAACAACATAGTATAATAAATTATTATAATGTGCCAACAAAAGCTCTTTATAGGATGAAGATGACCTTTAGGTAGAATACTGCAACTCTGAAACTTGGTAGTAACCAGTTTTACGAGGAAGCGAAAACTGATCATAAGTAAAGTGATCATTAGTTCCCGACTCGCACTTGGCCAATTTGAGGGGCCCATAACCTATTTTGAAGGCTGGATGGTGGAGAGACACCATTGTCATTACTATGGGCAGTGTCTGGGAATATGACTTATTGAATAGCAATATCTTTAAAAAAATACGATTATTGAAGAACGGAATACCTTTTGTTTTTGCGGCTTCGCCCTCGACTGTTTAAAAACCGTCGTGGCCTGGTGGCGTGAGTATTAACGCGAAGGTTGTGAGTTCTAGTACTCGCTCTGGTAACGAGGCAAAACGCGGCTTTGAGTTCTGCCATTCAACAACACGTCACACTAAGCTCCTAGGGTCCCTTGCCTACTCTGCTATGTGCGGAATACAGATTACAGCGTGAAGCTATATCGAAATGTCGAAAGTTTTATACAACAAGCGATTTAAAAGGTTTTTGCAAAAAAAGGTATTTGCAAAACAAAATACAATTTTCAAAATGTTTTCGGTATATTCTTCATGTTAATCAGAGAGAACTTTGAGTTATGGATCATTTAAGTTAGTGTTAAGACACTTCGTTATCCATTTTACTTCTTAATTTTTGTGATGTACGTAGTGGTTACAGCGGCGGAGCTCAACGCCACTATTTAACTATAAATAAATAAATAAAATAAATATCACGCGATAGGATTGAACTCACAACCATCACGTTTAAAGTCAGTCGTATTTCCATTACACCACGTCCTAACAATTTAAAATACATATAATAGGGCAATAAAAAAAATATTTCGTACGAAAATCGTAACATGTGTGTTTTATTATTTGTCTAACATCCAACAAGTCATTAATTTATTATTATGATGTAGGCACGTGTAACGGCTTAAATTTACTTTTCCATTTAAAAGAAGTTAGATTTTACAACGACTCATAAGCGGGAATTGAACCCACAACCATCGGCGGCCCATCTTTAATCTATACTTATTGGTGGCATTTAATAAAAGGCATTTAAATTGCTTTGTGCGTTTGTTCACGCTAATCTCAGAAACAGCTTAACTTAATTACTTTTTTGACCGTATTTTGTTAAGTTTCCCGCATCATTTATAAGAATAAGAAAGATGCTCGACAAAGTCGTTATAATAAATAACTGAAGACCAAAATAATACTAGACGCATTGCGTGTTGAGTGGCGGAATTCAACGCCGTGCTTTTGTCTCGACACAAGAACAAAGAAATGGAAACATAAACAACTTAATAATTAATAGTTATATTAAATAACTAAATCTCTCAAGAGCTTTTATCTCTAGAACGTTTCAAGATATCGAGTGGAAGTTCAAACCATATTCTCAGAGATACGGCCCCATGATTTCATGATAAAGACGTATGTCTACATTTGCTTAAAAATGATATTTTAAAGGGAATCAAAATTAAAAGGGTACTTCCAATTGCTCAGGAAGGTTGTACTCGTCCAGAAAAAGATAAAAACTGTACATTTGTAATTTGCAATCTCGATTATTGGGATGGATGGTGGTAAATTGAATTGAAAAATAAATTAATTTATTTTACACCTACCTATTGGTGTATACAAAATAATGAATAATTCATTCATTCGACATCACGATTTATTTCTAGTCACGTATTCTATGAATTATGAATGATTAAACTAAAAAACCAGTGAATGTATCCGTCATTATTAATGATATACCTATATGTTAGATTTATATATAGGAAAAGCATGTATTTTAGATATTTGAATTAGAACATCGAGGAAAACCAAAGTTAATAAACTGTGTTTGTAGGTGAAGGGCAACTGATGAAGGAAGAATGTTCTTCAGAGTTCTGATGATGATATTTTTAAAATTGTAAACATAAAGCGGTTTGCGCGAGTTATTTTTGAATGTCTGGACGGTGACGTAATAGATATAGGTTCTTTTTTAACCGGCTGCAAAAAAGAAGGAGATTCTCAATTCGGCTGTATTTTTTTTGTTACAAAAATATAACTACATTTTTTTATACTACTTTTGTTCCATGTGTATATATTATTTTATTCACGTTAACGCCACTTCCGCATTGTACATTGAGTAAAAACTCATTCCATTCTACAATATTTGGAGGTCAGTAGAATAGCAAATAAAATTACTCCAGTCTATTGGATGTGGGTTCAAATCATTTCTTATTTATTATTATACTTATGATTTAAGCGTTTCCTAAGTTTTTGGAAACAAAGAACAGTGTTAGAATCTCTTCTCCTTTACAGGTTTTAATTTTTTTTTTATGGAAAAGACACGCAAACGAGCGTGCGGGTCACCTGATGGTAAGTGACTACCGCCGCCCACGACCCCGTGCAACCCCAGAGGAGCTACAGGTGCGTTGCCGGCCTTTAATGGAATGGGTTGGGCGCCAGGGGCCCGGCATTACCTGATGCGAAACGCAGTGGCATAAAGCCATTACTTCACGCCGGTTTTAAATGCCGGGGGTGGTAATGATCCGGTTGAGTCTGCCCATGCGTGTTGCCATTGCTGGCGACGTGACTCTACCACACGTACTTTAGTCGCCTCTTACGACACCACCAGTACCAGGATGATCCTATTCTAGGCCGGGATTACACGGAGTAACAGAGTAAATTAAAATTATAAATAAATAAATCAGCTTCACGCTGTATCCCGCACACTGCAGGGTAGGCAGAGGGAACGTAATGAAAGACACTCCGTTCCCCGCTTTCTGCCGAATTTCGGAGGCATTGCGTGTTAAGTGGCAGAACTCAACGCCGCGCTTTTGCCTCGACACCAGAGCGAAGAAATGGAAATATAAATTTAAGTAAATATTTCATCTCCTCGAGTGGGGATCGAACCCACAACCAGTCGGTTGACAGTCACACTTTGTGCCGCTGCGCCACGACCGGCCTCTAATGGCTCCAATTAAAATTATAATGTCTAAATTATAGCAATTGAATATGCTTAATGGTTCCCGTGACGTGGAGGTCCTTGGGCGAGGCGTATGTCCAGCAGTGGGCTTGAGAGGGCTGATATAATGATGAATTGTTAAAAATATATATTTATGTTAAATAGGAAAGTAAGGGACAAGCAGCCCGCACGCAGCAGGGTAGGCAGAGGGAACCTAATGTTAGGACACTCCGTTCCCCACTTTCCGTGAAATTCTGGAGACATTGCGTATTGAGTGGCGGAACTCAACACCGCGCTTTTGCCTCGACGTCAGAGCGAAGAAATGAAAATGTAAATGTAAATAAATCTTTCATTTCCTTAAGTAGGGATCGAACCCACAACTAGTCGATTTTACGGTCACATTTTTGTGCCCCTGTGCCACGACTGGCTTTAGTTTATAGTTACGTACTGCTATCTTATAATACATAATACTGTAATAATATTATTTTATAATCATTTCGTAATTTACAAAGACTAGGTATATTACAACAAATTAGGTTTTATAATGTGTTACAATTAATAAATATATGTGCAAAAGTTACATCTAAATTGGTTCAGCTACGTATATGGAAATATTGGATTTACCACATTGTCTAACAATGTGGATATACATAACGTGGCGTTAATTTCCGCTATTTAAACGGCTCTATCGTTATTTCTATTATAAAATGTTAAAGTCACTAACTCAGCATAGTGTCACAAGCTTATGTGCCTTTCTCGGAATATATACAAAATTCATAGCGCTAAAAAAAACCAGACAAACAAAATGATATTAATAATACGTATTTTCGTGTTGCTGATCGTATGATTATATTTAACTTCGTGACGAAATATTTTTATCTTACCGAATTAGAAGTAAATTAATAACTTTACTAAGTGTTTCAATGTCATGGGTTCTTATGATCTTTAAATAACTGTCGCTGTTCTAAGAAACTTGTTTTCATATCACTTTTGAGAAACTTCGAATACAAAATAAAATTCAATTTATGGCAAATTGTAATTATTTAAGATTATTAGTTAGGAATTAATTTGAAAGATATAACATATTCAGGAGGTTAGAGAACTTTTGAATAAAAGCTTATATTTATCACTACATAAATATTCTAATTAAGTACTTCTAGTTATAATTTGTTTTAATTATATTGTTTTTTTTTTTTTTCAAAAAAAGCAGATAACATGAGAGTATCTCAGCTTAAATTTAGAACAAATCTAGAGTATATTTCTAAACTCTTGAACTTCTTGACCCACGTTTGACACGTTTGACACGTTTGACACATGGCGCCTATTTGCCATTATGTATTTCGATTATTGTGGTAATAAAATTGTACTAAGAGTAAAATAAAGTTAAGTGATTTAGGTTAAGTGATCAGTTATATTTATTGTTAGTATTTGATAGTAGCTCAATGTAGTGTTGTTTATATACATGGTGTTTATATACGCGCTTATACTTTTGATGTTGATTTTTAATATAAATAAAAAGAAGGTGGTCAGTATGGTGTCAACAATAAAAATACCAAATATTAAAAAATATTTAGTTATGATGTAGAGGACAGACCAGACTCTGGTATGGTAGAAAATAAATTTTCAGTGAAGGAGGAGGAGGACTTTAGGAGTATAGGTAATAAAGATTGGTTCTAAACCTAAATTAAAATATCCTCATATATTTATTTAGGGTTAAAAAATAAGCAACATAATTAAAAACGAAGTAATTACAACGAGGAGCTAATTAGACGAATATTTTCTAATAATAAATTAAAGTATTTATTAAAAAAGTTATTGTATCTCTGTTGTGTCAGTTACAAAATTCTATTTGATTATTCTACAAAATTTACTTCTTTATATCATCATTCTTGTTTTATCTATACATGATACGTGATACTCAAACAAGACCATTGAAAATAAGATTTCATTTAATCTAAAAGTATAAAAAAATCACCTGATGCCATTCAGGCGTAGTGGCCTATAATGCCTAATTAAGTACGATAATATTGAGTTCAAATTATGTTCGAGGAAGCTTATATGTTTATTTTTTGCTTGAAAACTGTATTTTGATATCAAATTATACAATATAATGAAAAAAAACAATGTTAAAAATGTAAAATAAGTTAAGATAGGTGTCTCTATCTTTTTTTTAAGCCTCACGCTGTATCTCGCATGTAGCAGCGTAGGCAGAGGGAACCTAGTGTTAAGACATCCTGCTCACCACTTTCCACTGATTTCTCGAGGCATTGCGTATTAGGTGGCAGAAGTTAACGCCGCGCTTTGCCTCGATACCAGAGACGTTAAATGATTATATTAAATATTTTATTTCCTCGAGTAGCAATCGAACCCACAACCTGTCACGTTTAGTCCAACTAACTGCCCTCTATATTTAGTAACATGATTAAAAAATTTTATATAGTTACACAATTTATGTAAAATTTAATATGGAATTTAATAACAAAGTCACTGTCACTGTCCTACTTACAGTATATTTTGCACATCCTATTACAACCAGTTGAAGTCCTTGAATATCGACTCGACCGAGGCGAGCTACTTATGAATACCATGTTAGCAATTAAAAGAGCAGTAACTAGGTATTGGCTACTAAAAAGCTACTAAAAAAGGTCTAAAAGCAAATATCTCAAAAGGGAAGATTATAAAATGATAATGTTATTCTTTTTTGAAATGAAGTCCTTTATTCAACGGTTGTAAGTTCGTTGTAATAAAATATTCAATATATTCCTTTCCCAGAATTGGTAACGAAGCAAAGCGCGGTGTTGAATTCCGCCATGACTACCAAAAAAAAAAAAGATTGATCTGATATTTCTAAGAATTCGTTTTTCGAAAAAATCGGGAAACATAATGACTTTGGTGTCCTGATGATACAAATATAAACATTTACGAAAATCGGAGCACTCTAAAATTACAGTTTAAAAATAATATATGAAAACTATCGAGTGAAGAAATAAAATTTTATTACTATTACTACAGCTATAAACAAAGATACTTTTAGTATCAACGTCTTGACTGTAGTGTGTATCAAAAATTCAAAATAGGCCTACCTATATATATAATATAGTATTTTTGTCTCAACTAGTGAAGGTGGTACGAGATATTTAACTAAGAAGGAACGCGCCTGGCCGTGATCTGAATTAATAATATTTCCTTCACATAATAAACATGCGGTAACGATAGCACATTTGGTTGGAGGGCAGATTGTTGAATAGTTGTAAGGATATTTATAATATAGTGTATTTGAGGCTATTTATTGTATATACAGTTTAATGTGATTTGTTTAATGTAAAGAAATAAATGTTTTGTTATTTTGTCGTTTGTTTCAATTGGGTTGTCTAGCTGAATGTGATAATTATGGGTTCAAATTCCACGTGTGTGGTATATTATATATATACATTATTTTGTTTGAAAATTAAGACATACAACACTTTTTATATTTAGTTTTAAGTCGGTAAAGTATTAATAAGTATTGATTTTTATCAATGAACTAGCCACATTTAGGAGGATACGAGCGAGGAGTGAACTAAAGTGACTTAACACTACGTCCGTTGCTCATTAAATGATAAATTGTTTACAACTGCGGAATAAATCCTGCTATGTAATTAAATATAACTAGTCTAACTTGTAAATAAATAAACTAAATCAGCTTCACGCTGTATCCCGCACACAGCAGGATAGGCAAAGGGAAGCTAGTGTTAAGACACTCCGTTCCCCGCTTTCTGCCGATTTCGGGGGGCATTGCGGTTGGTGAGTAGCAGAACTTTTTTCTTTTTTTTTATGAAAAAGACACGGCAAACGAGCGTGCGGGTCACCTGGTGGTAAGTGATTACCGCCGCCCACGACCCCGTGCAACCCCAGAGGAGTTACAGGTGCGTTGCCGGCCTTTAAGATGGGTTGGGCGCCGGGGCCCGGCATTACCTGATGCGAAACGCAGTGGCATAAAGCCACTACTTCACGCCGATTTTAAATGCCGGGGGTGGTAATGATCCGGTCGAGTCTGCCCATGCGTGTTGCCATAGCTGGCGACGTGACTCTACCACACGTACTTTAGTCGCCTCTTACGACACCACCAGTACCAGAATGATCCTATTCTAGGCTGGGATCACACGGCACAAGTCTTAACGCCGCGCTTAGCCTCGAAACCAGAGCGAAGAAATGGTAAATATAAATTTAAGTAAATATTTCATCTCGAGTGGGGATCGAACCCTCGACCAGTCGGTTTTACAGTCACACTTCGTGCCACTGCGCCACGACTGGCCTCAAATATTTTATATTTAATAGTTTCATATTGTAAACAAAAAATCACCTATAAAATGCTAATATAGAAACAAATAGGACTCGAAAACGTAAGAGGTTACCAATTTATTATGTCTATAGTGGTTTCATGACAGTATAATTTATTCCGTATAAACGGGTTCGGCCACGACTTTTTACATAGGTTTTTACACTTTTGCATTCGAGTTAAGCAATTAACGGAATTGAGCCATGTCGTGATATTACTTTTATAAGTCTCTATATAATATCATATATTTTGTAATATTTATTAAAAATAAGTTACACAAGAAGTTGCAATAAAAAATATGGTCTTGTATAAGGTATTTCTTCTGAATATGAAACTGAATTATAATATTATATAGAATCGATCGATATATATATATATACATATATATATATATATAGTAGAAGTAAGTAGTTTTAAAAGCTCTGGCCAATAAAATTACTCACATATTCTCGTTTCGACACAGATTTTTTTACTCTGTTTTTACAATTTTTACTGTTGTAATCTTAAATGATTTTTTTAAAGAGGTAATACTCAAGTATGGAAAAAATATAACAAAATAAAAAAATCTCGTCATTTTGTCTTAGCATAAAAGTCTAACCTAATTATATCTTTTTCCTACATTTGCATCGCGATTTCTTAAATTATTTTTCAATACACATTGACATTTATAGTTCAAATGAAGGACAGATAAACTGATAATGTAATACATGATACTAGTCTTGGCGCAGGGGCACAAAGTGTGACTGTAAAACCGTCTGGTTGTGGGTTCGATCCCCGCTCCAGAAGATGAAATATTTATTTAAATTAATATTTTCATTTCCACACTTTGGTGTTGAGGCAAAGCACGACGTTGACTTCTACATCTCAACACGCAATATTTCCAAATTCTGGAGATTCGGCAGTAAATGGGGAACGGAGTGTCTTAAGACTAGGTTCCCTCGGCCTACTCTGCTGTGTGCGGGATACGGCGTGAAACTGATTTATTTATTTGATTTTATAACAATGTAAATATATAGATTACTAAAAAGTAAAAGTAAAATACTCTTTATTGTACACCAGAAATACAGATCACAATATTGAAAGAAACATATAATCAGTACAAAAGGCGGCCTTATCGCTAAATGAGCGATCTCTTCCAGGCAACCTTTGGGTAGAGGAGAGAATTAATGAAATGGGAAGGGGTGTACATAGCAAATGAATACTTATATATTAAACCATAATAGGATATTAACATACGTATAGAGGTATACATATATACATCCATAAATACATACCTACACATTCATATACACATA
Source organism: Heliconius sara (assembly GCA_917862395.2). NCBI lineage: Eukaryota > Metazoa > Arthropoda > Insecta > Lepidoptera > Nymphalidae > Heliconius > Heliconius sara. The sequence continues at coordinate 17,170,672 of OU860791.1, forward strand.
CGTACATACATACATACATACATAAATACATAACTACATATTCACTTACATACAAACATACATACATAAATGCATACATAACACCGAACAAGGAAAAATACTAGTTGAATAAACAAATAACCAATTTTACTTATTTCACTGATTAATGGCTTCCAAGATAGGTATTGATCAAAAATAATACCTAAATTTTTTACATTGTCCGTAAAAGGGACTATTGTTCCATCAAGCGATATAGACAGTAAATCACGTACAGTAATTTGAGAGATGAATCTTGGACTACCTATAATAATCGCTTGAGTCTTTTTCGGGTTTATAGTTAAGCCTAACGATTTACTTCGTATCAAAATGTTTCTGAGTTCTTAGTTTAGTGCTGAAATAGTAATAGCGAGATCGTGATCGTGTACTTGGAGATCGTCAGCATAAAGGTGGTAGGGAGAAGACAGATTGTGACAGAAATGATTGATAAAGAGTGAAAATAAGAGAGGGGACAATACGCCACCTTGCGGAACGCCAGCAAGCACCGAGGACCATTCAGAATAGGAATCCTGAACTCGTATACGTTGCTTGCGACCATGCAAGTAAGAGTGAAACCAATCAATCACTTTAGATATGTTATCCTAAAGTGATTGATTGGTTTCACTACTATACTAGTATATAATATATAATTAAATTGCTAAAATATTTAGTTTTGATTCCCAATTACGTGTCAGTGAACGACAAATAACAGTGATTCTCTGAGGTATAGATAACTTCAGGATATTTTAGATTTATAAAACATTTATAAAAACAACTGAACTAAGTATTTAAATTCTCATATATTTTCGAGTATATGTCTGTTTTGGGTTCGATTCCTACTCGGGAGAACGAGTTGCTATTTATTAATTTGTTCAATTTCTTCGCTTTGGTAATAAAGCAAAGCACGGCGTTGAGTTTAGTCAGTCAACACACAATGCCTCCAAATATTCGAAGGCAAAAGGAGAACGGTGTCTTAAAATTAGGCTCTAAATGCATCATGATATAGCACGAAGCTGAAAAAAGTATGTATGTATAAGTATGCATTGAAAATAGTTATGTATAACAGCTTTTCTTTTTGTTATGTACAGTTATTTTATCTATTATTTGGAAAACATGCAAATAAAATAAGCTGAAATTTTATAAATAAATAAAATTCCAGCTAAATTTCCAAAAAAATTAAAAATCAAATTTTAATTTCTTCACTTTCATGTCGAGGCAAAGCGCGGCGTTGAGTTCCGCCAGTCAACAGGAAATGCCTCCAGAATTTGACAGGAAGTGGGGAGGGAGTATTTTCTCAAAAAAATTGTTAGGATATTGTCATTTGATATCCTTATCATTGACGTTATTGAGAAACACTTACAATTGTCCAATTTTTCAATGCCATTTGATTGCTCCGCAAATATTGTAATTAGTATCTATATATATCCTTTTACAGCTTTATCACATCCTGTTTTGTAGGTTTTTATACATTAAATATTATGTATTTTATAAATATAACATTCGGTGATACGAAAATGCCAAATTTTTGTGACTACGTTTTGCGTTAACGGAACTCAACACCGCTTTTTGAGTACCAAGTGGGGGAAATGAAAATAATAAAGTTCATAGAACCCACAATCGTCACATTAATAGCTCGACGTTTTTCTACTGCATCATGACACGACGGCCTAATATATGAATATTAAATAAATATATATGTAACTTGGTTTGTGACTTATTGCGAGCGGTGACTGTGACTTTAAATATCGCTAGGATAAGCTAGTTATCAGTGAACATTTCCTTGCATGATTTTATTTTATGCTATTTAGTAATTTATATTTCCATTTCTTCGCTCTGGTGTCGAGGCAAAGCGCGGCGTTGAGTTCTGCCACTTAACACGCAATGCCTCCGGAATTCGGCAGAAAGTGGGAAACGGATTGTCTTTCACTACGTTCCCTCTGCCTACCCTGCAGTGTGCGGGATACAGCGTGAAGCTGATTTTAGTAATATGGAGCATGAAGGTAAATAAATTATATTTATTATGTATGTATGTATACATTGGATGTCTTTTTAAGTTAATATTAATAATAACATTAATTTTATAAACATAAAATTAATATAATATTGTTTTAATACTGTAAGATAAAGAATATATTGATAGATTAACTTACACTTTATAAACTTAAAGCCCTTTTCTTTATTATTTACTGTACATTTAAAAAACTGTACGCTTAAGCTTTTCTGATTCCCTTATTATTTAATAAAAATATATATACCTTTTGAACGAACCACGGATAGTCATCTTCGAAGTACACACTCCCTCCACATGGTATCCCGTAGAAGAACGAATTCTCCTCAGTTTCAGTGAACCTCAGGTTCTCCATATACCCCGAATGATAAGATATATTGATTCCATTCAACTGTACCAGATCCTCGTATTCTGGACTTTCAACACAATATTTATTAGGAGGATTAATATAATAAACTTGGCCTAGAGGACAACACTTTCTAAAACAATTGTTGAATTTACAAGGACATCCATACTGTCTTATTTCACCACTAACGTTTTTTGCATATACATATTTTGATGGAAATTTAACACCGTTTTTAACTAAAAGGTCATCTTGGAGTACCGCGTCTGTGAGGTCGATGCTAGTATCATCGTCACACAACGGTTCGGTTTCGTAACAATTAACTAATATAATTAAGTTCAAAATTAAAACGGTTTTATAGATTATAAAAGAATACATTTTTATTTTTTTACAAAAAATACTGTTGATTTAATATTTTTTTAAGGTTCGGCGTGCACGCGCGCAGCCCGCGCCGAATGTGCCGCGACTCGTGTGAACGGTTCGCTACTCTTATTTATAACATTAGAGGCTCGAATGATCGACATAATTATAAAATACGCTAGCTTTTTGGTCAATACTCCGAGTTTTTAATTAAAGTAATAGGAGGATCAAAAACTTAATTTATTTATTTTATTGTTGTTTCGTTTATTTGTTACTTTAACATTATATTAAAATAGTTCATTTAAATTGTATCAATCTCTTAAGTTATTTTCATTTTACTTGCTCTGATTGAATATCGTCGTCGCTAAATATATTTAAGAACTTAACACTAGATTCTCTCTGTCTATCTTACCGCCCTTAAAAGAGCTTAAAGCTGATATTTCTGCTAGACTGACGCTATTAACCAAATTTGAGAAATAAATTGAGACTTCACGTACATAATGCAGATTAGAATGTTTTCCTTATTTTGTCATGTTCAAAATAGTCACCAAAAATATTTCCTCAAACTCCAAATGCATAAAGCCATAGTATGATGAACTTTTACAAATTAACTTATAAGTAACAAGGTAAATGACCTAAGTCATGGCCAGATATCAGTAGATAACCAGATCTGGTTTGATTTCAGAGCTTTTTGACTTTTATATTAACTCAAAATATAAGCGTAAATTACACAAATAATAAAAGAAAATATCTATATATAATAACACAGTAAAAATATTTTGTATGTACATTTAGTAATTTTGAGTGAAATAGATAGAGGGACACTTAAAAAGAATAATAGAAAGAAAAAAGTTTTTTTTTAAATTTCTTGTCTATGTGTGTCTGAAACGGAGTGTCTTACCACTAGGTTTCCTCTACCTACCCGGCTGTGTGCGGGATACAACGTGAAGCTAAAATAAAACTATTATTTAGTAATTATTATTTATATGCAGTTTTGCTCCCATTAAGGAAAATAACAAAGTGTCATGTCACAATGTGTCATACTTGTATATAAAAAGTATGACACTGTGTCATGACACATTCTAAGTGCCCGAGGTAACTCACACCAGAGGCAAAGTGGGTTACATTGAAACGATTAATGAAATAAAATATCTTTCAATTCAGAGCAGTAGTTCATGAGATTAGCAGAAGTGTAAACATACATAAAACATATTTTTTAATAAGATCTTTATCTTATTATTTCTCTCAATCAAAAATAATGGTGGAGTAGTAATGTAAAAAAAGTTATATCTATTTTGTTTCAGGTTCACATTTTTTTCTACATATTGTCTTGATGTCAAAACACTCCGTTAACCCGCTTTTCACCCGGATTTGACACATTGCGTATAACATGGGGTAAATTAACGCAGTTTGCTTCTTGTGTGGCGGTGTTCAACGCCGCCCTGGGCGAAGAAATAAAAAATATTCATTCTCACTAGTGAGACCAACACACAACCCATACATTTATACAACGCGTCGCTGCGCCCCACTACACCGTTTTGTTATTTTACTCTATGACTCATACAATACATTTAAAGCTAATTAATGTTACCTATTGACGTTGTGTTTCAGGATTTTATGAAGATATTATTATTAAGTCAACGTACTAAAGGTTTGGAAAACACCAACAAGAAACGTTGTCTGTATCACGTAAGTCTTTAGTAACTATTTGGAAGTCAGTAAACATCTATAATGAGCCTGTATTTGGTTTTTTTTTTTCATACGAAAGGAAAGGAAAATGAGCTTTCGGGTCACTTAGTGAAATCAAAATTTATAAGGCCGTGTTGGCGTAGTGGGAGATTGTTGGACACTATTTCGTTGACGATAATTATAAATAAAATAAATCAGCTTCACGCTGTGTCCACACAGTAGAGTAGGCAGAGGGTAGTAGTTGAGTGAGTGGCAGAACTCAACGCAGCGCTTTTGCTTCGAGACCAGAGCAAAGAAATGGAAATATAAATTTAAGTAAATATTTCATTTCCTCAAGTGGGGATCGCACCCACAACCAGTAGTTTTTAGAGTCACACTTTGTGTTGTGTGGTTGATTGATCATGATTATAGTTTTGTAGAAATAATTGACACAACACTGACGTTAAGACACAATGAATCTGGATATTGGCGTCAACTTTATTTGATCAGTACGAGCATAAATAGGTAAACCAAAACGACATTAAAAATAATTATTTTATAATATATATATATATATATATATATATATATATATATATATATATATATATATATATATATATATATTAAATTATTTCAAATATTTTCCATTTGCAAGACTTTGCTATTTGGTTACACGAAGAACTCAATTTAAGCTGTGGATTCAAATCATAGCCTAAAGATTGCTTATATTTTATAATATTTTTATTTTACAGATCTGATTAGGTAAGCGCTTTTTTTTATTGGTGCATATACAAAAAAGTTATATCAATTTAAAGTACTTAGTTCCATAAATTTAACAGTTATTTCATACAAATATTTTACCAAATTGCTGAATGCTTAGCTTTTAACCTGCGTGATGATAATAAACACCAACATTTTAAGATTTAGGATCGGGCTCGGAGTTTATGTGGGAAAAACCTACCTGCTTGTCGTGTACGTGTACTTCTAGTACATAAATATCTTTTAGATAAACAATTTTCTTTGAACACAACAAATTTTGAGAGCAAAATCATATAAACTCCCAAAAGACTTACGGTCTTATTCATAAAAAGTTATGGAACAGATAAAGTGTTCTATAAGCCCACTATAAGGAAAACGTCAAAAAATGGTATTCATAACAGCATTTTAGCGCTAAACAGTTCTATAAGCCTATTATAAAGTTATAGAGGCCGACACCCTACTATAGCGGTTCTATAAGATAAAAAATGGCCGATTCTCAACAGCTGATCATCGAAAATGACATTTGATGTAAACAAAATATTGTAAATATTCAATTCCTGTCAATTTAGTTAATACTCAAGCTGTGTTAATTTGCCACTTTTATGATTAAAATGGAAGCGTTACAAAGCAGAGATGCTTCGGAAACGATGGTAGGAATTGAAAACACAACAGTTCACATCGAAGAAGTATGTATAGAAGGGTAATCCATTACCAAGTAGGGGTAATCCATTTTCCTTGAACGACGAAATCTACTGCGAATTTTATAATAAACTTGGTGTGTGATGATCTCTAATTAGATTATAGAGGCTCTAGTACCTTACATCAAATCAAACTAATAGCTACTTGAAGATGAGGGAGTCGTCGAGAGGTAAGTATTTTTATCTTACTTGACTTGAATATACTATTCATACAACATATACTCATAAAGTGACACGTATTCGTGTGTGTACAACTACTTACAAAATTATATTTTTCCTTACAGTATTAAGAGGATGCTGAAGAACACCATGGGTTGTCTCAAACAACCACTAGCCGGATCAGCTTCTCTTATTAAAATGCCCAGTACTTTTTCTAAAGAAGAGCATATTATGACAGAATTTAGTTCGTTCTATTCTGTACCCTCAAAACCAAAGCAAGAAAAAAATATAATGGAGCACATATGGCAAACAGAAATACTGTGGATAAATGCTTTGGAGTGACATTGTAAGTAATAGAAATGAACAGTCCACAGTTCCTAGGGGTACAGTAGTATAAATGCATATATACTGTTTTACAAAATTTTTTAAGAAGAATTTTTGTGAGTCAGTTAATAAAAAGAAAATATACATTTCTATAATTTTTATTTGGTCTTATAATATAATTTTATTTTTAAAGATTTCTTCTAAAAATAATTTGTTTTTCATTGTCCATCTAGGGCCTCATACAGTTCTTTTCTGTAGGCAATTTCATTGTCTGCAATTTGCTGAGCAGCACTGTTTTTATTGTCATGCTGTAAACAAAAATGTAATATATATATATTATCCTTTTTAATATAAGTTTTCCAAACCAGTATGTATTAATTATGTCAAAATATATCTTATTTACAAATCTGTTATACAAATTATAATGTAGCTTGTAGATTGTACTGATTAATTTTTGAAAATTTGTTTCAACTTATTAATATGTTATATTGCAATACATTATTATAATCAGTTATTGTAGTTATAGTAATAATAATAAAAATGAATTCATTCAACATCCATGTTTATTTTTTAATCTGCAAAGATTCTTGTTTGCTGGTGTGGTATGCGAGGTGTGTAAGTGCTAGTATCTAAAAAATATAATCAGAATTTCTTTCTGAGCATTGTTTAGGTAGTGTAAATTATTTAATGTATTATGATGCAAAATAAATTAAGTCAAATAAGACTTTCGTACAAGAATAACTGGTTGATAAATATACTAACAAATTATTTGTTTTTGACATTTTTAAAGTGTTATTCCACACTTAGGTATTAACAAAATTGTGGATGAGTTGCTATGTATAGATTGTACAGAAGGGCTTGGCTGCAAAATCTTAAATAATTAAATTGAAATTAATTTCTGGGTATTGTGGTATTTACAGTTATTTTATTCATGCAGCACAGTTAATTATGTTTAATATGTCTAATAAGTATGAATAAAACACATAAAATAAGATAGGATGGGATAGTATTTGTGTGCATCATTTCAATACATCTTTAAAACAATACATTTAATACATTACATACCATTTCTTTTTCTGCTCCGGAATTGTCATATGGAAGCGATGAATTTTGTGGTATATAATATTTTACTTTGGTTTTTTTTCTATCCTGTAATATTCCTATATCATACTTTGTTATATACTGAAACAAGAAATAATATAATTTCATAATTATTTATTTACTCAAACTGAAATACTATTTGACAAAATATTCATATTTTTATGTATACCTGATTATCAGATTCAAATTAATTTGAGTCTCACATGAGGGAGCCACACCGCAAGGTCACCATCACTATTTGCTGGTAGGTGGTGGACCACCATCTGTTTTTAACATCTGCTTTCTCTCAATGTACTTATACTTCTTTAGATATTTTTCATTTTAATAATACCCCCATTGGGCTTAAAATTGTAGCAGTTCCGAGTGTGAACTAAAACATTAATTGCTTTGATAAAATAAGTAACTATATACACGAAATACTCAATTATATTATTCAAATTTATCTCATTAAGTAGCTATAGTGTAAATCTTGCCATGCGGCCAGCTTTTCGCGTTTTATTTTCATTAATTGAAAACTCTGTTTCTGACCAAATCTTTCAAGATCATCTATGGAATAAAAGCATAAGCATTAAAGTATAATAAGCGTATGAATGTCTCCAGAACAAAACTTACGTGGTCCAATCAGCTGTATCAGTAAAACCAACTTTATCATCCTCCAACCAATTCTCACTCATTTGCCTTTTTTACTTTCTACAATTTACGATTCTGATGCTATTTTACAATAATAATTATGTAATATTTAAAATAAAATAAACGAGGGGCACAGAACACAATGTAAACAAATATCACTGAGCGGTAACTTGTCATACCACAAACAACAAAATATGATTATAATCCGTAATAATGTCTATGATTAGACGTATTTGGTAAATTGATACACATTATCTGTAGTCAATTCGGTACAATTGACAAGCTTACTTGCCAATTTCATCGTAGTGGCAACATTTTAGCTTATTAACCGCATATTTGTTATAGAAGGTTTATAGAACTGTTATGAATACGCAAAGTTATCGAACGTTTCATAAACTTATAGAGCATTTTAACTAATGAACGTTTTAAACGTTCTATAAGGGTTTTTTATGAATAAGACCGTTAAAATACTTAATGGGGCCGTCGTTGTGCATTGGCGCAAGAGTATTTAATCTAAATACCAAAGTTGTGGGTTCAGTCCTCACTCGGGGATACGAATTATAATTTATTAATATTTTGAGGCCAGTTTTGGCGCAGGAGCACAAAGTGTGACTGCAAACGCGACTTAAAATTTATATTTCCATTTCTTTAGAATCCAGAATTCGGCGGAAAGTTGGGAACGGAGCGTTTTAACATTTAGTTCCAATTCTGGTGTATGCGAGATTCTTCGTTTTGCTAACAAGGCAAAACGTGGCGTTGAATTCCGCTAGTCAATACACAATGCACTGAAAATTGCGCGGAAAGTGAGGAAAATGGCACCTTAACGCTAGATTCCGTCTGCGTCCTCTTCTATATGCGGGATATTAGGGATAACATAAAGCTGAAAAAAGAAACTTAAATTACTATTTACCTATATCTATACTTCTATATATAAAAATTAAATTAACGAATCTGTCTTTGATATCAATATAACTGTGTTTTCTTCAAGTACTGCAGAATAGACATTCTGTTGTTCGCTTTGTGTGTCTGTTTATTCGGGCTATCCTCCGGACCTGCTGAAGCGATTATTATGGGACTGAATTACGAAACTTAAAGATAGTGGAGCAACATAAATGCCATTTTGATACGATAAAATAGTTATATCAATAAAAACTCACGTATGATTATAAAATAGATCAAGATTTAGGATTCTCTAATGTTAATTGACACCCTCTCAAGTAGCTATTTAGTGCATAAACAAACTAATATAATTTATTCATTTTTGGGGTTCTATACCTGAAAAAGTTTAGAACCTTCGTGGTCTGTCTGTCAAGTTAATTTTATTTGAGACTGCGTTTAGGTATCAATCTGTTATTAATATTAGATATTCAGGTTTATAGTTCCTTGAGGCACAGAAATTAAGCTTCCAATATAACGCAATCAAAATATATGAGCATTTATATATCGTTTTTGCTTAATTTTATATGAAATTTACTGCGCTTTTAAAACCTATAGTGTACTTCCCGTGAATCAGTTACGAAATTGACGACGAAGTAAGATCTTGCCCTTTGTCATTAAACTTTGTAAAGCAATTGTGGCGCATTAGGAACTGTCTCACTATAAGACAATGGTTGTGGGTTTGATTTTAATCCGGTAATTCTTATATTGTCGGAAAATTCTTTATCTATTTAATAAACGCACGTGACAAGGCAACGCGGAATGCAATCTCTTTTAATTTAACTTGTACTTGTCAAAGGGCACACCTACATACAGTATTTCGGTGAAAAAATATATTTTATGAACTGTCATAATTATAAAGTTAATGTATAGAGTTCGATAAGAATACTCAGAAGCAATATTAAATGAAAGACATTGTACCTCACCTTAGTAATTATTTTAATTATTCAACTGTGTCAAAATAAAATATTTTCTACAATCCTATAAACATTATAGATAAATATATTCCATCAAAAACACAAATGTATAAAGAGAGCCAAGTTAATTGTTAAGTATTATAAACTTCATCGACAAAAGAATCTATATGGGTGCCGAGTTTTGTGTTCACTCGGGATAAAATTCAAGCTATAAATTTCACTCGACATTTTTTTACGTACAGTCTTTATTATATTTACAAGTTAGCGTAGTTTCAATTTGTACTAGACTATAGAGGCTAGAAGTTGGTATTGGGTTTGGTGTCTGGTGGTAAAAAATTGCCAAGTCAAATTTAGACAAGTCAGATTTATGTGTCTTGATAGTGATGATATTATCAAAAATACGAGGAACGCAGGCTTGCATTATTTTGTTTGTGTATTTTCATTTTTTCTATTGTTATTTAACTTTCAAGTTTTTATAGTTAACTAGCTCTCGCCCACAGCTTCATTAGCTTGGACGATATGACGTAAATTGTTTAGTCATATAACACTTCATTTGGTCGAGTGGGGATCGAACCTACAACCAGTCGGTTTACTGTCTATGCCTCTACGCCATGACTGGCGTCATTATTAAGTTGGTTGAGTATATAATATATATTTATAATTAATATAATAAAATATCCAAGTGGGAGTTTCGATAGAATAGATGGAAAAGGTTTCATTAAGCTCTTTTTTCGAATTAAAGACAATAATTTCCTTGGGGAAATTTAGTATATATAATTAAAGCGAAATGGTGTTTTTTTGGTAATTGGTTAGATTAAAGTGTTACTTTAGATTTATGTGTTTTGCCTAAAATTTATGTTATTTGAGAATAAATTGCAATGTATTACTTAAAGGGTTATCCTCTAAGGATTATTTAAAAATAATATTTGAATTATTTAAAAAATAAATCAAAAATCAGAGGAATAATAACAGATGTGGCACAGGGAACCTAGTGTAACCTAATACATTACGTTACCCACTTTCCGCCTAATTTTCTAGACATTGCGAAACCTAAGGCGTTCCTTTTTCTTGTTACCAGAGCGGGAAAAAGAAAATATTTCAATTCACCAAGTGAGATTAGAACGCTGACTCGCTACGCTACGAACTAAAAAGTAAACAAAAATACATTGCGCAGCGTAAATTGCTTATTTATATTATTGCCATCGTTCATTTACTAGAAGAAAGGTGATGAAGGAGATTTTATGAATCGTGACTAAGAACGCCCTCGATTAATTCACCTATTTTTAGCAACGCGCTGTATCCCGCACGTGGCAAGGTAGGCATAGGGAATCTGGGAATCGCGTGTTAAGATACTCCGTTAGTCCTACGACAATTCCGTTCTCCACCTTTTGCCGACTTCTGAAGGAATTTGTTGCTGAATTATTGTTATTTATTTTTAAGAATTTAATGTTAATCTTTATTGTAAATTCTATTTTAAAAGAGCGATTGCTCTATTTTTGCCGGTTCGCTTAGCAAATAGTATAAGTAGTTAAAATTATAGCCCTTTTATTTGCCGTATGCCGTACGTATTTGTCCTTTGCCGTAGTCAGATTATATAAAAAAATTTACTATGTGAATCATAGTAAGTGAACATCGTATATCTTTAGTTCCTCCTATTTTTTCAAATTCATCAATCTATATTTATTATCATATTCTGATTACTCAAATACACAAAGTTAGATACGAAAATGTTATAACAAAAAAATCACTTACCTTTTGAAGAAAACACTTGATGTTCAACACTTTCTCATGTTGTAGGTCAAACCATATAAAATTTCCAAATTAACAGCAATTATAATATAATCCAACATAGTATTTTGGAAATGAATAGGTTCCTTATAATTTACAACAATATTTTTATTATCTTCTAAAGGAACATAACCGAGATGCTTGTATCCCGATCATCTTAAAAGGACAACATTTTTCAACATTCGTTCAAACAAGTTGAATTTTTTCGCAAAATTATTCTGTTCATATTTCAAATTTATGTAATTAATATTTTGTAAATAACAGGAAATTATTAATAAAAATTTCAATGTACTTTGTCGTTAGATTGCATCTTTAGAATAAAACGGATTATACTGTTTAAAGTAAAAATGATCGATGACTATTAATTTGTGTAATGAAAATATTGCGACACCGGGGTAGATTTGTTACTTCGCATCTCCCATGTGGAAATAATGATATATTTATTACATTGATTAAAAGTAAAGGGTTTCCCGTTAATTCAATATTTAATATGAAGAAAAAATGAAGAATAGATAATAGCCGCCATTGTGATAAAAAAAATGCGCGTATATCCGCGTAAGCGGAACGTATTTCTTTAAAAAAAATAGATTTACATTACAACCAACAAAGAGTTTTGGATTTTTATGACTACTTCGCTTTCCCCCCTAGAACTAAGCGAATTAATTTGAACTCTTTCTACTCCCTCTTATCCGCCTGATGAGATTTTATTGGAAATACTAGTATATAATACATTACTCATACATGTTCAACGTAATCCTTAATAAACCTGCTCCGCTCGCTGTAGAAACCGGGCTATAATAGAGGATAATATCTAACAGAAAATAATAAAAAACAGCTTGTAAATTATTAAATTTAATACTGTTAAAATTCAACAATATAAAACATTACAAAAGAGACTATACACATTAGACTGAACAACGAATTATAAAACTATTGAAAGACAAATATATCAATAAATAAATGCAAATTTAAGTACATAATATTAAAATTATAAGTATATAAGTGTATAAGCATATTTATATATAACATTGATAAAAGTGAATGTGTTTAATTGTCACGAATTACTTAAGCTAGACTACTGTAAAACAATATGGCCATGATTTATATTACATTAAATTGATGCGTAACGTGGGAGAGGCAGCTTTCAATAAATATTCTAAAGTTGAATAATATAGTATAGTCCTTATCACTGATATTAGCCATATAGCACGTAACACTAAGAGATCTGTTTATTGTTTCTCACGTTCATTATTGCTAAGTTACTACGTCAGAATAAAAATTTAAAATTGATCATTGGTATCCGCTCCGTTTCACACACTTAATCCTAATTCTGATAACGTATTCAGTTTAAATTTCAACAGCATCAGGAAATATATGGTCAATATAAGCCTGATCGTAACTTTGTATTGGTTTTGGTCTCATTTTTGTGTGAGACAGTTTCCCATTAACACTATTGTTATTGAATTTAGACGCGATCTCCTTAACTTTTCCGGGTCGCGGCATCGTATCATCATTTTTACTTTGTAACTTATTATCTACTTTCATATCTTCAAATGATCTTTCAGTTTCATTCCCTTTAACTGTATGTACATCAAAATCTTTAACTTTTACACTCTTGCTGGAACCTCTTTTTGAATCAGTTTTGGCAAAAATGTCCATTTTGCTAGTTTTCGTAGTATCCTGCCTTCGACCAGAGCTCCTTCCGCTCATCCGGTTCTTATTATAAAAACTACAACGATTTCTATTTTGTGCGTCAGTCGTATTGTAAGTGTCTCTAACCATTCCAAAGTTTGGATCTATCGAGTATTTGATGTCGTGGTTACTTTTACAATGACCGTGTTCATTGTTTCTTCTTTTGTTTCTATCAGATTTTCTGTTATGTTCTGATCGTGATTTAGTCATTCCACTTTCTTTGTAAAAATTATTATTAATTTCGTTAAATTTAAATGTTTGCGGATCAAAAGCGTGCGTTCTTTGGTGAGTTAGAGGCTTAGATAGCGATAAGTATTTAGGCGGTTCCCCGTGATTATTTATAGTTAACTCGTATTGTATATGCGGGTCTAACACCGCATAGACGTTTTCTTTGGCTTCTCTCTCCATAGACGTCCACGCTGCCTGAAATCATAAAATTTATATTTATTAAATTAATATAATTTTTTAAACTAACTAACTTAATTTAAACTTTTTTTTTGTTCAACTAGCGGTTGGTTAAAATAAATAAAAAAAGCTAAATAAAAAATTGAAAGTTTTATCTTTATATCACGTATCTGTCGCATATGGCTAACGACTCTTGCATATTATAAGATCAAGGAGTTGAACCAAGATCATTGATTGCATTTTGTTACTGTGGTTTATAGTGGTTATTATGGTTCAATACAAAAATGTCAAAAATTTTTGAAAAGTTACATTTATTTAATAATAAGCAAATGATGATTGTATTATAGTTTAATACACTATGTTCCGGCCGTTGTCTGTTATAACTAGTAATTAATTTCTAGGAACGGTCGCATTAAAAATTATGGTCCAAAAGGGACTCTCTCATCTATTTATTAGTAGGTACTTACGAATACGTGTGTTCCACGTGACGACAGCGTGTTAAAAATGTCATTTATATTGGTTTTTTTTTTCGTCTCAACTGTAGAATTTAGCGTGTTAGGAAATAAGAACATAGTGTTAAGACACTTCTTTTAAAAAACCAAAAACTATATACATTTAGAGCGGAATTCAATATGTTGCTTAATTTAACTATATAGGATAAACGAAAATATTTTTTATTAAAAAATGTTATAATAGCACCTATAACAATTGTAAACGCAGTCAGACAATTTCTATTGTACCATAATGGTCTTTTACGTCATTTGCATGTTAATCCTAACAGAGCCTAGTTGATTTAAACGTATGACTGCACTTTGTATAATTAAATGTTTTGCGGTGAATCATAGTGGCAGGTGGATAAATGAAAGCGAGTTATATTGTGTTTAAATTTGATTATTGTGAACACACTGTATTTGTATTGTTAGGTATTTAGTTAGTTTATGTTCGGAAAAAAAAATTGTAGGTATGTCTATTGACTTTTTAAATTTTTTTTAAAGTATTATTCCACATTAAGAAAGAAAAATGGTTATAAGAAAACATTTTCTTTCATTTTTTTTACGTTTTCTTAATAAGTATATTAGTAAGTATTTTTTTGTTGAGAAGCAGAACTCAACATCTCGCTTTGCCTCGTTTTCCGGGCTAGCAAATGTAAATATGAAATATTACATTTCCTCGAGTGGAATCGAACTTGCCTGCGCTACGAATTTGCATATCATTGAATATTGGTAGAGTCAAGACTGTTCGACATTAAATAGACAGATTGTTAGAGTCAATAGTAAAGAAATGATAATTTTAGATATTTATAAAATATTTTCTTATAGTATTTGAAATGTATTTATAACAACATATAAACAAAGTCTTTCTGACCTAACCAGCGTGTAAATAAGTATCCCATCACCCCATCACCTTAGTAAATCACTATAACGCTCATCACAAAACTACTATCACCAGTTAATAGTGCATCACACCTGTGCATCACACGGTGGTAGGGGGTTGCAGCACGACGGCGGCGCGGCGTACTTGCAGCGCGGCAGGGGAGTAACGTGATGTTACGCTCCCAGGACCCCCCGGACCTGCAACACTCCCCGGACCTCCCATCCCAATGCCCCCTGGACCTCCAGGTCCAACATTCGCTGGCATTCCTCTATCAGTTCTGTTTCGGGGCTGATCATGGGAGTATACGGCGTCTGCTGGTAGTACTGTCTTCTCGCTGTTAGAAAAATTAAATGTTTTATTAAATTACCATTTAAAGAGCGAAAACATGTACCTAATTGAATGTGTTTTCTAGACATTGCGTTTTGAGTTTGAGTGGCGCAGCTTAACGACGCGCTTTGGCTTTATTAATATAGAAAGAAAATAAAGAAATATATTTCCGCAAGTGGTAATCGAACGCTCAACCGTCGCAATTACAGTCGCACGCTATGCCACTGCGAGATGGCCGTATTTTGAATATTAATAGTTTGTTGGTAAAAAAGGTATCCTATATTTATTTAGTTTGTAATATTTTAATAAGATCTATTTTTTTATATCAATACTTCTTACGAAGTATTCTTATATGATACTAGTGGGTGCGCGCGGCTTCGCCCGCTTATTTGCATCCCTTAGGGGTGAATTCTAAAAAAACCACGAAACAAGTGTTCAATTAAATATTTTAATAGTCTGAATTTAAATTTTTATAAAAATCAGTGGCGATTTAAAGATTTTTACATATAAAACTTTCAACCCCGAACGCTTAGGAGGTGAATTCTAAAAAACTATGAAACACGTGTTCAATTAAATATTTTTAAAACTCTGAATTTCAAATTTTATAAAAATCAGTGCCGATTAGATTTTTTTTCCATACAAACTTGCAACCCCTATTTCATCCCTTTAGAGTTAAAATTTTTCAAAACCCCTTCTTAGTGGATGTCCAAATTACAAAAATCTGTTCAAATTTCACGTTTCTACGCACAGCGGTTACGGCTGTGCGTGCGTTTATTGTATACACACAAGAGTACCAATACTGTACCGGCGTTTAAATTGGACTAATGCTATACTTCAGTCAATTAACTTCATTTTATTTATAACCGAATTCTGTAAGAAAAGGAGGTTCAACGTGAAAGTAACTTACAATTGAGTAAAACATTACATAAGGAAGCACACTTTATACTGTTTAATGTGCTAGTAAAATAATACAAATCTTTAGATTTTGATTATGATTTTAGATTATGATTTCATTATATTGATTTTTATATACTTTAACTATTTGCTAAAAAATTAAATATGGTTTATTCATAATTTACGTATGAAGTAAACTACGACCAGAGTAAATATTTTCACATAATAACGTAACACAATTACAATATATACTGAATGATATTATGTAGCTAAATAAATAAGGTACTAGTACGGTATATTGCGATTTATGCAATTATGTGGTCTAGTATGTGTTACTCTCTATTATAATTTATTATTGTAAAATTTGAATCCTATTCTATCCTTTTGGACAGTATCCAAGATAGACGGGCGTGATTTTATAGTCAACGTATTAGTAACAGGTGTTTCACAATGCTGACTGTAAAACTTAATAATATAAATAATGTAACATTTGTAGACATTTTATGTTTTAGTTTTATGGTCATTGTGAAAGGAAAGGATAGCTTTGCTTTGGCTTGACGTGTTAATGGTAAATCTCTGATAAAGTACGCAATTCTTGATGTATAATACTGAAATATTTAATTGTCAAAATGAAATGTACAATATTCGTATTATTAATTTCATTTAACTTACCTATCTAAATCATCAGTCTTGTACTCAACGCTCTCTGTAAATAATAATAAAATAAAATTATAGTAAATCAGCTTTACGCTGGGTCCCGCACACAGCAGGGTAGGCAGAGGGGACATAGTGTTAAGATACTACGTTACCCACTTTCTGCGGAATTCTGGAGACATTGCGTGTTGAGTGGCAGAACTTAACGCCACGCTTTACCGACACCAGAGTGAAGAAATGGAAATATAAATTTAAGTAAATATTTCATCTCCCCGAATGGGGATCGAATCCACGACCAGTCGTGTTTACACTCACACATTGTGCCCCTGCGCTATAACTGGCTTCAATAATAATAAAAGGCTTATATTATAACTTTAAAATGATTTCCTTTAAATTGATTACATTTTAAAAATGAAAAATAAAAATACAATGAAAAAAAGCTTTATAATATTATAATTATTTATTCAGGTTTATGAAAGAGTTTTCTCTTGTTTTTATTAGTATTTCTAATTATAATAAAAATGATAGTGGACATCGATATCAAGACATTTTATAGTATGATAGATATGTAGCAAAAGTGTAACTGTAAGTTACTTAATAGTTGCAGTTTGCATATTTCCCCAAATATACTTTCCACAATGTGGGAATCGAACCCACAATCGCTGTGTGACAGTCACAGGCTCGTGCCCCCGTGCCACGACAGCCTCAGTAAGTATGTCTGCCGAGTAGGCGCGGCTCACCTCGTCGCCGCCGACAGCGCACGGCGAGGCACAGCGCCAGCACGAGCAGCGCGGCGCCGAGCAGCGCGGCCGCGATCAGCGGCGCCACGTGCGCCGTCTCTGTCGGGGACAAACGCTCTGCGTGAGCACACGCGCCAGGTCAGGGCGGTTGGTTTACTTTGGGGGGGAAGCGAACTACATAATTCACTTGGATTTTGTCAAGTAGGTTACTGAGCATAAGGACGTCTTTTAAATTTTCTATAAGGATTTTTTTAACTGGAGCCGAAAGCAACCAGACCTTTGGTATGTTGTTACCGGTAAGTTTCTCTGCGCATACATTCAACACGGTAAGTACTATCACGGAGTTTGAAATTTGGATGATGGTTGCTTTGGCAGTTATTAGGTTAGATTAATAAGATAATTAAAAAGATTAGGTTGATAAAATAGTACTTAAATCAAATCACGCCATATCCCACATACAACAGGCTAGGCAAAAGTAATCTTATCTAAGACACACCGTTTCTCATTTCCTTCGAGTTCTGGAGGCATTGTGAATTGAGTGGTGGAACTCAAGTGGTGGAATACGCAATGCCTCCAGAATTCGTCAGAAAATCGGAGTGTCTTAGCACTAGGTTCCCTCTGCCTACCCCTGCTGTGTGCGGGATACAGCCAAAGTAACCACTATTCAAATTTAAGTTTCCCCGTAGTACTTGTCGGTTTTAACGAAACATAACGAAAGTCTAACTGGATTCAGTTCTTATATGATAAGATCTACTTGACAGTGGCATATTACTCACATACTACTTACTATATTTGTAAATTATAGTTATATTTTTTCCACTTTTTTTTCAACAAAATTTATACAAATAATAGATAATATAATGAAAAATATACTATAGACTTAATTTCAGTAATGAACCAACTCACCATGCACCGTCAAAGAGACGGAGTGCGAGGAGAAGCCGCGCTCGTTCTCGACGTGCAGCACGTACACGCGCGCGTCGGCCGCGCTGGCGGCGCTGATGAGCAGCGTGTAGCGGTAGCAGCCGTTGGCGTGCGCCGGCTCCAGCGTCTTGTAGCGACCTGCGGGGCGGCTGTACTTGAGATAGTGCTTTTACAGGTGTGTAGATGAGAAAGTATGAGTTTAGAAAATTAATTGTCATTTTAATTTTCAGGCTTATACATTATGCTCTGGAGGATCGGCTTCAAGAAACTAATTTTAAAGCATTTTTGTGTTTTCTGCTTTAATTTCTATTTTTTTTAGTGTTACATGTGAAAACATTACTTTATTTTTCTAGTTAGGTTAAATAATATATATCTATAAATTAGATTATGATAAACGCGTCTTATATTGTGATTATCGTTGTATCCACTTCTTTTACGACCACTTTGATTCACCAATGTGGCGTCATATATCTATAAGATGATGTCGTTACCGATGTGCATGGGCACGTCGAGGCGCAGGCTGCCCCACAGCCACACGGCGCGGCGCGGCGGCGGGTGCGCGCACACGGCCGCCTGCACGCGCGCCTCGCCGCCGCGCCACGCGTGCGCGCCCGCCGGCCCCGCCGCGCCCACCCCCGCCGCGCCCACCGGCGGGCCCACGATGGACAGCGTGATGGGCGACGACTGGTGCGACCTGGACAATGCAACACATTCATTAATTGTCGTGTTTATTTATAAAAATTGTAGATATACGTATTTTTTTAAGATATTTGTTTTAGTTCCATTTGTCTACCTGGCTGTGTGCGGGATACATGATCCCGCACACAGCAGGGTACGCAAATGGAACCTAGTGTTAAAGCAGTACGTTCTCCTACTTTTCGCCTAATTTTTCAAGATATTGTGAGTCACGCCCCGACGTCATTTTACATATATATTTATGGAAAAACACTATCATTCAAATTGATTCTCGGGTCGTGGTACATGTAGGTTTAATAATTTTATTTAAATTGTTACTTCTGTCGTGTAATATAGTATATATAGCCACTATTTAAAATTTTAAGCTTAATTATGATAGTCTCACTTATTACTACCTAAATACGAGACTTCCGTGTTACCATATCTTACTAAAAACAAATATTATCATAGAGTTAACCTTTCTTCCAGTCCAATATGGTTTGTAGCGATGCACGTGTACCCTCCGTGCTGCGCGTACGATACATTATGGAGCAAAAGCTGCGGCGTCGAGGAAATCGGGTACCCGTCTTCCAAGTGACCGCTCATACTTGATAGGTTTGGACTGAAATATAAATAATTTGGCTGTAAATAAAAATATATAACCATTTCTATAGCACAGATAGAGACATTTTGATTCTATTTAATTCAACTCTTACACAACATAAAGTAAAAATAAAGTTAGCAAATGAGTCTAACTCCAATCATTGCTTTTGATATTTTTGCTTCACGCTATATTCGCCTTTATATACCGCGGTAGGCAGAGGGAACCTAGTGATAGGACACTCCGTTGTCCACTTTTCGCTGATTACAATTTAATTGTCTATAATTTCCTCAAGTGTGATTCGAGCTCGCGACCGTCACATTTATCGTCACAACTATCAGATATTGTCTCGCTGAGCCACAACGACCTCAATCAAGGCCTCTAATTTGCAAATTCAAAATGAGAAACTGTGTTAACCAGTCCCCTCTGTATACCCTGCTATGTAGTAATACTTTTTGTTGTAATGATACTTACTTGTGGTACCATTGATACGACGGTGTCGGGTTCCCTTCCGCTTTGCATTCCAGTGTAACTTCGGAGAATAGGTTTGCTTCCACTATAGTGTCGGGTCCTACCCACGTCACACGAGGGGGAACTGTAAAATAACAAATATTAATAATTAAAAAAAATAAGACAATAGATATAAGATTAAAGACAGATCCGTTATGTCGTTAAGATGTTATAAAATAGTAATGCATATTTCTAGTTTTAATATGAGCAAAACTATTATTATAAATCTTAAGAGATTGTTTTTTGAGGCCAGCCGTGGCGCAGTGGCACGAAGTGTGACTGTAAAACCGTTGTGGTTGTGGGTTTGATTCTCTCTCTCGATTAGATGAGAATATTTACTGAAATTTATATTTTTATTTCTACGCTCTGGTATCGAGGCTAAGCGCGGCATTGAGTTCTGCTTCTCAACACGCAATGCCTCCAGAATTCGGCAGAAAGTGGGGAACGGAGTGTCTTAGGTTCCCTCTGTCTACCCTGCTGTGTGCGGGATCCAGTGTGAAGCTGTTATTTTTTTAAGAGTTTGTATGTGTAAACACATTATTTTAGGAAACCTTTTGCCTGTTTATTCGAACTGAAACAATTTTTCGCCTTAATCTAATAATTGAGTAAGTCTTGAGATAAAACCGTATCAGCGGTCAAAGTGATCTTTTACAGATAGAAAATCAAAAAAGCCACATTTCTTTGTGGGTTTTTCATTTAAGACTACGACGATATGTAATACGCCATTGAAATTAAATACATTCTATTATGTAAGTCATAACATACAGCCTACACAAAGTAAATTCTTTTTATATTGATCAAAGTAAAACAAAATATCTTACATTTGACATCAATTTCTATTTTGACGGAGTCTGAAGTCCCTAGCGAATTTCTTGCTTGACATCCATATATGCCTGAAAAGGAAGAATCGATAGTGAAAAAAAACCAAGTTTTCCCGTGCCCGTTGTTTTCCACTACACATCCTTATGTAGGTACTTCTCAGAATCTTATATATAGATAATTTATTTTATGACATTATACAAATTACATTCACATTTGTGCGTTTAATATTTAATTAACAAAAAATATAATTTATTTTAAAGTAAATAGTGATATACTTTAAAGAGATGAAAATTACCAGAATCATTCCTAGATATCGGAGCTCTAATCAGCTTAGCTCCATTGGTGGCAATGACCTGACCGTCTTTGGTCCACCACACGTAGGGTCCGGGGTTCCCGTCCGCGCGGCACTCCAGGGTCAACGCACTGGAGCCTTCCTCCAAACTAGCGAGGGAACTAGCATCTGCACCGACTATGGAAACTTCCGGAACAACTGTGAAAGATGATTTATCTGTTAGCTGACATATACCAAACAAATTTGTTTCTTTTTGGGTACATCATAATGGTTCTAAAAGTGAAGAGTAGGATCATATCTTAATAGATACTAGAAAATATATAATGATAAAAAATATGAAATACATTTTATTATTTAGCACTAAATATTCATTTGTTACATTTTTTTGAACTTCACGCTGCTGTATCCTGCATGTAACCGACAGAGGGTGACTAGCGTTAAGACTTTCCGACGCCATACTTTGCCTCGAAGCCATTGCGAAGAATTTAAAATATTTAATATTTCATTTCTGTTATATTACTTTAACCACAAAGCAAATAAAGATACCGCTCACTGACAACCTTTTTTGCTGTAGTTAGTTGTTCTTGTTTTTAATAAAAAGGGGTCAATGACAAACATTTCAATGATACGTGATAAGTATTATATATGTTTGTTTATCTATTATTTTAACAGACTTAGGTAAAATGAAACGATTATTAGATTAGACTCCTCTTTGTACTTTGGCATTACTAGTGGAACTCAACACTTCGCTTTGTCTAAGCCGCCAGCCAGAGATTAGAAAAATATTTTAAATATAAGTATTGCTCTCGAGTGGGAATTGACCCACAAAGATTTTAAAGCTTTTTACATTACAAA
Organism: Heliconius sara; assembly: GCA_917862395.2. Classification (NCBI taxonomy): domain Eukaryota; kingdom Metazoa; phylum Arthropoda; class Insecta; order Lepidoptera; family Nymphalidae; genus Heliconius; species Heliconius sara. Next base: position 17,193,146 of record OU860791.1, read on the forward strand.
AAGCAAAAGGTTTTTCTTATAATTCGTATTCTAAATAATCATAATAATTTCGTATTATAAATATTATAATTCGTAATATAAATATTATAATTATAGCGGTTATTGATTCGATTCCGAATTCGAAGTAGGGAATTCGATTCGAATTCGAGAATGGAGTGTTTTAACAATAGATTATAGGCGTCTTCTAGATAAAGTTCAAAACATGCTTACAAGTAACATCCAACATCGTATAAGAATCCCTATAATACGGCGAAGGGTAGCTAGGGTGATGAGCTCTGCAAGCCAGCTGTCTCCCATGAGCCGCTCTGGTCGCACCCAGCTCGAGCACCGACCGCGCCGCCCACACGCGTGGTCTCTCCACCTCGGAGGAATTGGTTTGGCTCCACGCTGTTAAACGTTCTTTTTCTGAAAAAGATAACGAAATTTTTGATATTTACGTATTTATTAATATACTTTTTATTTTTATTTTTCCCCTGTATTTCCTATATGCATAGGATGGTAAGCAGAGGAATTAGTGTAAAGAAATTCCAATTTCCCACGAGCCACTCAATTCTCGAGACATTAGGTATGTGTTGAGTGGTGCAACTCAGCACCGCGTCTTTTTACCAAAGCGAGAAAAATAAATAATAAATTTCCGAGTGGGATTCAAATTGTTTACGGTTATACACTGTGTCGCTGCGCCACGAGGGCCTCTTTAATAATACATACATATTAAATTCAAAGTGTCTTAACACTACGGTTCCTCTGCCTATCCTGATATAAGGTTACAAAAATATATAAAATAATTATATAAACAAACGAGTCAGTAGAGAAAACAGAACTTTTAGTAGATTGAATATTTTAATAAAAGTAAAATCTATTATCATCAAAGAGATTCAAATCATCTAGATCTGTATTCCGACGGACCACTTGTTTGAGACGTTCTTAATTAATATAAAATCATTTAAATTGGAGAAGTCAATTATGCCGAAATTTGTCGTAATATACCAAATATTCGAAATATTAGTCATATTTTACATTTTAATATAAAACGTAAAATTCTACTTTTCCTTGTTATTATGTGATTGTGAGTTCGATTCCCGCTCGGAATGAATTATTTAATATTTTCACTTCTTCCTTCGCAACGAGGCAAAGCGCAGCACTGAGTCTCGCCAATCGGCTCGCAAAGCCTCCAGAATTCAGAGGAAAATGATGAACGGTAGTACCTTAATGAGAACGGAGAATCTTAACATTAGACTCCCAGTTTCCATTAATCTACCTCTGATTTAATTTTTAAGTTGTAAATAATTTTTTACCTTTGTGAAGTTGTATTACACGGAAACGAAAAATACTTAAAAGAAAAAAAAAATATTTTACAAAATGTAACTTTTATATAGCACCATCTTATTAAAGGCAAAACAACTTTTTCAAATAATAATTCTTAGTAATAAAGTTGAGTGTAACAGACCTCGCAAAAATCTTGCCACAAAAATACTAACAACAAAAGTTTTTGTCCCATCAAATTTCTCAGTCGAGAGATATGTACTTACTACACATTTAGTACAGTATAGCATGTTTTCTAGGATCTGTAATCGATATTGTATAAATTCTAAAATTAAAATAAATCAAAAATAAATAGCTTCACGCTGTATCCCGCACACAGCAAGGTAGGCAGAAGGAATCTAGTTTCCACTTAAGACACTCCGTTCCCCATTTTCTGCCGAATTTTCTAGGCATTGCGTGTTGAGTGGCAGAACTCAACACCGCGCTTTGTCTCGACACCAGAGCAAAGAAATGGAAATATAAATTTAAGTAAACATTTCATCTCCTCGAGCAGGGATCGAACCCACAACCAGTTGGTTTTTCAGCCACACTGTGTGCCACTGCGCCACGACTGGCCACTAATTTGAATAAACAAATAATACCCTAAATTAAAAAAAAATTACAACTTTTATGGAAAATATAAACTAATATTTTAACTGTACTTTAAATTTTATATGATCATAACAAGTGCCTTACCAAATTAATAAAATTACGTATGAGTAAGTCTATTACCTATTAAAACGTTAAGAGCTTTCCAAGAAGTCTTTGGAAGTGAGCACACAGAGAATGAGCGTACTTATAATCTTTAATATGCACATCCATATTATACAGAAGTGAATTTGTTATCATTTTGGTTATTTAATGAATATTAGATTTAAAATGTTAGATAAATTTTATACAATGGTTACTTTCACTGTGGATTATGGTAAGGAAATTTGGCACCATGTAATAATTTACAATAATGTCCCATACAAGGAACACTCGGTGGGCGAAACCAACTCGCACTTGACTGGTTTTTTTATAGTCTAATTTACTTGAATAATCCTTCTCGATTGTAAAAAATGGATATTGTTTATTTTTTAACGTCAATATATAAATAAATAAATAAAAAATGGCATTTTTTTTTTAAAATACCCAATTAACTCTAATGACTTCTATGTAGTAACAATCTCGTATAACTGATACAACACGGTTACTAGTTATTGTGATTTTACAGTACACCTCGACAGTTCGACGGCATTCAACATTTAATCTTTTATCTTTATTAAGACATAAAAAGTTACAACTTAATAACATTTGAGGCCAGTCGTGGCGTAAGGGCACAAACTGTGATTTTAAAATCGACTGGTTGTGGGTTCGACCCCACTCGAAAAAATGAGATATTTATTTACATTTATATTTTCATTTCTTCGCTCTGGTGTCGAGGCAAAGCGCGGCGTTAAGTTTTGCTGTTGAGTAGCACTCAACACGCTAAGCCTCTAGAACTTGGAGGAAAGTGGAGAACGGAGTATCTTAACACTGTGTTTCCTCTGCCTACCCTGCTGTGTGCGGCATACAGTGTGAAGCTGATAAAAAAAATAATAACATAAAATTTGGCTTACCTAAATACCATTCGATATAAGCTGGTGGGTTTCCATAGCGGGCTTCGCAGACGACTGTAGCTCGACCTCCCGCCGGCACTGTAATATTCTGCCCGGGCAATATATGGGAGCTGTTGTATAGTATACGTGGTGTTTGTGGCGGTACTCTCACCGCTAAAGCTGCTGGTGGACTTGAGAGGGCGTCCTGGAAAATACAGATTTATCTTAGTAATATCTAGATTAATAATATATTGAGGTCGTCATCAGTCGGCTTCAATGTCTGTAAGTGCGACGGCTTGAACTTGTGGTAAGATATAGCGCGGCGTTGAGTTCCGCCGAATAGAGTATCTTAATACTAGGCTTTTTTTACCTGCTTGATTGTGGCCTAGAGGGTGAAATTAGTAAAAAATATATATTTATTGTCGTCATGGTATTGTATGTAAGAAGAAACTCAAATCTTTGATGGTTGAATCTAACACGATTATGAAATTTCTTATAGTTTAAAAATGTCTAAAAGAGTAAGGCCGAGTGATTTTTAATTGAATCACATTTATATTTTCTCCGCATGACAAAATAAATGAAGGAGTAAGGGAGGATAACTGGAAGAAATCGAAATTAAGAATTAACCTGATACATACTACTAGAAAATATAATAAAATTTTCCCATTGTAGTGCAGTAACGGGTTCAAATATCCCATAATTAAATATTTATGTTTGAATTATTGATATTATAAATTGAATATTCGGCCCAAAAACACCAAAATATGTCCTTATTACAATGCATCACACAATGCTAAAAGTTAGGGACAACCTAGTGCCAAATTATTTCCTACGCCGTTTCCTCTTGAATTGGAAATAATTCGTTTTCAGTGACGCAACTCAACGCCGTTACAACGTTTACAGTCAACCGCAACCCGCTGCGCCACAACAGTCTCAAAATATTTAGGAACCAGCAACCAACAAGTTTATTATTATTATTAAGACTAAGATCGCTACAGCACTAAAATATCTGAAGTCAAATTAATGAATTTCTTACAGTTTTCAGGAACTTTGCGTGTGAAAACTTCATAGAAACTTGGCGGCAGTTTGCATTTGTATTTTTATTGTGAACTACTTGAGACTTCAATTTATTTACTTTATTTCTTATTATATATAGAAAATATTCTTATAATAATGAGAGAAGAGAGGTGGAAGTGGCAATATATATTATAATATGTATTTTTTTAAGTAAATAAGAAATTTCAAAACAACTATATTTTATCCCAAAATGATTGAACATATTGATACCAGCACTGCTTTTCACTTATATGAAAGTGATAATCACAAAAGGTCACGAGAAAATTTAAGTATTCTCAATTCGAAGCAAAAACTATATCTTACCAAAAACAAAAAATGTTAATTGATATACAAGTGAAGGCCGTTGTAGCGCAGCAGCACTGTGACTGACTGCATCGCGGCAGCTGTAGGTTCGATTTTCACACAAGGAAAGAAATATTTTGCGCTTGGTAACAAGACAAAGCGAAATGTTCAGGTTTCGCCTATAGTTTTCGAGTTCTTAAGAGTTCAAAACTATATTAACGTATAACAGCGTCTTAAAAACAATATAAAACAGACACTAAAGGGTCTTACCTGTACGTCATAGTTGCTAGCAGTAACTTGGCACTGCCACTGCCCATCGTCTAGCTGTAATGTCGCAGCTCTCACCCACAACGAACAGTCTCCACTCATCGGGCTGTTCTCGTTGGCCCATTCGTATTTACCTCTGTAAATACCGACCGGCTGGAATAGAAAAAAAATATTTTAAGTAAAAGTTTTGGTTGTTAAAGACCAGGTATATGCAAAATTATTAACTTTTATAAAAATATCCATAATATTATTAGCTAATAACACATTTTAATCGTCTGATATTTAGAAGTAGCATCACTGATATTAGGATCCAAATATTAATTAAATAAAAGATAAAATCTTTGAAATAGATATGAACGGAATATATGTATTTTGTCAGAGTTCCACCACTCAACATACAATGCGGGCGGAAAGAGGAAAACCGACCGTCCTTACATCTACCCTGTTATAGCGGCATACCTACAGAGTAAATTTAAGTTCACAGAAAAGAATTTATACCTTTGATCATTGCACCAAATTTTGCACATACTAACTGCACCACGACGGCATCATCAAGTTCTAATTCATTTAAATAATGAAATACACGCTTAAATCCCCCTCAATTGTGTATTAAAACTAAACCTCTCTTTCACCCCACAAATCAGGTTATTCTAACGTAACATTGGTTATCAATTGTCCACTCGCCGGTGTTGTGGCTGTGTGGCACTGTCGAAATCATCCGATATTAGTTACCAAGATTAGAGTGACCGCACTGCACATTGCTGACACCAGAGCTGTTCCGTATTACGGTATAATTATTTAGAGTGCCTAGTATTTGTATAATATTATTTCATTTCGTATTAATTCTGTTGCAAAACCGAAGGTATTATTATTGATTTTTTTTTGCAACTTCACGGTGTGAACCATATGGGTAGATGAGTAAGTGGAGGAAACCTAGACAACTAAGACATTCCGTTCCTCAGATCCGAATTTCGTGTTGAGTAGCGGAACTCAACGCCGCACTTCGTCCTAGTTTTTCTCAGCTTAACACTGTACCCTGCATGTATGATACATGCAGCAAGCAGAGGCAGAGACAGTAGAGCCCAATTTTCCACTACCACGATCACCACTTTCTGCCGAATTCTAAAGATATTGCGTATAGAGTAGCGAACTCTTTGCCTCGATACTAGAGTGAATAAATCTAAGCATTAAATATTTCATTTCCTCGATTGGGAATCGAATTCACAACTTGTTATGATAACAGTCCCATACTTGTTCCACGCCACAAACCTCATACCAAAACGAAGAGATGAAAATAATTCATGCCCTTGCGCCACGACGGCCTCAAACGGTTTTCATAGAATATTTCAATGATTTTTATGCGGTGACCCGCCTAATCGTTTGTGCGGCTTCAAAGCGTAGTAAAGTTAGAAAAGAAGCGATGTCCTCTAATGCGGAAGAATACGTTTCAATTGTTATCGGTTTTTTGATACAAAAAAATCTTGATTCTATATGCTTCTATTGGATGACATACGAAAATAGGTTTCGCGATGCAAAAATGAACAAACTTCGTTTCAGGGAAATCAGATTGACTGAAACTGAAAATTGTTTCGAATTCCGAAACATGGAATGGATTTTAGTGATAATATAAAAACATTAAAAACTACGCTATCTAGACTTGGATCGCAATTCGATTCCTATTAGAGTAATAATGTTTATAATGTTTTTTTTGTTATTTGTCTGTTTTGGTTAACTCATGTGAGTTAAAAAAATCTTTACGGACAGACATTGATATTTACTATTTGTATATGTATTTCATCGCCAGAACGTATTCATTTACCAATGTATATATAACAATATTCTTTGTAATTTCTTTTTATATTCATAACTAATTGTTAAATATTCTTTTATAAGAAATCCATAATTTCTAAAAGGAAAGTTTGTACTGGTAGACTCCATATTGTACAAAAGTTCGTTTGATGACGAACTTTTATACAATATAAGCTCGTGCTTACTTCGTACGCTTGTCAATTGTTCTATTACGGTACGGCCATTCAACGGGAACTTGGTAGACGTGGGAACGTAAGCCACGGGTAGGCCACCTTACTACATGCCCTTTTGAGGAAACCTGAATTTGAAAATTATTAAGAACATATCATGTTTAATAATATACTTTGAATAATATTAGACACCACAGTGTTGTCTCCGCCATATTATGTGATGTTAATAATATTTTACATAAACTATAGATATGCAAGATATCAAATTATCTTATATTATATAGGATAATAATCATCAAAATCATAATCCAAAAGTAATGAAATATGAACTGGCCTATAGGTCATTAAATCAAAACGTACAAAACCCCCTTTGTTATGTAGAAATACCTCGCTTCACCACGTATTGTCAAGCAAAAAAATATATATATCAATAACAAAGTTGAATTCCTAATAGGTAGGTCCCTACATGACACAAAGAATGCAGTAAAAAACTACCTCAGTATATAGACATTTGAATAAGAACCTCGATGAATGGTGAATAGAAATATTTAAAAGTACCGGAAGCCATAGGTGGAGGTCGCGGGCTTATTTTGTCCTTGCCTTATAAGGGTGTTGACGATACTTGGTTTTATTGTACGAAATAATGAGGTGTTTATAAAAAGATTAAGAATATTAAAAAAATATTAAGCATTTCAATGTCAACCGTTATTCTTTAGGGATTGAGTCGGCGCGCTTTAAATAGTAAGTGCGTAATTTTTTTTTATAGTTTCACGCTGTATCACATGTACAGTAGGTAGTCAGAGGAAATCTATTGCTAAAAGGTTCAGTTCTCCACATTTAAGTTTAATTTTGGAGATATTTGTGTACTAGATCGTTGAAGATATTTTTTTTCCCCAAGTCCGAATATGATGCGCAACTGCTTAGTTTACAGTCAGACGCTGTGTCGCTGTGCCATATCAGTCTCTTTTTGACGTATAAGTATATAATATTTATTTTTATAACAAAGCTAGGTAGTGACAACCTAGCACTATCTATTCGTCCTATAAATTGTGCTTGCTCTAGAAATGTTTCTTTCCCGAACGCGGAACTGATTTGAAAAACACATTTTTCATACTTTTAACACAACAATATTTTGTAATATTTCAATAATATATTCATGAAAATTAATTACAATTTGCCTTGAATTCAAATTTTCTGCTTGAATAATTATTAATGCAAGTAAAAAAAACCAACTTTACATATGAATCGTCAATTGCATTTGCCTAATCTACATTCCACGATTATATTTCGTAATTTTCAATGAAAACAAAAAAAAACTGTAGTGCCATTTTAAACTGTAATAGTTCCCGAGCTATTCACGTTTCTTAGTATTTAGGTATGCTGCTACAAACGTAAAACAGCAAGCTGTTGATTTAGCAGTACCGGCAGCGACGGTTTAACGAACCTCAACGTCAGTACTAAATTAACTCAATCAAAGCTTCGATTTTACCACCAATATTTCAGAATTGCTAATTACAAGAGAATATTGCGCACATTGTAAGTGATCGTACAGTTTATTTGGTTGTAATTAAAAGAGTTTAGATGGTGGTGGATTTAAAATTTTTGTACATACGAGTATCCTTTTACTTTCTTTGAAATTTGCATAGTTGTTTTATTATTCATTATTATTAAACTGAAGGAATGGATAATACAGAGATAATGGAGAGGTGATAGGCATATGGCTATTGAAGAGGATTGATTGAGGGTACACAGGTGTGTGACTGCGATCGCTACATTCGATATCCAAGAGGAAATGAAATAGTCAATATTTTAATTTCTTAGTCGCCACTCAATAAGCCTCCAGAATTCAGAGGAAAGCGGAGTGTCTCAAAAAATAGAGAATTGAGATTTTAAAGAGAACTAAACTATTGAGAACTACAAGGATAAGGTGGATATAGGATATAGGAACATTACAATTCTTGATGACCATTACAATTCTTGATGATGATGATATTCCCCTTCACTTTTCATCAAATTTAGATGGCTTCAAACGGTAAAATTCAGTTTCACATCCAACGTTACCTAACTATGTAAGAATGTGAGTATAGTAAGTAATATTCAAAAGATATTCTTAGAGCAAACGAAATTGTAGCGTGGCTGTAGCTTCACTGAGAAATACTAAAAGAATGGACCATATTTTTTGCACGTATATATATTTTTCAAATAATGTAAAATTCAAATAGGTTTCTTTCTTACATTGTGTAGGAACGAAACGGCCAACTGTTATTATTTCCGAACAACGGCTGTTTACCGAACCTCCTCGTTGTTTCTTAATTAGCCTCCGCCGTTGCTATTTTTGCTGAATAACGACAGGAAAAAAGGGTCGGCGTTGGTTACAGGTTGAAATTAAATTAGACCAGGATAATTTGTTGAAAGTAATAGTTTCCCTTTGTTCCCCTGTTTCGATGCTCCTAATTTCGTACTGTGATTGATGATTTGGAATTCACGTTAAAATTCTCAAGAGATTCATTACCATCGAATTAAGTTTAGATTTAATTAGTGCTTAAGCGTCGATTTTGTGATTGGTTAGCTTTTATAAACATTTGCCCGCATTCCTCGTCTTCACATTTATTATAAAGACTTTAAATAATGTTTTTTTTATATAACATATTACAGCAACAAAGCAAAGCGCGCCGTTGATTTCTGCCACTCAACACGCCGGCCTCAAGACTCGGCGAAAATTGGGCAGCGGAGTGTCTTACCACGAGGTTTCCTCTGCCTACCTATATGCGGAACATAGCGTGAAGCTGTATATAGCATTTTATACACCTAGTTATAGTAAAATATTTATATTTCAACTAACTATACCCGGATATATCCAGATTTTGTAATTAAAGAAGAAGTTTCAATTCTAGTATAGAATAAATTTTATGACATACTTATACAGATACGTAGCAGAAACGAATTCGCTAAAATAATGTATTTCGAAAATATAACACGTTTTTAGTTGTAGATTTGAGACTCAGCGAATTTCATATTTCTAAAAATGTACTTTTAGATCATTTTATGATTAAATTAGAAATATTTATATATGGGTGTATATTTTTTTATTTCTGCTATTTAATATTCTCCTGCAATTTAATGCACCACCCACACTCTCTTTTTTTATACAACTCCAACGACCAGAGGTTGCCTGGAAGAGATCGCTTTAAGTGATAAGGCCGCCTTATTGTAAATGATGTTTTTTACTCGTTTTGGACATAATTTGTTCAAATTTTAAGTGCAATAAATATATGTTATTGTATATATTGTATTGCATTGTATCTTTTACAGGTTTAAAAGGTTTTTTTAGGTTTTTTTTATTTTTTTTATTTTATTTGTTTATCTCTTTATTTTACAGTTGTGTTGCCGTGTGATCCCGGCCTAGAATAGGATCATCCTGGTACTGGTGGTGTTGTAAGAGGCGACTAAAGTACGTGTGGTAGAGTCACGTCGCCAGCAATGGCAACACGCATGGGCAGACTCGACCGGATCATTACCACCCCCGGCATTTAAAACCGGCGTGAAGTAGTGGCTTTATGCCACTGCGTTTCGCATCAGGTAATGCCGGGCCCCGGCGCCCAACCCATCTTAAAGGCCGGCAACGCACCTGTAGCTCCTCTGGGGCTGCACGGGGTCGTGGGCGGCGGTAGTCACTTACCATCAGGTGACCCGCACGCTCGTTTGCCGTGTCTTTTCCATAAAAAAAAAAAAAAAGGTATAGCTATTATATTATATATAATATTTGCTCTAAACTATCTTTTACTCACAGCTTGATTGCGTTAAATTACCGTTAATAAACACGGCGTTAAATTATTTTTTAATTTTTCATTTTTTACATTCTTTTTATAAAAGTATTCTATGTTCTATATAAGTGGATATAGGTGGATAAGTATCAAATTCTATATTTTTGTAAATTTAACAAAAAATTTCAATTTTGCATATCTTTTATCAAAAATCAAGGCATATAGTTACTTATACTTCTCGTTAATGATTATATATTTTATTTAAAATATTTTTCTAGCTTCACGCTGTATCACACACACAGCAGAATAGGCAGGGAGAATCTAATATAAGACACTCCATTCTCCATTTTTACCGAGTTCTCGAGGCATTGCGTGTTAGCCTACTGCTGCATGTTCTACCTCGACACCATAGCGGAGAAAATAAAATATTAAATATTTCATTTCCTAGAATGGCAATCAAACCCACAACCTGTCGCATTAACAGTCACTTGTGCTCTTGCGCTACGACTGGTCTCAATGCGTATTAGTCAACAAAAACTATAAATTTTAAAAGTAATTACATGACAAAATCGAAATACCCGATTGCACTATATCAGAATTGTAAATAAACGAAGTTTACAGCGTTAAATATTGGAAAATTTTGCAAAAAACTAAACGCCAAAGCTTTAGGAACTAAAAGCAGCGTTTATTTCACAGGCAGGATGAGTTTAGGTTGTTTTTTTGAAAGTACAGACATTTTTATTAAGGGTGAATACAATAGTTACGAGAACCGAAACACCTATGTTCATGTTTCATGATCGGCCAAACGAGTTCGGAAAGTAAGTTAGTATGATATGGACTAGAAATTTGATTTTTTTGCTAGCTAAAGCCGTTTATATTTATTTGACTGGGCGTATTTGTTATGGTATTAAATTTATAGTTTATTGTGTTACTGAACCAGATTTTTTGTTGCTTTTTATGGTTACGTACTCAAAGGATAAATTAAACACGAGACAGTATTACTATGACTCCGCTCTCCATCCGTCTGCCAGGCTGTATCTCATGAACCGTAATAGTTAGACTGTTGCTTTTTTTACAGATGTTTGCGTTTTTGTTGCCGTTATAACAGCATTATATTCAAAACAGAATAAAAGAAATATATAAGAGGATGATTTTTTTGCCTTCTCTATAAACGGTATGGAACACTTCGTGTGCCAGTCCTACTCACACTTGGGTAGTTTTATGAATTCAGAAGCTACCGTGGCGCAGTGGAACTGCGTCTCAGTGTAAATATTTATGAAGTACGATTTGAACCCACAACCATCTCGTCAAGTACATTCTGAACAAAATTTTGAGCGTGTGGAGTGGCGGAAATCAATTCAATCATATATACAATACCAAACAATATAATATTTTAATCCAAAACACAATTTAGCTTCCTATTAGCTCCGGATAGCAGACTAACTTGTATAATTTATAATAGGTGAACTGTCTTCGAAATTAGTTTTCAACTTCATCAGTACGCACGAGTAGTTAGAGTAGAGTGTTAATGACACTTGATTTACAAAATCGAGAGATTTACTCGCTCAACTTCAAAATGTATGTCAAATGTCATATATTCCCATCATTTCTACGCCGATCAGCTTCATGCTGTACCCTGCATATTACAGAGTAGGCAGAGGGAGGAGGAGAGAGGTGTTAAGACATTTTGTTCCCCACTTTTAGTCAAATGAATAGGTAGATATAACCTAGTGATATGTCACTACATCTTTAAATAGTATTTTTTTATAGAAAAAAAGGTTATTTATGAATGATACGAGTGTCATGATACTAGGATACGGAGTGTCAGGACACTAGGGTCTGTCTGCCTATCTATTTGTGTGCGGAATAAAGCGTGAAGTTGAAGGAACTATGGACAAGGGACTATTAAGAATAACAATAGCTCAACTTCCTGGGAGCGGTTTTGTGTTTTATGAAGCATAATGCATATTTAACTAATACTGATGTTGGTTAACTCTATATTAATATTTGTTTTTAAAACTTTTATTGACATTGGAAGTATTTTAAAATTACATATAACTTTGAATATCAAATAATAACTTTCTAATCATCAAAACTAACGACATTTTTTATCTTTATTGACTACTTTAGACAGAGTGAAATAGATTTTTTGAATACTTGATTTTGAAATATGTTCTAATGGAAATTTCGAAACTTTTACTTACAATATTTGAACTTACAATTAACTTTTGTAATTAGCGGAACTTAATACCACATTTTCTCTTGTTAATAATATGTAAATAATATAATCAAAATTAATCTTTCATCCTTTGTGGAAATCGAATCCATTACCTTCGCGTTACCACTTTCATTCAATATATTGATGTTTTCCATAGATTTTGTTTTCACATTTTTATTTTAAGTAAAACACAATTTGGCGCTCGTGCGCAAACTCCTTCAGTCATACAAAAACGCGCCACGCCCGTCATTACTATAATTTGTGTGTATAATGTGCACAGAATAACAAGCAAGTGTTTTTTTTAATTTTCACTCATTTTTTTATAAGGTTTACCAGCTAGAGAAAATCTGGTGATATATCACGTTGTCCTCCATTTTATGATTAAAGAAAAATATTGCATGATATGCGTAACTTAACGCCTTGCTTTGTCACAGAGATTATGAACGGAGCTGGGCTGAGATAATCTACTGCACTTACTCGTGCAATCTGACACTTTTTAACTGCGCCATGACCCACAAAAGTAGCAGTTTCTGAAAATGTATATTCCTGTTTCATTTTTAGTCTCGACAAAAACTTGAGTAAAGTAATGCAACTCTTACGAAAAGTAAAAAAAGGGATATTTTTTAACAAAAATAAAATATACATTTATTTTTAAATTAAAATATGTAATATTAATTTGTTATCATAGGCGTAGACATAGGGGAAGCCGGGTGCGCTTGGCCAGAACCAGAAAGCCAAGAGCCAGAAGCTTAAAGATCAGAAAAAGAAAATATCTCTAGATACGCTCATGTTTGTTATATATGGATTATGTTATATTGTACAGAAAAAATGTTAAAAATCAGAATAGATAAACTATAAGGTACCATATTCTATGCAAATTCACAACGTTTTTCAATATATAAACGTAAAAACATATTATATTTAGGCCGTAAAACCATTTTGTACCACTTCCATTTTTTTTCTCTGTAGTCTTATACAACGCCTATTCAAAATGAAAATTGTCCTCTCCACGATATTAATTGCTATCAGAACTACAATAGGGAGGTTTAAATCGTATGGAGAATAATAATTGATTATACCATATAACATAGGGTTACCGTTACGGTGCGAATATTATAATATTCTTGAAAACATTTTTTTTTCAGCTTCACGCTGTATCCCGTATATAGCAGGATAGGAAGAGGAACGTAGTGTTAAGACACTCCGTTTCCCACTTTCCACTAATTTTTTTAAGACATCGCGTGCTGAATAGCGAAGCTCAACGCCGCACTTTTGTCTTGTTACCGCAGCAAAGAAATTAAAACATATTCATAAATAAAAATTCGTTTATCCAAGTTGGAACCAAAGACGCAACCGTGGCGATTATAGTCACACGCTTGTGCAACTGCGCCACGATGACCTCGTGTCTTATGGGTGGCTTTTGTAAACTTAATGTGATTTAATTGAGTATTTCTATTGATAATATTTTCTTCTTCTTCATCGAGAATAGATTTTTTTTAAATTTTGCTTAGTTATAATTTTATTAGTAAGGACAGCATTGTATTAGAGAAGAGAAAACTTAGTAACCTACTGTCAATTAGTCAAACATTCAATGTTTATACATGATGGCTTCTAAGTTTCATTTTAATTATACTGTAAACATTTAAAAAAAGCCTTTAAATATGATTTTTTTAATATTTTATAATTAAAAATGAAATGTCTTCTATCTTCTATTAGAAGCCATTTAATAGATATTACGTCCTAAAATAATTTTTCGATCTCATTTCATTACCATATCAAAGGAAGTTAAAATTAAAAGCTTTTAAGAAAGCTCGTTTATAATTAGTGTATCAAATTCTTAAGGTATTTTTTTTTTCATATAATCCAAGACTTATAGCTAATTAAAATGTTCACAGCCACACGTAATAAATATCAGCTTCGAAGTAACCCTCTAAGCTTTAGTTAATGTGACCCATATTGGTTTTATACGAAGGCTTACGGAATAAAAAGCCACTGAAACGTTTTAAATCCCTAATTTAAAACTCCAGTCTATCCAAATCCATACGATCGAGGGACTATCATTTTATTTTGTGTTCTTAAAAAGCGTTTTTTTTGTTTACAGCGTCTAGTGTTCGTGTTGTGTTGGGATCGGGACAGGATATTTTAAGTGGTGTATCGTCGAGAGAAACCTATTGTTTCCTGGAGCCTGTGCAAAAAGTATTAAAAATGTCTATTTTATTTTGCCACCCGAATATTAATAGGATTTATGTATATGAATATTTAGATAAGATATAAATAATATTATATTATGTAGTGAATAACCATATATTTATAACTAACCTCCAATACGCAGCTTCGCCTGCTTTTACAAATCTTTTATAAGCAAATAAAACAATATCCTAACCTAAATTGTATTCGTTATTCTGACATGTATATAGATAACATTATAGTAATATATCAATAATGTAAAGTTCCATTCAAACTAGTTCAGTAGTTTTTGCATAACAAACACACATCCTCATTTATAAAATTAGTAGGATTTATAAGATTCAAGACGTTCTATACAAGCGGAGAAGAATATTACTGTACTGTATTGTTTTTCTCATCCAAGTCATGAAGTGAATGTTTAGTAGCTTAGTTTAGTTCTTCATTTAAGGCGTTTCGAGCCATTCAAGTTGAATGAAAACCGTAAGTTTTTAATACAAGGGAAAAAAATCTATTTTTTATTAATAAAACGTGTGGACACCCCACTTATTGTGTATAGGTGCCACTGGCCCTTCATTGTTAAACAATATAGGGATAGGCCACAGGCCATACACCGCCTCATGAATCCACAATACCCATTCAATGGTTTACTACGAGGACCTTCGGACACGCGAATGTTCAAATATGCCAGTGCATATTAAAGCCAGTTTACAATTGTTTGGCACGTTCGGCATCCAGCCCGTGTAGCTTATAGGTAATTCGGGATTATTGGTACAGTACAATAGCATGCCTTTGCTTAGTAAATAACGTGGATATCTTAAATTAAACCGTATTTAGCAATACGTTGACTGCTATGGGGCAGTAATACTGAGAAATCTATTTATGGCGTTTCGCTAGTTTAGAGTGTGGTTGCTGAATTGTTACGCGTATTGTAAGAAAAAATTAAATCAGCGTCACGCTGTATCCCGCACACAACAAGGTAGGCAGAGGGAACCTAGTGTTGCCCGTTCCCCAGTTTCCGCTGAATTCTGGAGCCATTGCGTGTTGAGTGGTGGAACTTAAGAAATGAAAATATTAATAGATATTCATTTTACCGAATGGGGATCGAACCCACAACCAGTCGCGTTTACATTCACACACAAACGGCTTCGTATTTATTGTATAAAATATCTGCGAGAGTGGAAAAACATGTTTGAGGTAAAAAATGTTGTATTACATTAAGTATCGTTGTTGAGATATGTAGCTGTAGTAACGTGATGGATATGAGTTTGAAACTCGATCAGTGGATTATTTATTTATATTACAGGTGTTTTTTCCGGCCTGTTCGTTTACGGTACGGCAGAAAGCTAACTCTACTGTAGGAATTTACACTGTAAGAGTTTTTAAAGTAATTATAAATTGAAGTAGTCGGAGATTTGATTATTTTTTTTAGTTTCAGTCTGTACCACGCATAGCAGGGTCGGCAGAGGGAACATGGGAACGTTAGGGAAGTGTTAAATCACTCATGTAATTCTCATGGCCAAATTCTAGAGGCATTGTATGTTGAATGGCGGGAGTTAACGTCACGCTTTGCTTTGTGACCAGAGCGAGTAAATAACGAGAAAATGTAAAATATTCAATTTCCCAGAGTGGAAATTGAACCCACAACCATCACGTTTACAGTCACACACCATTGCCTCTAGATGGTGTCAACGGTGGTCTATATAAAATATATAATAACGAATTATTTATTCTTAGGATAATTATTCATACCTCAATTTATTTACTTTCACGACAAAAAATACTTAAAACAAAAAAAAAAACTTTAATACAAAGACACAGATAACCAAAGATATCTTAAATATTTACATGACTATAAAGACCTATAGCGATTTCAACGTCTATCTATACACTTGAACACATATTATTTATTGTCCATACAAATTTGAACGTGCACTAATCTATATTTTTGCTGTGGTGTCGAGGCAAAGCACGGCGAGTCCTACCACTTAACATGCGATGCCTTAAGAATTCGGTGGGAAACGGAGTGTCTTAATACTAGGTTCCCTCTGCCTACCCCAATGTGTATAGGATACAGCGTGAGGCTGATCTCTTAGTTATTGCGATGAGAAAATAATGAACTGTGTAAAACAAGCGGGCGAAGCCGAAAGTGCGTCGCTAGTTGCACATATGAATGCGCCCCTATAATCTGTCTCTGAGCGAGGGTGCCACTCATTATTCTCCAAGCACCTTGTACAATCACGTGTTTTATCTACAGACATCCACTTCCTTACGAGTAGGACTGTATAATCGATGAAACGCAATCCATTCAAATGGTTCCCATAGTAAACGTCTCGGCGTACAAAGCGATCCCATTCATACTTCACAAAGAGTCTTTGAATCGATCATCAAGTTGAATATTAACACCGGTAAAGCCACTGTCAGACTTGAGGTGGAGATAAAATATATATGTTAGCTAATGTAGATTATATTTGGGGGCGTCGTAGCGTAGGGTGCAAGCGTTTTTTTTGTAAACGTGACGGTTGTGGGTTCGGTTCTCATTCGGGTATATTAATTATTGTTTATTAACATTTTTATTTGCGCATCTTGTAACAAAGCAAATGCTTCGTTAATCGACGAAAAGTGGGAAACGTAGACGCACTAGAGCGAGTGAGAATCAAATCCACAATCGTCGCGATTACGCTCAGACCATATACCTCTACGCCACGACGGCATTTCATATTGGTAATATACACACTGGTATGCGCTTTCCAATATCACACGTTGTATAAACAGACCGGCGAAATAAAAATATGAAACTATATAAATGTTGACAATGTTTTTAAAAATATATGAAGAGGAATTCAAAACAAACTAAATTGTTCTTCTAATTAATAATAATAATATATAGATTAATATTTTAATGGTCTCGCCATGTTAGTGTGGTAAAATGCGGTGTTCTGCCACTTAACACTAGAATACCAGGGTTTCTTTTGCCTTTAATTCTATTTGCGAGATACAGCGGGAATTAAAAAATATATATGTACAGTTACAGAACACTTTTTGTTTATCTAGCAAGTGAAAGTAATAGTGCGTGACGATGGAAAACGAAGCAAAATTCTAAAAAAATAACCTTTACAATAGAATAGAGAAAGCAACAAAAAAAAGGTAAATTATGTGTTTTTATATATAATATTTTATCTTACTACCGTAATGAAACTTCCTCTTCGATCAAGTCCCTTAGCAGAATATATCCAGGGAATAAAGGTCATGGGCTCATAGATTTCGCGAGAAATATTGATCTAATACTCTCACTATCAACTTTCACTATAACTACCTCGTTAAGTCAAGTTAAGTCTATATTAAGGAAGGCGGAGAGACACGTCCAAACACTCCGTTTTAGATTTAAAGTGGTGGATCCTATCTCCACACTTTGCATAAACATATTCAAAAAATGATAATAATTTAAAGGTGATTCTTCATAGTGGGGATACAATTCACAGCCATTATATCAAAAACTCCACCCCACTGTGCCATGATGATGAAATAAAATATATCATTAAAATCGTGTGGTACACTCCTTATAATACTAATACTTTACTAAAAAAGACCTTTTATTCGGTTGTCGATGAAATATGCCATAATGGAAGGGCGCAATGCCGCTATTGTTAGAGGATTTATAATTCCATGCATTCATGTGTAAGAATACACTATGATTATATTGATCATATTTTATGCTTAAGTAGATCTTTGTGTAAAAATTGTACTCTCTACTATAGAGTACTTATACTAGAGTAGACTGTAGGTTGCTAATGTGTAAAAAATACGTGGAAGAATTGATGATAGATTGTTTGATTGATCTACTAATTATGATATATTATAATTATTAATCTGTATATACATAGAATAAAACAATAACAATTTCATTTTTTAACTCTTTTAAAGTGTTAGTCGATACTTAGGAAAGAAAAACACTTATTTAGAAAACGTATAAAAATATGAACGAAGCGGGACTCGAACCCGCGCCTCCAGGAAACTGACCAGTCGCTCTGACCACTAAGCTTGCTTAGTTCGGGTTCGAGTCCCGCTCCTCAAATTTTTGATTCGTTTTCTAAATAAATAACAACAGCTTCATATTAAAGTTGACCTTGGATCTGTGACCGCAGACTGCTGCAATGTATTCGATACGTCGGATTTCCGAAAATGTATACATAATACTAAATATACACGATTAATCCGGTTAAATAGTTTCATTTAAATTGTGTAATAATCGTAAAAATCTGTAGTGTTACCTTCATATCTCAATTGACAAAAATATACAAGTTTATTTATATGTAAAGGTCTTGGATTTTATACTTTCTCATGTAGAGCTTCTGGTAAATTAAACAATACATAAGATGTAAGTATTTATTGAAAGTGTAGCATTGAGTTCAAATAATCATTAGTCATTATGTAAATAAATAAATAAATCAGTTTCACGCTGTATCATGCATACAGCAGGGAAGGCAGAGGGAACCCAGTGCTAAGACACTTCGTTACCCATTTTCTGCCGAATTCTGGAGGCATTGCGTTTTGAGTAGCAGAATTCAACGCCGCGCTTTGCCTCGCCACTAGGGCGAAGAAATGGTAACATAAATTTAAGCAAATATTTCATCTCCTCGAATGGGGATCGAACCCACAACCATTCGGTTTTACAGTCACACTTTGTACCCCTGCGCCACGACTGGCCTCATTAATCTTTATGTAGGTATGGTAAAATGACTCCTAGAGTTTTTATGAAATTTGATAATTGTATATAAATTGAAAAATCATATTAATATATTAATTTCTAGAATTCTCAAAAATAATGTTACAACGCTACATTGACAAACATTCCTCGAAGTCGGTTACAAATCACTAAAACGAACGGAATACGACGCAGTATTGATGTATCAAGTCATAGCAACGACATCAGCGGAATATTAAAATGTAGAGTCACGGATGCCGAATTACATTCTATATGTATGGATTATGTATATCAAAGTCTATATCCTCGTGTGGGGCCTTACATACCATTATATACCCCATATAGATTTCTGCTCACGTATTCAAGTCCTTTATTAATAATAATTTAAAAAGCTTTACGCTTTTTTCAGTTTATTATGTCACTAGCGGCCCGCTCGCGGCTTCGCCCGCTTAAAATACATGATTATTGATTTAATAAACATAATTGATTGACAACCATAATGACTTCTAATATGATTTACTACATTAACGTAATTTCTATAAGAATTATTTATTGTTTTGAATTAAAAATACGACCAATGTTGATATTTGATATTTGATGTTTATAAAATATAAATAAAGCTAATTTTTAATTTTGTTCTTTTTACCTATGTGATGTACGTTCAGCATAATTTTAAAACTCTGTTAAATGTGCTGATGTCAGTGAATGATTTAATTTACTGCTTCAGAAACAGCCTTAAATGTAAAATTATTGATTTGAAGGATTCATAATATTCTTTGTAAAATAACTGTAATGATTGCATATTAACTCCTGTATAGTTTTTAAATTAGTTAAATGTACAATTGGTAAATATGTAGTTATTAAAGAGTACACGTAGAAAGGATGTTTTTAGGCATTTTTATATACATTTATTTCAAACGAACGAACAAACCACACAATCTATGTATTTCCTTGAAGATCAAATCGTTCTTTATCTCTATGTTGAATTAATTACGAACTTTGGCCAAAAATCTTACCAGCGCGATTGCTTTATAATATTCGCAGGCAAACTAATGCCTTGAGTTCATTCAAATGACGATAACTTTTTTTTAATGAACCGATTTTGATGAACCAAACTTTAGTAGATTAGTTCAGTTAAAACAAAGCAATTGGTGAAATTTTCAAGTAAATCGGTTCAGTACTTTCCGAGAAAAATTTGACCATACATATCGATAGACAGACAGACAGACAAGAAATTCGAAAATATTTTTGCTTTCTATTATTCATTTTAAGTGGGGCACTTAAAAAGAATAATTCTATCCAATGCAGTCAAAATTACTAAATGTACAGACGAATTTTTTTGTACTGTCTTGTTATATATAGAGATTACAGTCATTTAAAATATTGGGACAGAATCGATATAAAACGAAAATAAGTTAAATACATTCCTTTTAGTGGAATAAATGTTTAAGGCCACTTGGGTATTCTTTACAAGGAGGGCATTTACGGTGATTGCTTTACCTTTTCATATATTATATAGAGTTTTTTTTATCTAATTTCTAAGAACTTACGTGAAATAATTACGTAATGTAACCTAAATGAAAGTGTATATAGTTGTAGATACTACATATATTATGTTCGTTACATTACTAATGCTGATTGAAAAAAAAGGTTTTTTATTTTATTTAACTTCTCAGTATTTTTACTTTCAATAAAAGTCAAAGTCAAATAATTCAATGAAGTTTGTATTTTGCTTCACTTATTGGACGTCAATTAATTTTAGTGCTGCCAGTTTACTAAAGTTAATACCTCAGAGATATATAATTAAACGCTGTAAAAGGATATTGGATCCATACAAAATAATTAAGTATTCCACGATTCACAATATTAACGTATAACATCGTGTTGTCATATAAAAGTTTTCAAAGCTCGGAAACTAGAAGACCATAGTTCAGATACACATTTCTATAAGCTGACTGTTTTATTCGAATGATAGTGGTTTCAGTGGTTGGTTCAATTCACTCGTATACATTCTTATATCTAAGGTATATAAATTGAGTCATTTCACTACGCAGGAAATCTCTTAATTAAACAAAAAAAAAATGGAAAGTGTAGTGAGAAAATATCGGTTAAACAATGATCAATTATTAAATAATACGCTATAAATAAAGACAATTTCGCGCTTTTAATTACTATTACCGCGAAGATTCCCACAAATCAGCAATCGATGTTTCATTAGTTATTGGCAATTATGTAATTCGCCACGCAGGCGCAGTAGCACAAGTAAACAGGTGTGACTGTAAACGTAACGGTTGAGGGTTCGATTTCCAGTCGAGGGAATGCTATATAATGCTAACGTAAAAGAAAAAGTGAAATTTGCGTGCAATGACTGACTGTAACCGTTGCTACGGACTAACTACGCGTCACGACCGCAACGATGACGATCACGATTGGTCAGTAATGAACAATAATGAACAGAAGGAACTTGCAAAATTTTCTACTTTATGTATTTTTTTACAATTTTTGCTCAATTTCTGTAATTGATTGGTGGAATGATTTCATAAAGAAAATGACAAGTATCTATGCTAATACAAAGAAAAAAAATGTTTCGTTTCTGTGACATATTCATAATTATTGTTATTTTGACACAGTTATGATAATATGACCTCGTGATGCGGAATTTGCCTATAATTGAGGGGCGAATCCAACCCACAAGGGTTGGAAAACATTTTCATTTCCTTGCTCGCTCCACACAGAATGTCTTGAAAATTGAGCCGAGTGTGTGAAACGGATTATCTTAAAATTAGATTCCTAGCGTGCTTTATGGGCGATACAGCGGAAAATCTATAATATTTAACATTAATCTCTATAATATAACAGGTAAAGCAGCTAAATTATGATAATAATAAATAAGAAGAAGAAGAGGAATATTGTAATGATTTTATATTTATAAGTTTTAATATTCGCAATAATGTATTATAAAAATGTAAATCAACCTCTTTGTTTAATAAAAAGATGTTTAAAAATAAATAATATAGAACTGTCACCAGAGGGACATTAATTAAAGGACGCTTTATGTGGTCGGAAAATTCTAGATATACTTTTAGACTTGGAGCGGAAGTAGAAGGAGGTCCTCTAGAATAACATATTGTATTAGAATTTAAGATGGACATTGTACAAGCTTAACAGTATTTTACTCTGGAAGAAATATAAGTTCTGTAAAAGCCTCTAGGTGTTTGATTTCGTTACAGGATACATAATTACATTGAAGGATAAACCTTTAAAACTCCGACTTGTAAGGAAAATTTGAATAGAAATAACAATAAATACAAATAGTGAGATTTACACGTGAATTTTACAAAAATGGAATATGGCTGCAAAATATTTGGGATTTTAATATTAAGTAGTTGAAGCTACGTTGAGACAATGACACACATAATATTTACCCTAATGGGTAAATACCCCTAAAAAAAAAACACAAATAAAACTATTTCCGTTTTCTAACTTTGGAAAAATAACACGCAGTCCGTCACTAAACACGCAGTAAGTCCGTCACTAAACACGCAGCAGTCTCGTAAAAATGCGTAAAGGGAACAGAGTATTTTGACAAAATAATTTATGATTGCAAATTTCAAAGCGATATTTCATATTTTTGCGACATTCGCAGGTAAATATATGTATGAATATAAAATTGAATAGAATTGGGAGTTCTAAGACGCCCTTACCTTTTTCATTACACGTGAGTACTCTCCTAATACGAGTGTATGATAAAAATAGCATTCTTCAAAGTAAAGATCGGCTTTACTAACGCAACAAAACTGTAACAAGAAAAGTGTTTGATTTATATAAGGGCTCTACGTTTCACGGGTCGAAATTTCTGTTTTATCCCTTCAAGCATTTTTCACATTTTTGAAGCCCGTCAACAAACTCAACACACCTCAATACGCCATGCACCAGAATTTGATGGAAAATGAGGGCGGAGTCTTTTAACACTAGGTGTCCATCTACTGCTCCTGCTGCGTGAGGGATTCAGTGTAGAGAAAAAAAATATTTTTCACATTTTGCTGATGGATAAGAGAATCTAGTAAAATTTCACTCCATTTCGCTTTTAAACATTTATATAGACTAAAAGTGACACTTAAGCGTGGACGATTTGGACGAAAGACGATTTGGTATATAGTAAACAATATATAAAAACTATGAAAAATATATTTAAATTATAATACGTGGTTACAAAAAGCTGAAATACCCTTTTCTACACCAAGTGCTCGGAGCTCGGAGCCCAAACTCCAAAGGTTTACTTTGAAGACTTCAAATATTCAGGTCCTGGTCCTATTATTAGATCATCTCGATGATAAAATATTATTGTATTAACTCACCTAAAACGCATATAACTGCCAAATTTCATGACGATGATGTTAGAATCAGGTCAAGATTCCTAAATTTTAATACATAATTATAAAGTTTTAAGTTGACTTTATAGAGCCGTTGTTAAGAATCTTATTGAACATTATAAAATATTATACTTTGAATTTAAAAATTAATTACTTTTTCAAAGACCCACTCAGGGCGACAATTTAATAATTACTTTGAAAATTATACAAAAAAAGCGAAAAAACAAAAATGTTAAAGTTCTTCGAGAAGTTTTCAAAAGCTTAGCTTATTAACTTGGACGTTATGTCGCGTCTAATTAATAATATGCTCATTTAGGGGTGAGAGTTGTTTGTCTTAGCCTTTTTCCACTTTTTACTCAATTTTCTATATCTTTTGTACCCCGCTTATAGCAGGTAGGCAGAGGGTTCCTATTGTTAGGGCACTCCGCTTCTCTTTTCTCCAAATATGGCCTTGTGTGTTGAGTGGCAGAACTTAACGCCGCGTCTTGCCTTATTATTACTCAGCGAGGAAATGAATATATTAATAAAAAAATTATAAATTCATTTAAAATTTAAATAATAATTCTTTCCCCCGAGTGGGACCGAAACTTCTCACGTTCGCGTCTATAATGACACGTTTGTGCCACTACGTGTACACGACGGCTTCAAAGGCATCTTTTTGTTTTCTAAGAATCATTAATTTTTGACAAAATTTAAAATATTATTAACAAATTGTCTCGTATAGAGGTGAGTTATCATACAGTACGTATTAAAATTCAAGAACAGTCAGGACAATAGTCGAGACTGAGTAGACTTTCAAGATATATAATATTTTTACTCAGCTTTATACTACAGCCACGACGGCTGCAACTATTACATTACATATATATACACTAATTTAGAAAATTCACTCTTAGGAAAACGATTTTAAACGATACTCTTTTTCAAAGAAAAGATCTTTATGTAGTTTAGAAATCACTTTCGTTGTCTATTATTTATTTAATGACAACTCAACGCCGCACCTTATGTTAGATTAAGTAGTCAACCTTAGCACATTATAATATATAGGTTTTCTTTGTGCGGCAATCGAACTTACAACCACAACCGTTGTATTATATCTAGCATTTTTATGTCCATGTAGAGAACTAGAGAACAAAATATACTAAAATATCAATAAATATTTACCCATATGGACAAGAATGTGCTTATGCATTGTACTGTAAAAGGTAAACCAATGTTGATTCATCTTGAAGACATTTAAATATCGATCGATCGAAATCTAAAGGCATCCATTAGCATTCTTATCGCAAATCAGAGCTTGGGGGCTTTTTACAAAACTATGCAAAAAGTTGACTCACGTGTTATCTGATGACAATGCGTCTTGAGTTTATATGGGCCAAGCGATTTTAACATTTATAGCTTAGAAACATGCTCAAGTTTTTTGAATTTTTCTATTTAATGAATCATAACTGAAGACACTTAAATCTATATTAAGTTGAAGACATAAAAAAGTTATGATAATCTACTTTGGTAGTAAAATTAAGCTTAAGTATATTGTTTATGACACTGGTCTGACTCAGTGGAGACAACCTATCTGTTATTGTGGCTGTATAAAGTTCGAATACACAATAATCTTATGTTAAACTAAGCGAGCCATTAGCGCGCGATTCCGGTTCGCATTTGACTTAAACAGTAAATGCTTATGCATTATTTTACGAAATATTGATATAATCTGGATTTATAATATAATATAACTATATTATGCTTATTAAACATTTTATATTTTGTTTTATATTTTATGTACACAAAATTCTATAAGATAAAAAATTTGAAAAAAATTGTTATTTCATTTCAATGAAGCGACGCAAAGCGAGCGAGTATTTATTAAAAGCTTAACTTACGTTTTGATGATTGTATAGAAATATATTTTAAGCACTCGTTTTTTTTTTAATATGATTTTGTAGCTCTTTCGAGGCACAGCCTAAGACCTGCTAGTAAAACTCTATGATTTTTTTTCTTTAAATTGGGCTAAAAACTGAAAATGAAAAAAAATACTCTTAATCCAATCTATATTAACCAATTACTAAAATAGTAAGTAATTCAAGTATATACAGTATCAGCGTCTTTGGATGTAACATATACATATCTCTTATACCCGCAAATAGCTTATTAAGTGCAAACTCTGCTAATATCCACGCCGTATATCTTCAGAATTGCATTAAATTATTACATATATAGAGACTAGTATGGCACATTTACTTTGAGTTCGTGTAATGATGGTTTACTTTGAACAAATGTAGAGATAACCTTCTTAGAAATATACATTGTTAAACTACACTCCTTTTTCCGCATACATGCTCCAGATGTTTGTAATAAAATCTCGTCATGCTTTCAAAACTACCTGATGGTGATTACTGTTAAATAGACTGATGTTCTAACTAGAGATAGTTCGTGACAAAAGTAAATATAGTGCACTCATTGGTTTTTTTATTTTATTGTAAATATATAGAGTTTAGTGATTTGTTACTTTCCTATTCAAATTTAATTTTATTTTATGGACTTTATTTTGATGTTCACCAAAAGGCCGATCGCTAAATAGGATCATCCTGGTACTGGTGGTGTCGTAAGAGGCGACTAAAGTACGTGTGGTAGAGTCACGTCGCCAGCAATGGCAACACGCATGGGCAGACTCGACCGGATCATTACCACCCCCGGCATTTAAAACCGGCGTGAAGTAGTGGCTTTATGCCACTGCGTTTCGCATCAGGTAATGCCGGGCCCCGGCGCCCAACCCAGCTTAAAGGCCGGCAACGCACCTGTAGCCCCTCGGGGTTGCACGGGGCCGTGGGCGGCGGTAGTCACTTACCATCAGGTGACCCGCACGCTCGTTTGCCGTGTCTTTTCCATAAAAAAAAAAAATAAAATAAAAATAAAAAAAAAAAAAAAAAGATGGTATTAGAATGATATTATATATTAAAACTTTACCATAGACACTGAAAAGTTACACCACACAAGAGATATTCGCTAAATCCAACCACAGAACTCATGTGATGGTGATATATAGTCAAAAGCCGATTGCAGATCTAAGGGTAAGAAAAATAGACGATAGTTACCAAACGATGGAAACCCGCTTATCCTTTGGTGGCTGCTTAGGAATGGATTTATTTAATTTTTATAATTTGGCGAAAAGTAGGGGAACAGCGATGCCCTATTTGGAATGGAGTGTTTCACATTAGGCTTAACTCAATTCGAATCGACTTTAGATGAGGTAGAAGATATAACATTTAATGCATATTACATCTCCACCAGGACGGCGTCCCTTACAGTAACTTTAAAAAATCCACGCATAAATATTGTTTATAGGACGCTAGCAATAGCAAAATTATTGTAACTTTCCTTTGTAGCAGAATATTTTTTTGTATCAGATATCGAACTTTATTTACGACAAAGTACTAAAGGCGGCCACGAACAATCCGCCATAATAATGCTAACAAGATGGCTTTAGTTTTTGCTTCACTGTAAAAGAAAACTTTCATTATTCTACATGTACTTTCACACCTCACTGCGTCTTTATATATACTTTTTTCTACAATATTACTACCGTTTTGTATTTTTTTTTTCAAAATGAACTCTGAACTAAAAGTGTGACGCACGCAAGTTGCATAATTTTCCTGGCTGCACCGCTGCGGGTATAAAGGGAAAAGTTGGAAAAAACAGCGCTTTTAACACCTGAGCTGGATGCGGACGTGCGAGGCCCGAATGTCAGCCACATTGCAACGAAAGCGCAAAGTCTATAGTGGTACAAGTTATGAGCATAACTTTAATTGTTATTATTATATTTTTTTTTTTTATGGAAGAGACACGGCAAACGAGCGTTCGGGTCACCTGATGGTAAGTGACTACCGCCGCCCACGACCCCATGCAACACCAGAGGAGTTACAGGTGCGTTGCCGGCCTTTAAGGTGGGCTGGGCGCCGGGGCCCGGTATTACCTGATGCGAAACGCAGTGGCATAAAGCCACTACTTCACGCCGGTTTTAAATGCCGGGGGTGGTAATGATCCGGTCGAGTCTGCCCATACGTGTTGCCATTGCTGGCAACGTGACTCTACCACACGTACTTTAGTCGCCTCTTACGACACCACCAGTACCAGGATGATGATATTCTAGGCCGGGATCACACGGCACAGAATTCTATTAAATCTAAAATATTTTTTTATACGTAATAGATATAAATATGACCAATAAGATTAATAGTATGAAAATTTTTCGTTTATACAGTTTATCTTTTTTTTTTAACTTTAGTAAATTAAAATTAAATTAAATTAAATTAAAAAATTAAATCGGTTTCACGCTGTATCCCGCACACAGCAGGGTAGGCAGAGGGAACCTAGTGTTAAGACACTCCGTTCCCATTCTGGAGGAACTCAACGCCGCGCTTCGCCTCGACACCAGAGCGAAGAAATGGAAATATAAATTTAAGTAAATATTTCACCTCCTCGAGTGGGGATCGAACCCACAAACAGTCGGTTTAACAGTCACACTTTGTGCCGCTGCGCCACGACCGGCCTCCAAGTTTTACTTTACTTTAGTATATATTTAGATAATTTATATGCGATACTTTTAAACTCTATAGTATCCTATTGTATGGCGTCTTACAAAGGCAAGTAATTATACACTCAATATTCTATTTTCTATTATAATGATTGACTGCGTGCTCACTAGTGTAACCTCAAGCCACAGTTTAGTCAACTTACTGAGGCAAGTACGTATAATTAATTAAATATTTCCTTGAGTAGAATTGAAACCAGAACGATACGTTATTAATTTGACTGTTTTTAATGTGTCTACTGTTCTACGACAACATTTTTTTTTAATTTCAAGAATTATTCCGCATACAGCAAGTAAAAGAAGGAGGAAACCTAGGAAACGCGGTCCCTACTTGCCGCTTAATTGTCTATACATGTCATAGTGCATGGCGGAACTGAACGCCGCTTTTTATCTGTGTACAAGGGAAAGACAAAGAATTAACTTATAATATAACTTATCGCTTTCGCCTTTAACTTACACTTGAGTAGAGTACAGCATAATGTGCTCGCACAGCGTGACCGCGAGGCATGACCGACTGCCTCCTGTGGCTCCGTTGTTTACAGCTACTACAGCGACAGACTTACATATGTATGTAACATACAACTTCATACAAATATAGCCCGATGAAAAATGATTTATTTTTATACAAAATGAAAACGTGTTATTACTTCAAATGACCCATATTAACAAAGTACTTTCGTTTTACTAGTGATACGACATAATGATAACTTTATTTAGAATTTAATAGCAATATTTCAAACGTTTACATTTTTCGTTGCCTTGACCCGTTTTTATGTTATTTAGTGGTAAAGTATTTTTTGCTTGTTTTAAGTTGACATTGCGTTTAAAATATCTACATTTATTTTATTTGTATGAAATTCTAGATTAATATATCATATATTAATATTTATTAAGAGAATTATTGAGGTTTTTAAAAAAAATCTAAGCCCGTCAACAATGATATTTAGATACAGTATCTACATCATACAAACCCACAACCACATACTTACAAAGTAAAGAAAATTGAGATTAATCACTACGTAAACTTTGCCCACTACCAACTCATAAAGCATGAATATATATATAGCAAAAAGGAATTTTTATAAGGCAAGAAGGATATTCTGACATAACAATTTCTAAGGATTTAATGTAACATGCTACTTGGTAGCCACATTTGTGGATGCCAACTTTCAACTTTTGTTTTTATTTTCAATGTTCCTATTTAGTCTTTATACATCTCATGCGGAGTGAGTTTCCTTTGTAAGCTTATAAAATTCATCTCAAAGAGGAGCGTCTTTTAGTTGAGAAATGTATTTCATTTTGCATTAATTAACAGTATTTGTTAGTTTTCATATGATTATCTCTTATGAGTATAATTATGTAGTGCATGTAATATTGGATTAATGCACTGTAAGGTCGTCGTGGCGCAGGGACATAAGCGTGTGATTGGTAATACGACGGTTGTGGATACGATCCTCATTTGCTGATTGTTTTAACACTTCATTTTATGGTAAAATTGAAACTAAATAAAAAAAATCGAGATGAGATTTTAATAAAACTTTACATTATACTTTAGTCAATTCAGTTATACATTCAATATAGTGCAATTGAAACGTGTTAATACCTAATCCGAACACATAATGAGTTTCGCCATTAATTATTCAAAGTCACCTTTAAGTTCCCTTTACCTAAACCATACGATCGTGAATTAAAAACTATTACATTATAAATAAAAAATAAATAAAATTAGCTTCACGCTGTATCCCGCACTCAGCAGGGTAGGCAGAGGGAACCTAGTGTTAATACACTCCGTTTCCCACTTTCTGTAGAATTTCGGAGGCATTGCGTGTTGAGTGGCAGAACTCAACGCCGCGCTATGATTCGACACCAGAGCGAAATATGGAAATATAAATTTAAGTAAATATTTCATCTCCTCGAGTGTGGGAGCGAACCACAACCAGTCAGTTTTACACACACAGACACACACACACACAAGTTACACTTGTACCACTGCTCCACGACTGGCCTCAACATTATAAATGTAATTGTCCAAAAAACAATAGAAAATAAGTTTTTCAGCCAAAAACAATCGAAAAGAATATTAAACAATCATTTCGATTCTACTCTTAATATTTACAACCGTTTAGTTTCTTGGTTGATTCTTGGTTGCGTGATGGTCGAAATCCACAGCCAACAAAACTTTATTGGAAGCTATAAATTGGTAATAAAACGTATATTAAAAACTCGATTCTATTCCTTTTATGCTTTTGTGATTTAGTATAGTTAAAATTATAGGTTAATAATTGGTAAAAATAGCTTACTTCCTCTACAGGAGTTGGATTTGAACACCCACGCGACTGTTTTATTACTATTATAAACAAATTATATGATTAGGACTTTGATATATTGTACCAGATGTGTAGTGATCATTTTGAATTCATTTATTGTGTTTATTTAAAGTGTAATAAATATTCATCAGTAGAATGGAAGGAGATATACATACATAATTTTCTTATAATTTTCATATGAACTTAATTATATATGTAGAATGAATCTTTTGGCTGATTCTTTTCTTTCAGTTTCTGGTTTTTTTCCCGTATTTAGTAGTATAAGCCGAGAAAATTTAAAACAATCTAAGTTCAATTTATGCCTAAACTTAAGACCTTGAGAGATGATTCTTAACACGGCATACCGAAGATAAAAATAATACATCAACATCAGTCCTCTCAGGATAGAACCCACGACAATCACGTTTAGTATCAAACGCTCTTCCATTGGCCTGTGATATAAAAAATATTTTCTCCTAATTTTTGAATTTATTTATTTATTTATTTATTTTTTATTAGGGAAACAAACAGAACATAAAATTCACAAAGATTACACAATTTAAAATTATACATATTCCAATCAAGTTTCCACATTAAAAAAAAATACAGATTATTGACAATTATAACACAGGATCAAATTAAAATTTTTCAGTTAAAAACACAAAAACATAAAATATACTATTAAAAGTTTTAGATAAGAAAAAAAGATCTAATCAATTTAAAAATAAAAAAAAATTAATTAAATAAAACAATAATAATACTCATATGAAATTTTGAATCATAAGTATTCCATCTATCAAAAGTTAAACTAAAACATCAAACGATATTTATTAATACAAAATTAATATTCAGAATATTAAATAATATAATGAAGTTATTAGGCTGTATTCATTATGTTCATTTACATAAAAATCTTATTAATAAATTATTTCAACTTTCAGGCTTTGCTTTTGTTTTTGTAATATTTTTTACGTATAAATAAATATACAACAACTACTTGCTCTGATTTTACTCTGGAGTATATAAAATTCTTTCATAATATATTCATGCCATAAAAGCATTTTGAGTGATTGAATTAAGTATGAGTGATTTGATTGTAGGTAGTTTTGAGGTGTAATTTTGTTTTAAATATTTAAAAATATAACTACAAGATGTATCTTGTGTATGTGTGTATGTATATATCGTAGGTATATAGGTTGGAGGAAATAATCCCATTGCCGTGACGGCTCCTTATATCCCTTATGTGGTTAAATTTTTATTTAGCTTTTTTGTATCCTGCTCATTGTAAGAAAGATATAAGGAAACTGAGAACCTAGTGTTGTAAGACACTTCGTTCATACTAAGACACTACCGCACCTGACATTCCGCCAAGCTATAACCAGAGTCTAGCTATAACCAGAGAGCGAGGAACGGAAATATAAAAATGTTATGTCCGTCAAGTAGGAATCGAACAGACAACCTGTCGCGTTTACAATCGCTTGAGCCCCTACGACTACGTACTACGACAGGCCTCGTAGTCAGTTTACACAAACAATCCGTGGCTAGCATATAAATATTTAATAAACTCTGAACATTCAACTTAACCACTTAAATATACCACAGCCGCTTCAGTCTGAACGAACCGTAGACCTGTAATCACTGAGCTATTAGAGGTTCAATAGGGAACTGCCAACTTTAGAAACTGTTATTAATTTCAAATTTATAATGTATTGGCTACGCTGGTTTTATTGCTTTAACATATTTAAAGTATTCTTTTTGTCATATTTAAGTTTAAAACCGTAGGCATGATATAGAATTCCGTACTGGAAAAAGTTTGTATAATAAATATTATTAACACTAGATCTAATTAGAAATATACAGATTCAATAAAATGTGAATATATTTTGAATCTATGTAAGATAAAAAGTAAAAGAAAATAATTAAAAAATATCTTGTAAACGAATATAACTACTATGGCAGTTACTCTATAGAGTTATCAAAATAATAAGCTATTTTTAACTTGACTTATAGCATAAAATTGATAAATGAAAATTTTCAGTAAATACATCACTGTGGCCTTAACGGTTAGGTAACCGTCCGTGACAGAGTGCGAATCCCATTCGGGGTATATTTATACATAAAATATTTTTTTAGCTTCACGTTGTATCCCGCATGTAGCAGTATAGGCAGAAAAAGCCTAGTGTTAAGACACTTTCCGCTAAGTTCTGGAGGCATTGCTTGTTGAATTGTGGAGCTCAACTCCGCGCGCTTCCTTAACACCACTGTGTGTGTCACGGTCCCACGACTAAGCCCTAAATTTTTGTTTTGGTTTAAAATTCTACATATCCATAGCATTGCTAAGGCGGCAATTGAAGAGCTGAGAGCTCTTTGATTTATCACTTTCCGCCTCAAGATTAAGACATTTTATTTACCACCTTACGCCCGAATTTGCTAGCAGAACGGGGAAATCAAAGTAATTAATTTATCCAAGCGGGATTTGAACCCGCAGTAATTGCGTTCCTATTGCTCCACGACAGCCTCGAAGAAATAATTAAATTGGCAGGTAATTGTGAAAAATTATGACTTTATTTTTAAAATTCATGCTGAATATCGATACTTATATAACGTAATAGGAAAATACTTTGCATATATTTAATTTAAAATGCACCTTGCTCGAAGGACTCTCCTGCATTTTAAGGTAAGAATCGTGATTGCACAACAGTATGCAAACAGCGATGCTTGCGGTAACTTGTCTCAGGAGGGCTAAAAATATCGGTCGTAATATAAAGAATTATTCACTTTACTTTCGAAACAAAAGTGATCACTTTCAATATATACCAACATATTTTATTCATTACAACTTAATGTCGCAATGTCGCGAAATTTCGACGGAAAGCGGGAAACGGGCGTCTTGACACTGTGTTAAAAATTACAACTTATTATTTTTTCAGCTTCACGCTGTATCCTGAATACAATAGGGCGGAGGGAACCTAGTTTTAAAGGCACTCTTTTCCTTACTTTCCCATTTTATAACGAAATTTTGCGTCTTAAATGAAGAAACTGAACTCAGCGCTTTATCTTGTTACCAGAGAAAAGAAATGAAAATATTAATAAATAATAATTCCCAAATTAATCGAGCCCACAACCTTCACGTTTACAATCACATTCGACGGCCTCAACAATTGTATCCTTAGTTATTTTAATTTGACTACGCAGCCAAAGAAACAAATAAAAGTTAGGACGAAATATGTAGAACGGAGTAATAAAGTCAGTGGACCCTCTCTCTGCTGTAATAATACGGGACAATTAAATATAGTATATTTAGTTGTACCGTATTTTTAGTATATTTTCAATTGTTTCTTTTTATAGAGTTTTTTTTTAGAATAAGATTACTTATAGATATTACCTTATCAATTATATCCGCTGATTAATGACGTAATCTACTTATACATTAGTTAATATTATTCGTTATTTTCGAAAGGAACAAAACAGAACCCTAATAAGACCAATGTTTATGATTAAGACATGACTATCACAATAAAATAAGTCAACAACTGACTAAATACGCAATGATTGTGAGTTCCATCCCTACTCGGAGAAATAATTACATTTATATTATTTCCATTCAGCAAGACAAAGCACAGCCTTGAGCTATACCACTCCACATGTAATACCAAAACAATAAAAAAAAAAACATTTTAATTGATAAATTCAATTGCGGCCCTAAATTTGAGTATCCCTAACCTAGATTCTCAGGCCTCATCGCTGAATCACGATGAGCGTGACGAGCTTATTGATGCCCGCTGCCTAGGCATGACTAAATGCTAAACCTATTGTCCTTTGTTGTGGTGTTAGATACGGGAGGTCATTAGTATTAAATTTATATTGCTTTGATAATTTAAACCTATACTTATAATGTATGTATAATATATATCTTTCTCTTTCTAGTGTACATCAGCTTCACGCTGTTAGTGTTAAGACACTCCGTTCCCACATACCGCGGAATTTTGGAGGCATTGCGTGTTGAGTGGTGGTACTCTACGCCGTGCTTTGCTTCGCCATCAGAGCTAAGAAATGTAAATATAAATTTAAATAAATATTTCATTTCCGTTGTTAGGATCGAATCCACAAACAGTCGCATTTTTCAGTCACAATTTGTACGGCTGGCCTCTTGATCTGGACTTTTGTTTAAGCTTAATTTTGAAATTAAGTTAATTAAAAAAATCAGCTTCGTACTGAATCTGACACATAGCAGAACTCAAGAAACCTAGTGTTAAGACACTCCGTTCCTAATTTTCCAACGAATTCTGTAGGCATTACATGTAGAGTGGCAGAATTTAACTCCGCGCTTTAGTTTGATAGAGACCCAGAACAAAGAAAATTGAGATATTTAATATTTTAATGGAATCGAACCCATTTTGCATATTGTTCTTATTTTACATTTGAATGTTTATTCAAGATTTATATCTTCTTATATTAGGTCGAATTAGGTTTTTCTTACTAAACATCTAAGAGGGGCGAATGAAAATAGTATAAAATATATTTTCCGTTCTCTATTTTATTGCAATGACAGCGACAAGACAAAGCATTCGCTTTGACGTAAAAATTGATCGAATTATAGTTGATTGAAATAAATAAAAATAAACAGAAACTGTAAAATAAACAATATCACTTTTCGTTTTTAGGGTGCCGTACCTTTTAAGGAAAAATTTTACCCTCAAGTCAAGCTTTATTGTCTGTCTGTCTGTCAAGAGCTTTTATTTCAGGAACGCTTGGAAATATCGAGTTGAAATTCAAACAGATAGATCTACGGCCAGGATTTCTTGAAATTACATTTATTTAAAAAAGAGATATGGCCATTTATATCGCTAAAACGCGTATTTCTACACTATAAGGAGAATCAAACTTAATAGGTAGTTCCGTTTGATCTAGAATTATGAAATTTAACAGCTAGCATCTACAGATAGTACTTGTAAAGGAAAAAATCTGAAAACTATACATTTGTGGTTAAATCTTAAAAATAATATCCTAAACATAAAAGGAAGGCAAAATTTGATATTAAAGCCGCTAGTTCAGCTCTGGCTAAGTTAAGCCTGAATTTCAGAAAAAGCTCGAGACTTACAATTTTTGTACGGAACGCCCTCAGTGGGCGAGTCAAACTCGCGCTTTTCCTGTTTTTTTCTTAACATCTTCTTCTTCCTTCTTTTATTTATACCATGACAGAGACAAGATAAAGCAATCGCTCTGACGTAAAAAAAATAAAAAAAATAGATATCTATAATAACCAATTTCACTTCTTCCGAAGTCTAGTTACACAATGCGAGGCGTTAGGTTCCGTCGCGAATTGCTTGATATTTTTAACATGCACGGACGGACGGATACGATGAGAAACGCATGGTTTACAATGGATATTTATAATATATTTTTTTAAATCTACTCTACAAAAGAGGGATACGTTCATTTTTTAAGCTTCACGTTGTATCTCACATTTAGTAGGGTAAACCGAGCTATCTTACTTTTAATACACTCCGTTCCCCACTTCCCGCCGAATTTTCAGGACATCGTGTTTTGTTTGTCTTACTACCATAGTGAGGAAACGAAAATATTTAAAAAAATTATTCCACCGAGTGTGCCACTACGGCACGACGGCCACGTCACACTTGGTACTACGGCACGACGGCTTCATAATACGTTCTTACCTGAAATAAAAAATATCAATGTTAATAATTTCAATCTATAAAGATAAAATTAACCTACATACCCAACCAACAATTTCGATACTATTCCACGCGATTAAACAATATTTCATTTATGACCATCCAGCCCGCAACATCAACCACAGTTAACTATCCTTCCTTTTTACAATTAAATTAAATGTTGAAATATTCTCAAAGAGCAAGTATTAAACGCTAGCGTGGCGCTGTTGTCAAGTAGCCAAATATAGTCGAGACTGTTTGATCAATTTCCTTTACAGGATTTTTATTTTCAGCTTGCCGTTGTATCCCGAATATAGCATGTAGGCAGAGGTAACCTAGTGTTAAAACAGTTCTTTTCCCACTTTTCGCCGAATTTTTGAGGCATTGCATTGCATTTAGCCTTGTTACAAGAGCGAAGAACTGAAAACCACATGTGCCATTGCGCCACGGAGAGCCTCACCCGAAGCAACAAATATATATAAATTATTTTTAGAAGCTCAACACACAATTTCTTGAAAATACGGCGGAAAGTGAAGAACGGAGTGTCCTTACACTTCTGCCTTACTGCTAACTGTAAGTCAATGCACTCAACGCGGACACAATGTCTCTAAACGAATGGAAAACTGCACCACAGCATAGGCTAGGCTAGGCCCTTGCACGGAAAAACCTTGTTTTTTGTATATATTTTTTCGATACGTTACTCTCTACATTAAAAGAAAAAAAATGTATATATATAATATTATTCAATAAAATAACTCCCAAAGTATCCATTTACCATAATATATTTCTATGTAGTTTTGTATTAGGAAAGTGATAATAGCTCATAAGCCTATAAGGAAAACTAAACTATGATATATCGCTTTGATCTTTGAAAATAAAATATACTCACGTTCTTTTCGTTATGAATAGTCCAAATAGTATAGTTTCAATAATACGAAAAAAAAATTACATACGAAAATAATATAATACGAAAAAATAATATAATGCGAAAAATTCATATCTTATATTTTAAAATATTTTTATTGCAATTATTGAGATTTATGAATGTGTAATTAATAATTATCCCGCATAGAGCAGGGTAAGCAAAGGAAGTCTAGTGTTAGACAACTTTTCGTTGGATTGTGAAGGCATTGGATCTTGAATGGCGGAACTCAACGTCGCGCTTTTGTCTCGACAACAGAGCAAAGAAATAAAATGACAGCTGAAATATTGATCGTGTAAAATATGTAACTACATCACTCAAAACGTTGATTATTGAAACACTGCATAAATTTTGTAGGGATTTTTAATCAATTGCAATGTTCTTAATATGGCAACAAAAAGCGTGCGTCAAAATTGAATACATCAGTATTCAATAATTATATATATATATATATATATATATATATATATATATATATATATATATATATATATATATATAGAAACTACAATTACGGGTTTTTAACCTAATTTCATTTCATACTAAGAAGTGGAAGCCATTACCAAGAACGTTCTGATTTTATTGATTTGTAATTTGAGTGCTTCCTTATTCACTTCAGCGTTGTGGTTTAGTTTAACTGCCTAATCAGTTTAATCGACATTGCAAGTTAGAAACTACTATAAAAGTTAGGTGATTGAAATTTCTAAATCTATCTAGCGTAAATTATTTTTTTTTAATTTAACGCTGTGTCCCGTAAATAGCGGGGTAAGTAGAGGAAACCTGGAAATATAAGCGTTAAGAGACTAGTTAATAGACAATTTTGGAGGTATTGAGGGATGTCATATCTGGAGGCACCGAGTGCTGGAGAATTCTGCCTTCAGAATTCGGCGGAAAGATTGTGTGAAACTAGGCTTCCTCCGCTGGAGGCTCGTGTTGCCTTAGCGATGAAATGAAAAAAATATTGTGCCCCTGCGCCACAACTGGCCTCTAAAGACTATTATAAACGTATAATTCTAGTTCATTTCATAAAAAAGAAATGTATACTCTTGCAAAGTTAAGTTTGTTGTACTTCCTTAACCTACAGTCCTGAAATTAGTACGAGACCCTAGGTAGACAAGTCTGACTCGTATTTGACGACTTTTTTATTTTGAAATTCTGCCGTATTAATAAATATATAGATAGGGATAGCTAGCATCAAAAGTTAAAACGAAAATTTTATTTAAAAAAAATGTGTGTTTACACAAAGCCCGAAAAAGCATACACTTTGAGCATCGCGATATTCCACGCCACAAGCCAATTAATGTTAAAAAGTATCGGTTTGTAAGTTTTATTTGAACTCGACATACAATGTATTAGTTTCATGTATACAAATATCACATATTTGCAGTTGTTATTTTATTCAATTTCAAATATTTGGACACTATATAAATACAATGGACTACCTAATTGTGCTTTTGACACTAAGCTGTATAAAGACAATTTATTAAAATTATCGATATAAATAAAAAATAGATATATAAAAATAAAAGAGGCCGTCGTGGCGCATGAGTTCAAGAGTGTAACTATAAGTGTAACGGTTGTGGGTTCGATTTACACTCGGTAAAATTAATTATTTAATATTTTCATTTCCTAGCTTTGTTAACGAGGCAAAGCGCGGCGTTGAGTTCCCGTCCTCACCACGGAATGACTTAAGAATTCGGCGGAAATAGGGGAAGGGTAAGAAAATACCCGCCGTTACGAACTGCCGCCTCACTCTCAAGATTGGATGGAAAGTTTAATGTTAATGTCTTAATAATAAGATTCTTTTAGTATTTAACTACGATACGATATTAGTAAAACGACAAAAAACAATTAAATAGCCCACAGAAATTCATAATATACTTTTGTAACACATATATAACGTATGTAAATCCGCTCTTCCAGGTTAATAATATATCAAGAAGTAACTTCCAACCTGGTTCCCCTGGTGGAGACCTGGAAAACTACTGACAATGTTTCAAGCTTATAGTATGTAAAGTGTTGTTCGAATAACTTTTATATATCAGAAAGTAAAATCTTTCCTCAAAGTACAGCTTATGGCCCGATTTAGAAGTTTTAAACAGTTGCAAATATGCTAGTTGACTTCGATACGTTCTACAATGTTTAGTTTGTAAAGTTTTGTAGGTCGTTTGAACTACTTCAAATTTGTTTCCAGATTATAAAAAATTCAAGTAAGGCCTTTTTTCTTTGTATATATTATATTATATTAGAGTATATATATTATTTATATATTATATCATCAACATGCTATTTTTTTTAATCTGTCGAAATGTACAATAACATTATAAACAGGTACTTAGTGCGTCACGCTTAAACCACAATATCGTTATGCTATATGACCGAGCATAAATATAATTATAACATTATAGTTGAATTATATTAATAATATTGTTTGAATATGTATGGCAAAGCGCGGCGTGAAGTTCCATCACTCAAGACGCAGTGCCTCAAGAATTCAGCGAAAAGTGGGGAATGAAAATGTTATAATGGGTGGAAGGTGGAATAATATACACAATAGATTTATACACTATAAAAAATCAAAATAAGTAATTTTAAATTAAAAATCTTTGTGCGATTGTATAGAAAGTTTTTATATAAAAACTAGATCGTTTTAAGTAACCATTAGAGTTGATCCACGCTAAGCTCTCAGCGAGTTGAAACAATAATTCTTCAGTAAATATGTTCAATCGAACTGAGTGAGAATTGGCCGAGCATGGAGCGCGAACTCCTTATGTGGAAAGGAAGAAAGAGAATATATTCTTTTTAGGTACATTATTTTATTATTTTTAATTAATTAACCAAGTTATTTAAAAAAATAGTCTTATTATTAACTGCATTATATATTGTAGCAAATTTTTACGTTATTTTTCAGTAGTTATGTTGATTTAATATTACCTACTGCAAACCATAAAAATAACAAAACCATGTATATTATATTAGGTAATTTTATTATCCTATATCAGCTACATATATCAAGAAGGTTAAAAGTTATTTCATTTCAAAGGCGGCCATTATGAATAACGTTGTTAATCAAAATGGCCACCGCAACAAAATGGCAGATTACAATTAGTTGCACAATTTTTTGCACAATCCATCTAATATGGATATCAAATGAAAGGGCTTGATTTGTAAAATACAATACAACATGAAAAAAATCATATAAGGTCTCTACATGATTTTTTTTCTCTAGTGCTAACGGTCTCTAGTAGCTGTATCCAGACAGCTGACCTTTTAACTTAAAGGTTTTTTTTTTAAAAAGATTTTTAATATTTTTTTTACTTGGATTTGAAAGCAATCGATCAGACGAATCAATAATCTAGAGATTGTTGATTACTTTGATGATTGTCGATTATAGAGAGGATTTTTTTTTCAGCTATATTCTGCATATAGCAGGGTACGGAGAATTTAGTTCCAAGTCTCTCTGTTATCCTTTTTTCGACCGACTTCGAGGCCGCACTGGAGGACAAAAGTTCTTTTTATAATCGTTCTTCCAAGCGGGATTCGAATACACGATCAATATGTATACTCTTATTTAATATTTTGTCACAAATAGGATACGACATACTGAAAATTAAGATATAATGATACATTTTCCAATAATAAAGAAAAATTAAAGCTACTTTAACTTAACAAACAATTTAATTATCGAATGACAAATTATCGTTAATTATATTAATGCACAGCATATAATAAACATTTAACATTAATAAATTGAAAACTTTTAATTAAATAGCAATTGAATTCGTACGCCCTTAAAACACTGCCATCGTTAATTGCGTTTATTATTATCAGTGGAATTTAATTATTTTTCCGCCTTCGAATTTGCTCGTTGCATCCCGTCTAGACCAGAAGCGACTTGTTTTAACTAATAAGGGTTCTTTGAGCAACTTTTATAAATTAATATTTATTGATTTGCCAATTCTAAATTTGAATTTAAAATATTTTTATTTCCCCTAATTTAGGTATTGGCAATTGGGGGCAACGGAATATTCAGGCATGGCAAAGCGCAGCTTTGAGTTCCGCTCTTCTCACTCAGCACGCGATGTTTTTAAAATTTGGCAAAAAATGGGAAATGGAGCGTCTGATCATTAGTTTCCTTCTTCCTACCCTGTTATACGTGGGCTAAAAAAACTATTACAAGTTATGTAAGTGATGTGATCTTGAGATAATATGTATGTATGTATGTAAAATAAATGAAAAGTAAGGAACGGAATGTCCACTAGATTTTCTCTATACATTTAAATTGTTTATAGTTTGGGTTAATATATAAATACATTATCAACTAGGCCAGTCGTGGCGCAGTGGCACGAAGTGTGACTGTAAAACCGACTGGTTGTGGGTTCGATCCCCACTCGATGAGATGAAATATTTACGTAAATTTATATTTCCATTTACTCGCTCTGGTGTCGAGGCTAAGCGCGGCGTTGAGTTCTGCCACTCAACACGCAATGTCTCCAGAATGCGGCAGAAAGTGGGGAACGGAGTGTCTTAACACAAGGTTCTCTCTGCCTACCCTGCTGTGTGCGGGATACAGCGTGAAGCTGACTTGATTTATTTTATTTATTCATTATCAACTAAATTGTAATAATAAGTCGATTTTTTTTATGAAATCCTTTTTACGAAAAATATTATGATAATTAATAGAGAAATACAAGAACAAAAGTCGTGTCAATAATATTCCTATTAATAGACTAGATCACTAGACAGTTACTCTACCGGAAGCAGCTTCGATTTCCGCACAATATTAATTACTGGCTATACGAATGTGTTACGTCCTGAGCGAAAGCAGATGACCAATGGGCGAAGCGGAACTGTGGATAACGGGGACACTGTTTCCTCTTTTTGTGTAGGTAATAAGTTATTGTTTGTTATCTAAATTATGTAAATGTAACTTTTAGATGAGTTTTAAAAATATATATTTTTTATTGTATTGATTATGCCGAACTTAATGTTAAAATAAAAAGTTTTAAACATATTAATAAATGACTTAACACTAGGAACCTAGTGTTCAGTCATTTATTAAGACAGACGCGGTGAT
The DNA here is from genome assembly GCA_917862395.2 of Heliconius sara. Classification (NCBI taxonomy): domain Eukaryota; kingdom Metazoa; phylum Arthropoda; class Insecta; order Lepidoptera; family Nymphalidae; genus Heliconius; species Heliconius sara. The sequence goes on from OU860791.1 coordinate 17,235,445, forward strand.
GAGTTTTTCCAATGTAGATACAATATTTATTTATAATTCTATCATTCCTTTTACCCACTTTGGTATATATAAATAAGCGTAAGATATAAAAAAAAAACAGAAAGAGGAAGTGATCGTTTGTGATCATGTTTATATTGAACGCTCCACCTAGCTTTGAAGTTTCTAATACATCCCTCTCTAATCTAATACATTAACGGTACCGATAGCGTACTTATTTTATACATGAAATGAAATACTCGAGTGAAATCTTTTCGCATCTGCGGGAGAAAGATTATATTTATTGCCCGGATTTAGCGTAACCGGAATTCAATGGCCGTAAAAATGAAAAATTTGCTTTTTATAAAACGAAATTTTAAATGATTATTGTGGAAATGTCTTGTCTATAAATATGTTAGCGAAACTATAAATGTTTTCAAGAATGTTAAGATATTAATGTTAATGTATAAAATAGATTAATAGTTTAAGAAATAAAAAAAAGCTCTTTTATTTACTGCCGACGATAAGGAGCACGAACTATTTGGAGTAGCCAGTCCAAGGTTCCATCAGCCATATTCCAATATCAGATTTCGATGTTCGATGGTTCATAATACTCAATTATCATCTCATCTATATATATTTGCCAAGTTTCGTAATTATACAACAATTAGAAGTGCGTATAATTTTGATTATATTATTACTAGTAGGCGCGCGCGGCTTCGCCTGCTTATTTGCATCCTTAGGGGTGAATTAAAAAAACCACGAAACATATGTTCGATAAAATAAATTTATTAGTCTGAATTTAAAGTTTTATAAAAATCGATGGCGATTTAAAGATTTTCCCATATAAGCTTTCAACCCCTATTTCATCCCTTTAGGGTTTAAATTTTTCCAAATTTCACGTTTCTACCATCAGCGGTTCCGGCTGTGCGTGCGTCTCCCTCCAGTCAGAACAAGTCGTTTTATATATATAGATTAATATATATAGTTACCTAGTTAGGCTGTAACAATACAACTTTATAACAGCGTGTTAAAAAAGAAAAAAGTATAACATATAAACAAAATAGTTAAATATAACTAAAACTACGAACTATAACTCTATAATATTTAATGTACCTGTTACATTTATATTACAACGAAAGTTACACTCCCAAAACGTTTTAAACTAAATCATCGTGTAACAAATAAATCTTGAACCACAGTTAAAAGAACGTGACTAACGTAACTTAAGATTATATCTCGTCCGGCTACGATTGTTCATACTAAATAGAGCTGGTTAAATTTAACTAGATAACCTAAGCGGTTAGTTTTATCTGTGTGTTAAATGAGTTCACCGTCACGGAAGAGCTTTGTCGAGAAAATTAACTTTCAAATGCGATATGGGTTATCGTGTGGGCTTTATAAAAATTAAAGAATGATTATGTTTTAAGGCTGTTGTTGTGACAATTAATGCAATTTAAGAAAAAAAGGAATCCTTATAAGATCATTTGACAATTTGAAAGTATGACTTTGTTGTCCGTCTGTCTGTCTGTCAAGAGCCTTTATCTCAGGAAAGCTAGCATGGAGATATCGAGTTGAAATTCAAATCATATACCTAAATCAAAGAAAAATTGTATTTCTACATTTACTTGAAAAATGTATGATCGTTTAAATAGCAAAAAACGTGTATTTCGACTATGTAAGGGAAATCAACGTTAATAGGGTGCTTCCGGTTGACCTAGAATTATGAAATTTGGCATCTAGCATCTATTTGTGGTTAAATCCTCAAAATTAATAGCCTTAAAATTTGGTGTAAAAGCCGTTAATTCAAGTGAGGTATCAGATGAAAGAGCTGTGGTAAAACTTAGGCTGAATTTCAGAAAAAAGTCGAGCTTTTTCCAATTTTACTCCTCCTCCTCCCATAACCTATAATTTTGTACGAAACCCTCGATGGACGAGCTCGATTCATGCTTGTCCAGTTTTTATATTTAGATTAGCTTACTTAATATAGAAACATATTTTTTTACTTTATATACAAAAATCATTCTTTACTTTGTGACTGACAGACTAAGCAATTATAATTTTTGCATAATATTGTTTCTTTGGGAAGTGAAACTGAAAATACCTACAATATATTAGAAAAAAGAGGAATTTTAAGTTTTACTATGTTCGTTCCTAATGTGAATTCCTACACTGCCCTAGATCAGTAATTAACAAATTCGACAATTATTATTTACCTCACGATGTACAGGTGTACAGGTTCAGAAACTGAGCTGACTAACAAACATATACTAATATTTATGTTTACCTACTGAAATTTCAGATACGATTCAAAGTCAAATATTAAATCAAAACAGATCGATGAATCGTTAAACATCACTGACGATTTTTAAAGGGTTTCTTTTATTTTTCATGTTATAGTAGCAATAAAACCGTACATTTGCTTCAATTGTTCCGATAAAAAACGTATAAAGCGTCATTTTATGTTAATGTAAATTGAAATTCTATATATCAAGTAAAGCCGTCGACAGTGACTGGTTAATAGTCGATGAAAAATACTAGTGCTACTCACGGCCTGGCCCGCTTGGATTGTATTTGAATGATATGATATATTAAACTTTCTTGTTATATTTCTCTGAGTGTTAGTAAAAATCTTGTAATTCCGTGGTGTATATAGAAAGATCCAAGTGTATACCGCCGGTAGAAGGCGGATTGTTTTATCCCGGTTCTATCGCCGGTTGTTTTATAGAATGTGAAGATACTTTTGATTGAAAACAAAAACCCAAAAGTTTCGAACCATTGCGTGTCGAGTGGTGGAACATAACGCCGCGCTTCGTCTACCCAAACGGGAAAATTGAAAAAATAATACATTAAACTATACCACCGAGAGCGATCGAACTCACTACCATTGCACTTACAGCCAGACGTCGTCCCTCCAAACTATGACGACGACAATAAAATATATTGTATATTTTGAATCTCTTATTTAAAAGATGTGCTTACAAACGCTCTGTCCGAAACAAGTCTGAAACTTCTGCTTAACTGAGCGCAAAAATATTGGAAAATAAAAGAGTAATAACTATGCAATTTTAACAAAATTTTCATATTATGTTAACGTTGCAAAAACTGCCTTAGTGGTGATACGACAAACAAAATGTTCTTTATATAAACTGCCTTCAAAGAGTGCTACCGGTTCAAAATATAAACGTTTTACGATTTTTTCTGCATAACAGGATAAAGGGTACCTAGTGTTAAGACACCCGGCTGCCCACTTTCTGCCTAATTTTCGAGACGTTACACGAACTCAACGCCACATTTTGTCTACCAGAGCAGTGAATTTAAATAAAACCGTTTCAGCGAATGTAAATCGAACCCACAACCAACGTGTTTACATGCAGACGCTGCGAAGCAATGCTACGACATCGGAATTAAATACCAAATAAATATTAAATGTCACTCATAATATTAATTTATATCTATGAACAGCTATAGGTTTCCACTTAAAGATATAAGTACAAAATTTATGCATCAAACGGTAATTGAATAAGTTTTAAAACCTAGATCCGTTTTATTGACGATGTCAAAGTTAAACGGCCGAACCAACTTATAAACACTGTATAAAATAAATAATAAGCTGTTTACTCTTGTTTCATACTTTGCGGGGAAATATGAAAACTGCTCTAATTATTGTTTGTCGTGAAAAAAACTATATAAGCGAGACGAGAGAATTAAAGCGAAAAGTGCCCGCCATTACAGTTTTGTAGCGGTAGTTTTAGTTAGAATCATTTAAATTTCTATCCAATGTTAATTTACGTGTAATTATAGTAATAATAGTATATACAAGTCACGTTCGCTTTATTATTAATCTGATTATGCTTTTTTGTATTTGAACGGAATCGAAGAAGTACGGGTCCAATCGTGTTGTGTCAAACGAATATTTACAATCAAAATCAACGTGTGATTGTTGATGCGAAAGATTGTAGGTTCGATTCCTACTCAGGGCAATGAAATATAATTCATTTTTATTTTAAATTTCAAGAAGGCAACAAGAGCGGCGTTGAGCTTCGCCACTAAAATTTCCACTCGAGGAAATGAAATATTAAATAATTTCAATTCACATAATTACTTTGAAATAATAATTTTATTATAAAATATTATATAAGAGTTTTAGTGAAATAAACGCGATAAGTGTCGAATTCTATTGTAAATTGTAAGGCATTTAAAAAAGAAAAGGTGCTTTTAAAGACTTACAGTGGTTCCGAGATAAATGCGATACAGCACGCTCTCGTTTAATGTTCAAACGGTTACTGTGTTTGAAAAAAAGTTATTGCCCGTTTTATGGTTTTGAAAATGAATTTTCATCAAAGAATAAGGAATTATATAAGTCTCGTGAAGTAATTAAATACTTAATAAGAGAGTAAAAAATTTATAGGTTTCTTTACCTAGCGATTTTTTAATACATTTTTATTTTATTTTTGTAGTATTTTTAAAGACGTGAAACAGGCGGGATATATTGATCGATTCTGCGTTTTTCACTTATTTAAAGAATATTGTTAGTATATTGTAACAAAAGTCTTATCCTTATGTCAAATCTATTAATAAATATATTATTTTAGAAAAATATATATTTTTTAATTTTAAATATTAGTGTAAATTCGGGCTATTCAAGTAGCGACACCAAAAACGTAAAATTATCTACGTATATATGTACATATCGGTATATCAATTAAGTATATCCTAAAATATGCTACAAAAATTTATGAAAATCGCTTTAAACTGCACCATTATAATACACTAAAAAGACTATCAAACCAACCCCAAAAATGTCTAAATTCTAACCTACATTCTGATACATATCTTTAATATTAAAATCCAAGCCGGATATGCCGGTCACAATGTACTACTACAACGTATAGAGTTACTATAACGTTCTAAGAATACGTCTGGCCCACTCGTAATCTGAATACTTCGCGATTGGCTTTCATATGTTAATACTGTTTGTGATCTCACAAGAAGTTGATACATTATTTATATACAGATATGTAGATAGATGTATGTAATTTGATCTTTGAGATGGCGTTGTAAAGTTAAATCGTTAAAGTGATATTATTTGTATGTAGTTATGTATGTTAATGTTGAGGTCGTGGTAGCGCAGTGGAACGCTATGTTTGGCTGTCTATAAATTGCGGATTCGTTTTCTTTTCGGGGGAGTTATTTTAAGTTTTGTTGGAGAGTTCTAGTGAAAATCGTTTAAATGGATTAATGTCGTATGTTTTTGTTTGAAAATATGTTTGCACGCAGTGTTCAGTTCCGCCATTTATATCTAAATTCGCATATCTAAATTCGGAAGGAATATAGAGAAAAAAAATTGAGATCGTCGTGACGCAGGGGCACAAGGGTGTGACTGTAACGCGACGTTTGTGGGTTCAATCTTCAATCGGGGGAATTATTATTTATATATCTTCGCTCTAGCACTAAGACTAAACCCCGGTATTGAGTTCCACCATTTTACACGTAATGCCTCAAAAAATTCGTCAGAAACATGCTCATAACTCCAATTAAAATATTTTATATTGAAAAAGTTAAAAGAAAACTTAACAAGTGGTAATCAATCACTACCGCGATATCCTGTAGTATTTATAAGTTTATGTTAGTCAAGGTTACCTGTAAGAGATCACTAATAGTGATAAGGTCGCCTTTGCATACTACCTCTGTGCGCAAAATGATTTTTTTTTTAAATTTTATTTTTGTGTTTATTTTATATTGGTATTAATATTTCTCTTGTAAAATTTTGTATTTCCACTATGTATGCAATAAAGAGTTTTATCTATCTATCTATCTATAAATACTACAGTGCGACTGAAAGTACGGGATAGTTCTCTTCTTAGAGTGGTCGAAACGTTTATATACTTAAACAATAAATGGTCCTCGAAATCAGTCTTTGAGATAATTTTTATGTTCAATTAGCAAAATTTAGGTAAGTTTTCGTTATTTATATAGTTTTACTCTTTTATCCACATACATATAGAAGAGTAGGTAAAGAAAAACTAATATGTCAAGACACTCCGTCCCTCACTATCCGAACGAAGTTGTCACATTCCGTGTCAAGAGGTGTAAATCATTGCTCTGTTTTGTCTACGTGAGACTCTAGAATGGAAAAATACGTAAATAAATAGGACCGTCCCCTTGAATTAAATTGAACCCACGACCATCGCGATAAGCGTCAGGCGCTGTTCCTGTACACGACAATAGCCTCGTTATCTACATACATGACTGTGTATTCATACTCATTATTTTCAAAAAACGTAGCATATAATATGAGAAATATTATTTTCATATTTTTTAAAATGAAATTTAAAAATTAAAAATGTTAAATATTTTAGTCTTATCGACCTCACTAAGCGTGCACGCTAGCTGTATAGGGCTGTAATGTTTTTACAATTTTTACGTCGCGAGCAGTAATTACTTTGTGTTTCTAACCAAAAGATTAACGTCACTTAAATCTTTTAATACCGCATTTGTTAGAGTTCATACACTATAAAAGCTAATATTTTTATTTTATTTTACAAATTAATATTCATGAACAAGCTTTTTTCGTTATTTTTCGAGGTATGGAGGGAGGCCCACCAACTAATTTAAAGGTATTGCGTGCAGTTGGTAGCTTTACACCGCATTTTGTTTAGTTGGGATTACAAGAATATTTGAAATATCTATATTTTAAGTAGAATTTGAGCCTGCAATCATCACGTCAATCAAACGCCCAGCTTTTATAATTTTATAAAATTAAATCTAAGCTAAAAAGTCACTATATACATAGCGTAGGAACATATACAGAGGGAACCTAGTGTCAGACACTCTAAGGCGCCTTCAGGGTAAAATTGCTCCATAGTTTATATTAAAAACTGTAGTTAGTAAACAAACTTTCTAAGAAGTTAAGATTTCACACTAAAAAGTGTTAAATATACAGGAAAACTTTTTGCCTCCGTCTCGCTTTCAGCATGGCTGCTTGTAACCCAGATACAGCTGTGGGGTAAATATTTGTATTAGTAATTTTATAATATTTATATAATTGAAATGTTACACACCAAAGAGTTAAAAGAGCTGTTGACGTAGAAGATATTGATTGTATCATTCATTTGATTTTTTTTTTTATTTTGAGACTTGTCCTGGAAAAGGGGCTCAAGCGTAAGGTACCTTTTAATTTTACTCTGTATCCCGCACATGGCGTGGTAGACAGAGGAAACCTGGAAATTTAGTGTTGAAGCACTCTGTTCTCATTAAGACATTACGTTTCCATTATGACCGTTTCATTCATTCTCTTCTTTCCGCTGAGAGTATGCTTCCGCTTTCTGGAGGTATGGCGTATTGTTTGGCGAAAGAACGAAGAAATAAAAACATGAAATATTTAATTTCCTCGAGTGGGAATCGGATCCACAACCAATCGCGTTTATAATGGCACGTTTGTATCTCTGCGCCACGGCTGGCGTCGAAGGAAGCTATTTAATGTCTAATAAAGTATATTGAATATATTTAAGCTACAGGAGGCCGACAGCTCAAGCACAAGTATCATGAGTTCAATTTCCATTAAGGGCAATCCCTCGAAATCTGGGGAAAAGAGTGTCTAAACACTAGATATTGGTGCAGGGTACAACGGGAAATGACTAAGCTGAGCTACAAATGACTAGTACATTACTGAAAATGTACAATAATTATATAATTTTAAATTTCAACATTTCACGAAATACTCAAAGCGATGAAATAGCATATTATATTATGACACCGAAATAACGGCACGAGAACGCTTACATCAATTTAAAAGTGGCCGTAAAGAACCCTTGTATTTTATTTAAAACTGGAAATTATTTTAGTTGAACACGAGATTTGCCTTTTGTAAATAAATGAGGATATTTATTTTTTAATTATGTCTTTTTCTCCCATTATACCACCATCACCATTGCCATGCCATTTTCCTTCTCCTTTTCTTAATTTTTAAGATAATACGTGCTGAGTAGCGCCACCACGGTTTATGTTACCAGAGCCGAAATGATTGATGGTTTTTTTACAATTTTAAAGTCTAATTCCACACTAAGGAAATAATATTTTTATTTTTTAGAAAACATTTAAACAAATTCGGCTACGTTCAAACGTAGCCGAATTTGAACCCGTGCCTCTTGGAAACTGTCCAGCTTGGACTCTATAGATAATATTCGGGTTCAAATCCCGCTACGTTTAAATTTTTATATGTGAAATGAAAATTATTTGTATATAATATTTTAACCTAGTGAAGGTTGAACTGATATTGAAACATTGCGAGCAATTATTGTAATAAATAAACAAAATAATATGATATATATACAAATATTTACTTGGCATATAGATAAAACACAAGAAAATAAAATAAATAAACATATCAACTTATTTCAGCTATAGATAGATATAAAATGGAGCTACTACAAAAAACCATTAATAATATGTGACGTGCTTACCATAATTAAATGAACGAAACAGTCAAAACTATTTTTAATTAGTACAATTAGCATTTTGTTAAATTAAGATAATTAATTATTTATTGAATGCATATGAAGCAATATTTACACGTCTGAACAAGGACGATGATTGTGGGTTCAAATACTACTGAGGGAAAACTTATATATTCGTGGCGCATTCGCGTAGCCTGCCACTAGCTGGTTTTGGGATCGAGTCCTATTCGGGTGAATGACTTATTTAATATTTGCATTTCCTCACTCCATTAGGAAGACTAAGAGCGGCATTGAATTCTACTACACATCACGCACAACACACAATATCTCAAAAATTCAGCGGAAAATGAGGAACGGAGTGTCATAACTCACGGTTCCTCTAATATATGCTGAATACAGCTTGAAGTTAGAAAAAAATAAAAAAACATATTTTATAATAAATTTCCAAGTTTCATTATATATTCATTAAATGTACTTAAATTTATAGGTACGTTATATCATGCGTCTGCCAGTGCAGTAGGTGGCGGTTTAAGGCGGTTTAAGGTTGTTTGGACCCTGTGGTGATATCGCAAGCGACTGCAACGCGTGCCCCATTTAAGATGAATCTTTAACTAGGGTTGCTACACTTAAATTTTGTATTTATTATTTTTTACACAATCATGTGGCTGGAACAAGACGAGTTGTTAGTTCGATTATCGTTCGAGTAAATGAAATATTTAATATTTTCATTTTCTTCGCTTTAGTAACGAGGCAACACGCGGCGTTAAGTTTTGTCGCTTAACACGCAATGCTTTCAGAATTCGGCTGAAAGTGGGTAGTGTCTTGGGAAACGGCTGCGTGCAGAATACAGCGTGATGCAAAAGGAACTTATTTGTAGGTAGGTACTTTTTTTGAGCACGTTATACGTATGTTTAAGTATAGTAATAGGTAATTTTAACATATTTAAACCACCGCTTTCTAGCGTATGTCTCAGTGATCAGAGCACTTATATAGTTTCGGAGAAGTTTCAAAACAAGTTACAAAAAAACGTATAAAAAACGTTTTTTAAAAAAATATTCGTAAAGATTTATAATGTTTAATGTTACAAGCATTTATTTTATAATAAAGGCGATTTACTACCACTATACTGTAAGCTTAGACAAAATTAAATTTGTATCACTTGACAGCCCTATTCATAGTCCACCACAGTAACCACAGTGCTGCGGTCTATTTGTTCTCATGTGTCAGTGTTGAGTCCTGATTACCTCTTTTGATTAAAGACACGTTTTTAGCAGTTTATCTAATGTGCTTTATTATATTGTTTATTATTTACAATATACGCTATTATTAGAGGAGCGGTTAGGGGAGGGTGGTTAAATTGTTAAGTATTTGTCTACAAGTGATGAAAAAAAATGATATATATATATATATATATATATATATATATATATATATATATATATATATATATATATATATATATATATATATATATATATATATAATTTTTACGCTGTATCCTGTACTTAATAGGGTAGGGTAGAGAAAACCTGGGAATCTAGTGTTAAGACATTCCCTTCCCATTAAGACACCTCCGCTTCCCCACTTACTGCGGAAGGAGACATTGCTTGTTGAGTTGCGGAACTCAGAGATTTTAAATATTAAATATTTTCATTTCCTCGACTGGAAATTGAATCCATAATCTATCGCATTTACACGCTTGTGCCCCTGCGCCACGACTAGCCTTAATGATACTTATAAAAATAATACTTGAAAATAACACCAGTCAGGTAATTTGTATCTCAATCCCATCAGTCAGTTCCATGAAGATTAACTTAGATAATAAAAATAATTTTAAAATTAAACGTCTGTCTGTCACGCCGTAAAATACAAACGAAATGCTAAGAAAACGTTCACTCTAGTTAACATGTAATAAATATATTGAAATGTCTGTCTGTGACATTCTCGGAAATAGTTAAAATTAACAGAAAGTGATAAGGGGCCGTCCCCCTCAGTTAGTCAGTGCGTTAAATATAATTATATATGTAACTAAACTCATTATGTTACAAATCAAGGCACGTTTTGGAATGTTCATTGATGAGCTAACAGGAAGATAAGTTGTTCTTGTATTGACGTAAAAGCCCTTTGTATTTGACGATAAAAGTTTAAGCCATTTAAGAAATATTTAAACTAGAGTGACTAATTGAGTAGGTGTTGTATTGAAGCATAAATCATACTTATTTAATTATTTATAACCTGAGACTGTTTAAGGAGCGAATGATAAAATTCTGGTTATTTTACTCTTTACCGGAGTTCTAGACTTTTCGTATTGAGTGACGGAACTCAACGCTGCGCTTTGTTTTCCGGAGACACAAAAAATCATTCAAGTCACGTATACCGATGATCTTTCGCAGTATCATAATGAAGTGAAACAATATTTTTATAATATTGATTATTTAAAAAAAAGAAGAAACATAAAATGTGTTATAAATATGCACAATAACTTGTTAGTTATAAAGGATAAAAATGAATTTTCGCTATTAACATAACATGTACAAAAGAATAAACACAGAATACAAAACTAAAAAGACCAGTCACCCGTGAGACTGCCAGTCGCGTCGTTCATAAAAGCAAATTCAGAGAAAATTTCAAAATATTGTACTGAAGAGTCGAACCTGCATCTGCATAAGTGGACTCACATAGGTATTAAATATGGATTTTAATATTCACATATTTTATCCTCGCCGTACGGAAGAGAGCACGTTAAGCTAGCTATTATCAGCAGAAAATGATGATATTCGTTATACCCTTTTATCAATTGCAGTCCATTTGTGTTTGTGTATAATTAAATGGTGTTTGTTGTAAATCACTTTAATGTATTGTGTTTCGTTGGAGAATGTGTTGCGAATTTGTTGTTAAATGTTTTGTTTCATATGTTTTACTACAAAAATGATGATGATGTTATAAAAGTATATGGTTAAATTATTGTATGTGTATTTATGTTTTGGTTTTAATTTGTTTAAATATACAAATGATATTAAAAAGCGAACCAAGTTTTTTTTTTCAACTATTTTATTTTTTAGTTTCATGCTGTATCCAGAGCATTTGTTTAGTTACCGGAGTGAGGAAAAAAGAAAAAATAATTTATTCCCCGAGTGAGAATCGAACACGCATCTTTCGCGTTTACAGTCGCTGTGCCGCTGCGCATCTACGAACCTCATTATCTATAATTGTTATATTTTAACATAAGAAAGGTATAGTAATAAATAAACGTGTTGATATTTTTTTACTTTTTTTTCATTTTAAGATCAGTGAAACATTTACATCTTTTAAACAAATAATTCTCTAGTTGGATTCGTACTTGCAACCATCGTGTCCACGCAGATAACAACTGCACTGCAACTGCAAACACTGTAGTGTTTGCGTAAATGAATGTCATACTTGTTCAGCAATTAATTAAAGTGATGAATCAAAAACCAATGACAAAACGCAAGTTCTTAGGGAATTTAGTTTCTTTACGGTGTTTTCGAACTATAAATTTAGAAAAGTTAGAGATCGGCATGGTTATTTTTAATAAGCCACCCCAATTGATAGATACTTCCTTTTGCTTCCTAAAATTATTGAACATACAGATACTTAGGAACAAATTGATTTAGATAATATTGTTTTAATTATAATTATTTTATTAAATCGCAGTCAAAAATATTAAAGCATATTCCTAAAAAATGAAAACAATTTGAGTTAAAAAGGCGTATCTATTCCTCACCTTGTTATCTTTCTGCCACGAACAAACACCTTTCTTGTCAGATATCCGGCATTTGAGCAACGCATCCTCTCCCGGATTCACTTCAGTATAAGTGGGTAGCTCCACGAAACGTTGCACAGCGCCTGTAATAGAGTGGAAAGATATGAAAAATTTATATTTCTGAATCGCTTTTTGATATGCAATCTATAATTAAGTAGATAAAATAAATAAAGTAGCCTCACGTTGTACCCAGCACACTACAGTGTAGGCAGAGGGAACCTAGTGTTAAGCCACTCTGTTCCCTATTAAATGAGAAGTGGAGTATTAATAAGATTTTTTTTAATTACCGATTAATCTATTTCGTGTTTGACATTCCAATGGACATTAGTGATGTGATTTATGTTCAAATAACAACGCTTAAAATGCCATTTCAAAAAAAATTGGGTGGAATTACTTTTAGGTTCACGTTCACGTTTTATCCTACACAGAGAATTTGCCTTATACAATTGAGTGCGCCAGAGCGATGAAATGAAAATAATTAATTGTCCCAAACGAAAATAGAACACACAACCGTCGCATTTCCAATGAGAAACTACACCGCTGCGTCACAACTGTCTCAAAACCGCCAGAGTAGAAAGTTATATTATAATTTCAATTTGAAGTTTCCACATATGCCAAACATTGAAAATTCAGAACGCGTTTGCGGGCTAACTGTTTGCACGTTTTATAGTGACTAATCTCTTTGGTTAGGAGGCGGTCAGAAAGTTTTTGTATATTTAGTCAGTAGACGGACGGATACGGACGATATTTGCATGGAATGTCACCGAGAGGGCTGAATGAATTTCTGATGAACAGGCCGTCCACTAGCCTTTGTTGTACTGGTTTATATGTAGATGATTTACGGAATCTTGATTTGATTGTTGAATTTTTTGTGTGTTTTGAAATGGAAACATTGCTGTAATTGCCATTTATAGAGAAAAATAAATTTATTATAACATTAGCTTTTTTAAGATACCATAGTGTCACTGTAGTTGGAATAAGTCTGTAAGCTGTGACCTACAAAGCCATTTCAGGGATTTTTAAGTTTTTAGTTTAGTTTCCTTGTTCTTTTAAGAGAGTTATTAGACAGTATTTGATTAGGCTATATTCTGTTCAACGTGAAATATCTTAAAAAACCGCTTTGAAAAGCGGAGAGATTCAAAATACATATCCTATTTAGTTAAAAAAAAACAAACAAATTATAAAAAAACAGACATATTGTGGTGAATGATCACAATATTCAACATTGGAAATTAAAATTCCGATTATATTTATATTAAATAATTGACTAAATTAAATAGCGGGAAGCGGTCAACTGTTTGAAGGGTCGATACGATCTCGATTAATCGAATAAAGTTACTAAAATTGGATGAGTTGAATGAATTGCTTAATAGCGATCAAGCTGAATCGATGTGGACTTCATATGAAAATACACTTAAGTACATTTTCATATTAATCTACCCTTGCGGCGCATTCAAGCAGAAATAATAATTGCTTATTGTGTATGCAACATGAAACATTTTAACTAATATACATCTTTCTCTAAAAATGGACTACCCAATACAAAAAGGATTATTCAAATCGAGCCAGTAGTTCCTGAGATTAGCGCGTTTATTCAAACAAAACAAGTTCTCAGTGATTCGTCAGTTATTTAAAAGATTTTCATATTTATGTATATATTTCTTTTAAATAACTGTTGAATCATTGAGAACTTATTCCTAACTGATTCACATTTAACTGCTTAAAATATTTTGAACACATTTTCTAACAAAAACATCAATAGTACAATGTGAGAGACTTATTTATTCATCTATAGAAGCTGGAATTGGACGAAAATATGTCGTTTCAATTTTTGAATCTGTTACCACCGTAACCGTGACGCTTTACGGCTGTTAACGATTACTATGTATTATTATACAGTTCTGTGCCAACCGATTGCTTTACATTTTTAATGGTAAGCCTGGGATAAAGTATTTTTTGCTGTCGACTGTGTAAGCTATAAATATTTGATTTCTTTATTACCGTGAAGGAGTGTTGTTGATTTTTATAGTTAAGTTAAAATGTCCACCGATTTCATTTCGATTTTGATAATTTTAATTTTCTTTTCAAATTTCTTTTTCGTGTGTTTCAATGTGGGCGTAAATGTTAAAAGGGTGATGATGGTTATTCATCGTACGTACTAATTCAGTTAATCACTATGGTCACTCTGACCACAATATTGTACCCCAAAAACTATTAAAAAGCGAAAAGATAAAGAAAATATTTATATTATTCTATTTTAAGATTATAAGATAAAAGATTTTAATTAGAAGATCTTATGCTTCTTTCAAAGCAACACACAATGTTCTAATATGAAAATAGGAAACAATGGTAAAGACAAGTCTCGCACTAAAACAATTAATTATCTTACTCTAACTTTAAGCGTTCTTAATTAAACTTTTTGCGCTCTCCCCTGCAGACACTACGAAGTTTTTATAGGAACTGAGAAAGTCAGTCATCACTTTTTTCCTTACAGTGTGTCTCACTTCGCTGCAAAAGTTCGAAACCAACAAGTTTATATGCCATCTCGGCAAATGAGGCTTATATACACTTTTGATTCTTGCCTAGGAAACTTCATAAGACTTCGTTGTAATAAAGCGAATGTGAAGTAACTGAACGTTTATTTATATTGGCTACTTGACTTATATAAGTCAATCATATGAAGAATTTTATCGAAATTAGTCGTTTTGTTTCATAAAATATTATTTTTATTTTGAAGAAGATTTTTGTCAATTTTATGCTTATATCCTGGGCAGACAGGCAGAACCTAGTGTCAAGACACTTCGTTACGTGCTTCACGCCCGAACTTAAGACATTGTCTTTTGTGCCGGCCATAAAAGTCCCGAATTACACTCATATCATAAATTATAACCTATTAATGAAATCAGCATCTCAAGATCGTTCTCAGATTTGAGAGCGGTTTTTAAAAATACGAGCCTTAGTTACTTATTTATATTTGACTAAGGGGGTGAAGCCGAAGGTAGAAATTAGTGTATAAATATGTGAAGTTGGTCGTTTCTTTGTCTATTTCGAATAAGGAACACGACACTAGATTTCACAAAACAAAACGCAATAAATGAAAGTGAAAAGGAAATGAAAAAAGAAGTGATTTACCACTACATTCACCCTGCATTCAAAATTCCAAAGACAATAAAACGTAATATTAACATCAATATACCATTTACTTTACATAATAGATATAATTGAATATAAGAAGATTCACTTTAAAAGTAAAATTCGTTTTTTATCTCCAAGTTAATATTCAACTATTTAATATTTAAGGCTGATGACCCTATTAGCGTGACGTACGGTATGGTACAGTGGCACGAGTTTTCTGTCCGAGCGCCGTGAAGATTGAAGATAAGAGAACGCCGCTGTATCTACGTACATTAGAGACTATTTATGTTTTTATAGTTAGGTGAAAATATATTATATGGTGAGATTAGAAATGCAGAGAGTTATGTATTTTGTTTTGTTTTGTATATGAAAGATTGTATTTGTTAAACTTAGCTATAGAATCAATTATAGATGTCATATTATAGAATTAGTTTTTTTACTTGTACATTCATACGTACATTGCTTCATGCTTTATCTCTCTCTCTCTCTCTCTCTCTTCTTTTTCGTTTTCACCGTGACATCCTCGCTAGTACCTGCAATTCTATGTATTTCTTCATTGCGAATTCGATCACCTATTTTTTTACTTGTCTTTGGGAACAAAGAAGGACTTTGTTGAAAACATGAAACCAATGATTTCTAGTCAGAAATCACGCCTAGAAAAAATAAGAAGCTACTTACTGCTACTGACAGACCCACCAGAAAATATATAATATTTTCTTCTGATATGTAGTGTCTGGTTTCTTATACCTTATTAAAAATATGTACATTTAATTATATTAACCTTTATTTTAACACATGGATGGTGTCAAATTATAGTTTTTTGTAGATCGTGTTTCCGGTTTACGCGCAATTAACGGGTCTTCTTTACTCTTGCGAAGTCCTGCAAGTGCTTAACCCCCGTTATGCGGTTAACGTCACTGGAGGTTATATAATGACTTTGTTTGTCTAATTTACATCTCCCGTATTATAAGACTCATTTTGAGTCTTTGCTCTGCATAATGTATAATTAGTAGTTAAGAGGTGGAACTCAACATCACACTCTCTTTAGTCAAGGTTTTTCACGGTTATTATTTTGAATTTATATTTACCCCAAGACGGATTTGAATCTGTAATTTTTTTATATTCTAATATAATACAATGGAGTTATGCTTATTTAGCTTCAATTAGATATGCACTGACAATCGTGCATTAAGGCAGTTCGTTGAAATAGAAGAACGCCGTATTTATCATCTCAGGACAAATAATAATAATGAATTCCTCAGATTGGGGATCAAATTTACAACCACCATGGTTATAGTTATAAGTTTTACCATTGTGACACATAGATATATAATATAATAATATAAATAAATATCAAAAACGAAAATGGAGTAATAACTCTAAAATAATAATTTCACCTACCGCATACATACTTACGACTAAAATACATTATCCGTACATTTTTTTACTAAAAAAAAACAGGTTAAGTGCGAGTCGGACATGCCCAACGAGCTCCGTACTGATTTAAGGAATGTAGATCAACGGCAGTAAGTGCAAGTTCTAAAAGTTGACAAATTTAGCTTTGCATATTTATATGAAATGACGTACAAATATAAATTAGGAAGTATAATTATAGATTAACACATTTCAGTATTTTCCCTTCATTTGTATTGTTATTACATATTTTATGCTAAATTTCATAACTGTAAGTCTAAGAAGGACACTGTTGGTTTTCATTAAGAGGCAAATTTGATACAAAATGCAACAAAATTTATGCATAAAATAAGCTAGTATCTTTTGAATGGGTTTAGAAGCTTGATATTTGACCCAAAATTATTGATATTAATTTAAGTTTGATGAATGGTCTTAACAGAGGGACAGACGGACAACAAAGTGATCCTAAAATGGTTCCGTTTTCACCTTTTTACCAACGCAACCCTAAAAATACCTAAAAAAACGTTTGACATGACGTATACTCTAGTGGATTGCGGCCAGGAAAGCCATTCTTTTGAATGCACAAAAAATTGGTTAAGCTGTTGATCGCAAGAAATGGGTTCGGCTTGAGTGGAACGGTATGTGGACGGTCGTAAACACTTCAAAGGACCTCTAAAAGTATTTTATGTATGTGGAAATACTATAAACTTATATCTAAGCTGGTAGTGGAAATATTATTTTCGTGCACAGTTTTGTAATATTTTAGTGCGCTAAGTATTATTCTTCCACTTGCGATTGAAAAAATATTGAACTTAACTGTGTGTTATGTCCAAAAGTTTTTATACTTATTTCTAAAAGTTACTTATACTTATTTATAAGCGCAGCTTTACTTTTTTCACGTGTAGGAAGCGAGGTAGGCAGAGTGTTGTGTTGATGGAATAGTTCCCTACTCAAACCTAGACAGTTATTTGTGTCTCATAAATGGCCACTGGGAAATCTATTAGGCATACCTCATCGGCATATATTGTTTAAGAATATTAAATAAATCAGCTTCACGCTGTATCCCGCACACAGCAGAGTAGGCAGAGAGAACTTAGTGTTAAGATGCTCCGCTTCCGCTGAGTTCTGGGGGAAATGCTCGTTGAGGGGCGGAACTCAACGCCGCGCTTTGCCCCGACATCAGAGCGAAGAAAATAAAATATAGATAATAAATATTTCGTTTCCTTAAGCGAGGATCGAATCCACAACCAGTTGGTTTTACGGTCGCACTTTGTGTCCCTGCGCCACGACTGGCCTAATATTAATTATTTATAAATATTTATAATCTACAAATAATAGACATAATCTCGACATATAATCTTACGCTCTGGATAATCTGTGCCAATCCACTCGCTTGTTTACAATTTTAAGTATACTCGTATGTTTACATCCAAAATATATTTTTAAAAGTAAACTCAGATTGCTTTATTGCAGTTGCACGAAAATAGAACAACGCATTACACAAATAACAAACGTCCGTATAAACGAGCCGTGCTACAAACAATACATCAAAATGGAATGTAATATAGATATTTAAATTCTGGAAATTTCATTTAAGCGTGACTGAAAAATGTTTTGATAAGGTGCAATCTAAAAATGTCGCTATATATTCATTTTGTTTTCAGCTTTACACTGCATCCAGCATTTAACAGGGTAGGCAGAGGAAATTTAGTGTTAAGACACTTCGCTCACTTTCCGCTGAATTCGCTTTGCATCGACACCAGAGGGAGGAAATGAAGATATTATTATTTCATTTTCACGATTAGGCTTCGGACTTACAACCTATCGTGTTTAAAATCACACGCTTGTGCTACCTACTGAAACACGACTGGTCTCAATTTATTCATTTTATAAACAAGAAAATTACATACTTGTATGTTTGTCCACTAAAATTTAGGTTACGTTTGTATATAACAAAGTTTACCGTCCTCTGACGGACTCGCAACCATAAAAACTAATCATCCCTCGCTAAAGCGCATACATACGATATTACACCGACCGCTCTAGGAATATGTTATAAGGGTGCACTGGTGGACATTTAAAATTACACATATACATATTAATTATTAATAACTGATGCAATATTGTAGCTGAAAGGATCAAATGAGACTAGCATAAAACTTAAACTTTTTAAAATATATATATTTTTTATCATTTATCAGCTTCACGCTGTATTGTTTTTACCAGGGTAGGCAGAGGGAGCTTAGTTAAAACTCTCCGCTCTCCACTTTGTGCCAAAGTTTACAGGTTAAAACATTAAATATTTCATTTCCTCAAGTGGAAATTGAACCGAATATCGCGATTACAGTTACTTCAAAAGCTATTTATTTATACTGGCCTCAAAAGATATTTATTTATATTTTTGTAACTTTATCTTAATAAAAGAACGTTATCTTATTGTTAATCGAGATATATTAAATATCTTATGAAAATATTGATTTACATATGTCTCACGAGTTATTTGAAAACAATGCTACTGTACCTAATTTAATATATTATAACATTGTAATGTATAATAATATTAAAATAATATCATTTTTAAATAACTCGACAGATATAATATACTTATAAATCAATACTAAGTCTGGAAAAATAGTTTTATACGATATTCAATATTTTCATGAATTTTGTTTACCGATTTTGAATTAGTCAAAATAATGTTTGTCCTATTCAAGTCAGTATTGATTGACTTGTTTGTTTTACCACTAATGTAGAAAGAGGCGAAGAATTTCTTGTTTTTCCCGTCTATTTCAAAGTAAAAAATAGTAGTGTGTTTGGAAAATATATTTTAGAGCTCACCAATTTTTTATACTGACGTCATCCTGGTACAATTGGGATTTAGCTAATTGAATCATAACGAAATGTTGTGGGATCATGAAAAATGGGAGTGTCCCACTCGTCTTTCCCAGAAATTAAGTATAATACAACAAAAAATACAGACATACACCTACGAACAAAAAAATATATTTTTCAACACGTGACAAATATTGCTACCATATACATATATATCACAAACATTATCTCCGAATTATACGTTAAAAGAGCCATATCTATAACAAGAAACATATGGTTTGGCACAAAAATATCAGTAAAAAAGACCAATATTGACCTACCTTTAATATTTCCATGCAATATATAGTCGCTTGCGGTCCCGAATATACATAGTTCAGAATTTGTAAACGCTTTTCGATATTGCCCGGCTCAGTCATATCCTGATAAAACGTATTACTCCCCAGATGCTGGATGGAGGTTTTCGAGAGCCAAAACTCCGACGCTCTTTCCAGTGAGACTCCACACTCATAGGTACAATAGCTTGTATTATAGCTAGAACTATTTCATTTTACTTTACGATTTCTTTGGGAAACGGAAATATATTTGTGATAAGATGGCTTTTCTTCGTAATATGTAGTTATTTCGTTTATATATATATGTTAGTATATTGGTGATTATATGTGGCGCAGCGTTTGATTGTAAACGATGGTTGTCAGTTCGATTTTAATTCAGGGAAATAATTATTTTCATTTTCTATTTATTTTCACTGTATCGAAAATTGGGACCCGGAGTGTTTTATAAAAAGTAACCTATTCTTCTGCCTACTTTTCTGAATGCTGGGTACACCGAGAAGAAAGAGAAGAAAGTATATGTTTATGCAAAAATTATACATCTTGAGGCCAAGGCAGTTTAAAAGTGAAATGGTAGTAAAACGTAATGGCATGCACTGCATAATGCAGTAGAGAAAGCCTGAAATCTAGCTTTTATATTTTGTTTTATGATTATCACGATTCGTAGCAAATCTAATATTCTTTTTACTTTCAGGCAGTATCACCCACACTACGGGGTAAGCAGAGAGAATCTGGAAACCTAGTGTTAAGACAGTACGTTCTCCATTAAGACACTTCCGTTTCCAACCTTTTATTTATTTTAATAACTAATATATTTTTCAAGAAAGACTATTTACATTGTGTATATTTATGTTTGGCAAACGGGTGAATCCGCTGGTACAAGCTAGTTTAACATAAAATTGCTTATTAGTTGATCTTATGCTATAACACGTACCCACCTGTATCATGTTATAAGTTTGCATGCTTAATATTCGTAATTAAACTGGCTCCTCTATTCTATAATGTATGAGCATATGCAAGGTGTTTTGCAAGCACTGACAGATTGAAATTCGAATGCTTATCCTTTAAAACTATTTTGGAATTATATAGTTTGTCCTTTTTCTTTTGAGATATATTTAGACTATTTCTTTTCTTTTAAAGGCCAATCATGGCGCAGGCTCAAGCGTGCGACTGTAAGCACTACAGGTTGTAAGTTCGATTCCCACTCGAAGTACATGCAATGCGTCCAGGTACCGTGGTAGTGGAAAACGGAGTGTCCTAACACTAGGTTCCCCCTATCTCTCTATCCGGGATACAACGTGAAGCTAAAAAAAGCTTAACAATATTATGCAGCTATACTTAAACCAGTCTAACATATAAACGAAATAAAGCACACTGAATTATATGACTGCACTATGTTTTAGTACCCTGCCTAATGAGGATGATGATAAGGATGAGGATACAAAAAAAAATTGTTATCATGGCTTAGTTCATGAATTCGATCCTTAATGGGAAAAATTATTATGCTTTTATCATTAAATAATTAAAGATTTGGCTCTTAACTCTGCCTCTCTGTTCTGTTCATTGGCATTTATGGAGATAGAATTAGAGATCAAGTTTGGAATTTCATGGTTACGGTTAAGTGACTGTTTAGCGGTAAGAAAATTTATGACATTTAGAAAATTTAGAATGGAAAAGTTGATAGCGGACTGATGATTTGTTATGGTCCTATAGTATCAGAAAATTTATTAAAAATATTACAGGTTCACTGTTTTCATGTGTAGCAAGTTCGGTAGAGAGTGGATAGGCAATCTGTTTCCTCACTTTCCGCCCAGTTCCCAAGACATTGCACGTTGAATGGCAGAATTCAATGCTGAGTTTTGTTTGTTAGAGCAGGAAAATAAAAAATATAATCACTCTCCCCGATAAGAATGGAACCCACAATCATCACGTATACAGCTGGACTGTGCCATAATGACGTTCCCAACGTAAAATATATTACGTTATATCAAAATAAAAAACCTGTATACCCTTTGTTATCAATTAGACAGCTACATTAAACAATAACCCTTTGTGTATACGTGAGAAATATATACAAATATAACTAGCGACACCCGCGGCTTTGCCCGCTTAAAATTACTGTTACATCACAGCCTAATTATACAAAATCTTTACATAAATTATAGCTTATATTTTTTTCTAATGTATCAGCTACACTGCAGTAAAGTTCAATGTAAATCCGCTTAGGAGATTTTTCATGAAAATTTAACAAATATCCACTTATCTGTACAAACAATCATATTTATAATAAATATGTTTTAAATAACGCCGCTTTAAATTAAATATTAAATATTTAATATTTCATTTCCTCAAATGAGGATCGAACCCACAATCTGTCGCATTTACAGTCGCACGCCTGCCCCTGCGCCACGACTGGCCTCACTCGCCATGCAAATGTTTAGAGACGAAGAAAAGAGGCAAAAATTTATTAAAAACATAATAATATTATTGTAGAATAATAATTATATACATCACTACATACAATCTCATGATCTTGCTTCCTACGCTTCGCAAATGCTCGACTAGATATCCGGATACGAATCGAATATAAATTGGACATGTATACTGCTCAAATTCAAATATAACCTTAAATTCAAATGCATCTCGATACATGGGAGCCAGTTTCTAGATCTAAGAAACGTATATGTTTAGGCTTAAGGCCATTGTGCAATTGAATATATGTTTGGTTTGATGATTATCGATTCATATACTGTTAATGCTCATATATAAAAATAATATCGTTTCGGTTGTCTGTTTCGAAATACAGTATAATAAAGTTTTTTATAGCCAAACTTATTGCGTTTATAAATCATTTAAGAATTGTATTTATTGAGTGTATATATGAAACTAGTACTATAAGTGGACATTATGACGTAAAACATAAAATTTCTTGATTTTTTCTTTCTGGTAAGTATTTCAAGAAAACCTGTCATACTGCTTCCCTAACTACCTAAAAGAGGTTCCTTTATATGTATAAAACAATGATTTCTACGCTGCGTTTTGTTGGCTATGCGTTTTCTGCTAATCACTCAGTAATGGGGGAATGTTTATTCAATAAACAATAAACTATGAAAAAAATCTAGAAAGATTCTTTTTAGAATGATTTTTAAATTTATATTTTATACAAGCAAATGGATATATTATATGTATAAGATTTTAAGCATATCGTAATTGAATCACTTCTGGAATCGAACGATATCTTATTGTTTATATGTTGCGCAACACATCGATTGAAATATTTGAATAAAACTTAACTTTTACTACCAAAAAAGATTTTTTTATTATTATTTAACCATATTAATTACATTGTGAAAACAAAAAACATTAATGTCCATCTATACAA
This sequence comes from Heliconius sara, assembly GCA_917862395.2. NCBI lineage: Eukaryota > Metazoa > Arthropoda > Insecta > Lepidoptera > Nymphalidae > Heliconius > Heliconius sara. The sequence continues at coordinate 17,258,755 of OU860791.1, forward strand.
CACAACAGCACGAACCTGTTCATAACAATCTATTCTTAACATCCAAACTTCCAATATAAAATAAGTATAAATAAGAGACAAAATCACAAATAGAAATTTGCATACACAATATACGGGGGCAACAGTAAAGTTGTCGGGCCACATGTGACGGGCCGTGATTGCAAACAGAATAAATAACTCGGCTGAATGAGAATATTTAGTTGTAGGGAAACTCAATTTCAGTTTTGCAGTAGGTACCTACACCTACCTACCTCATGATGTATTCCGTGTGAATTATATATAATATCGATGCACATTGTCTCTATTGTTTAGTTTGTGTGTGTTTATGTAATGGTGGAATGGATGGCATGGTAAAAAGTTTATATTACGTAATAATTTTGTTATATTATAAGAGTTGTTCGTATATAATATAAGGGTTTGGTTGATTGATCGCGCTTATCTCAGGAAGTATTTATTGGTTTTGAAGTGAAAAAATAATTTAGTTATGGATGTGGATGGCTATACGTTATCAGTATCAAAAATGACATGACACATAATGAGAAGAAACAATGAAAAATACTGCAAAAACTAGAGAACTTCTGAGTTTCTGAGACCAACAAACGGGCGAGGTGGCAGGCTGAAACTAGTACTTTATAAAGATAACAGCTTCGATTTTGTCTTTACAAACGATCAATCGTAGGATTTATTTTATATAACTACTTCACTACTTCAAATTTACGTTTATATAAATTAACGTTTCACGATTGTTCACAGCCACTTTATTTTGCATGCTGTGTTTACCTTTAAGTGGCTGTACATTAATTGTATTTAGTTTGTAAGTTAGATTTACTTAAAATGTAATAATGTATGAGCCGTTGGTTAACTTAATAAAATAAAATAAAAATAAAATTCACAATCACACATGTTGTCAGACTCACAAACAGTTTGAGGTATCAATTAATATTGAAATTCATATATATGCTCTAATAATAATAATTCAATATAAAAATATGATAACTAATTAAACTAAACTCAACAAGAATAATTAATAGAATAATTAATTAATGACAATATTCAACAATCTAAGCATTGTTAAACAAAAAAAGGCTTCCCTTTCCCCGTTACTATCTCAATCGTTGGATAGGAGAATTTCAAATTCAAAAAAAAAATAAAAATATAAGATTTATTAGAGAAAGTGTCATCACACTTTCATTAATGAGTCTTGTATTTTTTTATTACTATTAAATTTATTTCACGTTGTATCCCGCATGTAACAGCAAGAGAGACAAATGTAACACAGTGTTAAGACACTCCGTTGATTACACAGCTGAATTTTCGAGAAATTAAATTATCGAAAAAATTTACGATAAACGTATTCCAACTGTACCATAACGACTACATTGTTATATTATAGTTACAATACCTTATACGATATATCATCATATTCATAATATAATAGCTATTTTACAAAATAACATATTATAATATTCCTTTGTAAAACATCCATTATAATTAATTATTAGCCTTGTACTAATTACCTATGGATTATTGATTCAAAATAACTAGCATAGCTTTAGTTTTCATAGAATTGATTTATATATTTCTATAATACATTAGAAAATAAACATAAAAGAATATCTCAATACTGCCCTACACTCTTATTAATCAGTGTTTGTATTTAATCACTTTTAAAATGGTCAATATTTTTTTATAGCTTAATGTTGTGGGGAATACAGAGGTAGAGTATTAAGACACTCAGTTTTCTATTTTCCGCCGAATTCTCAAGACATTGCGTGGTGTTGAATGGCGAAATTCAATGCCGCGCTTTGTCTATACAGAGCGAAGATATGAAATATTCAATGTTTAATTTACTCGAATGAAGATCGAACCCACAACCAGTCACGTTTACAGTCACACATTTGTGTCCCTGTACCACGACTGCCCTCAAAAGTAAATACTATTATTTAATTTGAACTTTCAAGTATTCCGCATTATGAGTAAGGACCATAGTCTCAATTTACCGTCCATTTAGAGAAATTGCGTTCCAAATGGCGGTTTTGCGCCTGACTGTCTAACTACATAGAGAAACACTATATAAACCTACACATATCATAAATATAAGCATTTTCGAGAGCGGGAGTCGAACTCACAATCACCTTCAGTAGCGTGGTGAAAAAAAAGTCTTCACAAATTGAACAATTGGCTAACTTTCAAAACGTTCCCCGAGTTCGTGTAACCCAAACAGCTGATGCTGGAGCGCCGACCATCGATAAACTTCCTCCACTCTCTTAACGTTTAACGTACAAATATCTTGAGCACATTAATAAAGGATTTATCGAAGCGATTCTTGAAAATCTTCAACAAATACATGGACAGCTTAAAAGGAACTAGAATTTATATTGTATTTCGAGATAAGAATTTATTTTATCTGTAGAATCTCTAAATAAATCTCATAAGATATACTACTTGCATATTGTTTAAGACTCTAGCTTTATACATCTTATTTCATTTCAAGTAAAAAGTTAATTAGGAACCAAGTTTTGCGCATTTCGATTAGAAGTTGCATCCCTACTGAATCTCAGTTAGTTATCGCGGCTTTTCTCCCAGAATGGGACTAAGGGGCTGAAGCTATTTTGTTAATAGGAACGTTATTTTAAATGGAAATTGTCTGTAAACTATTTTAAGTTTTAATTATTTATTAATATTTTGTATGGATTGTTGAAATATTCTTTTTTGTATTGTCATTTAGTTAGATTTCTCATACAAAGGAAGGAAAGAAAAGATGTGTTATGTGGATTATTGAATCACGAAATAATTTAGTTATTGATTTAGTTATTATAAGTCTACTGACATGAGTAAAAGTAATCTCTTATTTATAAAATAAATCCTATGTTTGTGTTTCTATATCAGGAAACAAAGGAGAAACTCAATGGCCCTAAGATTTTCTCTATAAATAAAAATATTTTGTTAGTTTATATAATTATGTACAGAGATACGACGAAATTATTGTACTGGTATAATGATTTCGTCGTTTCTAAAAAGGCTGAAAGTGGATGACATAATGACAATTCTGTATATTGCCTTATTACAAAATTTAAAAAATACATTATAGTATAAAAATCTCTGAATTTCGGTACATGGTTATCATAGTGCAGTAATATAGGATCTGATTAGAAGCACGACGAATAGATCCTCATTCCATTTATTGTTTAAATTTCCAAGCTTAGATTTTCAAGCGCGGCGTTGAGTTTCACCATTCATTATCTCGAATTGAAGAGTAAATTGGTAAACGGAGTGTCTTAACACTAGGTTCTCTCTGCAGTGAGGCATGTATGAGTCAAAATGCGTAAAATTGAAGCTACCTATATCATGCAAATATCCAACGTTTCCCGAACACCTGGTTTTACTATACCACACACAGCGTCGTAACAAAAGTTGACTGCCCCGACCGTCAGCCGTCTATTTTAATCAAACTTGTTTACTATTTTAAAACTTATTAACTTTCAGTCATAATATTTTTGTGAAAAACCTAAATGAGGTTTTTCACAAAAATATTTGGTAATATTTCTACTAAAATAATTTTAATTGTCAGTTTCATTAAAATTGTAATTTGAAATATATTAAAATAATATTCTTTTGACTTTTTTGTCAGCATTTTTACCGGCATTAAAATGTTTGATATGATGTGAGCCGGATGTATCACTTTGTTTATTTATTTTCTTTGGTTGAATATAAAATCTATAAGCCACATGAAAACACGAAAAGTCATTTTGACTTCGATTCGAGAAAATGCTTTAGTTTTATTTCTCCACTCTGATGCATCAAAAGCAGGAGGTTGTATTCCTCGCTTCACTAGCCAATGTCTCGATATTCCAAGTTTTGAATTCGAGCGGAAGGAGAAAAGCGGAAACCAAAAAAAAATTAAGTAAATATGAAGACTTGAAGCCACTGTACATATTATTATTTTTTTCAATAATTTAGTCATCATCAAAATAACATAAACATATATCATCAATAAAACTCCACAATAACTAATAGAATAAAATTGGTACCAAAACCGAATTTATCTGATTTCAATAGTGAGCCTTGTTTACGGTGGAGCCGGAGCATTTATTCAATTACGTAAACTCCCATCCCTACGCAACGATGCTGGAGCAGAAATCTATCTCAAGAGAACACTCTCGATTTCGAACAACAAATAAGTAAATTACAGCCCATATTTCTTTTCACCCTTATCATGTTATGATTGCGGCCAAATAGATAGAAGTAGTAGGTTGGTTTATTTTCCTTATTTCGCTTCGATTTGAAATATTTTATTATATAATTTTGTTGCACAGACGGCAAATTGCTATTCTATTTTGTTAGCTTTTGTTGTGAATAATTAATATGACGTTTATAGATTTTAATGACACCCAATGGAACAGGGAAGCTTTGAACATACAATTAATTTAAAATTTTCTTGAAAAGCTTAAGTAAATACTTTTTAGAATTCTAATCATGATTTTGAGGCCAGTCGTGGCGCAGGTTTACAACGTTTGATTGTAAATGCGACAGGTTGTTGGTTCGATCCCACTCGAGGGAATGAAATATGTAACTTTCGTTTCGTCATTCTGGTGTCGGTGGTCTGAACACGCAACGCCTCTAGAATTTGGCGAAAATGGGGTGTGTTAACGAAAACGGAGTGTTTTAACATTAATTCCTCTCTGCCTGCTCTGTTGTGTGCGGGAGACAGCGTGACGCTACAAAAAATACTTTTATAAAAAGCGAGTCATAATTAAACCAAACAGAAATTAATTAAACCCTAAAATTAAAAATCTTACATACATAATTTTCTGTTATATTACGTTGCAGTATTTTTGGCTTATAATACCTATATTCAAATATTGTGCCGTGGTGATGCAGCGGAACAGTATTTGTGAGTAAACGTGATGTATCCTCCAAGTCGGAATGGAACCCACACGAAGGAATTCGTTATTATCATATTTTCCCTCTGGTAACAACATAAAGCGGCGTGGCGTAGAGTTCCGCCACTATTAAATGGAAACATTTTTATGTTTAATAAAATCTATTAGTGCTTGGAAATAACGTTTATTTTATATTTCCGTTTCTTCGCTCTGGTGTCGAGGCAAAGCGCGGCGTTGAGTTCTACCACTCAACACGCAATACCTCCAAAATTCAGTAGAAAGTGGGAAACGGAGTGTCACACTAGGTTTCCTCTGACTACCCTGCTGTGCGGGATACAGCATAAAATTAATTAAAAAAAATTACGTTTCTGGCAAGTAGAGAATGAAGTGTCTTACGTTAGTACTTAATACTTATACTACTAATATACTACGTAACTCTCTCTGCTTATATAGGAAAGCTTTATAAAGGAAGACTAAAGAAATGTCGTATAAAATCTTCACTTCAGGTTTTTTAAGTATTTTCCAACACTTAAAGAAGAAAAATACTTTTTTAGAATCGTATAAAAATTCGTACGCGGAATTTGAACCCGCGCCATTCATGTTGAACAACAACGAACAAAAACAAAACTAAAAATATAGACGCAATAAAAAAAAGTATTTAAAATGTCATTAAAGTCATTGTAATTACTGGAATCGGAGAAACAAACATTGCAATTCATTTTTCAAACTGGAAGCTCCAAATAATGTAAATGGCCATCAATCATACAACAAAAGGCTAAGAAATTCATAGTTCAGCCTTTATTTCTTTTAAACCAGCAGTGGTTATTGCGTGGGAATGGTTTTTTTTAAATATAGTTTTAAATTATTTTTCTCAAAAAAGTTAAAATTTTTACTTAAATTTAACTTTAATTCTACATTTGCAAAACATCTGCTCGGCTCGTGAGGGATTACTTTACTGTATTACAGACGGACGGAGCTTGTTTTTTTATTATAATAGCTTATACAGATTTTGAGATTTTATTTTTAAATGTGAAATAAATTTTAATGAGATGAGATGACAAATATATATATACACACACACATATATATATATATATATATATATATATATATATATATATATATATATATATATATTCCGGTTCCGGTTACAACAACGTAAACATCGTTACATTGCTACTCCCAAACTAATCGTGTTTTTTAATAGTGAAGTACCACTTGGAAGTTGTTATCATCACAATTTAATAAATATAAGTATCAAGAAGTGTTGGAGATAAAAAACTTGGTTTTTCATACGAGAATTATTCCAAATACAAAGTGCGAAACGAACAATAGTGAAGTTATCTTAAGTGACAAACAAAGGGAAGTTTATATTGACATTGACTTAACTGTGTTACCAGTGCAAAATAAAAATTTCTACCAAAACGTACTGTTTTCCGTAATATTTTATATATACATAACAATATTTGATAGAAATGGATGAACAATTTCAACTTTTATTCGATAAAATGAAAATAGAACTCTCAAAGCAAACAACATCAATAACGGAGTCTATAACGAATACAATTATGGAGAAGATAGAAGAAAAATTACAACCGATTGTTAAGGAAAATCAAAAACTTAAAGCAAATGTACAAAAATTAGAAGAAGAAGTAGAAAAACTAAAAAGAGAGAAGAAAAATAATAATTTGGTTCTGTTTGGTGTAAAAGAGGAGGAAAAATCATTCAATCAGCTACTGGAAAAAATAAAGAAGATTTTCAAAGAAGATTTAGATATTAACATAGATGATTGGGAGATTAATAAAATGTTCCGACTTGGTAAAATAAATAAAGAAAAAAAAGAGAATAAAAAACCTCGACCAATTCTTCTGTCCTTAGTATCAGAAATGAAAAAAGGAGAAATCATGAAGAACAAAAAGAATTTAAAAGACATATACATTAAGAATGATTTTTCAAAAGAAACGCTAGAGAAAAGAAAAGAATTACTACCAAAATTGGAGGAAGAGAGGAAGAAGGGGAATATTGCATACCTCAAACACGACAAACTTATTATAAAAGAAAATAAGGACAAGCGGAAGAGAGAACTATCTTCATCGCCCCAGACCAACGCACAACCTAAGAAACAGCTAGCATGGACACCAAAGGATAACAGGGCCAATGCCTTTGATCTCATGAGAAATAGATCCAACTCTCTTTCTAACTATACAACAAATAAAAACCAATAGCAACTAATAAGCAGAAGCCGGAAAACTGAACAAAACAACAGCAAAGAAACCGAAAATACAAAGAAACTAAACCCTCCCCCAAGCCGACTGGTCATCGTGGGGGAAAATGACCTAAACCCTCTAAGCAGAAAAGTAAAACGAAAAAGAAACACAAATTCAAATGTATATGTCGCAACCCTAAATACGAGATCTCTACGAACAAATGAAAAACTCATAGAACTAGAACTGGCGTTAGATAATATCAAATGGGACATAATTGGAATAAGTGAAATGAGACGACTTGGTGAAGGGATTCAAATTCACAATGGCAAATTTCTTCTACACTACGTGGGCAAAACACCTGGACTGTACGGAGTTGGCTTTCTTGTTAAAAACAACTTGGTTAGCAGAATAGAAGAAATAAGAGGAATTAATGAAAGAATAGCACTCCTCAATATTAAACTACCTTTAAATCATGGAAAAGAAGAAACATGGACTATTATTCAAGCATATGCCCCAACTGAATCCAATAAGAAAGAGGATACAATAAAAACCGAACATTTTTACAAGGACTTACAATCAACATTACAAATTTCCAGTAAAAATCTTATTGTTATGGGAGATTTTAATGCCCAAATAGGGGCTTGCAACACAGGAGAAGAATATATTATAGGTAAACATGGACATGGTCAAAGAAGCGAAAATGGACAACGATTAGTCACCTTTGCAATGGAAAACAAACTGAGCATTTTAAATAGCTTTTACAAGAAGAAAAAATCGAGAAAATGGACATGGATGTCTCCCAACGGAGTGCATATGAATGAAATTGACTTTATATTAACTAATAACAGAAAAGCATTTAAAGATGTGAATATTGTAAGCCAGCTTAATTTCAATACAGACCATAGAATGATAAGAACAATACTATCAGGCAATCGAATGCTAAAAAGAAGACACATTAACAACAATAACAAATACAAACCCACATCAACACTCACACTAAAAAATAACGTATTTCTTGACAACCTAAAAAATGCAATGAACACTATCAGAACTAGCAACTTTAAATCAATTCAAGAAAGATACAATAATTTTTTGAGTATATTAAAAGCAGAAATCAGTAAAACAGATAAACAAACTACCGAAAGCATTTTATCTCTAGAAACAAAGCAACTGATTAGTGCGAGAAAAGAACTTATTCAGAAGGGAAAAAATAAACAGACAATAAAGAAAATATCGGAACTAAGCAAAAAGATAAACGAGCATATAAGAAAAGACAGAAAAATAAAAAGGCAGAGAACTATAAAAGCCTTTATCGAAAAAACTGGTGGAATTAAGAAAGCTTTAAAAGAATTAAATAAAAAGAAGACTATAATATCAAATTTAAAAACAAACAGTGGAAACGCCTCAAGTAATAGGCAAGACATACTGAAATCGGCCACAGACTACTATAGAAAGCTTTACCAAAGACAAAAATCACCGATAGAAGATCGAAACCATACTCGTATAATAACTAAACATTCAGAATTAGTACCAAAAATATTACAAGAGGAAGTGATAAAAGCTATTAAAACACAGAAGTTAGACAAAGCCCCAGGTTCAGACCAAATATCTAATGAGATAATAAAACACGCAATGCCGGTGATCGCTCCTATCGTAACAGATTTATTCAACGAAATATTGGTTACCGAAACTATCCCTGATGATTGGACAAAATCAACAATAACTTTGTTACACAAGAAAGGGGATAAGGGAAACATAAGCAATTATAGACCAATAAGTTTGATGTCGAACATCTATAAGATCTTCTCAAAAATTATATTATCACGAATTGCTGTAGCACTCGACGAAAGCCAACCGAAAGAGCAGGCGGGTTTTCGGAGTAAGTTCTCTACGATAGACCATATACACGTAGTTAGGCAGGTTCTTCAAAAGTACAAAGAATACAACAAGGCCTATTACTTAGGGTTCGTTGATTTCAACAAGGCTTTCGACACCATAGACCATAGTAGCATCTGGAAAGCATTAGAAAGCCAGGGAGTACAAGCCAAGTATATTAGGATACTAGAGAAAATCTATTTAAGAAGTAGGGCCAAAGTTAAACTGGAAAGAACAGGGGAAGAATTTCACATCGAAAGAGGCGTCAGACAAGGAGACCCAATATCACCGAAATTATTCTCTGCAGTTCTAGAAATGGTGTTTAGAAATCTACGATGGGATGAAATTGGGCTTAACATTAATGGAGTAAAGCTTAACCATCTACGCTTTGCAGATGATATTATCCTGTTTTCGGAGACTCCAGATATCTTGGAACATATGCTACAAGAACTATCAGATGAAAGTGCGAAAGTAGGCTTAGCAATTAATACATCAAAAACGAATGTTATGACAAACTCTGTTAAAATAGACATTAAAATAAATCATGGACAAACGGAAATAAAATATGTTAACGAATACATATATCTAGGCCAACTATTGTCTACAGAAGATACGATGCAAAAAGAAGTAGATAGAAGAATAAAAAGTAGCTGGAAACGATTTTGGTCGTTGAGTGAAGTGTTTAAGGACAAGGATATGCCTATTAAAGAAAAAAGAAGAGTGTTTAACACATGTGTTCTGCCATGCTTGTCATATGGATGTCAAACCTGGGCATTGAACAATAAACAGATTAAAAAAATCAAAGTATGTCAAAATGGAATGGAAAGAAGCGTTATTGGAGTGAAAAGAAAAGACAAGGTTAACTTACAGAGTATAAAGAGCAAAACAAAATTTGAAAATATACACACGACTTACAAACGCCTAAAATGGAGATGGACAGGACATATGCTAAGGGAAAGGATAGAGAAGTGGACACGTATTATAACGGAATGGTACCCGCGTGATAGCAGAAGGAGTAAAGGTAGACCAGCTACACGTTGGGAAGACGATTTTAAAAAGATAGCTGGACCAGAATGGACACGTGTTGCAAGGAATAAAATAAAATGGAAAGCTTTAGAGGAGGCCTTTGTCGAAGGACAAGCTGGAAAAGAGGAACCATCTTAGATTTAGAGAAATGTTAATTTAGTTTCAGCAATAAAGGCTTATTATTATTATTATTATATATATATATATATATATATATATATATATATATATATATATATATATATATATATATATATATATATATATATATATATATATATATCTCTATTTCATAGCTTAATAACGTATGCAGTTATTTATTACCAAATCCGATTCTCAATATAGAACATTTTAAAAATAATTAAGCGCGGTTGAGTTGCGCCACTCAACTCACAGTTACTCGATAAGTGGGTGGAAAGTGAGTGACGGAGTGTCTTAACACTACGGTTCCTCTGCCTGTTATGTGCGGGATACAGCTTAAATTTATCAGTAAAACTCTTGTTTGTACCTAATAAAATATAAATATTTATTTCGAAATCTACATATGAAACAAAAAAATACTATATATACTGGGTGGTATTATAGAATCAAGTTTTTTCAAGTTTGTTTCACGCTGTATCCCGCACATTGCGAAGTAGGCAGGGAGAACCTAAAAGCCTGGTGCATAAGACACTCCGTTCCCATTAAATGTCACGTCGAACCCTTTGTATCGACAACGCTAACACTGGCCTCTTGAATATATAACAAAATCAACTTGCCATAATATTTCGTAGTTCCAACAAACAGCAATATGGTTCTGACTGACAAGACACCGATAATGGGCCCGTGGGAAGTGTACCGTGTGTATTCAATCAGTGCTACGCTAATAGTTGTATTAGTCAGTATATTGTGTGTGCACGATGATTGATTTATTTATTTATGTTGTACTATATTGTAGAGAAAAACGTAGTGTTGAGATTCTCCGTTTCTTTTTTACCGTCAAATTATTATACGTTTGTAAGCAAAATAAATTTACACAGTGTAGGCACAAGACAAACGGCTTAGAATCCCGCCACTCAACACGCAATGCCCCGAGAATTCGGCGGAAAGTGGGGAACGTAGTGGTTCAACACTAGATTCCCTCCGCCTACCCAGCTATATACAATATGAAGCCAAAAATTAATATTATTTAAGATTTTACTTTGTATCATTTCAGTGTATTTACTTATATCCTGACTGTATGCATATTTCTCGCGTATGTAATGAGAAAATTGAAGCAAAATTATCATTGTTTCATGGAACATGTTATTAAATAAAAACAATGCAAACACAAAATTTTTATTAAAGTTTAAGTAACGAAGGTTTATTATATACATACTAGCGACCCGCTCACGGATCCACCCGCTTGAACTACACAATTATGTATTTAACGATAATATATTGTAGAAATTTTGTCAATTAAAATGTTTTAAATAGATATTACTATTTTATTTATTAACCAATTGTTATAAAACAAATTATAAATATTTTTTCAAGTTCTATTTCAATCGTACTCTTTGATGAAGGGCATTGTAGTTTTGAATAGGTGGTATTATAGTTATAATTTAAACATTTTTGTTTAGGCTTACGCTGTCTACCGCACATAGCAACCTTGCTGCTGGTAAGCATCCCTCCGCTGGGAACCTAGTGTTCGTCCGTTCTCAACTAAAACACTTCCGTTCCCCACTTTCCGCTGATTTCTCGAGGCGTTGCGTGACGGAATTCAACGCCGCGCTTTGATTTGTTAACCTCTGGTAATAAGGGAAAGAAAATATTAAATATTAGCAGTCCATTAATTTTATTTATTATAATTCTTTTATTATGCCGCATTTTCCATAAAATTCATTACATAATTTATACATTCTATTATTTTCCACATACATTCTATTATTTTTATTGTAATTTTGGGAAAAGTAAAAGTACCACGTGGTTGCTTACGAGGGAGCAATCGGCGGCAAGGGCGCCCCCCGCGAGATTCGAAGCGTTGAATTGAATTATTTTGAAGCCGTGTTAAATTATTTTATCTTTAAGCTTATTACTTTACTTATTTATAAGAGATAGGTATAGAGTGTCGCAGACTTTATTTTAGAATTAATGAAATTGAATATTTTTGTAGTGCAATGAATTGACATATATTTAGCCGTTTTTTGCAGCGCTTGCCCTTAAAGTAATATGGCGATGGCGATCCATGATAAAAATAAATATATAATAATATAAAATAATATATTATATTCACTCATTTCATGTAATTTAAGCAAGAGCACACAAAGCAATAATAAAATATGATGTAGTCTCATATCAGATTACTGGACCAAGAAATATGTAAAAAATATGCACCGACGGACGCAAACATGGTATCAAATGTATGTATTATTCAATAGGTTGCTCCAAAACAATATCTATCTAGGATTATACCGCGATATCATGGCTTTCCAATCGTATAATTTATTTATATATTATAAGCGGAAACGTAAGTGGTCCCTTAAATATGATTTTTTCCCTTAATCTCGTATAATGAGTAAGGTATTTTGTCTGATTATATATATATATATATATATATATATATATATATATATATATATATATATATATATATATATATATATATATTATTTCAAGTAACTAATAACGTTTCCCTCTATGGAACCTTCCGTTTTCTACTTTCCTGTATTGAGTGACCTCGATTTGCCTGGAAACCAGAACGATACGACTCTCAGATAGGAATTTGTATTTTTCATGTGTCATTCTAGTCAATTGAGATAAGCTTCAAGTTCATATATCCACCACTGCGTTTCAATCGATATACGTTTTAATAATTTAATAAGTATATAACATCAAGATCCTAATGCGTCTATAATAGTATATTATTCTGTACCTACTGTATACAAAAATATTTTTTTATTTGTCAACCTTGTATTGAACAATGACAATATGACAAAAGGAAAATATGAAATTTATAAATTTAATAATTGATGAGAAACGAGCAGAACTACCCAGTACATACAAAAGGGGAAGTACCTACGCTACGTCGACTCGACGCTCGAGTTCCTTTGTTAAAAATAAATGTCACTTGTGAAGGTCATAATTGAAACGTTATTCTCTCTCTTCTCAGTATTTCTAAGGCTTAGTATTGTAAAGCAATAATCGAAAACCGAGTAACCCCGTAAAACATTGTACGGAGAGCAGTTTCGGAATCCAAATGTATTTTTAATGGTACCCCGCGGGCAATCAATTTTGGTTCAGAAAGCCTTCGAGTACGCCTTCCCCACACACTGCATTGTACGCGCTACGCTGTTCTTATTTTTGTTATGAATGCATAAAATATTAATATGGGATAACAGATTTGTAATACGAAAGGATAGGGCTCAAAGGTCTAACGGGTTTTTTATGTCAAAGTTGTAATTTGTACTGGTATATAGGGTGCGTAGTTATGTTTTAAAGGTATATTTTAAATACCAGATTTTATATTGAGTTACAATAGAGAAAAATTCGGGAGTAAGCAGTGCCATTCTCTAATTTCTAAGGTATATAATTTCTTCGTCTTTAAATGGTTTATTAAAAATTAAATACAAATGAGGAATAGGACAACAAAAAATATAAGAAGATTATTTGGAGAGAACTATTAGAAATTAAAAATACATAAAAATATAATGACATTCCCTATTAATAATAAATAAGTATATAAAAAAAATATGTTCATTAAAAATTTTCTCCATCGAAAACAATATGAAATTCTAATTTAAAATTAGCTTATATGCTACTTTTAATATAAAAATCAAATACGAGTACATACATACGAAACGTCGACAAAATTCACTCTAACATTTTACACCTAGATCGGTGTAAAATGTTATGTTGTTATAGTTTTTATATTGTTGTTATAGTTTTTATACATTATTTGATAGACAAAAGCTATGAACTAAGCCTTCTTACCTGCCAGCAGTGATAATCCTTTAAAAATATCCAGCACACTACAGGTGTATCAATAAATTCGGTGACCTTGTCTAACCTTGTGTACATTGTGAGTTCTATATTGTGCCTTCACTATAATACCAAGCAATGGAATCAATCAAGCACTCAATTGCAGAGTTGACACAACAATTCAATACTCAAATGGCTGAATTTCAAAAACAACTGGTTTCAACAAACAGTACGGCGAGTCCTCCTTCTAATTTAGCAATACAATTCAATATGTTTCGAACTTTTGTACTGACTGCTCTTGAGGCCCTCCAACAACAGGTTCAGCTTCTCACTAAGCAATGCGACAGCCTTGAAATGCATAGTCGAAGGAAGATTCTATTAGTGCATGGTGTTGCTGAGAATAAAGAAGACACTGCTTCTCATGTGATACAAGTCTTAACTGAACATCTAAAAATTCCAGAGCTTTGTATAGATGATGTCAACAGATGCCAGCGCCTGGGTAAGACCTCTCCAGGTAAGCCGAGACCTATTTTAATCAAATTCCGAGATCTGTCTGTGAGGAACCAAATCTGGTACTCCAAAACCTCCCTTAAAAGCACTGGAATCACACTCTCTGAATTTTTGACAAAATCCAGACACGATACTTTTATGGTGGCACGGCAGCGCTTTGGTATTTCCAAGTGCTGGACAAAGAATGGAAATATTATTATTATTGGTCCAGACAGTAAACACCACAGTATAGTCTCATGTGCTGAGCTGGATAAGATTGCTCCTAATACTGAAGCTCGAGGACAAGGGAATCCTATTTCTTCTTCGGCCAAATTAACCACGGCACCTAAGCAAGTCATCCGTACCAGGAGAATAATAAAAAAGTAATGATATGGTATGCTTCTCTGATCATGGCTTTCCAAGCTCGCCACAAAACGAGGGAATTTATGTTGTGTTGTTTGTCTTTTCTATATTGATAGTATTACATGTTTTCTTTCCCGTATTATTATGATATTGCACTCAATTCTCTTTTAATGTACTAGTTGATTCTATATTCTCATATTTATTTATGTATATTTTTACCTAAGTGGCTTGTACCCACAAAATTTTGTTTAAAACAAATATTTATCACTTTGTTAATAAACACTGTAATCACATCTGTCAAATGTCAGTGACAATTTGACAAGACAGTCAAAATAGATTATATTATAACAAGTGTTATCGGTTGCTCACTAAGACCCGTTTCGTTACACGCATTCTTTTTTTCTTCTCTTTTATTATAATAATACTGCTGACAGGTGGATGAAGTTTAGGTATATTTAGTTTAATAACGTATTTAGAATTAAATATTTCTATATTTATTTGTCTAGTTTTGTATTTTATTATTATATTTTGTTATTTGCCAAATATTTAAGTAATTTCTTATTTTTGGTTATTTCTATATTATATATATATATATTATATATCTTATTCATAGGTTATATATTTATTGTTCGTAATGTATACTGATAACAGTGGCGGTAGCAGTAGTACAAGTGATGATTCATTTCACCAATGTGATTCAGGCGCTTCTGATAGTAGTTGTTATAGCATTTCTGATCCTCTGAGCTCCCTCCTAAAAAATAAGTTGAATAATTATAGTAAAAATTTTAATGTTGTGCACATTAACGCGCAGAGTATACCTGCCCATTACTCAGATTTTCTTGACTCGTTTGATTTAAATAATGTTCACGCTCTTCTAGTCTCTGAAACATTTCTCAAGCCAGGATTGCCATCTACTTCATATACCCTGCCTGGTTTTCACCTAATCCGCAATGATAGAACAGAGAAGGGTGGGGGGGGAGTTGCTATTTACCTTCGTAGTCACTTTCCTTTCACAATACTACACAAATCACCTTCGGCCTTCTCGCACTCCTCGGAGCATATTCTAATAGAAGTCCTCTTTGGCACTGTTAGAGTACTACTCGGCGTCTTTTATAGTCCCAACCGGTACATCAATTATTTTGATGCATTTGAGGACCTATTGGAAAGATATGCTCCAGGGGCTGATCACACTATTATAATGGGTGACTTTAACACATGTTTAATTAAGGACGACTTTCGTGCAAAAGATTAAAAAATATTATCAACAGTATCAATTTAAATATTCTTCCCACGAACACCACACACTTATTTCCTGGTTGTGCGCCGTCCTTACTGGACCTCATGATCGTCTCATCAACGGAACGTGTTGCAAGTTTTGGACAAATATCAGCTGATGCATTTTCGTATCATGACCTCATCTACCTGTCATACAAAATACGTCCACCAAAACTAAAGCCGACGGTAGTGATGCGAAGATGCTTCAATAACATTGATAACGTGAAGTTTATGAACGATCTTGCCTGTATTAGCTGGGATTGCATATTTAGCGCCGGTAATGTGAATGATAAATTAAATATTTTCAACTCCATTTTGACCGAGCTCTTCGATATACATGCACCGCTCCGGCCTGTTAAAATAAAACATCTCCCTGCTCCCTGGTTAACTTCGGATATTAAATTACTTATGGCCAAACGTAATTCTGCAAAATCTAAATACAAAAAGAATCCTACAGATGCAAATCTGCAAAGATACAAAAAACTACGGAACCAATGTAATAAGACTTGCAGGGATGCCCGACGTAACTATATCTTCTCATCAATTAACAATAGCAATCCAGCAAAAACTTGGAAATTCCTGAACGCGATGGGTATAGGAGGCCGGCGTACTAATGACGGAGGTATCTTAAACAACTGCACGGATTTAAACGCCCTGAACAATTTTTTTACTACTGTCAATTTAATCTCTGACAGCAATAAAATAGAAACACTGAATTCTTTATCATTACAGTCCCATCCTGTATCCGAACCCTTCCACTTCTCTCCTATTACAAAAACGAAGGTACGCAAGCATATCCTTGCAATCAAATCCGATGCTACTGGTTTTGATAACATAAGCCGACGCATGATTCTCCTAACTCTTAACTCAATCCTTCCTGTCCTCTGCCATATTTTTAATTTCTCCTTATCCTATAACGAATTTCCTGATGTTTGGCGCCATGCCCTTGTAATCCCTATTCCTAAAGCATCTAAACCTACATCTTTCTCTAACTATCGTCCTATTTCTATACTACCCTTCCTGTCAAAGGTTTTTGAGCGCATAGTTCATGAACAAATGTATATATACCTGCACAATAATAACATTCTGTCCCCTTTCCAATCTGGTTTCCGTCCTGGGCATAGCACAGTTACGGCTCTTAATAAAGTCTGTGACGATATTCGATGCAGTTTTGACAAACAGCAAGTAACTTTACTTGTTCTATTAGATTTTTCGAACGCTTTTAACACGGTAGATTTTGATATTTTATTAGCAATTTTAAAAACTATTAATTTCTCCTCGAAGGCTACTGAATGGTTTTCCTCTTATCTACACGGACGCACACAAAGCATTAAGATTGACGGAAAGCAGTCGTCGCAATGTGCTATCAACGCTGGCGTCCCGCAAGGTGGTGTGCTTTCTCCCTTACTCTTTTCCATTTTCATTAACACTCTCACTCAACATATATCATCTTCTTTCCACCTTTACGCTGATGACCTACAAATATATACAACTGCAGCGGTAAGCGACATCTCCAGTGCAATTAATAAAATTAATTCCGACTTACAAGCAATTAGCAAGTGGAGTAAATCGTTTGGGCTCTGTATCAATCCCAATAAGTCTCAGGTGTGTATATTTGGTAACTCTAAGCAGCTTTCTAAATTACGTTCTCCTCTC
This sequence comes from Heliconius sara, assembly GCA_917862395.2. Classification (NCBI taxonomy): domain Eukaryota; kingdom Metazoa; phylum Arthropoda; class Insecta; order Lepidoptera; family Nymphalidae; genus Heliconius; species Heliconius sara. Next base: position 17,276,468 of record OU860791.1, read on the forward strand.
CCCTTAGTTTTATTTGACAATGTTTCTTTGGAGGTTAGTGAGAGTGTTAAGAATTTGGGACTCAGGATGGATAGTGCATTTTGCTGGTCGCCTCACGTGTGTGAGCTTAGTCGGAAGATTTTCTGTATTATGGGTAGATTGAGAAGGTGGAAGAATCTCTTGCCCCTCAAGACCAAAATATCTTTGGCCCATGCTCTCCTTCTACCTATTTTAGACTATGCTGATTCTTGTTTCTTAGATCTGTCTCAGGAACTACTGTGTAAGCTCGAACGGCTGCAAAATCTTATAATAAGATTTATTTTTGGGTTGAGAAAACATGACCATGTGTCGCAGTACCGTAGCCAACTCAAATGGTTGACAATAAAACATAGGCGTCATTTGCATGCCCTAACCCTCCTTTACACCATCCTCTACAATCCTGTTACTCCATCATACCTCAAGGAACGTTTTAAGTTTCTGGGGTCTGACACTCTCCATTCCCAAAGCCTCCGCTCCCGTCTCAACCATATCCTTGAAATTCCTTTATGCCGATCGAAATGTTACAGTGATTCTTTCACTGTTAAGACAGTGAAGCTATGGAATGAGCTGCCAATTGAAGTAAGACGATCACAGTCGATTGGAATATTTAAGCGCCGTCTTAAAGACTTCTATCTAAAATTAAACGTATGAACGGACAATACGATAATAAGTGTACGTTTGTAAGTATATATATGTATGTATATGTGTATGTATGTGTGTATGTATGTATGTATGTATATCTATCTACATGTGTATGTGTGTATGTGTATTTTTTTTATATATGTATACCTATGATTATATATTTATATATGTATGTATAAAATTATTGTGCTTTATATTTTCTGTTATATCATATATATATATATAAAACAATACTTTTTGCACCTTTCTGTATTCTTGCGTGAAATAAATCCTTTGAGCTTTTATGGTTGCCTGTAAGAAATTGCTTTTAGTGATAAGGCCGCCATTGCACATTTGTGTATCTTTTACTTCTATTATGAACTGTATGTTTTATTTATTATTTGTGCAATAAAGTATTATTCTATTCTATTCTATTCTATTCTAGATCGGTGTATGTGTCAGAAGAGCAGGATTGAACTAGAACGAGGGCTTTGAATTTTCTCAAGATTTAAAAATGTTATATCACATATCCGCTGTTACGGAAAAAAGAGATGAACGCCAAAATTGGTATAAACTTTTAAAATATAATATGCTTCTTCGATTTATAATGTTTTTCTTTGATTTTTTTTATTTCATTTAAATAAATTCGTGTTGTACTGTAGTTGTATTTTAAATACAAATTCTTCTTTGATTGATATTTGAGTCCACAACTGTTAACCAGAGTTACAAGCTGCGCTACTATTGCCAATTATTATATAATTGTAATATATATTTTTTTAAAGCTTCACGCTGTATCCCGCATAAAGCAGGATTGACAGAGGAAACCTAGTTTTTCCACTTTCGAGACATTACGTGTTGTGTTGTGAAGCTGCTTAATAGTATATTCCACTGGGTGGGATTTGAATTCACAAGTGTTGCGTTTGTAGTCAAATCTCATGCCACTGCGCCAAAGCGACACAAAAATCTTTTAACAAATGCAAAAAAGGTTTTTGGGAATTTTATATGGTAACCCTATACTTCTCTTTAAAACAATGGTCAAGCGCCTAATTGCCATGAAACGAATGCTTGATGAATTCGTGAAAATTTGAGTGCAAAATATGAATGTTTTCTTAGCTTACATTTCAAATCGTGTAATAAAATAGTATAATATTATTTTTTTATATACTTGACACTATCATGAAATATATCATAGTAGAAGGGTCGTGGGCTCGATTCAGTTCGTTATTTATAACAATTTATAAAGTCTTTGAAAAACTATTATTTAATACGTATAAAAATTATAACGTAGCGGGATTTGAACTCAAAGCTCTTAGAAGCTCCTTGGAAATGAAGATATAACATCGCTAAATACTATTAGTAATAAACGAACAAATCTATCGATAATTAACGGAGTGCGAAAAACAAATTCCTAACAAAAAAGTGTGGACTATACATAACTAATAAAACACCACAAAAAACATAAGATACCAAAAATATTATTCATAACATTATTTATTATGCAATCACGGATTATAACAAAAATGACAGCTCTGTGTGTCATAATAGAATTAAGTATTCAATAGCCAGATTATATCTGATTTCAACAAGGATTTAAACGATAAAAATAGCTTAACGTTTATTACGGGAAAAAATATGTATAATAAATATGAAACCAGTCGTGGCACAGGGGCACAAAGTGTGACTGTAAACGCGATAGGTTCGATTCCCCAGGAAATCGATTCGCTTTGGTGTCGAGGCAAAGAACGGCATTGAGGTACGTACGTAGAAAAATGGGGAACGGGGGGTCTTAACACTACAACTACTTCTCTCTGCGTACCCCGCTGTGTGCAGGATACAGAGTAAAGCTAAAAAAACCCAAAATAAAAACTAAATATGTACGAATGTTTTTAGCTTAATGAAAATAATCTAGTCATTACTCACTTAGTTCTCCATTGGTTGCTCATAAATAGAGCGATATAATCCGTCGATCAGTCATTTAAGTATTCATTGGTATTTAAATATTTAATGAGAAAGATTCGAATTAACTTCTATTGTGTAGAGTATTAGAGAACGTCGTGACGCAGTGGCACAGAGTGAGATGTAAAAATAATGGTTTTGCGTTAGATTCCCAATCGAGGAATGAATTGTCTTCGTTTCCTCGCTCTAGTAAGAAGACAAAATGGGAAATTGAACTCCGTCGCCCATATGTACCCCGTATGTATGGTATGGAGTGCCTTTTCTCTCTGCTTACCCTGCCATTACGTGATACACGGATACTCCCTAAAACTAATAAAAAAATATGTTCTTATTTTTTTTTATATTAAAATATTATTCCACACTTAGGAAAGAAAAATACTTTTTTAGAAACCGTATAAATTTTTTTGTACGTTTTATAAATAAGTACATAATATGTTCTTTTTATATTAAAAAAAAACTAAACTCACATCAAAGAGTTGCTTAGGAATGGAATCTTACACCTAATGGGACGGACAATGAAATGTACATCTATATGTAAAGCTCAAATGAACCGTCTCCGACAAGAAACCACAGTTTGTGTAATTGCCTCGTAAACTGTAAACGACATAATAAATGTATTCATCCGATACAAAACCTTCACTTTTTGTGAGATACTGGCTTTGAAAGTAAATTAGACGATCTCCGCCAAATTTCACAGGAACACGTTGCTTTATAACTTCAAGTTATCTCAGCTTTTAGGTACTACTGTGGGAGCGGTGGGAGGGAAGGCAAATATGAGAGAAAATCAAATAGGTTAATGTGGTGTGCATATTAGAAGACTTACGAAACGTTTACTATTTATTGGATTTAAATCTTAAGTATATAGAGATATTTTGTCTTATATTTGGATATCATTCTCTTATTGCGTGTTATATTGATTCCGTTATATTACTTTCCGTTTTGTTTATATGTGTTTTTTATATTTTTTTATTTCTCCGAATAACTATTGAGTTTGAGTAGATCCTACTTGAATGCCTGCTTCTAAATTGTGCAATGAAATTACATTCAACTAAAGTTTTAATGTAATTTTATCTCGATGTTTATAAATAAAATGAACAAATACTAATTAGCTTATTACAAATGTATTCTAAAAATTCAAGTTATATAAATACCAATTGGCGCACAGGGGTATAAGCGGGTAAGTGGAACGCGGCGGTTGTGAATTCGATTCGCACTCGGGGAAAGAACTATTATTTATTAATATTTTCATGTCTTTACCTTAGTACCACAGCAAAAGCACGGTGTCGAGTCTCGCCACTCAACACGCAATGCCTCGAAAATTCAACGAACAAGTGGGGAACAGTGTATAAACACAAAAAAAAACCAAAATATCAGTCATTGCTTAAGAATGAAGGCACTCCTTATAGATATTCACATTTCACACACCCAACATGCATTGTCATGATCACGAAGTGCAGCTATTACCAATACCTAAAAAAAAACCAAAACAAAAACTTGTCGATGTCACGCCTATGCAGTTCCGACGGTTCTCACGGAGCCGAACAAACAACTTCTTGTACCAAGAAAAGTAACGTGATACTCTACACCCACTTTCTCATGCCACACGACCATTGCTCGCTCACAAATCGAACAAAAGGAATCTATTTCTAAGATATTCTTCAATGAATACTGAAAATGGTCTATAGTATTTCAACAACCTGATGTTCCGTTGACAGCGAAAACAATATCCTAGAAAATAAGAGAGCCGCGATGTTCGACACGTCAGTATGTATGTATGTACGTACAATTCGAACTGCCCGTGGGAAAGGTCCGGGGGCGTACGATAATTGCCTAGTTTGTACACCCTGGACCCTTCGGCGAATACCAACTGTAATTATAAGGCAAGGTGAGCTGAATGATAGGTTGATCGTGGTGCATTATCGTTTAGGGATTTATGCCTGAGGGTAAAACTGAGGAATATTTTTGAACCTGGACGGCCAGGGCATGTGGATAGATTTTTTATTTGTTGATTTTAGTTCAGAATGCTTAAATTTATTATTTTATATATTCTTGGGCTGGTAAGGTGAAGCGTGCAATTGAGTTTGGTATCTAATGTTTTTAAAAATAAATATCTTGAACGGTTTTACTACATATGAGGTTTATTACTACATATGAGGAGACTAGTAAAGATAGAAAAATTAAATATGAAAATATTAATATATTGATGAGAGCTTTCAATATTTTAATTAAAAATTTTGAAGGCATCAAGCTTATGCCAGAACAATTTTTAATATTTTTACATGCTCTACTTTTTTAAAAAACATGGTGGTACTAATAAAATATATTGAAAAGATCCTGTTATTAAGACTCTTTCGTTTTTATGTAAAAAATGGCAATATGAATGGCACGGGATGACATACATTTTGCTTTTTGTGTCGACTTTTTCCAAATCTGATGGTAGTTCTGGTGAAATTGATACATTACGTGTATTGTACTTTTTCATTTCACCTAATTTAAAGTAAATATATTTAAAGAGAAATAAATAAATAAAAATAATTAACTTATCTTACAAGACTAACATCAGTATTTAGCAGTAATTTAATCAATGCAATTGATTTTTTTTTTTGCTTCACGCTGTATGGTCTCATATAACGGGATAGGCAATGGGAACCTAGGAGCCTAGTGCTAAGACACTTTCGAACCTCACTCATCACCGAATTCTGTATATTTGATTATTTAACAATATGTAAAGGTTATTTACAATTTTCTTATCATTTGTAAACTGTTCATAGAGATAATAAACGTCATTGTCAAATATTTTTCAAAATAAAAAGATCGCTGCAAATGATGCTGGTACGAAACCTTAGTTTACCTACTCTTTACTGCATGTGGCAGCTTTTCTTAAGTCATTATTAATTATATATAAATCCAAGTACTTATTAAGTTAAAATTGTAGTATTAAATCACGAGAACGAGAAATTAATTAAAATTAAATCACTTAAATACATCGGCCACGTAGCTTTAATTAATTTAAGTGACCCACAAAGAAGAGAAAAGAAAAGAAAAGTACAAAGTAGATTTCTTATGTCAACTATAACAATGGCTATAGAAAAGGGCAAAAATAAAATAAAAGATTAGGTGTTATAGTTTGGTTTCCTGCATAATCCCACAATCAGTGAAGCGCGACCGCACGTCCTACCAGTTACCAGTTTAGCGCCTCCTCGCCGAAACAAATGTTTGTTCTTTACAAAATATAATTCACACACAAAAAATGGAACAAGTTGATATAAAACAAGTAAAAAGTTCTACGGTAGATCCTAAAAAGTGTGAAAAATTCGGTTTTTTTATTATATGTTTACTTTTAGATGTCCTTCTTTATTTACGCTTTGGGTCAATGCTAAAGTGCCATTGTTTTATGTTTTGTTACTCGATAAAAAATATGCACGAAATTGTTAATAACTAATGAATGAAATATTTTTTTATCTTTACTGTACTGTACCACGCGTTGCATAGTGTTAAGACTCTCCGTTCTCCGCCGCGCTTGATACTGTTACCAGAACGAGAAAACGACGATAATTTATTTCCTCGAATAGGCATCGAACCCACAACCGTCTCAGTCACAAATAACTTTTTGAAACATATTTTTGATAATTATCCAAAGTAATATATAAATCGTCGTCACGTCTCGTGCCTTCTTATCGAGGGTTGTTTGTACACGATCGATTAGTCTCAAACTATTTGTTGACTAATCATGTCAGTCCGTCTGTCAACACCTGATAATGTTACCTTTTCTACCACACGTTGAATATATCGAAGGTACTTACTTATCTTCGAACTTTTTACTGTTCAAAGATAGACAGTTGTTGACATTTCGCGTCGCGTCGCCTCGAATAATATTTGCTTCCTTCAATTTATCTGCTTAAATACGCTTTACATACATCAATAGTATGTAAACAGAGGTGTTTAACCACTAAGATTGGGTGAAGAAATTTCCGTTCTGTTTATAATTTCATTATAGCGCTGACTGCGCTCCTCAGACCTCAGTTACTAAAGACGGTTATAGGTTCATAGCCTCTTCTAGGTCCATAGCGGAGGATTTATTTTGTAAAACTATTAACATTGTTTAGTCTCGCTAGCCTAAATATATAGCTAAATTTTAAAAACCAATAATTATAATTATTACTTATCCATTATTTCATATCCAACAGCCTAAATTGTTAATAATCAGCTTCACGCTGTATCCCGCACATAGCAGGGTAGACAGAGGCATCCTAGTGTTAAGATACACCGTTACTCTTTTCCGCCGAGTTCTGGATTCATTGAGTTTTAAGTGGTGTAACTCAACGCCGCGCTTCACCAGAGCGAAGAAATGAAAATATAAATGTAACTAATAATTTCATATCCTCGAGCGGGGATCGAGCCCACAACCAGTCGATTTTACAGTCATACTTTGTGCCCCTGCCCCATAATTAGCCTCTATATAAAATTGTTAATTATCATCATAAATTCCACTCATCACAGACACGTATGTTCATAATAATATGGCTTAAGCAAGCCGATAACATTGGTTCTATATTACAACATCTTATACTAAATCTCTTTCTAATATTACGTGACTGTACACGGTGTGACTTTTGACCCAGAAGATGTCTACCAAGGTTTCGATTCCCCGATTCTCACGATCATGACCTTTTGATAAGCCGTAGTATCTTATTTGCTTGCAACATAATATTGTAATTGATAATAAATATCATTGTTGTAACTAAATTATAATTATTTCAAAAGCTCCATGTACATATGTAATTATACGAGTGTTTCTTGCACAGTGGTTTTGGGTTTGATACTCCCTCGGGTGAATAAATTATTTTCTTTTCCCTGCTGTGATAGAACAAGCTTCTTCTAACTAAGTGTGAAGTTAAAAAATAAATTTAAAAAATGTATATTGCTCGATGCCTTTATGAGTATGCAAAAAAATGCAGACATTTTTTCTGCATAAGCTTCAGAATTCTTTTCAAAGAGAAATGAAATACGTGTTTAAAACATATTGATAGCAGTCGTTAAGCTATGTCATTTACTACGTTAAAAATTTTTCATGTATGGAATACAAATCCAGGTCATAAACTATCTGTGCTGCCGAATTCAAATAAGTTTCATTATTTTTAAGAGATATTTCCATATAAAATATTGTATGTTTCACGAATGCATGCTATTTGATATAATATTTAGTTTATAATAGACGATATCTGACTGTAAAAGTTGTGGATTCGATTTCCATCCCGGGCTTGATGAGGTGTAGATAGATATATTAAAATAGTTTTCAAAAATATATAATGTCCCAAAATTTTGCGGACAGATTCTCGCTGTTTATGGTAAATCATTCATTTGGAGAATCGATGACGTAATTGTATTTAAAAAATAAATAAAATATGTCAATGAACGCGGGAGGACTATTTACGAAACAACTATTTCGAAAAGTCCAAATACGTAATCGCTGCACTAAGTGAGCGATATGTTTAATTATTAGGGACATTATGGCACTCTCTTTTTGGCAAGGGATCCCTCTCTCTTCTCCGAGATTTTACCATTAAATGTATTTTACTTATTCTATCGCATTAGGTATGTGGTTTTAAAAATATTAATATTTAAAATTTATGCTTATATATATATATATATATCTTAACTCTATTAAGACCGTTCCTATTAACACACTTCCATGAGTCAGTGACGGAACTCAACGCAGCGCTTTGCCTTGTTACCAGAACGAGAAAATGAAAATATTAGCCAGAACCTATCGTTTACAGTCGCGCTCTTGTGCCCTTACACCACGACTGGTTCAAGTTAAGTTTTCGTAATACTAAATGATTCTTTACACCACAAAATACTGACGGCCTAATCGTAAATTATTTTGTTTCGTACGCTCATCTTAGCCAATTATATGTTGGGTAACTGATTCCAATGTCACGCTGTACTTATATATATAAAACAAGTATTATATTATGTACATTTTGAACTTGAAAGATTATAGTAAACAGCAGTTTTAAGTTTTTTTCTTACATAGCAGGATAGGCAAATATATTCGATTATCAAGATACTTCGTCCTCCACTTTCCGCTCGATTTAGACTTGAGATGGAACCTAACGCTGTGCTTTATCTCATCAGAAATTGACAAAGATAATAATTTAAATATAATTATTTTCTGAATTGGGGCTCGAACTAATTACCATTGCGATTGTGTACTCTGTTTTACTGTGCCACGATTGTGTACTCTGTTTCACTGTGCCTCAAACGCAATAATACTCTTGTATTCATAATAAAAATCGGTCAAGTATGAGTCGCAACACGCGCATCGAGGGTCCGATACCAATTTCAGGAATTTAGGTCAACGGAAACTACAACTTATAAAAGTAGACAAACTTAAATAGGCAGACGTAGGCTCTTATTTTGTAAGATACGAACTGCAAACAAAACTTTGTAATTATTTTTTATCTGTAACTTTCCACTTTTTAGAGTTTTCCATTTAGTTTAATTAGAAGTCTCACTTCGTGTCAAATTTCATAACTGCAACTAGTTCTTACAAGTAGGAAGCACCCTATTTTCGTTTAAGCGGCGATTTGCTTACAAAATGAAGAACAAACGATGCATAAACAATGGTATCTTTCGCTTGCGTTGACTTGAAATTGGATTTTTATTTGTGTTACTGTAAACTATGAAATGATTGAAGCTTATTAATATGAAATATATTAGTAGTAATATAAATAGCGTTGACAGACAACGAAGTAATCCTATAACTGTTCCATTTTTTCCTTTTGAAGTACGGAACCCTAAAAAAGAAACTGAATTACGGAAATTCTAGAAAAATCTTCTAGAAAATACACTGTACAACAATTTTAAATAATAAATCCAAAGCTTGGAAAACTAACTGAACAAATACCTTTATCTCTTATTCTCTTAATCGTAACACGGTACTGGAGTACACTAGTAGGTAGTAAGTACTAGCGTACAGTATTTAGTTTCAAAACAATTTTATACGTGAGGCTAAGCAATAGTCACATAGCGTGAAGGATAAGGATCGGCAAATTACCTACGAACACGTATTTGTTTTTCACTGATTCAATAAAGCACCCATAGAAAATTGTACTTAAATATAAATAATGTATTGTATTGTTTTGTATTGTATTGTTTATCTGTTGAAATTTATAAGTATTATTGCAGTATAATGGTGTAGTAGATAAATTTTATTAGATTGTTAAATCTTCAATGAACACTATGAATTCTATTTAGTGACATTTTCTTGTCTTTTTAACATGATTTTTTCGACTTGTAACTAAGTAACTACATAATAAAATCTGAGAAACTCAATTTCTCCACCTTTTTCTATGTAGAATGGTAGGCAGAGGGAGCCTAGTGTTAAGGCTTTCCGGCGAATTCTAGAAGAATTCCATTTTGAGTGGCGGAACTCAACGCTGCACTTTACTATGTTAATCTTTACTAGCTTAATCGATACCAGAGCAAAGAAAAAAATGTAAATATTTTATTATATTGGATTCTTGACTAATAGTACTACACTTTCTAAATCATTCTATACCACTTTTTTTTTTTTTTTTTTTCATGGAAAAGACACGGCAAACGAGCGTGCAGGTCACCTGATGGTAAGTGATTACCGCCGCCCACGACCCCGTGCAACCCCAGAGGAGCTACAGGTGCGTTGCCGGCCTTTAAGATGGGTTGGGCGCCGGGGCCCGGCATTACCTGATGCGAAACGCAGTGGCATGAAGCCACTACTTCACGCCGGTTTTAAATGCCGGGGGTGGTAATGATCCGGTCGAGTCTGCCCATGCGTGTTGCCATTGCTGGCGACGTGACTCTACCACACGTACTTTAGTCGCCTCTTACGACACCACCAGTACCAGGATGATCCTATTCTAAGCCGGGATCACACGGCAAGAAGTACCACTGGTAGCAGTTGGTGTAGAAAAGCATTTTTTTTAATTTTTAGCTTTATATTTTACAAAGAAACATAGGATAAAGTGAATTCACAAACGCCTAAACTTTGTGGATTAAATTCCGAGCAACTTGTAAATTAGCCTCGAAATTCTCAAAGTAACATAAACAAATTTAATTTGATAAAAATTGGAAAACATAAAAAAATCTAATCAGCTTCACGCTATATCCTACACACAGCAAAGAAGGCAGACGGAACCTAGAGTTCCGTTCCCCACCTTCTATTCAAATTATGAATATAATATACTATATCTATTCGAACATATGATAGCTAATTTTATTTGTACGATAAAACCTCTTCTTTCACTTAACTAAAGAAAAGTTGATTACTCTATGAAAAATACACAATGAAGATTAGCGAAAACCGACACGCGATACCCGAGTATCAGGCAGTGCCAGTCAAATATCATTATTATTGGCAACTCAGCTCGTATTCACCATTCAAAATATTTTGCTAAATTTTATCTTTGTTCATTATTAAAATAAATAACGATAGACAGAGGGACATTGATGTGTTTGGAGTGTATGTATGGTTGTGAGTTGTAGCCCAAAATATCTAAGACTAAATGCGGTGTTGGATTCCACTGTTCAACACCAACGTCACTGGAATGAGCGAAAAATAGATAATAGATAATATTCTAGAAAAGGTATATCAATTTGAACATATCGAGATACTAGACGATATCAAAGAGGCACAGGTTCGATTCTCGCTGCATTTAAATTAATGAAATGGATATTATTTTTCATTCCTTAGTATTTATCGTCCCTCTAGGCCATACTTATTTTCGAATAAAATAATGGAAAATAAGCTAAATTAATATCTACTAACTTATCTCTATCTAGCGAGATATAGATACGTTAATGTAAATAAAATGTAATTTAGTGAAAGGTAAACATAACATACGTTTATGTAAATCACATACACGCATACGTTTGTGGTTCAAATGTTACGAAACAATGCGCTTTTCTGCGATGTATCATAAAGAATATTCTACTTTTTCATGACCTAAAAAAACTATAATTGTATAGAAAACCGACTTTATTCATTTACTTCAGCTTTTAAATGTAAAGTACATTGTATTGGTATACTTGTATTTTTAATATTAAAATATTTTGCGGAATAGAAATGTCTTTTCTTTTATTTTTTAAAATGTCAGACATAAACCTGTCACAGAGTATTAAAAAAAGCGATCTAAAAAAAATTTTTCAAAAAAAATAACGTTCTAAATAAATAAATTCCCTCGCGCACTATTTATATGTTTATCATTAAAACCTCAAAGTTACAATCTTTAAATTAGTTTATAAGCCATATTTATATATTTTTTTCCTTTTCAGCTTACCGCATATAGCTGAATAGGCAGAGGAAACCTAACATTATACACTCCGCTTTCCATTTTCTGTCGAAATCTGAACGCATTGCATGTTGAGTGGTTGAACTCAACGGTGCGCTTTGTCTCCACACCAGGGCAAAGAAATGAAAATATTAAATATTCATTTCGTCGAATGAGAATCGAACTCACGATCTGTCGCGTTTACAATCACACGCCACTGCCCCTGCGCCATTATACATATATATAAACTATAAATTAAAGAGAAATTCTAAGAAATGTGACGTCAACCACATAGTGGGTTCCGCTCCGAAAAGCAAGCCAGCACTAGGTCCTTGCCCTTTGCAATGCGATACACATGAGCTGTATGTCACGTACGATGTGACATTAATCTGAGATATCATTTCTAACCTAAAAATTTCATTAGAGGAACTGTCAAAATGTATACTGGAAACTGTTGGTGTGTTTTTCAAATGTTATAATAATATAAATGCAATGTGTTTTACGTGCATGGCCGGAGATATGAGCAAGAGACGTTAAAATACTGGGAAATTTTGACAGTTTTTATTTGTTATACGCTGTACTTGATATATTAATAATTTCAAAGTTGTGTATAACTGTGTACAATAATTTTGGTTTGAAATTTGAAAGTATTTTTTAATAAAGCCTAGTAGTTGTAGCCCTAAAATTGAGAAATGCAATGCAGATCTATACAAAATATGTAGGTTCTATCCCCATGTAAAGCAAAAGTAAATGGACATAAGAGTGGAAAGTAAAGTGATGCCGGCCTGTATTAATATAAATTGGCAATATAAGGAAATCACTTATAGAGAGTTAGTAAACGAAGACTAGTAGAAAACTTTTTTATTATTATTCTAAGCATATTATATGAGGCCAGTGTTGGCGTATACAAGCATGTGACTATGATCGCAACAGGTTGCATGGTTCGATTCCCACTCGAGGAAATGAAATATTTTATATTTTCATTTTTTTGCTCTGGTGTCAAGGCTAAGCGCGGCGTTGGATTCCGCCACTCAACACACAATGCCTGCAGAAATCGGAAGGCGGAAAGTGGATAGCGGACTGTTTTGACACTAGGCTCCCCCTATCTACCCTACTACATTCGGGGTACAGAAGAAGAACAGTAGAAAACTATATTTTTATTATTCTAAAAATATTACACGTTATATATATAACAAAATTTTACATTCAATCAACTCTATACCAGTATATCGTTTTTGATTCTTTTAATTGAATATTCATTCCGTTTCGTTTTAGCTCTTTGATTTTAAAATATTCACGCATATATACATCGATGATATAAAATAAAAAATTGTTAAAAAAAGGCCATACACGAAATTCAATATCTATATTTTAGGTCCACCAGCTGAGTGTTAGCTCTGAAAACTAACTTCTGAAAATGAAATTTTTATATCTAGATATATATATATATTTTACCTTGTTATCGCTTTATTGCACCGGCCTCGCCAATATTTTAGGTCCCAGCCATATTTGCTTTCGGCTAGTCTATTTTCAACTAGCTTAGGTTAGTTTGCACTGCAGGCAAGGCAGCAGGTACACAGCCCGCTTCACTGGATGTAAATTGTATGGACGTGCAGAGAATAAGGTTGCTACTGTGATTGACCGTTGATTGTGTTAAAATGTTTGGTTATAATCGATATTTAATGTTGACAAATTGCATTTACATAGGAGTTTTTAACTTTTTTAAAATGTAAGCACAAACTGAGGATAAAAATATTTTTTTTAGGAAAATTATAATATATTTCAACATAGCGGAACCTGTCTATACGCTGTGACTACTGAGCTATACGTTTTTATCAATCAAACACACGCCTCTTTGCATAGAAGTTAGAGCACTTGGATGGTTTCTTAGAGACGTGGATTCAAGTCCCGCTAAATATTTATTTTATATGTTTTCTTAAAATATATTTCTACTTAGATGTATCCTAAATTTTGTCAGACAACAACTGGCATACATCTGATACACAATGTTTCCAAATGAAAAAAAAGTTGAGAAAAGAGTAATTAAGTTTTTCTATCTGGTAACTAAAAATAAAAAAAATAATCAATTGAAAATCGCACAAATTGTAATTAGTTTAAATATCAATAATGATATCGTACATACGAGTACTGAATGTAGTTGATCACCATTTACTTGCAAGACTACCAACCGTCTAAAAGATTACTCTCGAATGCGTTACATAAATAACTCAAAGTGTTTCTGCTACCTACACCAGACTGTGTGGTACCTACATGTAAAATGGAGATATTTTTAACTTCAAGCTAAAAGTAAGTATGTACTTTAAAAAATTTGAATTCGTGAAGCTTTAAATAGATCAGATCTGATTTGAATATAAAAGTTATACAATATGTCAAAATTTACATCGTATTCAACGAGTTATTTGAAAATACTAAACGCTTCTGAAAGTTAATTGATTTATACATTGTATATAAATTATAATAGTAACTTTCCAATTAAAACACAAAATAGGCACAGCGGCATAGTATCCGTAAATATAATATAAGCACGATGGTCGTGGGTTTGACTATCATTCGGAGGATCAAAATATTCTCATACCGTCGTTGTAGTAAGAAGATCAAGTATGTTATTGAGCTTCGCCACATAACGGACAATGTCTCAAAAATTGGGCGGAAACTGGAGAACGTCTAAAAGTCTCCCAAACACTAAGTTTCCTTTGCCTAACCCTGATTAATTCGTAAAACGGTGTAAAATCACGCTTCCAATTTCTCACTTTATTATTAAATGAAAAACATGGATTACCTAAAATATAATCCTGCAATATTGTAACGACAGTTGACTTAGAAAAAAATATATTTTTCATATTTCCCTTCACATCGCTTAACATTCTGCAAACGATAAAAGATTCTATCAGACGCTCCTTTAAAATATTAGCGAGACGACTCTCCCTTTAATTACGACACTACTTAGTTAATATAGACAGGTATCAAAGAGTGATTCAATTGAGTTATTTCTTATTTGTACCTCATGAGGAAACAATTTTATTAATTGAAGTGAATGAGGTTGTCATTTTTATTCATTTTCTAATAGTTTATATAATATCTAAGAAAAGCTCGGTGTACTTCTTATGGGGCACTTCGAGCATATTTCCCAAGTACCGCCCAATTTTCGAGACATTGAATGATGGAACTCAACGCCGCGCTTTGTCTTGTTACCAGACAGAGAAAATAAAATCATTAATTTCCTATAAAAGAAATTGAACCCACAACCGTTGCGTTGACAGACGTTCCACTACGAAAGCCTCATATACCTACTTATATACAGATATACAAACATATAAGTATATCTTATAATTTTATTCGCACATATATAATATTAAAAATTTACTCTAACCAGCCAAAACAATTAGCTAAATTATGCACGCGTCCCGCATGACCACAAGCCGTGATGATTACATTGCCAGAAACTCTTACTGCTGAAATAAAATTTGTTAGCCAGCTTTATAAGATCGTTACGTCCTCATATAATCGTAATTTATTCCATAATAATTATGCTTATGCATAATGTTTCCTTATTTCGTGTATAAGTTGTATGTAATACTATTGAGATCGATTGTTCGTTCTTCTATAAAATAATCATATTCATATTTCCCGCAATCTAGGGGATAGAGCGATAAGCGGATTTTTGATCGATTTCTTAATTTATGGCGTTTCAAGCGTGCCATAGCTGATTTTTTTATTATATTTATAAACTTTTGAGGCGAGTCGTGGCTCAGCGACATAAGAGTGTGATTTTAATCGCGACAGATTGTGGGTTCGATTCCATTCAAAGAAATTAAATATTTTCATTTCTTCGCTCTAATAACGAGGTAAAGTGGCGTTGAGTTTTGCCATTCAAGACACAATGCCTTCATAATTCGATGAAAAGTGTTGAACGGAGTGTCTTATTGCGAAATACAACGTGAAGCATAAAAACTATATTTGACTGAGGTAGGCTGAGATAAAAATTGTAAATAATTAAAATATTCCAAAACAATAGACGGGAACGTTAATATCCTTATATTTTATATCCAAATATAAAATAGACTGAAGATAGAATTTGAGGCCAGTCGTGGCGCAGCGGCACAATGTGTGACTGTAACCGACTGGTTGTGAGTTCGATCCCCACTCGAGGACATTAAATATTACTTAAATTTATAATTTCATTTCTTCACTCTGATGTCCGAGGCAAAAGTGCGGGGTTTAGTTCTGCCACTCAACACGCAATGCCTCCAGAATTGGGCAGAAAGTGGGGGACGGAGTGTCTCAACACTAAGTTCCCTCTGACTACCCTGCTGTGTGCGAGATATAGCGTGAAGCTGATAAAGAAAATATATAAAATATTTGGACATCAACGTTCACGTTTTGGAAAAAAAATCCATGTTAATTAAATTTTAATATGAAACGTAACAGTATTGAAGTTAGAAAGAAATATGTGCAATTATACATTTGAAAATACATTCATAAGGTTAAAATTATATTAATAGCGGCCCGAGCGTTTGAACAAAACTAAAAATTATACAAAACTTACAATTAGTTTAAAAGAACTTTACATCTAACGGTTCTCGTAAGCTAACAAAAAACTACTAAGCCATATTACCAAAAGATAAAAACGACTTTGAGCTGTTGTTTTATCATGAATCCGTATGAAATGAATACTGTAGTCATAAAATAATATTTTTAAGTGTTAGTTACTTACTTTGGGTTATAAAAGTACGGAAATTCAATATAAAAGTGTAAAATTTAATAATGATGTCAGCTGTACACTTTATCGAGTTTAGAACCTAGTGTTAAGGCACTCATTTCTCCTTCTTTCAATTTAAATTGGAGAGTTTGTGTGCGGATCTAGCGAAACTTAACGTCGCGTATTGTTTTGTTAGAGCTGATATATGAAAAAAAATCACACCTCCGTATATAGTTAAACACACTATCATATAATGAACAATAAAAAATTGTTTTGCCTCAATAGTGTAATGTCTACATGTTCCTATGGTGAACGGAGTGTTCCGACACTAGCTTTTATTTGCCTTATTCTTAGTTATTTGCGAGGTATATAGCTATAATAAGGTAATTACATGGATTATTTAAAAACTAAGAGCCTTATATAATTTAAGTTTACACTCATATATAGATATTATTTACGTATAATTAAGATATAATTGCATATTACAAACTGCTTATAGAAAGAGTATCTACCTATAAATATTTTTACCTATAAAAATGGTTGATATAACTATTTTTGTTAAATCTTAATCGCAATTTGTTTTTTATTTAAATTTAATGAAAATCAATTCCATTCACACTTAATTTTTCAATGATTTCTGATTCATAATAACATTTTTTATTAAATAACATATCAAAATAAATATTTTCTAGGCGTCCTAAGCAATTTACATACATAAACAGGTAGCTACAAACAGACATAATAATATACATATACAATTGTACACCCAAGGGAGTCGTAGTCAAACCTAATAATAGGCTATAGGACATGTTTGCTAACTATTGCATATTGTATAGTCGATAACCGTCGTCTGGTTACAGTTAAAGAATTAATATACGATTGAAGAAACGGTATTGTACTGGAAGAATTAAATATGTATAGAAATTTACTTGATTATTAAAGAAAAAGATTCTAATTACTTATATTGATTGATTATTTTTTATTATAGTTAATTATGCAGATGATAAGACAACGTATGAATTGGTGAACAAAAACACTGATTTATTTTAAATTTATGGTACCTAACATTAATTATAATAATATGAACTAAATAAAATAACGTATTAGGTACTAATAATAGTAATAAATTATTATACGACTTACCCACAAAAGGCAGGAGTAAAACCAAAAATATCCAAAAACAATTGTAATTATTCATCTTCATTATCGAAATATCTCGCATTAATTTCGAACGAAACACCGCAACTAGAACTGTTGTTCATTTAATTACCGCCAAATATTGGCGCGTTAACGTTAATTTCGCTTTCATAATTATAGTCAATTCACAAAATAAATTTAGTCCAAGACCTTAAAATACACAGCCTTATGAACAAAAAATATTTCTTTTTTAATATTACGGCAAATAATTAAATTATTTATTTATTATTACAGAAAAAAATTTTAAAAAGTTTAAGATGCGTTATATACACGAGTGAACTTCGGAACGTAAGGCATACACTGTAGCCGGTGATCGACCCTACCGGAACCACACTCGATGGGCTCGCGACTGCCGACTCTATGTGCACCGCACCGAAACGCTCTCTCTACAAACTTGTATTTACCATCACTCCCTACCTAATAGCACTCTAATTGCCTAGCAATAAGGTTGAAAATCAAGTATTTTTTATTTACGGAAGTATCGATAGTTATGCAAATGGGCTTATAGTTTTGTGGAGCGTACGCGCATTGAAAACCACGTTGCCCCATTGTTACTATAAAACAGTTCTCAAAACTAAAAACAATACCGTAAAAGGACGGCGATAAAGACGTTTAGTTACGCAGGACTATGGAATGTGAATGTTTACGCAGTAAATCATAATATTCGTTTTTATTATGAAAATATACGTGTTTGTTTTGATTTCATAAAAGATATTTGTTTCATTATTATTTTTCTTCGGAATTATTTTTTCAAATTTATTACGTGTTTCTCTCTTTCTTTACTTTATTACGTATTTTTCTTGTAGCGCAGTTATAAAGTGTTTGAGAGGGACAGCTATTAATTGAAATTCCATTCGTAGCATTGCTTAGGTATTACCGTACGAGTCATATGAGTCGTACAATAATTTGAATAGTTCTCGTTATGTTTCGCCACCCAATTTTTTAAAAAGGTCGATAATGTTTTCTAATATATTTTAATACGCGATAAAGTGTAAAATGAAATTATGCGTCGATGAAGTCTCTCTATTATTACTAGCTTATCCTGCCAGACATTTGTAAAGACGATGAGGCCGTCGTGACGCAGGGTCTATCTGTAGAGCGATGTGTCTTTGATCCCCACTTGGGGGAATAAATTATTATTTTTAGTTTTTTGGCTCTGGCACTAAGGCAAAAGCCCAATCAATACCTCGAAATGTTAGACAGAAAGCGGGAAATGGAGTATCTTAACACTAGATTGCCTTTGCTTACCCTGCTATATGTGATGTGGGATACAGCGTCAACCTGATATAAATAGTTGCAGCGATAATTAAAATTAATTAGGCAAATATAACAAGTATATAATATATACTTGTTACATGTCTGAAGGCATTGTAATAACGTAATAGTAAGTATTTCGTGTTAACATACACCGAATGCCAGACCTAATTGGCAAGGTATGCAGAACACGGATTCAAAGAGACGAACGTTAGCATCAAAATCGGATATTGAATATGTGAATTGAAGTGATTTTTAGATGCTTTCGAAAATATTATATTATCTATTGCTTTTGCAACTATAATGTTTTTTATAATCGAGCGAAATGAATATAGAGAACTTGAATAGGCAGAATTGGCAGAATATCAAGACACTCCGTTCTCAGCTTTGCAATTGGATTCGAAAACGGCGGATTGGCGGGGCTAAACGCTTCTTTCTTCTTCTTGTTTCCTACATCTCTATTTCTCTTCTTTTAAACATTTTATATTAGAAGAGTTAGAAAAATAACAATTATACATACATATATATGTATAATTGTATAATTGTTAATTTTACCATATCATTTTAAAGTTACTTAGGCAAAATCTCGATTTTGAAAAAGGGTTTTGCAAACTTTCATTTGCTTTTTGGGGATCACGTGAGACTGAAAATGAAAACTGTAATATGTATCGTTTAAATAAAAAATATTATAGAAATATACAAGAATAATTTGCAATATTTTTCAGTTAAAGTGAAAGTTATTAGAATATTTAAATTATTTAGAGATTTTTCATTTAAGTGACTAAATAGAAATTATCCTTAAATTGTTCATGTTAGCAACAATATTCACTTTATAAAGGCACTTCCGTCGACGTATCATGTTGTCCGTCTTCAGTCAGAATACAATATTCCGTTTATAGCGGATTAGGCAGAGGAAAGGGCGCTGCTGTCAACTTCCCGCACAAATTTTGCTGAATGGTGGTAATTAACGTCGCGCGTTTTCTTGTTAGCAGAGCGAAGAAAATTATAATAATTGACTGCCTCGAATGTGAATCGAGCCCACAGTCGTCGCGTTTTTAGTTAAAGGCTGTGCCGTTGCACTACGATGGCCTGTGACCTAACCTGGTCTTATAGTAAGCTAAAATGTATATAAATCATAACTATATGTACTATCTATATATGCGTAAAGTGTTATAAATAAAATATTAGATTGTGTATTGTCTTGCTTAATTTTCATAATAATCTTTTATATATTCATAAATCGGACAGAGTGTCTTAACACTAGGTTCCCTCTGCCTACCTTGCGGTGTGCGGGATACAGCGTGAAGCGGATTAATTTTTTTTAATCATACGAATAATATTTAAAAAAATTATAAAACATATATATTATATATGTATTAAATTAATTTGGGTTATTAGGACAAAAGCGGCGTTAGAGACCGTCATAGAGCCAACCGTAGGCTATAATGGATAAAGATATTCTACTAAAAAGAAAATCTTAGACAAAACTTTAAAATACAAAGTTAATACGAATAATATAAATAATTTCAGACCGTCACCACGACGGGAAACAATGGGACAGCTATGAACTTTACATGTGATTGATGATTGTGGGTTCGATTCCACTCAGGCTCTGGTAATATATATTATCTCGTGGTATTAAGTTCTACGTTCAAAAGGCAATATCTCGAAAACTAGGTGGATAAAATAACGTGCATAATAATCTCTCTGCATACCCTACTATATACTTACTATACAAAAAAGAAAAAATGAAAAAATATTAAGAAAGTTAACCCGAATAATATAAATAAGTTCTTATCTAACACTAGCGAACTGGTTAAATGCGAAAATAGTATACCAAAAGTACGCAGTTTAAGCAGGAAGGCGTAACAATGCAGGTAGAATTCGTGTCAAGATGCAGGATTTGAATCCAGGCACGCAAACTCTAGCTTTTACCCTGTAAGTGGCTAATTAGTAGGTAGTTTTCAGTTCTTGAAGGTGAACCTAGGAAAACATTATAAAATGATTTTCTTATTACTTAGCGCGACTTGTTCATTTCTTTGTTATTGTAATTGCTTTGAGAGTTATATAACTGTAATATTTTATTATTCTGTCTGTTGTTAGATTTTATTGTAGAAAAGCCTAGTTTATATTAAAATGTATTTTTTATAATGTTTGTTTATACGTATAAATATCCAAACGTTTGGGTTTTTTTAATTTCAAATCTACACTTGTTATGTGTTGCTCTATTTTGTACCTTCACGCTGTACCACATATAACAGGTTAGGCAGAGGGGACCTAATGTTAATGCACTCCGTTCCTCAATTTAGAGAACAGAAATTATTAGAAATTTCTGGTAAACATTGAGAAATTTTCAACATTATCTACTAAAACCTCTCTCACAAAATCGAAAAAATACAGCCATACTAAACAAATATTTTGAAATATTACAAACAGTACGAAACGGCAACTATTAGATACATCTCCAAAAACATATGAGTGTATAAATTCGACTAGATACGGGTTCCATGTGTCACGAAGAATTATTCCGCCAATTTTACATAGAAGTGGCACTGAGATAAAATATCTAGCCTATAAAGCATTCCCGACTTTTATCTTCGCACAAGTGCAAATACGTTTTATTTTTATGACACAAACTATTGCGATAGACACCTGTAATTTGATGGTCAATCTGAGGCTGTCAATGGTTAAAATAGAGATTAAATAAAATAAATAAATCTCGCACACGGCAGGGTAGGCAGAAGGGACCTAGTGTTAGGACATTCCGTTCTCCACTTTGCGCCAAGTTCTGGAGTGGTGGAACTCAACGCAAGAATGAAACGCAACGAAGAAATGTAAATATAAATCTAAATAATCATACTTAGTGCTTCTGCGCTACGAGTAGCGTCAATATTTTGTGATAATTTAGATTAATTATTAATTTTGAATGAATCATCAAAGTGTGAATATTAAGACGATCGTTGTGGGTTCAATTACTACTCGGGGGAGTGAAATATTTACTATTTTCATTTCCTCGCTCTGATAGCGAAACACAGCGCGGGGCTAAATTCGGCCACTCAGCAATGTCCCAAGAATTTGGCGGTAAGTGAAGGACGGACTCTCTTAACACTAGGTTCCTAAGTTAAATCCGCTTGCCCTGCTGTGTGCGTTATGTATCCCGCTGTAGCGTGAAACTGAAAAGCCTTTGAACATAAATTTAATTATATGTATAACGTGTTTTGTGAAATTCATTTTCATTGAGTCATCAAATGTACTACATACAGTACACGCACAGTGCAGTATACATTACTCATCAGTACCCACAAAAAACTGATTCACAACAATGGTATTCTAGGAATAGAAACAAAAGTTGACATTACCAGTAGTTTTTAAATCAGGTAGGGGTGATCTATTGAAGAATAGATACAAAATTTGTCGAGGCATTGCGTTTTAGTTTTTAGTTTACGCGTTTATCGGGATAGGCAAAGAAAATAAAAAGTTACTACACTCAGCTTCCCACTATCTGCTCAGTTTATGAGACATTGAGCAATGATTAGCGAAACTCAACGCTGCGCTTTGTTTCCTTGAACAGAGCGAGAAAATGAAAATAATTGAACCTAGGATCGTCGCGTTTAGAGATAATCCGCTGCTGCATCACGATAGCCGCAACAACCTGCAATTGAAATAAACCAAAACTTAATCCTACAATTAACAAAAAACCAATAAACAAAATTGAATATATAAGCAAATAATACTATTGAATATTTAAAGTTTCAATAAATCTTAGAATAATTGCTGAAAAATTAATTTTTGTAGCATCGAATTACTAAAACAAAATAGAAAAGAACCATATTGTGTTTGCTAGGTTTTCACAGCGCGGCGGCCAATTGCGTACGGATGAATGAATTTTAATAATATTTTAGGCTGCTATTGTTTGAAAGTAAGAGACTGATACTGACTGTTATCGCGATGGCTGCGTGTTCGATTCCCACTTAGGGGATTGATTCTATTTAAATTATTTCCATTTTCCTATTCGGATAGATAAATCGTGACGTTTATATGCGTATTAAGGATACGCAATGTCTCGAACCGAGTGAGGAACAGAATGTCTTAACACGAGGTTTTCTCTGCCTCTCTTGGTTTATACAAAAAAATGTGAATTACATAAAATAATATGCGTTTTAAAATATAAAATACACCATTTTTTTTCTATCCATATAATAATATAAACTTGTTACGTCATATTTAATTAGTATCCTACTTGATTAGTATGAATTCCATTCCTCGTGACATATATTTTGTTTATAGTACCTACTAATCACTTTTTACAATACTAAAAAATATTGTCCTTTCGCAACAAGAAATTATTTTAAATTTTATAATTATTATTTTTCTAGCTATACGCCCCCGCATATCGCGTAGGGTGGCTGTAGTTGGCAGAGAGTACCTCGGAATCTAGTATTAAGATATTCTGTTCCCATTATGACACTTCCGTTTCCCAATTTCTCCCGAATTCTCGCTGCGCCTTCCTTACCAGAGCGAGGAAATGAAAATATTGAATATTTCATTCCCCCAAGTGGGAATGAAATCCACAACCATCACATTTGCAATCCTGGTGCCCTAACATATTTTAAAAGCCCTCGTGGCCCTGCTACACAGCGGACGTCTAACTCTAATCGCGATGATTATGGGTTCCATTGCGACTCAGGGGATATATTATTTGTTCTCGTCTGGTGGCACCAGTTCCACGTCCGCGTCCCTCAACACGCAATATCTCAAAAATGGAGACGGTGCGAGGAAAACAGAGTGTTCTAACTCCAAGTTCCCCTTACCCACACTGCTGTAAGATTGATACTGAGTGAACCTAAATAATAACAAATAATATACTTTCAAGAGAACAAGTTAACAAATATAATCATAAATAAGTATATTATATTTCATATACACTCCACGTCTCAACGTCGCCCTAGATTTAGTAGGTATTTCACTAAACGCAACTTTTAAGTTGAAAAGTCACATGTAGAAGTGGATTAAATAAGAAAATACGATCCACTACGGCGTGTATTCAGCGAGTGCACTTCAAACCAATCTGAGGGTCACTCGACCCAATTTTTGGGTAATGAGAAATCATTCATTAAAAAACCATGCTAGTAAGCATGAGTTATATATATAGTACAATATTTATATTATATGAGGAATACTTTGTTACATTTATATGTTACTTATGTTTTCGCTATTGTAAATTCGGAAGTACCTCGCTGTAAATAAAGATTGTGGATTCGATCCCCATTTAGAAAGCTGTGTATATTTAATAATTCATCTCAATCTCATGTGTACCGTTGTGACGCAGGGGCACAAACATTAGCGTATCTAGGGATATTTTTTGAGAGAGATCTGGATTTTCCCTTTGAACAGAAATATTCGTGTAAACGTTGTTTTTTTTTATTTTTGGGAGCAATTTTTATGTTAGTAAAATTTCTCAGGTGCCCACCATATTATTCGCTGGGGTGGACACGGACTACCGAGAGGGTGGCTCTCTTTCTACACCCATGGGCACAAACATGTGTCTGTAAACGTGACGAACTGTAAAGTCTTTAAAATAAACAACAGGGAATAAAAGTGAGAACTCTTTGCTTGCGTTAAAATATAAATATTTATCATCCACCACTGCCAATAGCATAGATAATATTTATACACATAGAAGCAAAAATAATTTTCGTTTCCTCGCCCTAATATATAAAGCGCTGCGTTGGGTTCCGTAATATTTGAGACTGTGTAATGAACACAGTCTCAAATATTAAAAACAAATCCTTCCACCTATTGTTCTGATATGTGAAACAAATGTTAAAGATGCGGCTACTTATAACTATTATATAATATAAATATAGGTCGTCATCAAGTATAGTTGAAATTTTATTTCAATTAGGTAAGATTTAGATCGAATCTTTTGTATAACGAAAGCCTAGCAAGCTTTCTTTACTTTCGAGCAAGTGTGCCAAGATGTAAAAGTATTTAAATGACATTTTTTTTAATGTAAACCAGGTGACGAGACTGTGACGGCCTATTAACTTCCTAAAGATTAAGCCTGTTTATAATTTATTTAGTTATTTTCTGTGCAGCACACATGAAACTTCACTTTACTACGTAATTTCATGATGTACATGTAAGCTAAACCTACTAGGTTTAAAACTAGTTTCACAGAACATGATGCAACGGTTGTAGGTTCTATTCCCATTCGAGGAAATGATTTATATTATATCTTTATTTCCTGTTTTCATTTTTCACATTATCAAAATATTATTCCACACTCCTTAGGAAAGAAAAATACTTACTTATTTAGATTTTCCTAAGTGTGGATTAACACTTTAAAAAATGTTAAATAAGAAAAATACTTATTTAGAAAACGTACAACAATTTGAACGTAGCGAGACTCGAACCCGCGCCTCCTGGAAACTGACCAGGTTAAAATGTTTATACTCTTCTAAATAAGTATCGTTATTTCATATGCGCGTGCAAAAAATGACTGCAAAAAATCCCTACCCTGGCTATATGCAAGATGGACAGGCCAGCAAGAAGTTAAAATGTTTTTCGAAATGTTTTATGTTCATTGTACGTAGACTTTAGTATACTACATATATGTAGATTACTGCCCCAACGTCGCCACCGTAACGCCTCATAGCGCTTTGGGAATGTGACGGTTATGGCCTCAAATCCCCATCGTGGGAATGCTTATACTATGTACCTATATAGGCCCCATCTCTTTATTGATATTACTATGGAAAGTTGATTATGAAGAGTTGTATCACTAACTTTTCTCTGCTTCTGAATCTTTAACATAATTCTCTATAAAATTCTCTATAAATATCGTTATTACGACCACAGTGCCAATATACCTACATACGTATATATATTTCGAAGTATAAAAGTATAAATGAGTGACGTTGCTTTTTATCGTTATGGGTACAAAAATATAATAATTTTAATCAAATTCTATTTTTTTTTGTTATAAATTAAATTATAATTATATTTCACATTGTTCTACACATTGTTGCCACTGAATCGATTTTACAATGTATACATTTCGGAGTCCGTTCGCAAATACAATACATAAAAGCTCGCTGCCTTTAAACTTAAATAAAAGCTGAAATCATGTACATATATTTTTTATTTAGGAAAAAATGTACTGAGATATAATGTGTTGAGGCCAAAAGGGGCGCTGGGGTAAAAACGTGTGACTGTGAACGCCACAGGTCGTGAATTCGATTCCCAATCGAGGGAATAAAATATTTAATATTTTCATTTCTTCGACAACGACACAAACATCTAAAATTCAAGAAAAAGAGGGGAATGGAGTGTCTTAACGCTAGGCTCCCTCTGCCTACCCTGCTATGCGGGATACAGCGTGAAACTGGAAAAAAAATGTACCATATACAGGCCGATTCAAAAGCTGTATTCGATAACCGTGAAATACGCTTCTCAAATCTCTATAAGCCTGCTCTCTCTTTGCCGCCCGCGGCATGCAGTAGCAGCGAGCACGTATCGCTGCAGATTTTCATATTTTGTTATTTCCCGAAGTCTGTCACCGGCGCAGCCCGCCGTGTGATAAGTATATTTGCATACGATTCTACTATAAACACGAGAAAAATTTTGTTTGTGCTATTGTTTTGTTTTTGTTTATAGTGTAGGGGTTTTAAAGGAAATTTATTGAAGATTTCAGCTTCACGCTGTATCCCGCACACAGCAGGGTAGGCAGAGGGAAACTAGTGCTAAGACACACCATTCCCCATTTTCCACCGAGTTCTGGCGGTATTGCGTGTTGCGTGGTGGATCTCAACGCTGCGCTTTATCTCGACACCAGAACGAGGAAATAAAAATGTAAATGTGAATAAATATTTAATTTCTTCAAGTGGGGATCGAACCTAGAACCAGTCGATTTCATAGTCACACTTTGTGCCCCTGCGCCACGACTGGCCTTTTTTTCACACGAATTTTTTAATTACATATTTTTATAGAAGAAAAACTGTCATAATTTTATGTAAATAAGTTTAAATGAATTTTATTTGAACGTGATATTGTAAATAATAATGCAAAGACGCATAAAATGCATATCCACCACATTAGACTCTAGAGACATAAAAATTAAACTTAGAATTTAAGAATTCATGAAGAATACTGTAAGTAAAGCTAACTTCTGATTACCTGCTTTTGGTCTTCTGTGTGTAAATTTGACAGTCTTAAAAATATAAGACCAGTAGTGGCGGGTGACGTAAAAGCCTGTAAACGCCGCAGGTTGTGAGTTCGTTTCCCAATCGAGGAAAAGAAATATTTGATATGTTAATTTCTTCGCCTCAAGGCAAAGTTCCCTTTTCACACAATGCCACCAGAACTCGGCGGAAAGTGGGCAGTAAAATGAAAAAGAGGGATCCTAGTGGTATCCCTTTGTCTAAAAAAAAATATTCAGTACCACCGATACTTAATAATAAAAACTGAACGCGGAACTGGAACATTATAATTATATCTTAACTCAACGTTTTAAAAACTGCTCGAGAACATTTAAAAATTACAAAATAAATAAATATTTTATGTAAAGTTTTCGTCGGTGAATTAAATAATAGTTACCAATAATTAGGTAAAATTAATAAGCCGATAACTCTACTCCACAGTACCGACTGCCGATAACAACGCGCGCAACTTGACATCGTTTGTAGTGCCATCAAGAAATTCTGTGTATTTTTTATATTTTCAATATCAATGTCTCGATAGTAAAAAATACTTGTCACTAATTAGGAACTTTTTTCAGCTTTCACGCTGTATCCTGCACTCAGCAGGATGGCCAGAAGGAGCCTCGTGTTAAGACACTCCGTTCCCAATCATCAGCCAAATTATAGACGCATAGTGTAGTGTTAAGTGGAACTCAACGCTGCACTTTGCCTCGACAGTAGAGCAAATCACAGGCAAGCGAAGACAGAGGAAACCTATTCAAATTCAAAATATTCTTTATTCAAAAAAACTCTTATAAGCCTTTGAATTGTCGAATGAATATATAACAAAAAAAAGCTACCACCGGTTCAGAAGGCAGTTCTGCTGAGAAGAGCGGGCAAGAAACTCAACAGTTGCTCTTTTCAAAGTCAATGGTATTATTATATTACATTATCTGGCAGCTATCCTGCATTACATTCAATAGACATTAATTCCATACATGTTTATCATCTAAATATTCTTGAACAGTGTAATAAGCTTTACTTGTTAGTATTTTTTTAAAGCTACTTACCTATTGTTAATATTACCATTAAGATACTTTCGTACTTCACTTTCCGCTGAACTCTGGAGGCAATGCTTGTTAAGTGGTGGAACTCAACGCTACGCTTTGTTTCATTATCAAAGCAAAGAAATTAAAATATTTAATTTCCTCGAATGGCAATTGAACTCATTACCTGTCGCGATTACAGTTACACACATGTGTGCCCTGCGCCACGACTGGTCTCACGGAGCTTACTTTATAATTTGAAATAGTTGAATGTTTTGCTCCAAATATGTTAATTTTAAAAGTATTTAATTTTTTTACGTCATATTTAACTATGTAGAGGCCAGTCGTGGCGCAGTGCAGAAGGTATATGCCCCTATAAAGTTCGCAAAAAACCTGAATCGTTCACGTTTCGGCTGTGAGCCTTTACAAGGAATGACGCTTAGAATGTAAATAAGAGAGCAAAATCGATTCGACAACACGAACTGACGTCTCGTTGATATTTTTTTATTAATTTTATGAGAATTTTTATAGCAGAATATCGAGTTTTTAATTAAATTTAGACTTTTGTAATTTGGCGAAATTTGTAGGGAAATGGATAACGATAAACGTAATAAATAACCTTTCATTAGCTTTTTATAGTTAAACAAACTAAGAAGTACAGTACTTACAACCTATGTAGGTAGGTATATTTATCAAAGCTTGTTGTTCTTACAAGTACACTACGCAATCGGTATTTTTTAATTGTTTTTTTTTATGGCTTCACGCTGTATCTCGCACGTCGCAGACTAGCCAGAGAGATCTTAGTGTAAAGACACTCCGCTCCTCACTTTCTGCTGAATTCTGAACACATTACGAGTTCAGTGGCAGAACTCTACACCTTTTGCCTCCAAAACTAGAGCGGATAAATAAAAATATTAAATATTTAATTTCTTCGAGTGAGAACCGACCCCACAACCTGCCGCGTTTACAGTCACGCGCCTGTCCTTGTACTACGACTGGTCTCAATTTTCCTTTATGTGTTTATATATTTGGTTTCAGACATTTCGAAGTTCGAGACATTATTGTTTCGTGTTCGTGTTAAGAGGCGGAACTCAACTCTATTTTATTGTCACTATAGCGAAGATTTTTTTTCTCTCTCTCTCTCTTTATTACGAACGATGAAAACTAACGCTAAATTCAAAAACTTTGCGGACGGAAACACGACGTTGTCGCATTTATTTAATAGACATTATGTACCTACATATGAATATTTAATTTAATCTAATCACAAGATTGTACATTACATTAACATAGCGAACAAAACGTATGTAAAATAAAGGTATGAAAAAGAGAAACTTAGATATGCATGTCACGTTCTTGATTTTAGAGATGATAAAAAGTCACGACGTTGTATTAGGGTTCCAACATAAAAAGGTTAAGGTTAGTGGATTGCTTGCCTAATAATAGAAGTAACTTAGGCCTATTTATTTATTTAAATAAAAATATTGTATAAAAGCAAACTATAGTCACCTAAATATAAAGAGGCTCGTCGTGGCGCAGGAGAACAAGCGCGGCGCGAGGAACTGAAATATTAGATATTTTCATTTCCTCGCTCTTGTAACGAGGGAAATCACAGCGTTGAGTTCCGCCACTAAGCACGCAATGTTTCCTGTATTCGGCGGAAACTAGGGAACTTAAGTGTATTAGCACTAGCTTCTTACCTAGCTTTCGACGGCTTACGCTGTTGTGTCTGGGATACAGCAAAAGTTAATAAAAATGAAATCCGAAGAATTTTGATACTCTGCTTCGGTATATCGGTAATATGTGATTTGGTTCTCAATTTAGAGAAACGATGAATGATACTGGGGTGACAATCAAAAAACATATTAAAGAAGTAACATATTTTCATTAAAGATATAAAAAATATAAGGCTTAAAATAATAATAACGAGTAAAAATAATTAAATAAATATTAAATTAAAAAATAAAAATATAATTATTTGGTAGCCCTTAAACAGTACATAGTCAATTCCTTTCCTGTCTCGTTGAAATTGCAAGCGAAATCAATTTTCGGTATACTCTAAGCAAATTAAAGCAGTTATGTACTTATACTATAATATATAATCCATCCACGAAGCGCTGATTGACTTCAGGCTCCGCCGAGAGAATACTGTCTGTACTGTCTGTAGCGTTTTTCTCATGTAGATATATGATCACACATCTACACAGATTGTCATGTGTGGATAATAAAATAAAACCCAGTATTGAGGCCAGTCGTGGCGCAGAGGCACAAGAATATGACTGTAAACGCGGTTGTGGGTTCGATCCCCACTCGAGGAAATGAAATATTTATTTTATGTTTTCATTCCTTGGCTCTGATATCGAGGCAAAGCGCGGTGTTGAGTTTCGCCACTCTACACGCAATGCATTCAGAATTCAGCGGAAAATGAACGTAGTGTCTTAACACTAGGTTCCCTCTGTCGACCCTGCGGGATACATGAAGCTGATCTTTTTTTATTTTAAGTAAATAAAACACAGCTTTATTACGACACTCATTTATTACAGATTTATATAAAGGGCAGTGTATCGCGTAAGGCATAATATTGCTAATTGCAAAATCAATGCAATTTTCACAATTACAAAAAATGGTAACTTCAAAATTCTTGAAATATTTACAAAGATGGACATACTGTAGGATAATAAGTTCTTTGATTTTCACGATTATTACACATTTTAAATGAAACTACTCTAACAGGATTAATCGCGTATACCACGACCACGGACTACTGTAATGTTCGAAACGTCGGGTTTCCAAAAATGTATAAAATTACGAAATATACGCAATTAATCCGGTTAAAATATTTACATTTAAACTGTAGGATATCTTTAGGTTTCAGTCAATGTACCTGGCTATATTTAGTTAAGAAAAAAGATACAGAATGGTTTTAATTGCCTGTTACTTATAGCCAAGACTAAATGATATTATATAATGCTGTTTAATAGTAAAGTATGGTGCAAAAATAGACTTCATTATTGTTGATTTTTTGAATCTTCTATTATAGTAAAATAACGATACAGTGGTATAATATTGACAAAGTTCATTTTTCAATTTTTGCTTGTGAATTTGCAGAAATTACCTTATGATAAACCTAACGGTAACATGTT
This sequence comes from Heliconius sara, assembly GCA_917862395.2. Classification (NCBI taxonomy): domain Eukaryota; kingdom Metazoa; phylum Arthropoda; class Insecta; order Lepidoptera; family Nymphalidae; genus Heliconius; species Heliconius sara. The sequence goes on from OU860791.1 coordinate 17,307,914, forward strand.
ATTTACAAGATTAAGTCCTATAAGTCACAACGGCACATTTATTTTAAAATAAACATACACAAATTTAATAAAGATAGTATCAATTAAAGTGTCATAATAAATAAAAAAATTAAAAAAAAATACATACACAAATACAAAATGGAAAAATAAATATAACAAGCAATTTACAGGAAAATGATGAAAATTTTAATTGTATAATTTACCGAGAAGTAACAATAAAATTACGAATATTAAATAAAGAGGTGATACATAAAAAGTGCATAATAAAAATTATTATATTTTTTTTAACAAACATGAAAGTACAATAAAATAATAAATAAATAATTATCTGTGGCATATCACTCTTACTGATAAGCTCTTGATAACTTATCAAGCACATATGTATTATTATTCGTTTCTCTTTATGACAAAATAAATAGATTATAAAAATAAAATTATTACGCAGTTTTATGTAAAGGCCTTAAATTTCTATGATTTTGTAAACATTGTATAGAACAAAATTGATATTTATCATATTGAAATGCAGTTTTAGGAAGGCAGATGCCGCAAAGAAAGCATCTCATTAAATCAGATTTCACCTGAAACAAGGAAAAAACATTTGTAATTAAAATGAAACTTGTATTTATATATTCCTTACTAATGATGGTTGCAGGTTCGATTGCCATTTGTAGGAAAATATTTATTTAACTCAAATATAAAATTATTCCATTTGAGGCCAGTCGTGGCGTAGCGGCACGAAGTGTGACTGCAAAACCGACTGATTGTGGGTTCGATCTCCACTCGAGGAGATGAAATATTTACTTAAATTCTCTGATTCGACATCAGAGTGAAGAAATGAAAATATTAAATATTTGGTTTCCTCGAATAGGGATCGATCCCACAATCGCGCCACGTTTATAGTCACAACCGTTAAAATACTACACTAGTAGTTGCGCGAAATATAAAGCTATTAAATTATTTGAACACACATTACGAGTAGTCTTTCATTGATTTACTTGGTCACACAATACACTTTTATATTACATCACACCAAAAAAAAACAAATTGAAAATGCACAACATTCTAAGGTGCTTAACATGGTTATATTAATTATGGCAGTGGTAATTAATATATCAAAAATAAATTAACTAACAATAAAAAATGTGAACAAACGCAAATAACTTTGTAGAAATAGAAACAGACAAGACCAGATATTACATTCGAACATTCTTAATAATCTCAATACAATTTATATTATCGAAACAGCGGAAAAATAGCGTCTAGCTGTAAACGCGACAGTTATGTGTTCGATTCTTACTTCAGAGTAGGAATTATTTCAATTTCCTAGCTCTAACGATACGACTAAAAATCGTAGTATCGTAACTTAAGGGTGGCCACAGCATGTCGACCGTACTGTTATGTGGAATACACCGTGAAGCAAAAAATATATTACTACTATTATTATATTATTTTATATACTATTTATATATAAAAATATATTTTACCTTTTGAGCATCAGTCATTAACAAGAACTTATTACTTTGATTCTTCTCCATTTGCTTCTCTTTCTCTTTCTGTCGTTTGGCTCGTTTCTGCTGAGCTTTCTTCTCTTTCTCCTGTTCTAACTGTTCGGGAGTTACTGGGCCAGGGATTTGTGACTGTAATGGTAAATAATATATTTTATAAATATAAAATTCTATCTTATTTAAATAATGTCCCAGTAATTTCTTGACCTGTGTGACTTACTGAGACGTCATACGTTTTAATTTTTACACCTAGAGATTATCAAATTAAAACAAATTTCAGTTCAGAAATTTGAAATTTCGTATTTTAATTAACAATTAATGAAATTTAGGACGCCTCTCCACTTCATCTCCCTCCATCACATTAATCTATGGCGTAATTTATGAAGGGATCGATATGATTTTTTTAATACTAACCTTATTGTAATTATATTTCTCAGGGAACTTCGCTTGGAAGAGTCGGAAGGCGATACGGGTGTCATGGTGAGGTGTCGCCGCGTATGGCGTTTGCAGTTGGTGATTCTTTATGCACGGGTCACCGCCGGCGGTGAGGATTTCACTGAAAAATATATATATATTTAGAAAAAAAATAAAAATATCAACATAACTGGATTTGAAACCGCGCCTCTACATGTGATCTGACATCCACACATTTGATCACACGTCCACGCATATGACCTCACGTCAATATATATGATCTCACATTCACACATGTGATCTCACATCCACACGTGATATCATATCCACACATGTGATCTAAAATGGAGGGTTCAGAACTATTGTTACTTTCAATATTTAACTAAACTTCCAATACTCACGTGACCATATCAGGTTTTGAAGCGATGGCTGCTTTGTGCAAGGCTGTGTTCCCATCGTGAGGGTCCGCCATATTACAGGCCGATTCTAGCTCACTATCCTCCATGTGTTCCAGAATAGTCTCTAGCGTTTTCGATTGCTCGTCTGATATAAGCTTCCATAACTGTTAGGGATTATTTTGATATTAATAAATATTTTACAGCATTATAAATATATACATTTATTATATGAAGGACATGACATCTTTGTGGCACTTTTGGGAAGATTTGTGACTGTAATGGTAAATAATATATTTTATAAATATAAAATTCTATCTTATTTAAATAATGTCCCAGTAATTTCTTGATTTCTTGACCTGTGTGACTTCCTGAGACGTCATACGTTTTAATTTTTACACCTAGAGATTATCAAATTAAAACAAATTTCAGTTCAGAAATTTGAAATTTCGTATTTTAATTAACAGTATTTTTTCTCTTATACGGCAACGAAACGTGGGTATCACAGAAGAAGAATGAAAGAAAGATGAATGCTGTGGAGATGCGAACTCTTTGTAGGATATGCAGAGTTAGCTTAGCTGATCGACCTTCGAAAACACAGTAATTAATGTTCAAATGCTGTAGGAAGGTCACGTAAAAACCATGAGGATCCTCCGGAGGGCATGTATGAAGAGGTTGATGACAGTTGACGAGGCGAAAGAGGTATGCAGAGACCGTAGCATTTTGCGCTCCGTCTTCTCTGACTATTCCACTAGGCATACAGTGAAGCTAGTTTAGTTTAATAATTGATTCCCTTGAGTGGAGATCGAATTCACAAGTTACAGTGACACCATTGTGTCCCTGTGCCAGGATGGCCTTATTTTTATAACTTACACCACTAAGTAGACAACTATCAAAAATCAAACCTTTTTAACATTGACTGGTATCTTAATATGAGCAGTAGGGACTTTCTTAACTTGCTTATCTTTCTCCTCGGGCTTTTTTTTCTTTTTTTTCTTCACTTTATTCTTTTGTACATTCTCCTCTTCACTATCAGATGAGAGACTTTTTAAGGCACTATCATTTAATAGATCTTTTCTTGAATTGGTTATGACTCCATTGCTACTTTGTTCTGATAGTGTTTTTATCCAACCTGGTGGAGTGTCTGAGTCTATGAAGCATGGGCCTTCGTCTTCGCTCGATAATATTTGTGTTGGTAGTTCTCTTGGTGTTCTCTCTCTAGAAAAAAAATATTGTAAAATTTGATAATGGGGTTAAAATCAATTTTTTATAAAATATACTTTTTTGTTCAATTGTTCCACTTTACCGCTCATCATCATCATGGAACTTATAATATTTGGCACGAAACTGTTTTTCATATTTATAAGCAAATTGCGATGTTAAATATCTTTATTTAAGACGCAGTCTCTAGAAGGGGCGGAAATAAAATATATGTTTGTTAAACACTAGAGGATCTCTGCTAAGTCATAAAGATAATATGAACTAGCAATCCTAACGCGTCTTCGCCCGCTCAAGCTTATTCATATATTATAGCCGAATGATACAAAATCTTTATATATATTGGAACTTATGTGTTATTCTGATGTATAAGCTATATAATTGTAAAATTTAATCTAAATTTATACAGTAGTTTTTTGCGTGAAAGCGGCACAACCATCTATTATCACAAATTTTCCCATTTAGTATTTGTATCCATATATACCTTGATTTCGCTCTATCCAGTTTCATTGGACTTTTCTGTGCTTTTTTGGGACGTTCTGTGTTTGTATCATTACTTTTAGTTGCAGTTTTACTTTTTGATACTAATAACGCTTTTTGGAATAGCTCCATTGAGTCTAGAAAGAACATATAATAATTTCATTAAATATTATTTATTATAGTAATATAAAAGATACTACACATATATTCTTTAAAATTAATTTGTTTGTTTTTAAATAAACATAAAAAACTTGAGAAAATAATATAAATATAGTGTAGTAGTGGCGCAGGTTCGATTTCTACGCGAGCAAATGAATTATTTAATATTTTTATCATTGAGTTCCGATATTCAACATGCAATGCTCCCAGAATCCAGCGGTAAGTGGAGAGCGGAGTGTCTTAACACTAAGCTCCCTCTGCCTACTCTACTGCAAGCGGGGTACAGCAGAATATAAAAGACAATCCAATTAAACTTATTATTTTGTAATTATTTTTAAAATCGTAAAATATCGAATAATATTCACAGAGTATCAATCACTTAGCCACCACATAAATTAACACACACTTACCGTATACTTCAACACTAGCAACAGTCTCGTGTACCCTTTGCACTTCCTTATAAGTAGGTTTCCTTGTGGGAAAAGGTAATTGTCTCACTCTCTCGTCATCTCTCTTTAGAGGAGAATTTTTACCGAATATGGCAGCTTGGTTGTTTGCACCAACCGCTCTGTATAGAACTAGATAACAGCCTTTGAGGTCCTCTGTCCAATTCGATATTACTTCTTGGACATGCTATAATGTAATAGTACAAAAAAATAAAATATTTTTCAAAGGAAATAAAAATAAATGTGCATTATTTTATATATTCATTTACAGTACAAACGAAATATATATATCAATTGTACAGTCGGTTCTGTCTTATTGTATAACTATTTGGGGCGGTACTACTAAATCAAAATTTCTTGAATTAGAAAGGGCACAAAGAGCTCTAATCAAGTGTATGTACTTTAAAAAACTCAGATTCCCCACTGAACAATTATATAAACTCAGTTCATTGCTCTCTGTTAGGAAAATATACATAACTCAGACTATATTAAAAACTCATAATTCCGTTTTTTATGATGAAATTATAGAAGAAAAAAGAAGAAAATTCAATATTATTAAAATTCCTATAACTAAAACTCGATTTGCCTCCATGCAATTCTTCAAACGATCTGCTCAATTATATAATGAGATAAATAAACACGTTTACATCTACCCTAAAAATAAACACGATTGCAAAAAAATCCTCTCGGACTGGATCAAGACACTTACTTATCATGACACTGAAACTCTCCTACTACACGTTCAATGACATACTAGCACCCACAAAATAATAACATACGCAACCACACACACTGTACACACACACACACACTCATGTACACACATGCAAACTTACACACTTTATATACACGTTCATTCAAACGTAGGTATAAAAAAAAAAATAAAAAAAAAATAACTTATTTTAAAATGTTTATTGTGTTAAATATTGAAACAGATTCTAAGATATTGTATTGGAAGAGCGGGATCTCCTAATACAGGCATTACTTGCTTAAAAGGAGATCTCTGTAACAAATATTTCTGTGTAAAATCTGTTGAACAAATAAAGTACTTTTTATTTTATTTTTTTATTTACAGTTAAATATAGGGAAACATACAATCTGTCAATTTAGAGTGTTGAGTATTCTGTACCGAAAATACCAAATATTACTTGAAAAACGAAAAAATATATAATAAATATAAATCTATATTTAAGTTTTTTTACTCTATTTTATTTCACAGCATATTCAATATACCATGTTACCAAATATTAATACCATTGTGGTCTAGTTCGAAAATAGTACTAGACTGTGTTTTATTTTGATTAAAATTTTTTTTTACTCATATTTTTGTTGTTTTTCGTTTTGTTCACGCAAATTGAACGTAGCGGGTCATGAAAGTACGCTTCTTAGATAGCATCAAAGAGACGTGGGATCCAATCCCGTTTATATACTTTTTATTTGTTTTCTAAAATATATTTTTTTTTTAATGTGGAGTAACAATTTGAAATATACAATTTTTGTTTCCTCTGTCTAGCTTATGCATTATAATGCATATAGGTCCATCATGTAATATGCTGGTTTCTGACACAATGGAAAAATTCTTATCACCAAGTACTCCTTACATATTCACTTTTACATAGAAAAATACATATTAAAATAATAACCAAACAAACCTCCAAAAACTGCGCATGATTATATCTCCTTAAGCTAGCTCCTGCTGACCTCGGGGCATTACCATGCTGATCCCTACTAACTTGGGCCTGTCCCTGACCTCGTCTTGTAACATATGAATGTAAAGTCTTATGTAATACTGCCACTCCACCAGAAAATATTGCACCCGCAAAATGACCACCGGATACCATTAAAATAGCCCATCTTTGATAACCAGCGATAGTAAAACGCTGGCATCTTTCTATCCAGGCGTTACCATCGCCATCGGTTGATAGTTCTTCCTGTAAAAGATTAAATATAGAAAAATAGTATCTAGTTTTAAGACCTCCGTTTATTCTACCCATATTTGGATATACTAAGTGCTGAATGGCAGAGCTTAACGCTGCCTTTTGTCTTAATACCAGAGCGAGGAAATAAAAATTTGAGTCCCTCGAATGGGACTCGAACTCACAACCTTCGCCTTTACAGTAGTATGCTCTGCACATAGACAGTGTCTACAGTTAAATATATAGTATTCTTAATAATTTTTTTAATGGTTGGGTAAAAATATAATATTAAAATTAGTATATACATAGAAATCATTTTAGGATTAAAGATATATTTATTTATATACAGCAGAAATATATAGAACACCAAATAATTCTTGAAAAAGTTTCATACGTTAATTATTTCTAAAAATCATCATATCATGAAGAACAGAGTGACTCAACACTCCAATCTCTATACCTTGTTGAAAGATGTGTGAAACTAAAAAAATAAAGTGACATAGTATGACATCATCTAACTGTAAACACAAAAATGATAGGTTCATATCTCTACTTGGTTGGACAATCATTGTAAAATTATTTTCATTTCCACTTCAGTAGACAAAGCATGAGGTAGACTTACAACACACAATGTCTGGAAAATCAACGGAGTGTCTAAACACTAGGTTCCCTAACATACTAAAGAAAAGGCAAAGGGAAAAAGCGTTATACTGTTGTTTTTTATATTCTTTACCTTTTTATGATGTAATATGCATCTGTAAATACAGAATACATTTCCTTTTTGATTTGTGAAAAAAGCCTTGCAGTGTCGAGTGGCAGCCGCAAACAGATCACTTGCCGGTTTTTCACCTGAATATTCACTTTCTGAATCACTACCTGAGACACTTGAGTCACCTAAAAGTTAAAAATAAGGCAAAAATATATTAAAACCATTGTGGTGCAATTGGTCAACATAGTGGTGCAATTGGGCAACATAGGAAGAGTGATTTTAAATATATTATTTTCATTTTCTCACTCTGCTAGATGAAGTTTGGCCACTACGGAAAACAGGGAAAAGAGTGCCTTCACGCAATTAGAATGACTACTGCTGGCCTCAATCAGTAACAAATCTTAATTTCTATGAGTTATTAATCTATACTTTACCAAGAGTTGTAACTAGTATTATAAAGCAGAATTTTCTTAGTAACTACTTGTTTGAATTAAAAAATATATTTTTGTATAATGCATTCATATAAGAATTTATTACATTACATTAATAGTTTGTATGTAACCCAGCAATCAGAGCTACCTCATCTACCTCCTAATGTGTCATACACAATTGAAACTTTATTGGTTTTTCAATTGGTATGAAGGTGAAGTATATATATAAAAAATATATAAATATAGCATATCAAGTTAAAATTCTTAATATAATAAACTGTATAATTACCTTGTCTAGAATTAAATTGTCCTAAAGTTAAGGATGATTTTCCAAATAATTTCCTCTTTAAATTGTGGGTGTGCCAATGGTTTTTATAATGGGCGGTCTGTTGAGCCCTAGATTCAAAGGGGCCCACTCCACAACAAGAACAGCAATTACCATCAGATGCTCCATTTAGTGTTAAAGCATTAAGGCGTTTGAGGACACTTTCTTCATCCACTGTACATAAAATGTTTTTTTATAGTGAGGCCAGTGTTAACACAGTTGCCCACTTTCTATATTATTATGGCAGGAGTCAATGCGCTTTCATTTGTGACCAGAACGAGAAAATGAAATACAATACATTGAGTGGGATTTGAACTCACAACAATTATGTTTAGACATTAATACTCAATATATAAATACTTTAACTAGTATATATTATTGAAAATATTATTAACACAAGTATTATTAATATAGTTATCATTTCCTTGAAAATAAGGAATGTTTAATCATCCAATAAATGTTATAATAGACATTTTCCTAAAAAGAACATACTGCTTAAAATGGAAAAAAAGTCAAAATAAATAACAAGATAATTTTAAAACTTACCAATTTGATGTGACTCAGTGAGCATGCATGCCGCAACTTTTATACCCTTGAGCAATTTTTCATAGTTATCTAATTCATAAACTCTTATAGTACTAGGTTTTACAGTGTCTGTTTTAGTAGTCATTATTACTGTAGTTATTAAATGAAAATTATGTCACATACTATATATTGATTTCTCTTAAAGAGCACATGTATTAGTTAATAAAACGTTGTGCAATATTATAAAATAATTCAATATTTTTTACACTACCACGAAATACACATTGTTTGACATAATTGACAGCTATCAAATTCTTTCTGTATACGTCAGTTGTGAATAGTGATGAGCGCATTAACTCAAGATGCAATTAAAAACGAGTCCAATCGACTCAATGAAATCGCAACAACAAAATTTATTTGATGCTCTCGATATAAATCATATTTTACCCAAAATGCGATGTTAAGTTCGATATAAGGTGCAAATCGTTGCTTAATTAGTGCAACGATGTTACATGAATTGTGTAACCATTGCTTAAAAGTGAAAACTGATTACGATAAACTAAAACTAACTAAAGAAAAGAAAAAACCTTTCAACAAAATAAGATATTTTATTCAGGGAGCCTACTCTGTAATTAACATATATTATTCTACAATTATATTACTAAACGAGGCCAGTCGTGACGCAGCGGCACGAAGTGTGACTGTAAAAACTGGTTGGGGATTCGATTCCCACTCGAGGTGATAAATATTTACTTAAATTTATATTTCCATTTCTTCGCTCTGGTTTCGACGCTAAGGGCATTGAGTTCTGCCACTCAAAATCCAATGCCTCCAGAATTCGGCTGAAAGTGGAGAACGGAGCGTTTTAACACTAGGTCCTCTCTGCCAACCCTGCCGTGTGCGGGATACAGTGTGAAGCTGATTTATTTATTTATTATTTGTATATTATTAAAAAAATATATAAATAATACAAAATAATAAGCAATACTATATTTACTAATACTAATAATAATGACTATACTTAATTATATGCCTTATTAATATGACAATTATCACTCACTATTAGAAATTCAAATATTCTTATTCAAGCAATTAAAATAAAATATAAGAACGAAGTGATTACGTTCTTCTCCATTTCTAAATGTTATAACTAAATGTGAAATGTGAAATTAATTAGTGGTGAATAAAATAATCATCTATGTATAAGTAAATTTTATCTAATTTGGGAAAATGTTATAATATATTTACATATACATTTTTAACATTTTTAAAGTGTTATTCCACACTGGTCGGTTTCCAGGACGCGCGGGTTTAAGATCCACTACGTTCAAATTTTAATACGTTTTCTAAATAAGTATGTTATAAAATATTTGAAAAGAAATTCTTATAAAAAACGTGGAAATAGGAACTAGGTCTATGGAGAGAACTAAGAGAACTTTACAAGAACTTTGCAAGTTTAATTGGTTTTAATTTTTAGCAATTTATACTTGCTAAAAATTAAAACCAATATAATATTTTAAAAAATAAATAGTTATGTGAATCATGTCTCTATATTTAAAAATATAAACCTATATAAAAAGGACAAATGCGCTATTTTTAAAGAACTACAATGATTAAAACTACTAGCGCCCATTCGATTTAGTTTGATTCTTAAAAACGTATGAAGTTATTCGAAAAATTGATAATGCAAAATATGCAATCCCTATTAAATAAGACAGATAACAAATCAATACATATAAACACATTCTAGGCTTTTGAGTCCAAAGTCCCATAAAAAATATGATTACTGTAATAAAAACAAAGAATTATTATCATAGTAGTACGGTAGTTTTACTAGTCATAATACTACAGTACATAAATACGTAGGTATTATCGTAAATTTGTTCTTAAATTTTTGAAAGCTGTTACAAGTAATTAATATTCATTTCAAAATCATAATTACATCAGTGTAAACGTATACTTATACGATAAGAACAAAATTGTTGATTTGGATTACATATATTATTTAGTTTTAGTATTTGCTACTGACTTGTCGGTACCCACCGACCATGACGTAAAAATACTTATAAGATTTTAAAGTAGGACGAATGTAATATTTCAAAGGAAAATTACAAAGTTAAGGAAATTTACTATTATGGGTTGTACAATAAGGAAGCCTTTGAAAGCACTGCACAGTAAATTGATTGGCTACTTCCGTACTGATATTTTGCGTCACGTATGTTCGCCGAGGCGCAGCGATATTGAATCAGGTAGTACTTCAATAACTAGAGGCTTGGAAATTTGTGTGAAAACGCATTACGTATTTTCTTAGAATATTCTATCTTTTATGTCGCCGTTTCTTATCAAATCGTTAGATGCTAGTTTTTGAAGTTATAAAAAAAACAAGAAATAAAAGAGTTTCTATAAAAGCTGGAGTAGCTGGTCATAATAATTATGAAATTAATACAGAAATAATAATTAAATTTATACGATTACGAAAATAATAAAATAATATTATATGGAAGCACCAATTTTCGCTTTTATTTTAACGAAAATGTTATCTACGTGTAATATACAACCAATCCAAAAACCTTCCAATTCGGAGTCAATAATTTAGGGGAACGAAATTTAGGGGATAGGATTAACGTTCTACCCGTTCTTTTAATTATAGGTATAAAAATTAAACTTCAAGGCCAGTGACACACGCTTGCGCCTGTAAATGCGACAGACTGTGGTTTCGATTCTCACTAAAGGAAATTAAATATCTGATTTCATTTCTTCGCTCTGTCTATGTTAGAATTTGGCCTTCCCTGCTATATGCGGGATATAACGTAGAGCAAAAAAAAAAAGAACAAAAACAATTTAAATTTCAATAGCTACTGCATGTTGATAATCTAGTAGATAAGTGAAAATAGTAAAATATTACGTAAGCAAAACATTTAATTCTTGAGGTGCTAGTGCTTTTTACATGTTCATCTAGTATCCTCGATATTGTGTTTTTAAAGGTCAACCGAGGGAGAAATGGATGGGGGGGTTCCCCCCTCGATTGATCCCCATCTATTTCTGATATATGGATTTCTAAGTACTAAAATAGCTTTCTGGACTAGAAAAGCTTAATGCAAAGAGGGACAACGCTTTAGGCACGTTGCACCTCTTTGCATTAAGCCCGATCCCGACCCTATTTCCATTAAGCAAGCTTCTATGAAACAGCTTAAGCACGCAGGTGGGTCAAAGTGGCTCCAGTCAGAGTGAGGATAGTTTTGTATTACCAATTAATATAGAAATTTTGTATTTGCTTGTATTATTTTTTGGCCAGCGTAACACCTTTTGGTTCACAATGATCAGACAATTTTCAGCAAAATAAAATTAAAAACTAAGCGCCGCAACTGTTGTTAACTTACCTTACCCTTTACTACATATATGACTACAGAATGATGAATATCCAACAAAATAATAACAATCTGTAAAAAAGTCAGCCAGTCATGCATATTTTGCTACTAATTAAATTGCCTTTTAACAGAATAAATCAAAATTGTTTTCCAATTAATTGTTTCCGGTGACAATTGTTTACTATACCGTTCATGTGTACATTTTTGTACTAAATGAGCCTTGTGAAGCACAGTCACAATACAATCTATAACATTATTGGTTATTCTTAAATTCTTAGTAAGTTCTTTTAACTTTCAAGACAGATAGATAGATACCTTCGTTCAATGTATTTAGATCTATTTTTAGTAAATAGCTTTATGAAAGAAAAAAGTACCTACTCATCTATTTTTTTTTACTCAAAATTAAGATTAGATTTAATTTTAATAAAAAAATAGATACATAAGCAGGTACCTATTCAAATCTGCAAAAGAAAACCAGTTATCAAAGCACATCGATCTATCGAAATAATTAACTATAGTCCGCGCATAAACAAAAGAAGTACCTCGAAATGCGCTCCCCACTATCCACAAGTCCGTAAATTCTTATTGGTTAGTTCAGAACAATCGTTTTTTGTCTCTGATAGTAATGGTAACGGTGAGGCGTGGCTATGTGACAGACAGATGACTGATTGATTTATAGACCAACCTTCTTTACAATCTCTTTTGTTGATTTTAAAATAGATTTTTTTTCAGCTTCATGCTGCATCTCGCATATAGCATAGTAAGCACAGGCAATTTAGTATTAAGACACTCCGTTCCCCACTTTTGAAGAAATGAACATATTAATAAATAATAATTCTTCCCCCCGAGTAGTCATCGGACCAACAACCGTTGCGTTGCAATCACACCCCGTACCTTTGCGCCACGACAGGCTCAAATTGTTGTAAAGTTTTATATAAATGTTTTTTAAAATAATTATATAAAACTTTTAGGTTACTGAGTGCCTAACAGATAACGGACTATCTAAGCAGGTGATAGTCCACTTAAACGGATTTGCGAGATACACTCATATGTACCTACATAATTATAGACTACATGACATATTAGATTTTTGCCGTGTGATCCCGGCTTAGAATAGGATCATCCTTGTACTGGTGGTGTCGTAAGAGGCGACTAAAGTACGTGTGGTAGAGTCACGTCGCCAGCAATGGCAACACGCATGGGCAGACTCGACCGGATCATTACCACCCCCGGCATTTAAAACCGGCGTGAAGTAGTGGCTTTATGCCACTGCGTTTCGCATCAGGTAATGCCGGGCCCCGGCGCCCAACCCTTCTTAAAGGCCGGCAACTGCAGGTAGCTCCTCTGGGGTTGCACGGGGTCGTGGGCGGCGGTAATCACTTACCATCAGGTGACCCGCACGCTCGTTTGCCGTGTCTTTTCCATAAAAAAAAAAAAAAAAATTAGATACTACACGCACTGGCATTTGAAACATAATACAAATAGGAATTTTACTGTAATTTTTTTGGTGTATTCCACACATAGCAGGATAGGCAGAGGGAATGTGGTAACCTAGTGTTAAAACACTGCGTTCTCAATTTTGTAATCTTAAGTACTAAAGGAACCCGTGGGTTCTCTAACACTAGGTTACCAGGTTCCCCCTGTCTAGCCTGTTATGTGTGGCATACGATAGGAAGCTAAAAAAATCTTTTAGCATTAAAAAAACCTGCATATTATATTTTTTACTTGAGCAGAAATATGTAAGTACGATATTTAACTATTAATTAAATGTGAATGACCGATAACAACAATAAAAAACTCATTTACGATATTATCATAATAAAAAATAGCAATGAAATCTCACTACATAATTGTATTAATTTTACAAAAAACCATTTCAAGAGTGCTAGACATAGAGAAAAAAAATTTTTGCGCGAATTTAGCATGTCAAGATTTTATATATGACAGTGTTTGTGGCTTCCGCTCTGAGGGTGAGGGTTTCAGATTGAAATTATTTGAAAATGAATGTAAACTGTTGAAGTATGGATGTAATGTTGACGACGAAAAAGGTAACTTGTTATTTGTTTTATAGGGATCTGTCGCATTAATACAGTTAGGAATACAGAACAATATTCTAAATATCTTTTAATACCCCATGTTATTTATCTAACTTAGATATTGTTGTTAGGAAAGAATTGTATTTGGAATACAATGTTCTCGTACAAATATTAAGATTATCCTTAGATATTTCCTTACGAAATGTGTTTGATAAAAACAAAATAAAAAAAATATGATAAAATGTCAGATTAAAATGTTTATTAAATTTTATTAACGAGAGCTAAAAAGGATTCAAATATAAAATTTTAACCCATTATATTCATAATTCAAATAAAAAATATAGAATTTGCACACTTTGTGTATGAAAATGTACTTATACAAAAAATTTATAAAGCTTTCCGTTGCATCATCAAATGAATATGAGGATTAAAAATTAATATCGACAAGTATTACATTGTAATTATAATAATGGACTCCATGCTCCAATGGTTCCAGCTTACGGTTTAATTAACAAAGTGTACTGTGAACAGACATTTGAAGCCGATTTTAATAAGAGGTCAGATAATCCCAGTGGTAATGAGCGGAAACTCAATAATGTACTCTTTTACAAAAACAATGAAACGGACTGCAATATTGAGTGCATTGATAAAATATTGAGTGCTACGTGTGGCATTAGAAAAGATGGAGCGGGCTTTCGAGTAAGAAATTTTGAAAGTGAATGTGATATTGATAAATTTAATTGTGAAAACGATGTACAGTTCACCAAAATCGATAATTATATTTGTGATAACGATATTGATAGGCAAAATGGAGAAGAAACAGTGGAGAACGATAAGATCACGAAGAGTATGGGTAACAACACTAATCTGGTAGTCGTAAATGGTGGTATTATTGGAGATATTGATAACATAAACGATACGATTGACACATTTTTTGCTGCATCTCATGTATTTGATTTACCAATGAAAGAAGTTACTCCTACGAGACGTCGAAGAATTAAGATTGCTGGGCCCATAAAGGTGTTTGTACCTTGGATTGTTAAACCTGATGTCATAAGTAATGATACATATAGCATCCCTACACTTTCCTCGTGTTATCATAGGTGCCCAACAGTAAGTCATATTTACTATTATATTCTAGTGAAAAATTCTTCATCAATCTATCGAATATATCGAAAATATGTCAAGCTGGATGGGGGACTCCATGTGACACTAAGTTCCATAATTATTGATAAACATATGTATGTCAATATGTGAATATCCAGTAATATTTAATTAAACGTACCTATATTAAATTATTTAAAAAAAATCTTATATCTTCCTTCTATATAAAAATGAAGATAGTAGGTAATAAATAACTAATGTAGGGAGTAACTTTTGTTGTAAATTTAATATTACCTAACCTCATTAATATACTTAATTCCACCACTTAACACGTTTCTCGAAAATTAGGTGGAAAATGGGGGACGGTGTGTCTTAACACTAGGTTCCGCCTACTTACACTGCTTGAGACATGGCATGTAAAATTAACATAAATCAGCATTCTTTCCAACATTCAAATGAATACCTCATCTTTGATGATAAATTAAAAAACAAAAAACAAGAAAATTATAACTGTTTGTCAGTTATAAGCTCACTGTCAAAAATAATTACACGTTTTTTTAAGCATTTTAAAGTGTTTGTCCACACTTAGGAAAGAAAAATGCTTATTTAGAAAACTTATAAAAAATTGATCATAGCGGGACTCAACCCCGCACCTAGTAGGAACCACTCTTTAATAATAATTTGAATTGTTACAGAAATGTCCAGACACGTACGCGCCGGTGTGCGGCGTGCCCGGCATTGTCGCGCGGGAGCCCTCCATTATGTTCCAAAATCACTGTTTCATGGACGTTGCACAGTGTAAAATGTTCTGGGAGAACAAAAGCTATACTTCACAAAGTTCTTGTCAGTAAATTACAATCTCTCAACTATGTCAGTCTCTTAACTATATTAATAGAAAACAAAAAAACGGTTTCATCTTTTCCGCTTACGGTAGACAGACGAAATGAGTGTTAGAACATTATTATCTTAATGATGGTAATAAATAAAAATACATTAATTATTCTAAGTTGTTTCTAAGTTGAATCCCACAACTGACGTGTTGGAAGTCAGATGCTTTTCCAATGCGCCAAGACGGCCTAAAAGATAAAAACGCTAATTTACGTAATATTTCGTATAACAATTTATTGGTCCTATTAACTGAGCTGATTAGGTAAACAAAGACTATTTGTATTTCTACTGTACTAATATTATATACTATACTATACTAATATTTCTGGAATGTAGAGAAAAAAATAAAACGTAAAATAAAGAGTAGATTATAACTAAAATAAACGATAAAGTAACTTATAAGGCAGTTGTCTGCTATTCGTATTTTGAATAATTATAAATATAAAACTGCTTATTTCAACTACCTTATCACATAAATAAATGCCACAATAACTATACCGTATAAAAAAGTAACGAAAAATGTAACTTTAATATGATACTTTTAGTCTAACTCAGACTTCGAACAAAGTCTACAGCCACCCCAAGCGGAAATTACGGCCATCGGAACACATTGATTGACATATCAAATTACGGCACAAAGGCATCAAAGAAAAATATTGTTCACACACAAATTAATTTAAAACGTGTTCCATGCACTGTCTGGCTCGTACCTGATACGTATCTGTAAATATTTATTTACCTCACTGTAACTGTTCATACTAGACCGACATCAAAGGCTTGCCCGTGACAGCCTTTCCATCAATACACGATATTACCGCCCAAGGCACTTGTCATCTGTAGCGCCCGGTGAAATCAAAATCCGTTGCGTTTATCGTTATATGATTATAATATGAAACATGGCTACGTATATTATCAGTCACTTCTTTAATTATGGCGTTTCGAAAGTGCTGGTTGAGCACAAAATCACCTTGCCAATGTCATGTTGTATAGAGAATACACGAAGTTTAGCTTCACGCTGTATCCCGCACACAGCAGGTAGGTAGAGGGAACCTAGTGTTAAGACACTCCGTTCCCCACTTTCCGCTGGAGGCCTTGCGTGTTGAGTGGCAGAACGCAACGCCGTGTTTTGCCTCTACACCAGAGCGAAGAAATGAAAATATAAATGTAAATAAACATTTAATTTTTATTTCGTTTCCTCGAGTGAGGATCAAACCCACAAGTCGATACTACATACTAAAAACAAAAATTATGCTACATTAACACTGTCAACAACTGAACATGATATACAATGTCTCGAATAATTGAAATCATGGTGACAATGTAGCCTAGGCCGCGCCACCGTTGTGTTACCTCGAACAGTGATTTCTGCCGTATAATTACGGTTTGGTCAAATTACACGTCACGTTGTTGGTCCTTTCCATTAAAGCTTATATTTTTACTACTAATATAATTATAATTATTATTTTATATATTATATTAATAATGAGGGCAGTCGTGGCGCAGGGGCACAAAGTGTGATTGTAAAATTGACTGGTTGTGGGTTCGATCCCCAGTCCAGGAGATGAAATATTTATTTAAAATTATATTTCCATTTCTTCGCACTGGTGTCCAAGCAAAACGCGAAGCAGAGTTCCGCCACTCAACACGCAATCCCTCCAGAAATCGGCGGAATGTGTCGAACAGAGAGTGTTAACACTAGGTACTCTCCGCTTACCCTGCCGCGTGCGGGTTATATTATGAAGCTATCAGCTTCATTAACTACGTCAAGGAAAATCGTTTCTCATAAGGAGTCTTCCGGTAGCAACCTACAGAATGTACACAACGAGTTTTGATAATTTGTCCTTATTATAAGAAGCCCTAACAGGAAGGCGATTTTAATCCTTTGTATAAAATATATATATTAACATTAATAAAATATGAATATATCTCGTTAAAATAATGTCATTTTTTTCATATTCAGCATATGTTGAAGCATCATTTCTCTTCTGCATGGGTGACGAGATGAACGCAGTGTACAGATTCTTACCAGCAATAAGAACGCTACAACATATGGGACGTTTAAAGAAAAAAGGAAAACTCAGAGCGAAGTTGAGGAACTTTAGATATGTCAGCGACTTTAGATCCGGACGACCTAAGTTTATGGGTTAAATAAAGCAAAAAATATCTTGTGTTACTTTATTTATTTTTACTTTTTTAAAATACTAAACAAATCTGAGTAGTTGAGGCTTTGAGGTTGAGTTGAGGCGGGGTTGCGTTCCTCTCGAAGAAATGAAATGCTACGTTCAAATTTTTATACGTTTTCTAAATAAGTATTTATTTAATATTTTCATTTACTTACTCTGGTAACGTTGCAAAGTGCGGCGTTGAGTTCCGCCACTCAACTTATTGCCTCCCGAATTTGACGGAAAGTGGTTAACTGAAGTGTGTTCATGGGCGTCAAGTTTCTTAACACTAGGTTCCCAAGTTCCGTCTGCCTACAGCAGGATACAGCGTGAAGCTAAAAGAAATTCTAATCTAAAATTTATATTAGATGCAGACAAACTATGTAGCCCTAACGTAAAGCAAACATTGAATTAATGAATACGTTTATCCGTAAACTCTTTTCTACGTGCACCTATAATAATGAATACGGAACAAATCCTGTGACTGAAACATGTCATTTCCAGGACAAAAGGACCTGAAGCTTAACTAAATGAAAGATAATTCAAACATGAAATTACACGAGAGTATTATATAATGCATGCTTAATCAATTCCTCCCGCCCCTAGTTGTCCCGGGCACATCACCACGTCACGTCGGGCGTCGGTCAGTCGAACAATGCAACGTAAATAGCGTTCAATCAAAAAGGCTACCACGAAACATATTTTGTTAAATTCCAATAATAATAAGGCTGTAATTAAATTTGTGGTTATTTCGTGTAATTTTGTTCGTAAAACTCAATTTAACGAGATTCAATGTTTTGTTAGATAGGCTTTTGTGTAGGTGTTGTATTTTTTTTTGACGTCACATATTTTTAAGATAGAGCCTTCATTTCATAAACACTTTTTTATCTTTTCTCTCTATTATTTTTCGTTTTGTTTTTTATTTATTGTCTTCGCTAAATTCTTTTGGGAGTCTGTGCAATGGTTACAATTTTTTAGTGTCATATATATATTGATAATTAATAGTATATATTGATAATTAATTACACATTTATTTTTAAGCGTGCTAGCACGCTTAACCACACAAAAATTCTTCTTTTTTTTATTTGTTCTGTACTAGTAAAGAACAAATAAAAAAAACAAGCTTCACGCTGTATCCCGCTCACAGCAGGGTAGGCAGAGAGAACCTAGTGTTAAGACACTCCGTTCCCCACTTTCTGCCGAATTCTGGAGGCACTGCGTATTGAATGGTAGAACTCAACGCCGCGCTTAGGCTTGACATCAGAGCGAAGAAATGGAAACATAAATTTAAGTAAATATTTCCTCTCCTCTAGTGGGGATCGAACCCACAACCAGTCAGTTTTACAATCCCACTTCGTGCCGCTGCGCCACGACTGGGCTGGAAAGCGTAAATAATTTTGCCAATTTCAATATAGCCACGATTTTATCACGTTGTTGGTGTTTACTAAAGTTGAGATTTATCTTTTTTTAAAACTATTATATATTATTAGTAAATATGATTCATTATTAATTAATTTGAGACGGATTACGGAAAACGATTGTTATAATGAGCCTTCCGGTCGTAATTCCACGGACTAAACAAAGGAAGTTTTGATTACCTTTGCTTGTTATATGAAGCTCTAACATAAAGATTGTGTGTGTGGATACTATTTTTATAATATTCTTAATGCAAACTCTAAAAAAGTCTTAAAGCATATCCCTAAAGGGAATTAATAATGTATTCACTTTAGCTTTGCTGACTTCTAATACTGTTTGATGCTAATGGACGCCACACTTTGTATATGTACCATATAAAAATAAAGATATTTCTTACATTTAGACATAAAAATTTAAATCAAAAATTAAATCAGCTTCACGCTGTATCCAGCACAGAGTAGGGTAGGCAGAGGGAAGCTAGTGTTAAGACACTTCGTCCCCCACTTTCCGTCGAATTTTGGAGGCATTGCATGTTGAGTAGCGGAACTCAACGCTGTTTTTGCCTCGACGTTAGAAGTGAAGAAATTAAAATATAAATTTTTATAAATATTTCATTTCCTCGAGTTGGTATCGAAACCACAAAGGTCGCGTTACAGTCATACCTTTGTGCCACGACTGGCCTTATGTATATGACAAGATAATTATTGTGCTCAACTGGCACGCCTAAAAGCCAAGCCATAAAATAAGAAACAACAACAACAAGATAATTATGTCAAAATATTTTTTCTATCCTTATCTTTTCTTCTAATTACCCGACTACGTAACGAGAACGAGGGTAATCTGCTCATCAGTCTTATTTTTTCTTTTTAGTTTTATGCAATAGGTTTTTTGTTTTTTTATATATTTTTAATATTGGGAGTTTAAGATTTTTAAAATGGAAAATGGATTGTTTTATACTGCTAGTATAAAATATTAAATTTCAACTTTGTTTCAACAAGAGAGGCAAACATATTTTCGCGGAAATTTCCAAAATTTTCCCCAAATTTCATTTACTGTTGTAGTACTTAATGCAAAACGATTGTTCTTAAATATAAAGTTTCCTTAAGTGGAATTTTAACCCACAACCAACGTATGTGTTAATAAAATTTTAATGCAATGGTGGACAGCAGAAAAATATCTGAAACTGAAAAAAAATACCACTTTAGTTTGGTGCCGTATTTATAAATACTCTGAATTTAAAAAAAAAAAACCAAAGAGTTATTTAAATATGAATATTAAATATTCAGTTTATTTATTATAACCTTTTATTTAAATTATCAACAATAATAGCATTAAATAGGGGACATGGTGGCCTAGTGAGACAGCGTCTGTTAAAATTGAATTGAATGATGTCATTTCTCCGCTCTCGTAGAGAGAGCGCAGCGTTGAATTTCGTCATTTAACACGCAATATTTGAAAATTACATGGAAAGTCGGAAACAGACAGACAGAGAAGACATGATGCTGCTTCTTGTTTTTTCGTCACACAGCAGAGTAGGCAGAGGAAACCTAGTGTTAAGACATTCTATTCTCCGTTTTCCGCCCAATTCTGAAGTCATTGCGTGTTAACTGGCAGAACCCAACAACTCAACGCGCTTTGCTTCGTCACCAGAGTGAAGAATGAAAAATGGGAATCGAACCAACAACCTTTCGCGTTTACAGTCACACCTATGTTCCCTGCGCCACGACTTACTTCTGTTTATATAATACGACAACATTTTATAATTTGATTTCAGTATCGAAATTTAATTTCAAGCTAAGTTACAACCTAGGTTTTCTAAAAACATTTTCCAAGAGGAATTGCGACGGAAATTGGACCAATTGGGTTTGGCGGTGGCACCTGCGTTTTTTTACGAACTCTCGATGCATTTTGCTGATGGAGTATTTTATTGGTTTAAGCACTTAACCAGCGTGCTTTTAAAATTAAATTATTCGCCGGTAGGGCCAACTCGCTTAATTACTCTACATTAATAGGATCGACCGGTTAAAAACATGGCGCACATTTTCATCACATGTGAAGTACTAATAATAAGGTTGATTAAGTCGTGTCGTTGTGCCCCACAAGGGTGCGACTGTAAACGCGACGGTCGTGGGTTCGATTCACACTCGGTATTTCATATTTTCATTTCTTCGCCCTGCTGATGATGCCCTGCGTTAAGTTCCGCAATTCAACACGCAATGCCTCGAGAATTCGACGGTAAATGGGAAACGGGAACGGATTATCTTAATACTAGGTTCCTAGGGTTCCTCTGCCTACCCTGTTGTGCGGTATACAGCGTGATAAAAGAAAGTTATTTTTAAGATAGCAAAATTTTGGGTCCTTATTTATTTTCCACTTACAAACTATTCTCTATAAAAAATATTACAAAACTATACGGATTATTTTTACGTATGGTTCTAGTTCCCTAAAATAAATAAGATAAAAATTGATTCTTTTCTTTTTGTAAATAAAATCCACGGTTAGAGAATATTGCTCCCATGATGCAATGCAACACTAAACACAGCTTTCAAACCTTCATGTATACTTATAAGCAATATAAACTTTGAATATCCCCCAATTATGAATCGAACCATTGAACCATTGAAAGCGCTTCGATAGCTTAACTACAGAAGGGTGGAAAATCATTTTAAGTTCAAGACAAGAAAAGTCTAATAACCTTAAGAAAATATAAGTATGACGTTCTCTTTTTCCCTATTGTAAGTTCTACAACTTCGTAGATTTCGTAGCATATATATGTATGTACAGTCGTAGACAGTATGTAGAGGCCAGTCGTGGCGCAGAAGCACAAGCTTTAAAAGTCACAGGTTGCGGGTTCGATTCCCATGCAAAATAAAATATTTAATTTTTTTCATTTCTTCGTTCTGGTGTCCAGGCAAACCGTGGCGTTAAGTTCTGCTTCTCAACGCGCAATGCCTCCAGAACTCAGCGGAAAGTGTAGAACGGAGTGTATTAACGCTAGACTTCCTCTGCCCACTCTACTACATACAGGATACAGCGTGAAGCTGAAAAACAATCATCATCATAGTCAAATTATAATATTATTTTATATACCATATTTTTTATCAATATAAGCGGTGTGGTGTGTAACACTAAAGTACAGCTTTCAACCCCTTCATTAAAGCTCACAAGCACTAATTGCAAACTGCTGCGTAATAACTCCATGTATAAATTAATTGGAGTCTACAATTAAGTTTCGTTATAAAACCTAATAATGATGTACACCGGCTGACCACGGTACACGGTGAAAGGAGGAGACGGTAGGGGTGTGATAAGGGTGTATATACATGGTTGTATTTAAAAAAATCAGCTTCACATTGTATTCCGCACATACAGGGTAGGCAGAGGGAACCTAGTTCTAAGACACTCTGTTCTCCACTTTCTACCGAATTCTGGAGGCATTGCGTGTTGATTGGCAGAACTCAACGCCGCGCTTTGCCTCGACACCAGAGCGAGGAAATTAAAATATAAATGTAAATAAATATTTCACTTCCTCTGCGCCACTACCGACCTCAATCAAAATTTGTAAAACGATAGGCAGGTATTAGTTTTTATTCCTGACATGCTGTCTTTGATCTGATACAGATTTAAGTTTAATTTTGTCATCAAACGGGGCCAGTCGTGGGGCAGGTAAAGTGACAAAGTGTGACTGTAAGCCCGACACGTTGTGGGTTCGATTCCCACTCGAGAAAATGAAATATTTAATATTTTCATTTCTTTTATCGATTTCTGGTAGGTGGCGTGGCGTTGACTTCTGACACTCAACACCCAATGCCTCCACAATTCAGCGGAAAATGAGCAACGAAGTGACTTAATAATAGGTTTCCTCTGCCTACTCTGATGTATACGGGATACAGCGTGAAACTGAAAATAATTAAATGTTATTCGGCATTCTTTCGTAATTTTATAGAAAAAAATATATAAGCATTGCATATTCTACAGTTTGGAATCAAACCAATGAAACATTGAAATTGCGCTTCGGTAGCCTGAGGAATAAACTTATTGACGTATTGTCAAAGTAAATATAAGAAAAGTGTAATTAATATAACTCTTCTTTCCTGTTGTCTACGACGTAGACGATTTTCGTAGCATATAGAAAAACTAAAACTGTGTTTTATCTTGAATATTACAATTTTTGATGGGTTAAAATCTAACCAAGTTATTAAATTATTTAATAACGCGTATATATAATATGTCTTAAGTAATATTATCAAAATCAAGAAATTTATTATAATTATCTTCATTTTATTATTAAGTACATTAACTTACACTCTTTATAAAAATATATACTTATAATAAATAATTAGCTTTATATTTTATAAATCAAATATCAACATTCGTCACAATTTTTATTTCGAAACAATCAAAAGTTCTTATAGAAATTACCATAATGTCGTAAAAATAACATATTAATATTACAGATTTAAGTAATAAAAAATTATATTAGAAGTCATTTTAGTTGTCAATAAATTCTGCTTATTATATCAATTATCATGTAGTTTAAGCGGGTGAGCCGCTAGTGAATCAATAATATATGTAACTAATTAGAAATCAACAATATTTTTATAGTAAAATTGAATAAATAGGGGCTATAAAATAGAGGATGATCAACCTAAAACACACGGACAAATTCGTAAATAACTGACAGTAGCAAATAGACTGCGACGGCAGTTTATTAACAGCGGTAGAAGTACGGAAGGGGAGTACTGTGTCAGTGGGCTACAGGGGCGTTAGATCTTTGATGCGTAATCGTTTTGATTTCTGTCGACTTTGGTTATTTTATGCGATGATTTTTTTTGTTGATATTGTAAATAATTTTTTTATAAGATACTATAACTGATTTCATTTTAGAAAAAAGAAAATTAATAATATTAATATTAGTAACAAATGCACTAAAATGCTAGATAATTTACCATCATCATTAGTTGTGGCGTGGCGTGGCGCAGGGACATCTTTGTGCCCCATACTGTAAACGCGACAACTTATATATGTTCGATTGCCACTTGATGAAATGCGTTATAAGTTCGATTATAACTTCGATTCCCACTTATATATCCCAGGGTTATAAGTTCGATTCTCACTTGATGAAATCAAATATTTATTAATTTTATTTCGGTAGCGAGGGAAAGCGCGGCGTTGAGTTCTGCGTTTATTAAATTACTTTATTATGTAGGCATTATTATTTCGAACTATTATTCTATATTCTTTATTGCACTTAAAAACATATAAGAAACACAAAAATTAAAGGGTTAGTTAGCAAAGGAAAGGAAATAAGCCAATTATTTCTTTCTAACTATTATAATAAAAAGCAATCTTTCCAATCAATTATACAAAAAAATATTTACTTTTATATGTAAATGCATATACTGAATAATTTAAAAGGATTCAGGAGCAAGAATATTATATTACACATAAAAACTAAACGAAAACTTCTAACTCCTTTAACTTTTCTTAAGCGTAGTATTTGCTGTTGCCAGAAACTTTGTCTGCATCGAATTTATTTTATTTATCTTTTAGCCAGGATTAATAAAAAGTGTATTAAATAATAGATTTACTGCTGTTTAAGTGTGAAACTTTTTTTGTAACAAATGCAACTCCCTTTATGTCGTTTGATCTTAAAAATATTAAAAGAATATAATATGCCAACTTTTACCGACGGCTTGTGTATTTAAATAAAAATATCTAAAAGTATAAGCATATGTCACATTTTATGCACCACAGATAACAATGAACGCAGCTACAGTGGGTTATATCGATATAATCTAAAGCCTTTATCGATAAATGAAAATATTAAAATAATTAATTTTATAGTTAACAGAACAGTGGTTTCTGAGATAGGCACCATTAAAACCTAACATCTTCAGTTTTATAGTATTTTATAATGAAAGAATTGATAATAATACAATACTATCATAATGTAAAGATTTACCTTCTTCTCACCCAGCATCCTTGCTAGAAGGACCAGAATATCGAGATAAAACTTTTAAGTATCTTGTTGATCTTATTAAAAATTTAAACAAAGAAATAAACTAATTTGTTATTACTAAGTGTTTTATATAACAAATTTCTCATTTATATCGTAAATGTTAGTAATTAAAATTTAAAATGGTATACCAATAATTGACACGTTTATAATATTATCCTCTAATACTATAAAAAAAGCTATTAATCTACTCGTAAACGTCTTAAGCCGCTTCGTTAAAAATATTATAAGATATACAAAAAAATATTTTTTTCAAGTTAAATTATTTATAACTAATTATCAGGGATAAAAAAATATTTCGACGCTTAAAGAAATTTTCGCTTCCGCGTTACACTCACGTATTTAAAAAAGAAACATTTATTTATACGATATAATTAATGTATTTCATGTGTTGAGTGGCGAAATCCAACACAGAGCCCCATCTACCGCAACTGAAAAATGAAGTGTATAAATATTTAATGAATTTTTTTAGTCGTCCTTGAAAATTATATTAAATATTTGCAAATTTCAAAATTTAAAAAAAATAACTAAAATAAAATAAATATAAAAGATCGAGTGAAATCGAGCCGAAACACTAGTTGAAAAGAAAACATACGTTTATAAATCAAATCATGGCAAAAACAAAATTATTAAAGCGAAAAATCAATCCCCTCCACTACAGAATCTGTAATTCTAGATTCTAGGAACAGGGGGAATCTCCCGAGCACGGTAATCCCCCACCTCCCTAGGGGCGTGGAATCTGTTGCACTGGGAGGTCCCGCCCTCTGACCTGCTCCAGGGGCCTCTATCACCTCAGACCGAGTTGCAGTCGCAGCCTGGACCTCATACAGTCGACATCTCGCTGCTCTAGTGGTCTCTAACTAGTCGCTGAAAGGCTGTGGCAATGTAGAGTAAAAGTCTTCTAAATTGTAAATAGCTTTAGATGAAAAACTTCAAATTTTTAAAGGTAAATTTTAATGGGTGGAAATGGTAGACAAATCTTATCTTATCTTATCTTTGTTTTGGTAAAATTGGCCAAATGTGTTATGTGATTATGGATAACCGAAAATCGTAAGTAATCTCTTTTTTAAATATTGTATTGAGTGCTTTAGATTTTTTAGCAAATGCTTTATATTGTTTTTTTTTACAGATAGATGTCTTATGTTAACCGAGCGCCATAAAATTGTTAAATCTCTCTCTATATAAAAACGCTTTTATTTATAATGAGAAAAGACGTGGAACTACTATTGAGGAGTGTATTTGTATTATTTACCAATTACTATAAGGTGAGATACATTATTTTTAATTAAATTATATATTTGATTTTAATACTTTTATTTTAAATATGTAAATGTATTTTTTTACATTCTTTAAAAATTATTTTTCAAAAACGGATTTCACAATATGTTATTTTTCAGGTAATCTTTTCCGGGGATGTCGAGGTCAGTACAAAATTTCTCTTTATACGCCACTACCAGAATTAAAACATTTGATTTGTCTGTTCCTACCTTCGTACGGGAAATACCCGTTGTAATGATCATCGTTGTTATAGCAACGCTCATTGTTTGGACGAAGCTTCGCGCCAACACTAACATTCAACTCGCCCCAATGAATCGAAGGAAGGACTCGAAACTTATTCTCATTTTTGTTTTATTTTCACGAATATTCTTTTCTTTAATCAATACTTTATATAAAATTGTATTTATAACCTGATTCAAAATGTATTATTTTATTTTATATTTATGTTCATTTAAGAAGTGTTTGTTTTTTAAAAAACCAAATTTAAAGAAAAAGGTATTAGTGCGGCGACCTAGTCGCCCTGTTAAATTGTTTATTTTGCGGCAAATTCGTCTATACCTCATCAACCTGTATATTCTACGCGTACGTGTATATTTATTAGCACATAGGGGGGAGGCTACAACGTTGCTAAGTGTAAATATAAGGATTGTAACAGTGAGATATCGAATTTATACAAGTAGAATAGTTACATAAGGACATTTTGAGGCTCTTTATATATTAGGAAGTCATTAAAATATTCACATATATTAAGCAATGAACGGATACCCACATGTGAGTGTTCGACATTTACGAAGTTCCAAGTTACTAATAAGACATAGTGTCAGTTCGATTACGTAATATTCAAAATTAGAATAAAAATACTTGAATAACAATCATATCAACTGTTTTACTTACATATAATTTGTTAGTAATAGAATATTTTGTAATAAAAATTTGAATATATAATAATAAAAAAATCTATAAAAAACAAATTAAAAAAAAACTTAAAAATCATCGTATGCTACATAAAAATAGGTATACGTATTATGTAAAAATAAGTTGCCGATTGTAAAAATAATTATTCCATTTTATGAAAATAAATATTAAGAATATTAATATACTGTCTTTAAGTTAGAATAATAGTAAAACTATGTTAATAACAAAAAAAATACAAAAAAAAATAAAAAAAACAAAAGTAAAAAAAACACAAATAGAATAATAGATAAACATCTTGTAGAGCGTTTACTTGGTAAGTAGATTGAAATAAAATTTGCTATTCGAAAATAAATTAAAATAAATAAGGTAACTAGTACATAATATCAGTATACATATCTGAGGAAGTTTTTAGAAGTAGTAATTAAATTAGAAAAGTAAATTAAATTAGTATAAAGTAGTACTTAGAGACACAAGAAATAGAAGTAACGTATAAGTCAAATTGAGTACAAAAAAGCCATAAAGGCAGAAAAAAATAATAAAGGCACAAAATAAACGTATAAAAATTATAAAAAAACGAAATACAAAAAAAGTTGAATAGTATAGGAATTACATAATATATAGCTATGTACAGTAGAATAAGTAATAAAATAGGTAGAATAAAGTAAATAAATTTAGGATAAAAACTAGAAATAACACGAAAATAATATTATGACAGATTGTCATAAATTAGATTATGTATTAAAGTAATTTAAAGACAAAATATAGAATAAAAGCGGAAAAAGATTAAATAGAAATAGATTGAAATTAAATAAGACGCTAGAAAATATATTATTACTTAAAAGAAGCATAGAAAATAAAGATAAAGCTTAGGTAAAACTGGCTTAGGTAGGCTAGACCTAGTATCAAAACACTCCACTTTTCGCCCAAACTCGAGACACTGCGTGTTAAGTAATGGAACTCAACGCCGAATTTAATTGTAAACATGTTATAATAAGTGAAAAAATAAAAAAAATAGGTGCATAATTACCATTGTAAGTACATAGTTACGGAGAAAGTAAATAAAAGTTAAATTAGAATATTTATAGAATTACAAAAAGCTTAAATAGCTTTAAAAAAAATAAAAAAGGTAAAAAGATAAAAAAAAAAAACAAAATATAAAAATCACAAAAAATACAATTCAGTTAAAGTACAGTTAGTAGTAAATTGTAATGAGATAGCCTAAAAAAATATATATAAATTGAAAAATAAAAAAA